>OZ010786.1:590416037-591616037 GCA_963932465.1 Maratus speciosus | reverse complement strand
AAAACAGAAAAATAACTCATTTATTAACAATTTGAAACGAGTTTCAAGCTATTTCTAAGTTTGTTGATTTATGATTTATGCAAATAATTTTGTGATGCAGAAAAGCTCTATATTATATTATGGGTACAAAAATTTGAAGCGTATATACTCATGAAACGAATTAATTTTATTGTAATTTAAATTACAACCTAGTTCTAATCTAACATATAAAAATGAAAATTTGTCTGTCTGTAATGCTACACAAATCCACAGTTTGGAAGCCAGAATTGGGAAATCTTATGTACATGTATATTAACCCTTAAATGCCTGACTTTTCAAAAAATCATTGTAATAATGTTTTTCGGTTTTCCTTTTTTAAATAAATCATGGGGAAAATACTTAAAAAAATCATACTTTGTTTTAAGTATGGTTTACGGGTAAAAAACAGTTTGTTACTAATCGGCAATACTGGTCTTTAATTGAAAAAATAATTTTCCATGATAAAATTCTATAATGTTAAACACACAAGAATTTTAGGAACTATAAAAAGAAATAAATTTTACTTGCTCACTGCAGAAAAAAGTAGGATATTTCGCAAGCTTCCAAACAAAACAAAAAGAACAAGTAGCAACATTTGAAAAAATAAATCTATCTTTATTCTTAAACAGCACAAGTGTTGTCATCTACATGTTGAAAATCGATTTAATAATATTTTCAGAATGTATTTTTTTTGGCAACATTAGGCATTATAGCTTCAATATTATTCTAATAGTATTTTAGAGCCTAAAATGGGTATGTTGCCGAAAAGCAACACACGGCATTTAAGGGTTAAAACACGGCCGAGGCAACTAAAGTAATCCAGAATCGGAATAACTTATAATTAATTTTTTTAATTAATAAAAAACCACAAATGTAACATTAATTTACAATCAAATGTAAACATTTTTCGTTACAGCTGTTACCAACAATTAAGAATCCATAATAAAATTCTTACCACAACAATTACTTTTCTATTGCAAAATCTCCTAGTGTAAAAAAATGACATAAATGTTTTGACGAATTTAAAAAAAGGAATATTACACCATGACTTTTCTACTGCAAGATTTTCACTTGAAAAATTAAAATAAAATAAATAGTTTGACGATTTTAAAGCAAAAGTTAATGTTACGTCATATTTTTCTGTTTTATGATATCATGGGAAAAAATATAATTCTTTAATTTGACGAATAGAAAAAATGGAATATTACGTCACATTGGAAATATAAAGAACGTGTTGAATATTTAACGTCATGGGAAAAAATATGTTGAAGCATGATAAAAACTCGATTATGGAAATACTGGCGTCTTTAAACATTATTACTCCAATGATAAATGGAAATAAGTTAATTTATAGCTGTATCATTTTGCGTCTGTTACATAAATTTATACATTTTTATATTGGGTTTTCATTTGATTCATGTGTACAAGACTTCAGCTGTTTTTAACCATTTGGAAAAATGGTTATTGTCCTCGTCAGGGTAGGAAATCAAAAGAATATCTGAAGCTTTTTATTGGTTTAATCCGCATTTTATTCGTTTTCTGATTGGTCTATACAGTAATCTGTATTTCCCTTTACTTTCAACAGAGATGGAAACTTCTACCGCCACTATGACAAAAAAGTAATAAAAACTACAAAAACAAATATTAATAACTCAGAAACAAATTGAGATACAGCTTTCAAACAAATTGCATTTAAAAGTAAAATTTTTTCTCTATACGACGGTGTAAAAAGTAATATTGTGGGATGTTTAGAAGTTTAAAAATAAAATTTTATTTAAAATTGGTCGTCAGATTTCGAAGAAATCTGACGATAGAAAAGTCTTTTCCCAAACAGCCAATGAAATGCTTGGATAATACGTAAGTTTCAGGTGGATAATACGTACGAGTCGCAGGCGATTTTTGTCGCTTGCAATTTTTACGTGTAATGACACTATTAATGTGTAATCCATGGCGTACGTAATGTATATGATCAACTCCGTGCTATTTTTTGTCTTAAATTTTAGTCTTTGAAAAAATCATTTTCCAAATGGTTGTTGTAATTTGTTAACCCCTTCGGGACGGGAGCCCTTTACGAAATTTTTAATCTTTTCTCACCGTTTTTTAAAAACAGAAATTTGTGTCTTCTTGAATCGAGATAACGCGCTGATTAAATAAGGCAAATTTTACAGTAAAATTTTACTGGTGAGGAAAAACAAGGATTCTGAGCGCTTTAAGCGGCACGTATACGTGTCGCTCGTCCCCAAGGGGTTAAATTGCTTTTTTTATTGTTTTTTTATGTTGTATGTTAAATTTTGAAATTGTTTTTTTTTAAACAAACATTCCTAAAATTCCGGGGAACGCCAGGTTACTTTAGCTAGTATGAAATATAATGGAATCATCCCGCATTAACATTTTTGTTAAAAGCAAAATACCTTGCATTTATTTAATCCTCTTATGTACTGCTAAATAATAGCATTATTTTAATGGAACGTAGAATTATATTTAAACATTATATGTTTCATAATCCTTAAATTTTACAATAATAATTTAAATAAACACACCTATTACAGACAATTTTATAGATCCAACTATATCAGGAACAACAATAATAATAACAGAAAATTTATTAATAAATAAAGACACAATCTTGCTTAATGGTACACAAAACATGAACTTTAATAAGCTAAAAGTTAATTTCTACGTTTCGAGCTGTTTCTACAGCCGTCTTCAGGAAAATATGATTCCTGAAGACGGCTGTAGAAACAGCTCGAAACGTAGAAATTAACTTTTAGCTTATTAAAGTTCATGTTTTGTGTACCATTAAGCAAGATTGTGTCTTTATTTATTATATTTTATGGTGCAATTGTCCAGTATGTGTTAAGGAAATTTATTTTTCATAATTATTCGTTTTAAATCATGTGCAAAATAAATACCCGACTTACTAGAGAGATTTCTACACATCTATGTTGAATAAAAGCAACAACAACAACAGTACTATTATTATTAAAAATAATTCACAACGGTGCCGACAACGTTCTTTGTATTTTAAATATAAAAGACGCCACATTATCAAAGGGAAAATGTCATAACAACAAAAATACTTTTAGCATGGGATTTCATGTCAAATGTGAATGTGATTTTCATTTTAAAAAGTTGCAAATACGAGTTCTTGCCAAAGGGGAAAAACTGCATTATTACCCCAAATCACTTGAGCACACTATATTATCAATCGGTATCTGCTTATAAACGAAAAAGAAACGTCACCATAAAACTGCTGAATAATTATAATTTAAAACTTGCAACTAAAATGTCTATATTTATTCATATTTATTCATATTCGACTAAAATGTCTGTTATGATTAATGGGATTTTGAAATGAATTCAAAGCCAAAGGCGATAACCTGACAATTTTTATATGAAAATCTCTCTATCAGAAAATGTTATCGAGAATTGTAACCTTTTGGCGAACTATTTGAAATGAATTCAAAGCTAAAGGCGATAACCTGACAATTTTTATATGAAAATTTCTCTATCAGAAAATGTTATCGAGAATTGTAACATTTTGGTGAATTATTTGAAATGAATTCAAAGCTAAAGGCGATAACCTGACAATTTTTATATGAAAATCTCTCTATCAGAAAATGTTATCGAGAATTGTAACCTTTTGGCAAATTATTTGAAATGAATTCAAAGCTAAAGGCGATAACCTGACAATTTTTATATGAAAATCTCTTTATCAGAAAATGTTATCGAGAATTGTAACCTTTTGGCGAATTATTTGGCGAGAATGTAATTAAGGAGAAACATGCGATGTATAACTCACTCGCTCCTTTGCAACCACCTCTGAAACATGTATCTCTTCGCTTCCTCACCTCGAATAAACATATCTACATTTACCCCTTGGGGACGAGCGACCGGTATTCGTGCCACGTGAGTTGCTCAGAATCGGGCATTATTCTCACCAGAAAAATTTTATTATAAATTTTGCCTTATTTAATCCGAGCATTTTCCCGATTCAATAAGGCAAAATTTTCTGTTGCAAAAAACCAGTGATTAAAGATTAAAAATTCTGTAAAAGGCGCTCGTCCCCAAAGGGTTAACCCCTTGGGGACGAGCGGCACGTATACGTGCCGCATGAAGCGCTCCGAATCCTTGCTTTTCCTCACCAGTAAAATTTTACTGTAAAATTTGCCTTATTTAATCAGCGCATTTTTTCGATTCAAGAAGACACAAATTTCTGTTTTTAAAAAACGGTGACAAAAGATTAAAGATTTCGTAAAGGGCTCCCGTCCCGAAGGGGTTAAGAAACTGGAACAGGGCTTATTCATCTATATCTAAATATATGAAAGCAATTCCAATATGGATCAACTACATCTTTATATCTATATTCATGTCTACATTAAAATAATTATATTTTTCACTTATTTTCAATTTACAAAAAAAAAAAAAAAAAATCAGCGAACTCTAATTATTTAAAGTAATGCGTTAGTGAAATTTAAAATGTTGAAAATTATAAATCTAATCTGTTTTACATTACATTGAATTACAACGCAGTTAATGTGTGAAATATTAATGAATTTGCGTTAAAATTTCTGGTTAATGCTTTTGTTGATGATGGGTACAATAAATGTTGTATTGTTCTATTCATGCAGGAAAGAAAATTTATTTTGTCTTTAAGACTGCAAGTACAGTTTCAAACTTTCGATAGAAATGTCGAACTTTATTCACACAGTTCATTTATTAAAAATTTGAAACAAATTTCAAGCGATTTCTAAGTTTATCACTTTACGATTTATGCGCAAAGACTTTTGTAATGTAGAAAAGCTGTATAGTAAGTTATGGGTAAAAGCAATTATAAGCGTAGAAGCACATAAAAGAATTAGTTTTATTGTATGTTAAATTACAACATAGTTCTATTTTGAAATATAACTGAATGTGTGCATGTTATATTTTAGTTAAAAGCCTAAAACTTATATTTATTTAATCTCTTATGCACTGCTTCGTAATATCATTATTTGAATGGAATGTAGAGTTAAATTTTAGCATCTTAAAACTGTTTCATTGTCTTTGAATTCAATTCACGTGTACTAAGAATAATTTAGATGAACACACCTAGTACAGGAATTTATATATATTAAACTATGTCAAGAACAACAAAAACAACAACGATAATAATAATAGCAGAAAAATTATTTTTAATAATTGTTAGTTTTAATTCGTGTGCAAAATAAGTAATAGCCCTTTGAAGAGTAAGCAATAATGTCTCTGTAATAATGAATTCTCACCGGAATAATCGGAAAATTTTATATAAAAATAGTGAAAAGCGATTGTTAAATATTTCACCCCCAAAGTTAAAAATATAAAACTCAGTTAAAAGTTTCTGGTGCGAATCGTCTTTCAAACTTTCGATGGAAATGTCGAACTTTATTCACACAACGGAAATACAATTCATTTATTAAAAATTTGAAACAAATTTCGAGCGAGTTCTAAGTTTATCGCTTTATGATTTACGCGCAAAGATTTTTATCATGTAGAAAAGCTGGATAGTAAGTTATGGGTAAAAGCAATTATAAGCGTAGAAGCACACAAAATGAATTAGTTTTATTGTATGTTAAATTACAACATAGTTCTATTTTGAAATATAACTGAATGGTGCACTTTATATTTTAGTTAAAAGTCTAAACCTTGTATTTATTCAATCTCTTATGTACTGCTTAGTAATACCCTTTTTTGAATGGAATGCCGAATTAAATTTTAGCATATTATAACTGTTTCACAGTCTTTAAATTATATTCACATGTAATAAGAATAAATTAGATAAAAATACCTATTATATAAAAATAGCAAATAAAGCATTTGTGCAACAATATTAAAAAGCAGAAAGAAGAATCTCGCCAGTAGATTCGAAACAGCTGTTTGCTGCTTTTCATGTATTATGTGTGCATTTTTAAACGTTGGTTTTCTACTTTTTAACACCTATTATAGGAATTTATACATATTAAACTATGTCAAAAACAACAACGAAAATAATAATAGCAGAAGAATTATTTTTAATAATTGTTAGTTTTAATTCGTATGCAAAATAAGTAATTTAACCTTTAACGCCTTGGGGACGAGAGACGCGTATACGTGCACGAAGCGTTCAGAATCCTTGTTTTACCTCACCAGTAAAATTTTACTGTAAAATTTGTCTTGTTTAATCAGCGCATTTTCTCGATTCAAGAAGACACAAATTTCTGTTTTTAAAAAACGGTGACAAAAGATTAAAAGTTTCGTAAAAGGTTCCCGTCCCGAAGGGGTTAAGGGGCAAGCAATAATTCCTCTGTAATATTGAACTCTCACCGGAATAATAGAAAAATTTATTTTAAACTAAAAAAAAAAAAAGGAATTTTTGAACATTTCCGACCCCAAAGTTAAAAATATAAAATTTAGTTAAAAGTTTCTGGTGCGAATCTTGTTTAAATTAGAGGTTAAAAATATATAGGATTTACTACAGGCAATTCTGTACATCTAACTATGCTTAACAAAAGCAGCAACAACAACAATAATAATATTTTTCTAGAAACGATCCTTGTACGGTGGCCACAAAAGAATCTTCCTGTTATAAATTTTAATGGTATCAACTGAAAGCAATATGGAGTGTGGTTCAAGGTCACAAACAAAGAGTAACGAATGCTCGAGTACTGCTTTGTTATTTATTCGCTTGCAGTGCCACATACGCAAAATGGCGACTCCGTGGCTTAAAGCTCTTTTTTTCGATGGCCTCCACGTTCCTCTGACATAACGCAATGCGATTTTTTTCCTTTGGCGCTTTATAAAAGATCGCGTCTACGTTCATCCGCTACCTAATGATTTTCCAGAGTTGAAACACAGAATTGAAAATGGTTATTGCTTCATTACTCCGGACTTGTAAACCGGAATGTGGGAAGAATCTGTCTTTAGGTTTGATGTGTGCCGTATAATTAAAGGCGCTCATATTGGACATTAGTAAGAAAAACTCGGTTAGTTTACCTTCAATTTTATGTATTTTGTTGCAAATGGCTAAATTAAATTGTTATAATATACCACTGAAACTGGGACCTTTTTTATTGACGCCCTATATTTTAAATATGGAAGAAGCCTCGTTTTAGAGGGAAAATATCATAACAACAAAAACATTTCAAGAATAGCATTTCGTATCAAAAGTGTACCTCGTAATTTCATCTTAAAAAGTTACAAATACGAATTCTTGATAAAAGGGAAAATCTACATAATTATTTTAAAATCACATGAGTACAATATATTATCAATCGGTATCTGTTTATAAACTAAAAAAAATCTTCTCTATAAAACTGCTGAATAATTATAATTTAAAACTCCCAACTAAAATGTCTATATTTATTCATATTTATTCATTATTCGACTAAAATGTCTATATTTATTCATCGACTAAAATGTCTGTATTTATTCAATTCTACATTCATGTCATGTCACTCATGTCGTGTCAGTGTCTGTTTATAAAAGATAAATTCCTTTCTATGAAACGTCTGAATAATTATAATTTCAAACTTTCGAGTAAAATGTCGGTATTTATTTATACAACAGATGGGGACATCTTCAAATATATATATATATTCTTTTTAAATAATAAAATTTTGTAAGAGTCACCTAAAAGCAAAAGAACACCCAGGACGCGTTTAGAAGTGGAGATTTTAACAGCCAGTCATTAGTCAAAATGAACACATGTCCAAAGGGTCACAAATGAACTAAAAAGGCAGAGAGGAGTGTTTACAAAGAATGCTACTGGTGGCGATAGTTGAAATGTAAACACCAGTCATAGAGGAGAACATGCAGACGAGGAAAGTATTGCGAAAATGATACAAAAAAAAAACTAACAAAAAAGAAATGAGAAAAGGAAATAAAAGAATAAACAAATCTAAATAAAATAAAAGAAGTAAATTAAAAAATAAAACAATAAGAGGAAACGCAGGAAAAAAAAAAGAAAAAAAAAGATTTTTTAAAAATAATAAAATGAAACGAAACAAGAAAAGAGGGTAAAGTATTACAAAAGTAATTTCCAAGCTGAAGAGAGAAAAAGATATTAAGATTGGCAAGTTTAACGGATTTTTTAGAAGTAAAATATGCCTCATAAAAATCCAAGTGAGTTTGAGAGACAGAAGAAGAAATAATTCTGGCCGTGGCGCAATTCAAACAGTGACTGTAAGTCCAACAGTGAGAGGCAACCGAAGATTTAGAGATTTCTTGATTTGGTACGTACTTCTGATGCTAGATTAATCTGAACTTTAATGCTCTTAGATTGACCAATATAACCTACATTGCAAGAACAAGGAATAAAATAAACGCCCCGCCGGTTTTCACTAGGAATAGAATCTTTTACAGACGACGGATTTATTTTATTCATAGATTTAAAGATAAAAGAAATAAAAGAATATTTTTTTAATAATAAAATGAAACGAAACAAGAAAAGAGGGAAAAGTATTATAAAATTAATTTCCAAGCTGAAAAGAGAATTGAGGTCCTCACGGGCCCGGGCTTGGCCCGAGGCCCGTACCCGGGCCGGTGAAATGAAGGCGAATTTTCAAACGGCCCGGGCCGGCAGAATTAGGACAATTTTTTCAACGGGCCGGGCCGACAGACGAAATAAATGGGCCGGACCGATAAAAAAAATAATTAGGCCTACCGGACCGATATAAGAATTTAGGCAAAACAGATAAAATACGAGCCATTTTCAATATCTGACATTCTCGAGAAGTATAAATGTACGCCACGAGCCGATGCGAGTTTAACAACATCAATACAGAAATGTAACATCGTAGAAGGGAGCTTCCCTGGCCGAGTGGTTAAGACACCACGCTGCTAATCGCTTTAGAGCGTAGGAGGCTTGTCGGGTTCGACTCCCGCTGTCTCCATTGCACACTCTTTGTGGAGCTCCCGGATGTAAAAATTTTCTTTGCTGTAAATTTCATTGTGCTATCTCGTCCCTGTATATCGACGGTGACTTATAAGCGGGCCTTGTTGTCAAGCACACAAGTCTGATGTATGTGTCCAATAAAACAAACAAACAAACATCGTAGAAATCGGCATCGTACAGTTACATGATGTCTGATCCCAGGTTTAATTTTTTCAGCAGACTCGTGTCGGTACGGAACTGGTCCTAATCATTCTCAGGATGTGCAGGGCAGGCATTATGTTTTGTGAAAGTATTAATAGCGATAATGAACTTCTGTTAAAAGTATCTTTGAAATATACCTTAAGGTGGTTCTCATGTTCACTGCCCAACAATGCGAAACTTTCAGACACATTTTCTGACTCATTTTTAACTATAAAGGCATAAAATTGACAGTCCAGACTATTGAAGGCATTTGGAATCGAATAGCTTTTTCCATTTTTGATAAATTACTCACAGAGATAAGAGATTCTTGTCACGTGACTGTACGTTTTTCTCCTTTGCTGTGCTATCGCTTCCGGAAATTCGATTCAAAACGCTAACTTTGCCAGTATCTTCTGAAAGACATATTGCTTTTATCTAAGAAAAAAACGGCATTTACATAGTTTCTGAATAAGATAACTTGCCAACCTTACGCGTTTTCGAAAAGAAATGAATTCATATATGTGTCGAAATGTACCTCTTTTGGATTTGAGAAAAACCTTAAAAATGATAGAAATTATATTTATATTATACATATTATATTACTTATATGAGATATATTTTATCCCACCAACGATTAATGCAGATTCGCACCAGAAAAATTTTATGAATTTTTACTTTTCTAACTTTGATGGAAAAAAGTAGTAAAATTGCTTTTCCTTATTTTGAAATAATTTTTTTCTAAATTTCCGGTGGGAATTCAGCATTTCACAAACGCAATTGCTTTCCTCTCAAGGAGTTAAAACGTATTTAGAGCCAAAAATATAATGGGAGACAAAATGGTGTGAGATTTATCCGGTGCGTGTGCTACCGCTGCAAGTGTAGGCGTGTGTGCTGGCGGGTTAAAATCCTTTATCCGTCTTTTGTTTGAATTTTTTGTTTTTATGGTTACTCATACAAAGTTTTATTATTTAATTGTTTTTTATCGCCAGTTTTTCGGAGTTGTTTCAACAATAGTCCTTTAAGAAAATTTTTAACGCACTTTAATTAATATTTGAAACATTAAGTGGGTTGTAATTCGGTATAATGTAAAACGAATTTGCTTTACTATTTTCTACATTTAAAATTCCTTTTACACATTACTTAATGTAACTATTCTGTATTAGATATTCCTTATCGTCAATCCAAAGGGCTTTGAATATTACATCACAATATTATATTCAATATTGTATCATAAACATAGTTCGCATGAAATTTCGTTGCATATTTAAAATAAGTGAATAAATACAAAACATCATGCGAACTCTAAGTTTATTACTTTTCGGATTGACGCTTAAGACTCTATAATACGGAAAAGTTATATTAAGTATGATGTAAGAGATATTTCAAATCTAGAAAAATATAAAGCAAATCTATTTCACATTATATTGATTTACAATACAGTTAATATATGAAATAATTATGATTGTGCTTTTCAATTTCAGAAACAAGACTGTCTTTATTGATGATATCTACAATAAATGTACAGCTTAGTGATGTGATACCATTACTGGAATGTGAAATTGAAACTGAGCATTATACAGTAAGATAAAAAGTTTAATTACAGATCAATAAGAATATTTAAGAAAAAAATAAGCAACCTATTACATATTTCATGTAATTTCTTCATTATATAATTGAACTATGTATGAATTATGTAATTAATTCACAGATGAAGATATATTCTAAATAAATCTAAGGGTCGTTAATTTATGACAGTGTGTTATGGTTTTATATTTTTTTATTCACAGTGTTACTGCATCTAACAGGGTTTTTTTAGAAATATTGAATTCACACCAGAAAATTTTGAATTGCAATTTTATTTTAATTTATTTATGTAAAATACTTAATATTAATCTCTTGAGGGGCAAGCCATTGCGTTTGTGAAATGCTGAATTCCACCGGAAAGTTAGAAAAATTTTATTTCTAAATAAGGAAAAGCAATTGTACGGCTTTTTTCCACCAAAGTTAGAAACGTAAAATTTAATGAAATTTTTCTGGTGTAAAACTTCATTAATCGTAGGTGGTATATAATATATACCGGTGCCTCTCAAGGGGTTAAGCTGATCACAGCCAAGCCACCACCCCCTGAATACTAGGCCTGAGCGCTAACACAAAAAATGGCGGTTGCTGTAGGCGGATTTTTTTTAACGTAGGTACGGTCCCTTAAATGTATACACCGGTATTTTATAAAAGATTTCTCTGATTTATTTAATCTCATAAATATAAAGCTGAAAAAAACTTTAAAAATTTATTGGTACGAATATTTATGGAACCGTAAACACGCTGGAAAAAAATCTTCCTTCTGCAGCCATCATTTTTGTGTCAGCGCTCAGACCTAGTATTTACGGGGCGGTGGCTAGGCATACATGCCAACCTTAAACTATTCTTCCGTAATACTTGCGTCAGTTTGACCCTGGTTTAATGCGTTTCGAAACAGAAATATTTTTAAGAAGTGAAATCATTTATGTTCTACTTAAAAACCTGGGGTAAAATAAATAAGCATTCGTGAAATACATTTTCTGGTTCGAAACGGGGTTAACCTGTGTAAAATTAATCCAGACATTACGGAAGATTACAAAGGTTGACAGCTATGGTTAGGTAACACCCAAACGCTACTCAACTGTCTAGCACTGTTCGCCATATCATCTTATAAAGAGAAAAAATAATTATTAAAACTTGCTGCTGAGAATTGGGAATGCGTAAATAAAAAATCAAACAGGTGCGGCAACACTGCTGACTAATTCGCTGATTTAAATATATATATATATATATAATATTAATAAATAAGTATGTGCTTTCGTAAGAAAATCTATTAAGAGAAATAAAAAAAAATAAGAAATATTTGTTGAAAAGGTAGATTTTTTACCTTTAAATTTATAATAAACAAACACCGATAAATAAAAATACTTTTCGAAGTAATAGTGGACAAATTATTTTTTTTAATCAAATTAACAACAGTTTGCTTGGCTCGCACTAATTATAACAAATGCTGCCAATATGCACGTGCTTTTATTAACTTCCAGTCTCTTTTAATTGTGTTAAACGAAAGAACAATTAAAATGCGAAAACCGTCGACTGTAATGCAAATATATAATATTCTTCTAAAGCCGTGTTGCCGCACCTGGCTGATTTTTCATTTAGGCATTCCGAAACTTCTCGCCAGTAAGTTTTAATAGTTATTTTTGGTTTATAAGATGACAGATACTAAATAGATAAAACAATAGAAAATTGGTATTCAAAATTTTCTGGTGTTTCAATATTTCTAAATAAAAAATCCGCCAGAAGCGGCAACACTAGTCATGAGCCTGTTGCCTGCGGGTTAGCAAGCGTTTACTATATTTGTACATAGCTGCCAATTTGTACAGGTATTACGTACCGCTAAAATTGAACAATAAATTTTACCTAACACAATCGCCAAACGGTAATCATTAGTGATGTTTAAATAAGGCAATGATGTCTAAAAAAATTTAGTGGTAGCAAAAATCCGTACAAGTTGGCAGCTACGTTAGTATAGAAAAAATTACTTCATTTAATGACAGGAACTTTGCAATTAAATAGAGTTAACATTATCTTTCGTAATTGATGAAGATAAACGACTTTCAGCCTTTTAATCTAAACTAATAAAAATTACATAAAGTAATTTTAAACCAGGAAAATTTGTAAATTTTTTATCAGTTCATTTCTATTTGATCAAAAGTAATTTTTATGAGAAAAAAATACTGTGAACTTTTATGAGAAAAAAAAAATACTTCTGTGCAAGATATGTATATTCCTTCTATTTTACTAGAAAATTAGATATAAAAAAGGAATTACATATGTTAAATATTGATGTTCTTTCATAAAATCAGAACACGGGCCCGAATTTAATAATCATTTTAAAAGCTTTACTCACGGTAATAAATTTCAATGATATAATAAAATAAAAAAATTTATGCTTCAAAAGAAGGCTTTTGTAACTGTAAAAGTGAAGTACGGCTTCTTTTGTTGCAATATTTCTGTGCACATTTTTTACGGAAGATTAGTTTTCAAAAAGGAATTTGATAAAAATTGAATTTTGTTTTATGGATTCAGAAAATGAAATCAAATTAAAAAAGCTGAAGCTTTATTCAAAGTAAAAAAATTCAATGAATAATTTTTACATTTGGAAAATATTTAAATTTAAGCGGACGGATATCATAATGAAAGATGTTTTATTTCACTTTAAAAAGCAGGCTTCAGTAAAAATGCGTGCTCCTGTATTTTGTTGAAATTTATTTGTGTTGATTTATTTTGTTACAAACTATTTGTGATCATTTAAAAGCAAAATGTAGCAAAAATGCAGAATATTAAACACGAATTTTGTTTTAAGAAGTTAAAAAGTAAAATCAATTTTGTATGCTGATAATACTAATCAGTTATTCCTGCAAATAAATTACAATGTTGATAAAGTTTTTAAGATTTTCAAAAACTTGGAAATGTATCCCTAAAATCCCATTGGTGTAGATGACGAATCTAAAATGTGTGATTTTTGTTTTTAAAAAAAGGACCCAATTTGAGCCTGAATTCACCATGAACGAGAGATACATTAGGGTGAAGTGAAAAAACCGAAACTCGGAAAATCAAAATGTAATACCACACAAAAGTTGTGTATGGTACTCAGTAATAAAGCTGCAAAGTTTTTTCGAAATCAAGTTTTATCTTCCGGTGCCCCCGGGACCCCCAATTTTTGTGAAATCAGTCAAAAATGCCTGGTACAACTTATGAATTGAAATAAACATATAGTTTGTAAATAAAAATATTATACGACGGAAAAGTTGTGTATGGTACGTAGTAATATGCCTGCATAATTTTCTCGAAATCAAGTTTTATCTTTCGGTGCCCCGGGCCTCCCAAATTTTGCGAAATTCGTCAAAAACGCTTTTTAAAACTTATACATCGACATAAGCATAAAGTTGGAAAATAAAAATGTAATTCCGCGGAAAAGTTGTGCATGGTATGTAGTAATGTGCCTGCACAGTTTTTTCGAAATTAAATTTTATCTTCCGCTGCCCCGGACCCCAAATGTTTACGAAATTAATCACAAATCCCTTATAAATCGAAATAAACATAAATCTGGAAAATAAAAATTTCCTACTGCGGAAAAGATGCCTATGATACGTAGTAATATGCTTCCCAAGATTTTTAGAAATCGCATATCTTCCAGGGTAACAGTCATTCGAAATTTCGAAAAAATTGCCGTAAATTCCGTTTTATCTGTTGTAAATGTATAATAGAATGCATCGCACAAGAAGGAAGAGCACAATACAAACATTTTATATGTGAAAAGTCACAAAAAACTAAAGTTGAAGATGAAAAACAAACATTTAAATCTTTTAAAATTGTTCAACAGATTTAAAGTTCAATGAAATCATTTCGTCCACTTCAAAACAAAAATCTAAATATTCGAGATGTTTCGGCTTGGTGTTTATTGTTGGCCCCTGTTGGATATTTGTAATCTTTTAAATAGGACTTACTCTCAAAATATGGCATAAAGGCTCTTGATTGCAATCGATATCTTATAAATACAACCTGTGGCCAGAAAATTCGGTGAATTAGCCTGTAGAGGTCGCTGCTGTACTAGTAAAATATTAACTCGCCGCGCGTATGGTGAAGGCCGATATCTGTTTGAACGTTTGGCAAGGTTTCAAGTGCATTTATTCCCTGTTACGTTTAACGCCGAGCGCGAAAGAGCAATTGTGGATTGTCGCGGTAAACAAAATGGATCAGAGAATAAACATGTTGTTTTGTTTCAAACTTGGGAAAAAAGCAAAAGAACCTCACAAAATGCTCAAAGAAGTTTATAAAGATGAATCAGTCACATCGAAGAGTGCTTATGAATGGAATCCTCTACTCTTCTCCACGATAATGCCTGGACACATACCGCCTTGGTTGTACGGCAGTTCCTGGCCACGAACGGAGTTTTGATACTTGATCACCACCATTATTCACCTGATTTCGCACCTGCAGGCTTCTTCCTCTTCCCCAAATTGAAGTCTGCCTTGAAGGGAAAGAGATTTGCGGACATCACCGACATTCAACGCAACATGACGGCCGAGCTGAAAGCCATTCCGAAAGAACTGTTTTACAGGAGTTTCCAGGATTTATATACTCGTTCCCAACAGTGCATTACCATCCATGGAGATTATTTTGAAGGACAGTAAATTTTATTTGATGCTGTACAATACTGTATTTGAAATAAAAATTCATTCACCGAACTTTCTGGCCACAGGTTGCATATCCCCGTTACTTGCACCACAAACTGTCGTGACAGCTTTATAGACTTCTTTGTCACAACTTTCTACACTTTGAGTGTGGCATAGAAACTCATCACACGAAATGTAATCGTCACGATTACGTTTGTAAATGTACATCTTTAAATCATAGTTTGAAAGATTAGTCAAAATAGGTGGTTCCGTAACTTCTACCTTATCGCACTGAATCAGATGAATATAATCTGCTGCGGTAAAATTGATTGCAGGAATTTGGAGCAGTCTGACTTCTCCACTAGCACAGTTGCCAGAGGGCTACTTTTTTTAAATTCAGATTTCTTGATTGGCGCCACTTTTTTGAAACGGTAAAATTCACTTTGTTTTTGCCTTAATTAATATGTCATTAAATAAGGCACATTTTATCATTTCAAAAAAGTGGTGCCAATCAAGAATCTGATTTTAAAAAAAGTAGCCCATCTGGCAACACTGCACTAGCGTTCGTACTTCGCGCTTTAAGAATTCTACGAAATCCTAGCTCGCGGACATGTTTCCGATCATCAGTTACCATGGCAATCAACAGGTTTTCCGGATGGGCAAAAAAAGCATTGCGCTGGATTATTGGGTCAATGAGAGCTTTAACTGCCTGTGGCATATCCCTGGAAAAATAGACAATTTCCCAAAGATAAATTGCACCGTCTTGTCAGGATGGCTTGCACTTAACCCTCCGTCTACCAGACGGGTCCATTGGACCCGACAGGTACATACAAAATATTCATTCAAACCAGAAATTTCTTTAAAATAAACTAAGTATGTAAACCAGACAAAAATAAGGTAAATAAATAAGTTAAATAGTTTTAAATAAAAATTCTGGTGTAGAACGTTTTATTAAAACTTGAATAAAATTCCCGGTAGATCTAGGGTTAATTGCAAACCATACATGTGTGTACACCTTGACTACAAACTCCGTCAATATCATCAGATTTGAAGTTGCATACGGAGTTGCCACATAGAGTCTCAAAATTCTGTTGGCGGTGGAACCCATCTACTGTGGTAAAGTCTATCAGGAAATCTTTTTGCAAGGTGTTCCGAACAACTTCCTTTTTTAACAGATAGGATCATTTTCTTAAGTTTTTTCTTTTCTTTTTTTTTCTTTTTTTTTTTTATCGATACCGAGATCATCAATAACTGTTTCGAGGTTATAACTAATGTCGATAGTTCGGAAAAAACGATGGGAAGGGATTCACACTTGTCCAACATTTTTCCAATCGTCCCGCCATAAATGTATGGCCCCCTGCTGCATCCGTCTAGCTATTGAAGCAAATGTCGCAATGGCAGCTTATTTGCATGAAACATTCAAGATCCATTATGCGATATTTTGAAACTAAGTCAGATTTTAAGGCTACAAAACTCCATCACCACTAACAATAAACACCAAACCGTAACATTTTGAATGTTTAGATTTTGTTTTGTACACTGCAAACTGATTTAATTCAACTTTAAATTTTTTGAACATCTTTAACAGATTTATATGTTTGTTTTTCATTCTTGAACTTAAATTGTTTGTGTACATTCCATAGATAAAATGTTTGTATTGCACTCTTGCTTCTTGTGTGATGCATTCTAATATACATGTATAACAGATAAAAGGGAATTTACGGCTATTTTTTCGAAATTCCGAATGACCGGTGCCCTGGATAATATTATATGATTTCGAAAAAATCTGTACAGGCATATTACTATGTACCATATGCAACCTTTTCACGGTATGACATTTTTATTTTTAAACTTTGTTTATTTTTATTTATAAGTTGTACAAGGCATTTTTGACGAGTGGCCCGGAGGCACCGGAAGATAAAACTTTATTTGGAAAAAAATTCGCAGTTTTATTACTGAGGACACAACTTTCCCGCGGTATGACATTTTTATTTTCCAAATTTATGTATATTTCAATTTATAAGTTGTACAAGGCATTTTTGTCGAATTTTGCAAAAATTGGGTGTCACTGGGTCACCGGAAGATAAAACTTGATTTCGAAAAAACTTTGCAGTTTTATTACTGGGGACCATACACAACTTTTGCGCGGTATTACATTTTGATTTTCCGATTTTCGGTTTTTTCACTACACCCTAATGTACATGATGCTATAAAAAATTTATTCTTTCCACCAGTAAATTTATCTTATAAACCATCTTATTTACAAAACTATCTGAGTAGTGTAATCAGATTTAAGGTTCTACCGGACATTAATTTAGCGCTCCAACTATGGATAAATTTATTCCTATTAAATGAGCCATTGGGATAAGTCTAATTAAGGTTAAAATATAGTTAGAAATTTTAAAATAAATTTAAGGAATAATAAAAATTTAATAAAAATATTTATTAAAAATAGTAATAACAAATAGTAAATAAAAATAGTAATAACAAATAGTTAATAAAAATAGTAATAACAAATAGTTAATAAAAGTGGTATTGTATAAAAAATTTTAAAAATTATTACTACTTATTAAGACTATTATATAAAATATACAGTTAAGTTGGAAGTAACAATAACAATATAAAAAGTTAAATTAAAAAAGTAAATGCGTGCGAATTGCGCGCAATTTTGAATGAAATTGAAATTACCATAAAAATTAATTTCACTTTGCGTGCAAAAAAAAACTTTTTTTTTTCATTGTTTGATGTACTCAGATTGAAAAATTGATTCTATTGATTATTTTAAAGAATTCAAATTATGTCATAAAACAGTGATATTGGATACACTTATAGGGTGGAACAGTTTTATCAGAGTTACCGGAAAGATTTTTCTAATTATTTAGTCCGAGAAAAACTTAACGAATTCTTCAATTAATCGCAGAAAGGCTTTTTATCTGAAAAGAAAAAAATTAGGCAAAGATTTTTGATCAAAAATAGTAGAGTCTCTTTGCAAATTTTAAGGCGTTTTAGCACCTTGGATGAAGAACTAAATAAAAGTTTGAATTGGCTGCAGATTCGTAAAATAGATATTTTTTTTCTTTCAGTTAATTTAAATTTAGCTAGGTAAACTCATTATATTGCATATTATTACATTAAAGAGAAGCTACCTATAGAAGTACAAAATATCTATAAAAATAAAGTCATCTTTTGTATCAATTTAATAACTAAAAATCTAAGCTAAACTCTGAGGCTGTTCAATCCATGAAGGATCTGGGCCGACAGTGTCTATCACTGTTTTCTTGACCCTGGGCGCTGCCATCGAAATACTCAATGCCAGAGGACAAAAGTGTGACATCATCACTAAAAACCGACTTCTCACTAGAGTTGGATTCACACCGGAAATTTTTGAATAGCAATTTTCTTTTATTTGTGGAATATCTATCGTCTTATAAAACAATAATAACTGTTTAAACTTACTGGTGAGAATTTGGAATCCCCCAATAAAAAATCAGCCAAATACGTCAACACTGTGAAATTCCGCATCTGGCTCATTTTTTTTAGGGATTCCGAATTCTCACCAGTAAGTTTAAGTAGTTATTATTGTTTTATAAGATTATAGGTATTCCACAAATAAAGCTAGCGTGTGTGTAAGCTCCAGCTAGATTTTTCCTGTCAGTGCTCTTGCTTCTGATGATGTCTGAGGCCCACGGGTCTGGCTCTACTGCTTCTGGCGGTAATGGTATGATGAGTCGCGCATCTTCTGTGTCTTATCTTTCTACTAACAATTCTAAAAGTAATAGAGTTAATATCTCGGCAGTTATAAATAAGTATACTAATGAATTTAACGGTCCTTCCGGAATCATGCTTAATGATAAGCCTTATACATTAACTACCTTTGATAAATTAGAAATTGTTACTAACTTAACTTCTCGCAAAGCCAACAACATGTTGGATGCAATCCAACTCGTTGTAAATTCTAAAATTCAAGATGGTAGCGTAAAAATTATGGACACTGATGAGGAATTTACCCCTGTTAAAAAGAAAAGTAAAAAACGTAAAAGTAAAGTGTAACATAAAACTGCTGCTAAAAAATCCACTACTGATGAGGACGATGATAACGAAAATATTTCGGGATCTGAGTTTAGTGATGTAAATAATGATGAAGAAAATTCTTAAAAAACTAAGAAAAGACCTAAACCAATCATGGTTACAGGCATTCCAAATATTATTGAATTTCTAAATGAACTCTCATCCTGTAACAAGTACAATTATGTAGCTAAAATAGCAGGAGAATTTATTCGTATATCCCCAGCAATATTTCGCGACAAAATGTCGCTTCATGAACACTTCAAGCAAACTGCTGTTCAGCACTACATTATCCCGGACGGGGACATACCACTGAAAGTGGTAATTAGAGGCCTTCCTAGAACTCTCGATATTGAAAGAGTCAAAGAAACTCTCTCTTGCAGAGGTTTCACAATTCTAAAAATGTCTCAATTAACAAGTCGTAGAGATGGGAAACCCCTTCCTCTTTACTTACTGGAACTACCTAAAAATGCTACTTTTTATGACATTTTTAAAGTAAATGCTATTTATAGCTTAAGGGTTCAAGTTGAAAAATTTCGCCCCTCTAAAAAAGCAACTCAATGCCATCGCTGTCAAAAGTTCTTCCACGTAAGTACGAACTGTCATTTAAATCCCAAATGTGTGGGATGTGGTGGTCCCCATCTGTCCCCAGACTGCCAAATTAAAAAAGATGTCGCTACTGCTAAAGAAAATTCTACCGAAATCATTAAACCACCTCCTAAATGCGCTAATTGCTCTTTAGAGCACCCTTCAATTTATAAGGGTTGTTCGCAATTTCCTCTTAAACCCCACTTTAAAAAAATCTTATGATAAAGTTGTTGGTGAAAGTAAAAAAGAAAAAAATTCTGCCAAAAAATCCCAGAGACAGTCTGAGGACGTCATCTTACCACCCGCCAATAAAATTCCTTCTATTTCCAAGGCTCCGCCTCCCACTCAGCAGCTTTATGAATTGCAGGAATTTTCCGGTTCTATCACTACGATAGTTGAAATTCTATCTAAAATAAAAGAAGAACTAACTGTAAGTTCGTTTAACGAAATTCCCATTAACCTCAACAGTGTCTTAGAAGAGATACAATCGAAACATAATCCTATATCTAAACTTCTCACTTTCAGTGAGATGATCAACAGTAACTTTAACTTCTCTAGTCGCGAGACATAAGTCCGCTTATGGCTCCTACCCTTATTATTAACTTTTATTTCTCTTATTTTTGTCATTTAATTGTATGGTCACTGTAAAGTGTCTTTTTTTGGTATGGTTTTTGGCTTGGCTTGTGACATTTCGTCTTCATGAACTTTGAACACCTCTTTTCTTACTCTATCGATCGATTTTCTACTGCGGAATTCGTGTAACAGTGAAACCCCGCCCCTATTTTCGTATTGGCTGCCTAACTGCCACTTACTTAAATAGACTTTTTCCTCTCTTTTTCCCTCTTTCAGTCTTTGACTCTCGGCAGTGCTGGGAGTTATTGACACTCATAGTAGTTTTTCACTACACTTTGACTAACATTTCCTGTTTTTTCTATGATGTGCTATGCACAAACTCATCGACAGGGCGTGGATTTGATCTTCAAATAGGTAGCCCCTGGAACTGCACTGCTGTTCACTGTTCACAAATAAAATAAAATAAAATAGCTATTAAAAATTTTCCGGTGTGAATTCCAACACTAGTGTGAAGTCAGTCGATTAGTGAGGACGTCACACTCGTGTCCTCTGGCTTGATTATTTCGATTTCAGCGCCCTGCCCAGCAAAGAAAGAAACCGTGGGCCATCAGCTGGAAAAAAGATGGCAGCTAGCATTGCCATCAGCGGTAAAGGGCAATTGTGCCATTACTTAAACAAGTACAAAAGTGTCCGTGCGGAATGCAGCTGGCCCATCAGTGATGGCCAACAGAAGACCAGCATTGGTATGCCATCACATTACTTCTTTCCGGCACTTTTCCTGCAGTGCTAGCACCGATCCTACTGCTATTCCTTTGCTGGTCCAGCACTTTCCCTTAAAAAAATTTCTTACAGAATTCTATAAAAAAACAAAGTATTATGGCCCTTTTTTCTATAAGCTAGTTTCACCAAGAGCTATAAGTGCCTATAACAGAAATGTATATAGAAATATTTGAACTTGCAGCGGTTTCCATGTGGTCACCCTCCCAAGTACACAACCGGGCTCGGTGCTGTTTGGTTTTCGTGTTCTGACATGAACAAGTACTTTCAGCGTATCCTACGAACGTTCGTAGTTTTCAAGTTCTCATTACACTATTTGAAGTTTGTTTCTTTTGTGATTTACGTTCCCAATCATTAAACTGGTATAGAAATTGTTATGTATTGTATAGAAATTCTATATATTTCATACGTTTTTTTATTATTATTATTGATTCTCAACTGTGTAAATTATGAAAACCGAAATCCTTTGTAACTTAATAAAACCAGATTTAAGGCGAAAAAAAGAAAGGTGTTGAAATAAAGAATTTATTTATTTATTCATTTACTTATTTATTATGTTGATGGCAGTGGTGCTATATTTACAGCTAAAAAAAAATTAGCTTCACAACTTAAATTGTGTTAAGATATTCATTTCACATTTGTGTTCAAATACTCAATGTCTTCAATATTCGCAGCGACGCCATCTAGCGTAAGGGTTCCCAGCAATTATACTGCAAAAGTTTGTGCACTTCCATGTAGTGGTGGGCCAGCGTATGAGATAAAACAGAGGCCCACCAGAATTTTATCTGATGATTTCCAACAGCAAAGTTGACTGAAACTGTCCAGCAGTGGTCATGCAATGGTAGACCGTTAGCCAGCACTTCTCCATCATTGCCAGCACCTATCTTGTTGCTGGCCAGCAATTTCCTCTTTGCTGAGTGGGCTCTGATGTACTGTATAGCATGCGTCCAGGCCAGGTGGTCAATCTAACATTGAATCCTCTGTGTTCTCATGCAAGCTTCGTACTCATTTTTTCGACCCCGAAGGGATGAAAGGATGAGTGAACCTTGCCTAGTCGGGAGTTTAGCTCTCGACCGTTGGCGCGACAATCGAATGCTCTGACCACTACGCCACTGGACTTCACCAATTTAATAATATGAGCTAATATGCATAATATAAGATTGTTTAGGTTGTTACATGTTCAGTTTTCAGTTTTTGCTACCGCCAGAATAAAATTCCACCTGTAAAAAGGAATAGACATTCTTGACTTAATTAAGACAGAAATGTTGCATGAATTAACAAGGAGGAATTTTCTATTCAAATTTACTGGTGGAAGTTTGCTTATGCGGTAATCAGAACCTGCAGAGCCGGTTACAGCTGAAACTTCACCATTTTGACGATATGTCAGGTCCTCTTTAATCATAGTTCCATGATTTTGGACGCACACGTTCCCCATAGATACTTGTTACATTTTATACCAATACAGTTAGACTTACTTAACCCATTTGTGCCTAGCGTCTCATTTTTAGGAGGTTTCAAATTTTAATGAATAAGTATATTTTTCTTCTCCTTTATAACATGAAAATTGTATGAAGTAATTGTCTATAAATGTCTTTATCTATAACAAAGAGATGACAGCATAAGGTGGATATTTATTTGCTTAAATGAAGGCTTTTTTCGGTGTTTTTTAATTTTTAATTTTTCAAGATGGCGAAATGTAAAAAGTAAGTTTATTTGTATTTTTTCTATCAAGAATCCAAAAATGCAAGTCATAATCTTAGCTTGTAGACTCTTTTGAAATACGTATTTTTTAAAATTGCGAAATTAAATGTTCAAGCCTATTTTTTATGCCTTTTTGTAACGTCCAAAATATAGAGCTCTAGGCGCAAATGAGCACATATTTTTGTTGGACATTTAGGAGACAGTTATTTATGTTATCTCCTTTTGAAGATATTTATGAAATGAATTGTTTTTAAGTCAGCAATACGATTATTTTTATTTTATTATTAATAATAGTTATAACGTTATTAGTCTCTGTAAAGAAATAAATATGTATTTTTTGTAGTTCACAAAAATACTAATTATTGTACATAATATACAATTTAAAAACTTTTTAAATATAATTGTAGACAAAACATATAATTATGCATATTATTCTACTAGAAGTACTCATATGTAGTTTTTTTTTTACATTTTATTAAATAAATACAAAAAAAAAATTAAGTGTAATTTTTTTTTAGTATCTTTCGACTTCATTTTGCAATATTTTAAAGTGATTTTACCAAAACAATTGAGAAAATCAAATTCAGGCACAAATGGGTTAATTTAAAATACGGTAAAATAGATTATAATCGCAAACAGGTTACCAGTTTGGTCTCCATTTGTATTAAGAAATTTCGAATTCATACCAGTAATTTGAAATAGCGCATATATTATTTTATTTAATGATAGACATTTCATGATTAACTAAAGTACAAAAAATATTACGGGATTTTTGGGTATGAATTTGAAATTTTGGAATAAAAATGGATGCCAAACTGTCGACCCTGATCGTAAATATCAGATTTTCTGAAATGTTTCCGTCGAAAATTTACTTTAAACATTTGTTTTCTTTATCTAAATGTTAATTTGCTAAATGCTGTCTTCATAAAAATTTGTTTCTTTGATTAAATTTAAAAAGCCTGGAATTTCATTATCTTTAGATATCAAAATACGGTAATTTACCTAAAGGCTTTCTATCTCTGAAATTTATTAACAAAGCTGGACATAAAAAGGTTTACTTTAAAAGATTTAACTAAACGGAATGAGAAGCTTTAATAAAATTTTACTTTTAAATAAATGTTATCATTGTTGTTGAAAAGAGAATTACATTAAAGTGGTTTTTAAATCTTTACACACATAATTAATGATTCACAACACGATTCAGAAACTTTAGAAACTTGAAAGCTATTCTAAGTGGCTAAAAGTAATAAAACTTTCTGTTTTTTCGAAGAGTGAGGTCAGTTGCTGAATGCTAACTGATACATGAACATTGTAGAAGATTGTTGGTTTTAAAAGATTTATAGATTTATTTATTTTTTAATTTTAAATAAAGAAAATAAAATATTGGGAACAATTTAATTTCTTTCACTATTTTTCTTGTATTTGTCTTTTGCATACCTAATTTTTTATAATAGATTTTATGTTTTTATTTCCTTATACTTTCTTACATTCATTTATACATTTTATATTTTCTTATACCTTGTGCTGTTTAAAATAAAAACAAAGAGTTCGAACTATTCGAAAAATTATTTCAAATTTTTTTTTGCTCCATATAATTTAATTGCTCAGAATGTAGTTTTCTTAAAATTTAACGTGGTGCATAAATTAAATATCTTTGTATTTTTTAATCAACCATAAATGCTATGAAAATAAATCATGTTATTATTTATTTAAATGCATCTTAAAATAAACAAAATAATATTCTAATTGTAAATATCAGTTTTCTTGATATATTTATTTCAAAAATGAATTTTCAACATTAGTTTTCCTTGTATAAGTTAATTGCTCAAAATGTAGTTTTCTAAGACGTTTTAATGTGTTTTAATTTAATAACCATAACTTATCATTATTTGTAAGAATTTGAACAGTGCAATCCTTTTAAAAGATTTCTATCATTCAAGTTGCTTAGCAAAGCTTTACATGTAAAACTGTGCTTTAACCCTTAAATGCATAGTGCATCGAATTTTTAACACTCTTTATTTAACTTTTAAACAATAAATCATGTTCTTCGCAACCACTATATTTATATAGAAATACTAATGCTGGAAAAATCATATTAATCTATTACTATATAAAGTTAAAAATCTGTCTTAAAATTTCTGGTGTTGAATCCTTAATATAAGTATTAAAAAAATAAAAACTCTAAAAGAAAAATTCATGCATTTAAGGGTTAAAGCATTTGATACTACTGAATAAAAATATATATTTTTTTTTAATGGGACTTTTAAATTTATTTCTCCGTTGTTGTGTTGTTCAACTGAAAAGTACTTTAAATCGAAATTCTTTTAAATTTATTTCTCCGTTGTTGTGTTGTTCAACTGAAAAGTACTTTAAATCGAAATTGATTTGAAGAAATTTAAATGATTAGCATTAGTAATCAGGGTTCGTATAGGTGCTTAAGTTCAGCCTACAATCTCCTTGTTGAATTATAAGATTTCAACAAAAGAAAACTTTGCTATCTAAAATTTGCGGTTATATACTGTGAATTTTATTTTAGGAATACTGTTATTGAAAAAAAAAAGTGAAAAAAAATCGTCCGTGAGAACCTTGGTTATAAGTAATTCGCAACTTGTTTTAGAAACTTTTGAAACTTGAAAAATAGTTTGATTTCTGAAATATAATACAAATTTTGAATTACCCCATTGCGTAAGGTCAGTTGCTAAATTTCAATTCAGATATAGGTAAATTTGTATCACTAGTTTGTGCTTGTGATTATTTTTATTATTATGTCAACTATACTTAAAAAACATATAAAATATATAAAATTAAATCATGACATTTATTTTGTTTAACAAAATACATTTTAACATATAAACCTAATAATTACAATCGTAACTATAAGATTTTCTGAGATGTTCTTTTCGAAAATTTATTTTAAAGATTTGTTTTCTTTTCCTCAAAATAGTCTTTTGATAATTTAATTTGTTGAATAAATTAAATAAACTTGAAATTTTATCATGTTTAAAAATCAAAATTCTGTGATCTTTACTAAAGCTGTTTATCTCTTAAGTTGCTTAAGAAACCTTGACATAAACAGCTTTACTTTCAAAAATCTGATTTAGCTGAATTTGAAGGTGTAGATAAATTGAGTTTTAAAAATTATTTTCTTACTCTAGACTTTTGAGTAGAAAAGTGCATTACAGTGAATTTTATTAAGGTAATTAAAAAATGTTGCATTAATAATTATTATTTACTGCATGTTTCAAAAGCTTTTGAAACTTGAAATCTGTTTTAAGTCGTGAAAAACAATCACAATTTTATTAAACTTTAAAGAGTAAGCTGATAAACAAGATAGATTTTTTTTTTACAGAAGAGTTATATAAAAATGTACGCAGTTATTTCTGGAAATAATACAGCATTTATGGTGCCAAATTTACATAATCTAGATCGGCTCTCCAAGTGTGAAAAAAAGAACGAAAATATGTTGTTGAATTCAATTCGTGTCACATGTTTTAGTGGGAGTTTGTTTTAACTATACTTAACTAAAAATCCTAAGTATTATCGAAATAAATCATAACATTTATTTTAATTAAAAAGTAAAAAATAAAACAACAACAAGAAGTGTTGTATTTTTCTCAAAATTATATAAACATTTCTATCTTTATATAAGGTAATTGCTTCAAATGTACTTTTCTTCAAAAATAATATGACGCTTAAATTAAATAAACTTGAATTTCCATCATCTTTATGAATCAAAACATTGCAGTCCTTTTAAAAGCTTTATATCTTTTCAATTGCTTAAAAAAGCTGAACATAAAAAAGCTTTACATGGATTAAACTGAATTAGAAGGTTTTATCAAATGGAACTTTCTAAATTTATTTTCTCGGTGTTGTTGAAAAGAAAAGTACACTGAACTAATTTTATTTAAAGTAATTTAAAGAAATTTGCATTAGTAATAAATGATTCACAGCATGTTTCAGAAAACTGGTTTCAGTTCTCCATATTAATCAAAATTTTAGTTCAGTACGCAGAATAAAGTCTGTTATGGTACATGATATACGTAAACAGTAGTATATTTTTCGTTTAGTAAGAACACTATACATTTCTTTTCAAATTTAACTGAAAATATTAGGTCTACCGGAAAGTTCTGTCCAATAATGTTATTTCACGCCTGCTTTTTTAAAATTCAGATTTCATCATTGGCACCACTTTCTTGCAATCGTAAATTTCCTTAATGCGAATTCCTTAAGTTCTCACCTTAATGTGAAATGTGAAAACAATGGCGCGAAATAACATTATCGGACAGAACTTTCCGATAGACTTAATATTTCTCTTTATCTAATTTTTTAAGGAGGGGGAGGGGATAACACCCAATTTTTACATTATATTTCAGGGTTCGTACTTCCCTTGGAGTTTTGCAGACCAGAAAATACTTCGGCACCAATATTTTCTTATAGAAAATCTCTCCCTAAAACAAGATTAAATTTCGCGCGTTTAACACTTGAAAGGCGGAGAATTTTACTCAGATTTATAATAATATTTCACACCAGAATTTTTATTTTAATCCTTTGCACTCTGTGCAGGCCCTGTTTACGGAATAGGCCCATGAAGCCCGTGCTTACCCACTGAGATACGAAAGGGCCCCCAATTTTACTTTTCAAAACTAATTATTAGAAAAAAGAAACTCAATCAGGGTAAAAAATGCATTTTTTTTCTTTTGAAATTTTTTTGTTCTTACTATGTGCAATTTGTAAATCACAAAAGATATTTTGAAGTTCAAATATCCTCAACTGTAGTTCCATATTTGTCATTTACAAAATAAATTGGTTATTTACAATTAAAAATATAATAAAATACTTTTTCATAGTATGTATATATAGTTAGTTTTAGTTTAATATTAAGTGTTATTTACTCTAAACTTTGATAGTAAAATTTCAAATTATTTAAGCATACGAAAAAAGGATTTAGTAAATAAAAAAGCAATTTGTAGAGTAATAGGGGGCCCTGTGTGACGTCGGGTTTTCCCTACTTCCAAGTGTTAAGCGGGCCCTGACTCTGTGTAAAGTATGGGCTACCAGCAACTCCGAGTCGTTACACAAATATTTTATTCGATCGGCACCACCTATTTAAAAAAAGCTTCCTTCAAGTGCGCCGTTTAAAATGTGCTCTGATTAAATAAGGCAAATTTTATTTTCTTTTATTACTGGTGCAAAAAAGAAAATTATCAAGCCAAGTTGATGTCGCCGCAACGGCGACAACGGAGTGCAAAGAGTTAAATTATTAATATATTTATTTAAATAGTTTTTTTTTCTTTGTATCTTTTACACTACAGTGATGGTCAAAATTATAAGGAAAAGGCAAAAATCTCCAAATTTTGGCTTCATTTGGCCGGAAACTTATACAAAATTAACGGCTGGAAACCAATGTAAAATGAAGAATATTTTTATAAGTTTTTATTGAAATAGGTGGGAAATTCATATTCATAAAATCTATTATGGATTTATACAGCCATCTGATATGGACAAAATTATAAGAACAACTGTATTTGTGTGCTCTAAAAAGTAAAATTTGCATGTTTATTGCTATGCACACGGAACTCCAGGACGATATAAATGCGTAGGAAGCGTTTGTGATCGTCATATTCAGATTTTCACTCATGCTGCTAGGTACAAATCTTTCGAAGTTTGAGAAAGGGAAAGTGGGTACATTTAAACGTTCAGGACTTTCTGCACGCCAAATTGCGACAAGGCTTAATAGATCAAGAACGGTTATTTACAATTATCTGAAAAATCCCGGAAAATATGGACGGCAAAGACATACAAGTAAGTCATCTTCTGTTTCTATACGGGAGAAAAGAATAATAATAAAGAGAGCTTGCTCCAGAAAACAAATGTCAACAGAAATAAAACGTGAATTGAACTTAGAATGCAGTGCTCGAACTGTTCGACGTGTTTTACAAACAGAAAAAAAGATTCCCTATGGTAAACATATGTCACGACCGCCTCTTACAAAAGTTCATTAAAAACTGAGGATGGAGTTTGCCAAAAAATGCATTACTATGGAAAAAAGGTGGGATGATGCTGTATTTTCCTATGAGAAAAAGTTTAATTTGGAGGGACCAGGTGGTTTTCACTACTTTTACTATGGGAAAAAGAAATTTTCTCAAAGCGTGCATTTGGAGGCGAATCAGTAATGGTCTGGGGTGTTTTCGCAACTAGTGGAACTATTCCAATGTTTTTTGTGCAGGGTAGAATGAATTCTGAGAGTTAAGTTGATGTATTGGGTGGTAATCTTTTACCAGAAGAACAGTTAATAACGAGCGGAGACTGTTTTTTCCAGCAGGACACTGCCTCAGTGCATGTTTCCCAAACTTCAAAATCGTGGTTTGATGCTAATTTCTTGAAACTACTTGATTGGCCGGCCAGAAGCCCTGATCTAAAGCCAGTGGAAAATCTCTGGGGTATTCTGGCACACGAAGTATACAAAAATGGTATACAATATGAATACAAGCGAGAACTCATGTCCTCCATCCAAAAAGCTCGGTCAAAAATTTCCATGAAAGTTCTTAAGGAATTGTCAATCTCCATGATGTCAAGACTGATAAAAGATATTGAGAAGAAGGGGGAAGATTATTAATTATTAGTGTGTTTCACGCAAAAACATTCATTGTCCTTATAATTTTGTCCAATTTTTACAATGACATATTTTGTTAATTATGGCAAAATATCCATATTTTGCATTTCCCAATGTTTTGCATTCTACAATGATTTCTAGCATAAAAAAGCATTTTATGTATACATTTAACTTTATTTAGTTCAGCAATATTTGTTTCGTGTGCAATTTTCAATTGTTTTTATAATTCTGACCACCACTGTAGTTTTATAAAGAAATTTCTGGTTCAAACCGAAATATATTGATTTGGTAGCGGTCAAAATGGCGCTCGCCGTCTTTTTGGTGTTAACCTAGATTTTTCTTTCTATTGAAATACTGGTAGTTCCTGGAAAAATTTCCTGACCCCGTACGAACGCTGCATTTGAATTCTGCGGAAATTTTTAACTTCGGATACGAAACCAGAAGTTTTTCAGTTGAGTGATTTGGAAAATTATGCATATGTAAATTTATGATTTCCTAATATCAAATTACTTTTGAATAATATAAAACAAACTGATATGCAGGTAGTTTTTGGCATAAATCAAAAATTATTATGCGAAACGAGCTGTAATTTTGGATTCCATAATTATATATTTTAAAAATCGATTTCTGTTATAATATTTACGCTTTACAAGACATATTTGTCACGAATATTAATTTCATTATTTATATCTTTAAAGGTAAAATTTTAATTACATTTTCTGTTTCAATATTAAAAATACTTTACAAAGCAGTTCCGAAAATGGTGTACACTAGTGTAATTTTTAAGTATGAAGAACAATTTAGTAATTTAAATGCAAGAGTTTTCGAAATTTTTTAAAGTATTTTCAACATGAATGTATTTTTCATACTGCATATAAAGAAGAGATTATTCAAAGCTTTTGACGTTAAGTCTTGACTTAAATTAAAAATGCAAGCAAACTTCTGTGGAAACTATTTAACACGAGAACGTCAATCTCTAGCTTCAAAGGAACTCTTCTAGCTTTTAAGGAAATTAGCATTTGTTAGTTTCTCTAGAATAAAGGGTAAAAATTTCCAACAAAGACGTTTTAAAATTAAATCTGTTTTGCGTGTTACTTCTATTCAAGTACTATTAAGCAGACAGAACTTTTAAAATGCGAAAAAGTTTTCTTAAATAAATTAAATGTGCCACTTAAACTTTTTTGAAAGTATATTTGGAAGAACTGATACCTTTGAAATAGTATTTCATAAGGAGATTTATCACTCTATTATGGGCTAATTCCATGAAAACTTGTCATGTGTGTCACACAGCTGAAAATCGCTATGCTTGTTGGCCACCGTTGTTTTCGGAACGTTTGTTTCCCGTTATTCAATTGATGAGGTATCGCCGATAAAATAAGTCACATTTTCTATTCTAAAATACTGGTAGCTAACAAGCATAGTGATTTTCAGCTGTGTGACAGACATGACACGTTTTCATGGAATTAGCCTATGTACAACGGGATAAAATACGTATATTTACTTTTTAATTCAATATTCATTTATAATCTGTTTAATGGGAACCAGCAGCACAGACACATGGTTCGTACGGATACCATTATTTCTCCAGGATAACTACAAGTATCATTTTATAGAAAAAGAAATATAGGTTAAACGCGCAAAATTTCGCCTTCATTTAACCCTTAAATGTCTGATTTTTCAAAAATCAATGTAATAATGCTTTTCGGCTTTCATTTTTTAAATAAATCATTGTAAAAATACTTAAAAAAATCATATTTTGTTTTAAGTATAGTTTACGGCTAAAAAAAAGTTTGTTACTAATCGGCAATACTGGTGTTTAATTGAAAAAATAATTTCCCTTGATAAAATTCCACAATATTAAACACACAAGAATTTTAGGAACTTTAATAAGAAATAAATTTTACTTGCTCACTGCAGGTCAAAATACGGTATTTCGCAAGCTTCCAAACAAAACAAAAAGAAACATTTGAAAAAATAAATTTATCTTTATTCTAAAACAGCACAAGTGTTGCCATCTAAATATTGAAATTCGATTTAATAATATTTTCAGACTGCATTTTATCGGCAACATTAGGCATTATAGCTTCAATATTATTCTAATTATATTTTAGAGCCTAAATTGGGTATGTTGCCAAAAAGCAACACCAGGCATTTAAGGGTTAAGAACAGATTTTCTGTAAGAAAATCCTGATGCCGAAAAATTGTCAGGTCTGCAAAATTCAAGGAGGCTTACGAAACATGTGACAACCACCTCATCGAATTGGAGGCTGGAATTCCAGAATTAGCTAAAAATCGATTCCCATATTAAAACGCAATCGGTCTTCCAGGTCATATCTCGCTGCAAAACACCTAAAAACCCTATCTTACCAGTTGACTCATATGTTTACCATTGTGTTTTCCTGCTCCCAGTCCGCCATGTTTTCATGCCTTTGGGTGCAGTAAAACGCAATGGTAAACCTACGAACTGCCCGCAAAAAACGGGTTTTTAGGTGTTTTGCACCAAGATATGACTTGGCAGACTGATTGCGTTTTAATATGGGAATCGAGTTAAAGCTAATTATGGAATTTCAGCCTGTAACTCGATGAGGTGGTTGCCTGTGCTGCCGGCTCCCGGTCTATGACTTTAACCCTTTGCACTCGAGAGGTGACTCTGACACCCCACTAGTGTTGCCAGATGTCAGGCGTAAAATCAGGACTCCAAATTCTCTGGACACCACTTATTTTTTATAGTTTATTTCGCAATCTTTAATCGCAAATAATTCCGCCATCAGATAAGACTAAGAAAATGTCTTTAAAATACTGGTATCCAGAGCATTAGGAGCTCCGATTTACGCAAAACACCTAGCAGTACTAATGGTGAGTGAGAATGACCTCTGGAGGGCAAACGCTGCCATCGAAATACTCAAGGCCAGACGACACGAGTGTGACGTGATCACTAATCGACCGACGCCTCTTTAGTGCTGGAAATCACACCGGAATATTTTCAATAGCAATTTCTTTTATTTTATTTGTGGAATATCTATCATCTTATAAAACAATAATAAATATTTATATTTACTGCTGAGAATTCGGAATCCCTAAATAAAATTTCAGCCAGATACGGAATGCCACAGTGTTGCCGCATGTAGCAGATTTTTTATTGGGGATTCCAAATTTTGACCAGTAAGTTTTAATAGTTATAATTGTTCTATAAGATGATAGATATTTCACAAATAAAATACAACAAATTTGCTCTTCAAAATTTTCCGGTGTGAATTCCAACACTAGTGAGAAGTCGGTCGATAGGTGATGACGTCACATTCGTGTCCTATGGCCTAGAGTATTTCGATGGCAGCAGTGCAAAGGGTTAATCCCTAAAAATATAAATTACAACTTTAAAAGCAGTAAAAATAGGTTTATCCAAATGTTTACATATTTCGACTCTAAACGAGTCATTTTCAAAACAAATAAATAAAAATGTTCTTACATTGCAAGGTCTATGGAACGCCATCATTCAAATTTTGACGTACTCTTTCATATTGGAAGCGTTATTATTTTTATTTCACGTAGATGTTTATTTTATTTTCGTAAGCATTGAGTATCTCGAGCCATAGTTTTGGTAAGTTAACTCTAAAACCGCCGGAAATTTTACTCAAGTTTTAAAAAAAGTATTTACACCATAATTTTTATTTAAAACTATTTAAATTATTTAATTAGCCTATCGATTAGTCCTGAATACACTTAACTTAAGTTATACAGAAATATCTGGTTCGAATCGAGTAGTAATAATTTGGTAAGGGTCAAATTGACCCCTTATGGTGGTTCTAGCATTGAGTGATGCTGTTTAGTTACATATTGAAATTTTGCGTGTTACAATCTTTATGGTTATGGTGCCCTTATAAGAGTATATTGGATGGATAGTACAGACTGGAAAAAAATACCTTACTTTCTTCTTGATAGTTTCTTCTTGATTTAACCCTTTATCTACTGACGGTACTTATAAGTACCATTAAAATAACTTGTTATAAAATTCATTTAATACATCGATTAGTTGTAATACAGTTTAGCAGGAATTATAGATACATTACTTTATCTTGTTCCAAAAGCATTATTGGTTACACAAAACAAAAACATTTTTAAAAGGATGAGATATTTTTTCATTGCATCTTTTCAGCTCTCTTGGCGCTTGGAGGGGTGGGGGATTTTTCAATTTTTCTATTTTTCTATTGTAAGAACATTATATTTGTAAATTTCCTAATTCTACGAAATACTAAGAAAAATATTTAAAATAAAAGATTTGCGTGGAGTTCAGGGTTCGCACACTCCTTGGAATTTCCAAGGACTCTGGCACCACTATTAATGATAAGGAAATTTATATTTAATTTTTAAAACACAGCATTTGCAATCCCCACCTTTATTCACAGATTTTGCAATATTTTTCTGTAGTGAAATACTTTGAAAATACTGTAAAAATTTAGTGGTAGAACAGTGCGAACCCTGATATTGCACTAAACCCTTATAAATTCAAATTTAATTAATCATTCTAAATCCTTTAATCCTTCTAAAATCCTCCTAAAAATTATTAAATGATTATGTAAATCTTCTTATGTAGTTTAAACAATTCACGAAAAATGATTTAGGAGATAAATATTTCATAAATTCATAATTCTGTACATAAAGGGTTAATCTTGCTAGGGCTGTTATTTTTCTATTATACATAATATTCGTCACATGCTCCTTTTTTCTATACTTAAATTTCTCTCTAGTCATGCCAATACAGTAATTCTTTGATTCCTCAGCTCTAATAAATTGCAGTTAATATACACCTGAGTAATTCTCAAATGTTAATTCGATCAATTTTAGTGCAAATGATATTCTTTACATTTCGGAGATGGTTCGGCTATTAAATATTATATATTTACTTATAGACCGGGAGACGTCAGCACAAACAATCAGCTCATCGAGCTAACGGCTGAAATTCCAGAATTAATTAAAACTCGGTTACCGTATTAAAACGCAACCCGTCTGCGAAGTCATATAAATGAAGTTATGAATAAAGAGCAGGAGACATACAGTGTGCTGTCTACCAATTGCAAGTGAAGTAACTGAGGAGGTTGTCACAAAATGGCGGATGTTTTTTTTTTTTTTTTTTTTTTAAGTCGGATGTACAGTTTTGGATTACCGCCGGGTTAAACTTCCCACCAGGAGAATTGAATAGAAAATGTCACTAGCCCTTCAATGACAAACTCCCTCCCTAAGAGGCAGGATCATTCGATTTTTTTAGCAGGTGAGGAAAGGTAGAGAGTGATCGCGGCATGCAGTACGAAGGGAATGAATGTAGTAGGAACCGATAGGATCCGTATTTGCCTCGTCTTGATATTTTGGTTAACCCTAGAACTACCGGAAATTTTACTCAAGTTTTATAAAAACATTCTACACCAGAATTTTTACTTAAAACTATTTAATTTGTTTATTTAACTTATTATTGTCTGATTTATACATTTAGTTTGTTTTGAAGAAATTTCTGGTTTGAATAAATATTTTGAATGTACATGTCGGGTCCAATGGACCCGTCTGGTAGACGGAAGGTTAAGCCTGCGCTACGTCTAATGATTTTATAACCAAAAGGCCCTTTTCAAGGCTAACTTCGACTAATTTTGATGACGACTCGGGCAGATTTTGGCTAACGATTATAGGAATAAAATATTGACCTCAAAAAATAATGAGGGGGGAGGGGAGGCACAAATGACACAGTTTTAAAATAGTTTAAAGTTAAATAATTATGAAATATAATACAAAAAAAAATTCAGTAATATGGCTTTAGATACGTTACTTACTTTTATTTTTCACCAATTTTAAGATAGTTTAAAGTTAAAGAATTGTGAAATCGAATACGAAAAAATTTTAGTAATCTGCTTTAGATACTTTACTTACTTTTATTTTTCGCCAAAAAAGCAAAATTTAGCTAAATCTTGCTCATTGCATTTCTGTAGCTACATAATTTTAGCAAGAAGATGCTATCACTGCAGCTAAACTAGATAACATTAGTGAGATTTGAATTTTAAAAATCCGATTTCAATAATTAAAAAAAAATGATTTTCACTTATTTTATTTAATAACCAAATAATAAATAAAACAAAACAAAAATGATATCTTCATTGTTCCGCTATTGTATTTTAATTTCAAATTGATAGATGGGCCAGCATTTCAATTGGCTGCTCAACCTTTCCCCACCTGCCATAGGAATAATCCTGTCTCATAGGGAGGGAGTTTGGCAATGAAGGGCTAGTGAAAATTTCTCCTTATTTAAGCGTCTTATTCATGAAAATATTTTCTCACGTATTTGGTAAAATTTCTATTCTTTTTTACTGGTGTCAGTTTGTTTCCCTAGTTGTCACAATATGGCGAAAACTCAGGGCCTGACTACTACCAAAATAAACTTACACCAGTAAAAATGAAAATCTGTTTCTGCCATTATTTTTGACTAAATTTTGTATTAATAAGGAGAAAATGTCTATATAGATTTACTGGTGGAAGTTTACAATGACGGTAATCAACTCCTGCGAAAGCGGTTACAGTTGAAGCTTCACTATTTTAAGGATATGTCAGTTCCTCTTTAATTATAGTTTCATGGTCATATTTTGGTAGAAAAACCTAAAACCCGATTTTAGCGTTCACTCGCTGGTTTAGCATTGTGTGTTCCGTCCTCTGTGTTTTCATACTTTTGGGTGCAGGAAAACTCAATGATAAACCTACGAGTCAACCACTAAAATCGAGTTTTCAGGTGTTTCTCACCTAGATATGACTTAGTAGACCGATTGCGTTTTAATATGCGAATCCAGTTTTAACTAATTGTGGAATTTCAGCCGTGAACTCCATGAGGTGATTTTCTGTGCTGCTGTCTCCCGGTCTGTTAACAAATGTCTAAAATTTAAAAACACATAAGTAATTTACGCAATACTCCATGTTTTCCATTCCCATAAGTTTTTGTTATAAGGCTCACATGAAGATAAATGCCGTGCATACTCGTTTGTAATGTGGGATGATGAATGCTATCAACAATGCAACATAACAAACTCAAGGGTTCAATTAATAGGTACGCGATATCATATGGAACGAATAAATATAAATAATAATAAAATATACCATCCCAAAAAGTGTAATTTTTTCACAAAATTTAAGAAATATATCTCACCTAAAATTGTTAACCCTTTAATGCGGGGCTTTGGACATATGAAAACAACAGTGTTTTGAATTTAATAGATATTTTTTTTATTCGTATAAACCTAATTCACATCAGAAAATTAAAATAGTAATATCTGCTTTAATTAATAACAGACATTCCCTATTTAAATAAAGAGAAATTAACCATGGAAACTTTCAGTTAAAAAGTCAGATTTTCTGAACTACGTAATTTCCAGAACGTATTCTGTTATGGGAATTAAGGGGTTAAAGGTTAAGTTTTATAAAATAAATAATTATATAAAATAAGGTATTTGGAGACATATTTCTTAAAATATTTACTAATTTGCGATATTTTAGCGTAAAACAGCCACACGACAGTAGTTTTTACTAGTATTGCACACGTGCAATAGAAGAAAAGAATGACGTATTATATGAAAAATGTATTTGTGATTTTTTCATTATTTTTCATGTGTGATAGACCTTTCAGAGAATCATATATAATTTTTTCGAAACAAAATAAAAAGTCGCGCATTTAAGGGTTAAACTAACAGCTTAGGAAACAGCTATACTTAAAAGATAAGAACAGACAACCTGCATATTTATTTTACAAACAAAAAAGAACAGACAAGCTGCATATTTATTTTACAAACAAAAAAGAACGTATCCTTTTTGAAGTATATGAAAACCCATACGCCCACTTACAAACTCCTTATAAACAGAGAGATAAAACTCAAGGGAAAGAGGTGCTATTGAATACTGAAAATCCTTGCTTGAATTGTTTGAACTTCTTACGTTTCTCTCTTTTGCTCAACAGGCGTTTCATTTTTCAATATTTTCAAATATATCTCTCAGAGAATCATGCATTTCTAAATCTTACCATGCCTTTCAAAAACCAAAGTGATGCTTGATTTTTAAGATGCTGCTTTCTTGTTTGTTTCGAAACATTTTTCGATGGATAAATAAATATTGGATTTTGTGTTTATTATATCTGGATTTAGAGTAAATAATATAGAAGTAGTATTAATACTATACAGGTCGCGCTTGTAAAATAAAAAATTGTAAAATTAAAAAATTGCAATCAAACAAAATTGATTGTTCAGCTCATTGCCACCCGATATGATGCCAACGATATTCACGGACATACTTTTGATGCTGGATTTTTAAGATGCTGTTTTCTTGTTTGTTTCGAAACATTTTTCGATAGCAAAATAAATGTTGGATTTTGCGTTTATTATATCTGGATTTAGAGTAAATAATATAGAAGTAGTACTAACACTATACAGGCCGCGCTTGTAAAATAAAAAATTTGTAAAATAAACAATTAAAAAAAGTGCAATCAAACAAAATTGATTGTTCAGCTGGTTGCCACCCGATATGATACCAACGATATTCATGGACATACTTTTGATGCTTGATTTTTAAGATGCTGCATTCTTGTCTGTTTCGAAACATTTTTCGATAGCAAAATAAATGTTGGATTTTGCGCTTATTATATCTGGATTTAGAGTAAATAATATAGAAGTAGTATTAACACTATACAGGCCGCGCTTGTAAAATAAAAAAATGAAAAAATTGAAATCAAACAAAATTGATTGTTCAGCTCATTGCCACCCGATATGATGCCAAGGATATTCATGGACATACTTTTGCTTTAAATTTTTCATTAGCATGCATCAGTTTCTATCCGTTATCTGCAAGCACGATATTTTAAGGGTGTTCTCAAATTCAAAAGGGCAACTTTCTGGCATAAGTTTTAATTTATTTTTGTTCGAAAATGCATGAAACTAGTTGGTGTTGTTGTTCAGAAACTATGTAATTGAGCTGTTTTTTTTTTTCATTTTTTTGCAAACGCAATAGATCTTTCAGAAAATAATGTCAATGTGGGCGTTTTGAACTGAATTTCCGCGCGAAGGAAGAAAGAGACTCAAGAGCGGGCGAAAAAAGTGTTTTTCGCGTGATCGAAATTCCTTATAACTCAATAAGTAATTGATTGATCAAAAAATGGAAAAAACAGTTCAATTCCAAATCGCTTCCAATTTTATTCTTTTCTGTTAAAAAAGGAATTTGTAACTGTGCCAAAACGTTTTTCGCTTGTTGAGCAGAGCAGTTAAGAACAGCCTTAAAATAAAACCCATTTCCCCTGTTACCTGTATTAAATTACTTTCCTGTTGCGAAAAATTTAAAACTGTAAAACAGAATACTTAAATTCTTTGAATGTGATATCTAAAATTTGTTGTATTGTTTATTATAATGTGTGGCACAACTGTTTAACCCCCTTATGATGACTTGTTTTATTTACATTGAGATTAAAATAAAACTTCTCAAAACCAAATTGCAACGTTTTTTTTTTTTTCATTTTTTACCTTTCTTTCTATCTTTCTTTCTTTTCTCTTTTCTTTTTTTTCTTTTGCACTACGGATTAATGTTATTTACTGTGCTTTAAGGTACATAAATACAAAAAGTAAAAATATAAATATCAAATTTTAAAAAAGTTTGAAAATGTCAATATGATCATTCTTCTTTTTTTTTTTTTTTTTTTTTGTATCATATTTGGATTTACACGGAGCTGGCAAATCTCCTGCTTTGCATACTAGTATTTTAATACAGAAAATGATTTTTAAGCATTTGGAAAAATGGTTATTGTTTTCGTCAGGGTAGGAAATCAAAAGCACATCTGAAGCTTTTTATTGGTTGAATACGCATTTTATTCGTTTTCTGGTTGGTCTATGCAGTAATCTGTATTTTCCTTTACTTTATACAGAGATGGATACTTATGTTGCCACTATGACAAAAAAGTAATAAAAACTACAAAAAAAAAAGTAATAACTCAGAAACAAATTGAGATACAGATTTCAAACAAATTGCATATAAAAGTACATTTTTTTCTCTATACGACGGTATAAAAAGTAATATTGTGGGATGTATAGAAGTTTAAGAATGAAATTTTATTTAAAATTGGTCCAGGAATATTAATGTTTAATCCATGGCGTATGTAATGTATGATCAGTTCAGTAGAAGTTTAAAAATTTACTGTACCGAAAAATGTAATTCATAGCGTACGTAATGTATGATCAACTCCGTGCGATTTTCTATGTATTAAATTTTAGTTTTTGAAAAAATCATTTTCCAAATGGTCGCTGTAATTTGTTAAATTGCTTTTTTTTTAAACTTTTTAATTGGGGTATTTGAGTAACTTAAAAGATCAACATTTTCTCAAAGATAATAGAGGCCTGCAAAAAGCCGGAGACTTGGCAACTCTGATTTACAGGAAAATTTTACCTTCGAATATTAACCAAGAAGTTCTTCAGTTTAGTAATTTAGAAATTAGGCGTATGTAATTTATTAATTCATTTTTACATTCTTCTATCTTTATAAGAGGAAAGTTTTGTATTCGTTAAAAAATTCGACTTCCAGTTTTCGACGGATTTACACTTTTTAGAAGCTTCTGAACACGATTTGACTATTTTCACTTTCTCCTATCTCAACAAGAAGAAAGTATTGGATTCGCGAAAATTTTTGACGGATTTATCAATTTTACTTGGTCAGAGATCCCAAAAGACACCAAAAGACATGTTTTTACAAAATGTCTGTCTTTGAGTCTGAGTATGTGACTCTGTCTGTATGTAACACAAACATTGTGGGCGCTCTATCTCAAGAACTAGTGCATGAAATTTAATACAAATTTACATTCCGTTAGTCCCTGATATAAACTAGTGCAGATTTGATTTTGATGTAAATCGCCAAACAGGTGGCACTGTTATGCTGCAATTTCACTATTTCAGAAAAAGCTCTATCTCAAGAACTAAAGCACAGATTTTCATCAAACTTCACATTCAGTGAGTCCTTGATATGAATTGATTCTGATTACGTTTCGGTGTAAATCGTCCAGCAGGTGGCGCTGCTACGCTGCCTTTTTCACGATTACCGCAATAGCTCTATCTGAAAACTAATACACGGATTTTCATCAAACTTCAGATTCATTTAGACTTTGACATTAGTTTTTGATGATTAAATTTTTTGGTGTAAATCACGCAATAGGTGGTGCTACTATACTGCATTTTTCAGGATTTACAAGATTTTAGAGATAGTAATATCTCAATAATAATGCACGGAATTTAATATGTTTAGAATCCTCATGATGGGCATAGATTGTCATTTAATTTTTCCTCTGCGATAGTGAATGTTGAAGCATTAACATGTATGAGATAGAAGAAAGTTTTGGAACTGAACATTCGACTAGTTAATAATGTAAAACAAACTTATATGCGGGTATTTTCTTAGGCATAACTAAAACATTACTTGACGAAACAAGTTGTACATTGGGATTCACATATTTAAATATTTTAGAAAATGATTTCTGTAATAATTTTAAATGCATAAATTTAATACATAAATTAAATACATAATTTTAAATACATGTATTTTAAATACATATTTTTTCCGAATATTAATTTCATTATTTATATCTTTAAAGTTATGTAAATAGAAAACATGACGTGAAAGTGAATTTTTAGTTTCATTTTCTGTTTCAGTATTAAAAATACATTATATAACACTCACCAACTTCTCACTTCCGAAAATTGTGTATAATAATATAATTTTAAAGTACAGAGAACAATTAAATAATTCAAATGTAAGAATTTTCAAAGAATTCTCAACATGAATGTATTTTTCATACTGCATAGTATAAAGAAAAGAATATTCAAAAAGCTTTTGACGTTAAGTCTTGAATTCAGTTAAAAATGCAAACAAACTTCTATGGGAACTCTTTTACACGAAAACGTCAATTTCTAGCTTATAAGGAACTTCTCTAGCTTTTAAGGAAATTAGCATTTGTTAGTTTCTCTAGAATAAATGCTGAGAATTTCTAACAAAGACGTTTTAAAATTAAATCTGTTTTGCATGTTACTTCTATTCAAGTATTAGTAATAAGCGCAAACTTAGGAAAGAGGAAAAAGATTTCTTAAGTAAATTAAATGTGCCACTTAAACTTTTACGAAAGTATCTTTTGAGAAAACCGATAGCTTTGAGATAGTTTTTCATGAGGAGATTTAATGTTCTCTATTTTATTCAAGTACAATGAAATGAAATACGCGTATTTCATTATAATCAGTATTCATTTATCACCTTTTTAATATTTAACCCTTTCATGTGCAAAATACTTCAGTCGCTAAAATGTTTAAATGACTGAATGACACCCGGTTTTACGAACAAATTTGTTTCATAATAAGTAAGAGCTTTTTCTTCACATACGTTATAAGTGTAAAATTCTGTTTAAAATTTCTGTTGCCAAATAAGTTGCAAAGGGTTAATAAATACCGAAAATTTAAAAGTACATGAGTAATTTAAGCAATACTCCATGATTTCCATTCGCTTAAATTATTGCCATGAGGCCCAAATGAAAATCAGTGCTGTACGTACGTATATGTAATGCGCTGCCAACACCTTGAGGGGCAGCGGGATATATTATATCCCACCTAAATTTAATTAAGATGTACACCAGAAACTTTTCATTAAATTTTACTTTTATAACTTTGGCGGAAAAATGTTATAGAATTGCATTTTTTTAATTTGAAACAATTTTTCTCAAAAATTCCGGTGGAAGTTCAACATTACAGAAACGCAATTGCTTGCCCTTGAAAGGGTTAAAAACACCTGTTGTTTTGGCAGATAACCTACTGTATTTGAATCAGAATATCTCGATTTAACCGATTTGATCGATAACCCATAATTGATTTTATCGGTTGTGCGACATGCAAATAGTTTTCGCTCTCTAATAGAAAATTTGTAATTTTGCACGAAGAAAAATCGTTTAGTTAAAAAAAAACTATATAAAAGCTGTTACTATCTCTCTATTCTAAAAAAAAGTAACTACCGCTGTCACCGCCGGTTTTGAATTTTTTGTGACCGGAGGACTTTCTTCGTTAATATTAAGAAAAATAATGCATACAAAAATATGAAAATCGGTAGTGTCATACAGAAATGTTTGATAAACACGCTGATGCAGACAGTTTTCAAATCGAAGAATTATTTTAAGAGGTATTTAATGCTAAAGTTGGACAAAATCGTTCCACTAAAAAAGTTTTATAGTAGCAAAAACTATGCATCGGAATTTAATAATTTTTAGTTCATTTTATACGTTATAATTTCCCGGTGTGCAGAATTGATTTATTTTTTTTTTATTTGACTCATTTTTCAAGGTTTTATATCAATTTTAAATTCAAATTTTCAGCATTTCGAGAGATATTTTTTACAGATTTTAGAAAGTGATATTAATTTAAACTGTTGCCAACTGTATAAACAGCGGAAACAATAATGTTTGCTTAAGAAAAAAAAATATATTTATACGTGTAATAAATTAAATATTTATTTACACGTGACTATTATAAACAGAAAAAAACATTTGGAATTAGAATTAAATAATTATGTACAAAAAGCAGGAACTTATTAAAAATTACGTCATAAAAACTATAATTACACGTGAATTTTAAGAGAGAAAGGAATTTGTAAAATAATAAATTTATTAACATGCGTTAGAAGTCTTAAATAGGAGAAATTACGTCATATTTACGTCATATTACAGTTATTACATAAAATGAACACAAAATAATATTGCAAAACGGTTTAAATTTACAAACTGCGATAGACATTTATTTGATATTTTGAGAGGATACTTTTCAACTATTTTTCTTAGGAAAGCGCAAATAATATTTTATTTCTAACACAAGTATTTTCACGTGAATATTAAAAAGAGAAAGAATAGTTTGGTCAAATTTACGTCAGATTAAAAACGATTAATTTAAAATGTCTCATTTAAAAGAACTTTCTTTTCGCTTTGTTAAAAAATACCGGGAGACAAAGATTCTGTTTACTTAATTACTTTTATATTAGCTTATTTTGAAATGTTGTTACACGTGTCTACGTCATCAAGTTATTTTTATTTCGACGTTTTATTTGTATTTTTATTAATGTTGTATTATTTATTTGTTCTTTCGTTGTTTAAAATAAAAATTATGTCAATTTGTATAATTTGGCGAGTGGTTTGGCGATTTATATAATTTGGCGAAATTAGTCGACGGGATAATCAAGTAGTACCGCAGCGGATTTGGCGTTAAAATTTCCCCAATCAAAGAGAAATGAATAGAAATCCGTTTATAGGGAGATCGCCACTGTTTTTTAAATTATAATTCAATCTTTCGAAATCTTTTTAAAGCCGATCACATTAGCGTGCATTTAGAGTCTGCGGTGTCTGGACGGGGGTTGGCGAGCGTAGCTCGTAGGGGGCCGAGCCCCTAGTTTAATAAAATAAACTTCTTTAAAATGCGATTTTTAACACTTTCCATCGAAGTCGAAAAGTGTTTATGAATTCGGTTTGTCCGTACGTCTGTCTGTCCACGCTCTATTTCGCGTGAAAAGACTCGGATTTTCATGCAGTTGATATATGTTATTGATTTTCATCATGGCATGTTCGGTATGGAATAGGAGATGTGTACCTTTAATAGTTAGTTCAGGGACACTCAAAAGATTTCCGTTACATTAGAGTCGATGGGGAAAAAATCGTTTGCAGAGTATTTTAATGGCATTACGCTATTTCAAATGCATTGCAATTGAAATAAATCTCGGAATTTCATTACAAGTTTATTACTATAAAATAGGGCATTCATAGCAATTGTCGTTCATTTACAGGGACTCACAAAAGAAATGTGTTACAGTACTGTCTTTGAGCAATAATTGCTATAAATGCGTTACCAATTTCTGTAAACGCTTTTAAGGGATCTCTGGACTCTTGAAGTTTCAAAATTTCTGAAATTTAAATTTTTTCCGATGTTAGTCTCCTATTTTACCTGAACATTTTGATATAATTGTTTCCTTGAAATTCCCATTACAACAGAAGTTATGGTTATTAGAATTATACCCGCTCAATAGCTGAAGCGCCGTTTCCGAAACTTTGAAGTCATTTTTCCCTGAATGACGATTGTGGGCATAATTCGCAGGATATCTCAAATACTTCTGAATATTTTTTCATGAAATTTTCAAAACATTTGTTGCATGTTAGTTTGTATAAAATAAACCTAAAATTTCATTTTTTTTTTTTTTTTTGTTAAAAAAATATTTTTTTAGGTAGTTACATTGTTTAAATTTTAAAAATTTTGTATTAGCTAAATACAACTTTGTATTAAAAATATAAAAATGCTTTAAATACAAATTTATTTAGGTTTAGGATAATTATTATAATCTGAAGTATAATTAAGCATAAAAAAATTCATTCTTGTAGTAAAATTTATTATGTAAACCGCAAGCAGTTGTAACAATTTTCTGCTCGACAAATGTCTGACAGTTTGGAGCCCCTATAAATTCTAATTCCGCATCTTAGATTTTTTTAAATATATGAAATGAAAGAACATACTTATATCTTTCATCCCAATAAAAATTGTGTTTTAAAATGATATACATTCTAAAATATTAAATGTTGAAAGTGGTCTTTTTTTTTTGCAATTTTTAAGGGCCCTGAGACCCTTCAAATTGCGCAAATGTTTTGCCTGTTAATCGTTGTGTATAAATTCTACACTTCGTATAGTGTGCACAAAACAATTCATGTACCATACCGAAACACTCAAGGCCTGAGGACACGAGTTTTGACGTCATCACTAATCGACCGACTTCTCACTAGTGTTGGGATTCACACCGGAAAATTTTAAATAGCAATTTTCTTTTATTTTATTTGTGGAAGAACTATCATCTGATAAAAAAAATAATAACTACTTAAACTTACTGGTGAGAATTCGGAATCCCTAATAAAAGTTCAGCCAGATACGGAATGCCTCAGTATTGCCTCATCTGGTAGATTTTTTATTGGGGGATTCCAAATTCTCACCAGTAAGTTTTAATAGTTATTATTGTTTTATCAGATGATAGTTCTTCCACAAATAAATTAAAAGAAAATTGCTATTCAAAATTTCCCGGTGTAAATTCCAACACTAGTGAGAAATCGGTCGATTAGTGATGACGTCACAACTCGTGTCCTCAGGCCTTGAGTGTTTCGGTGGCAACGACCATTCTCCTTATTAGCGGAAATTGCTGAAGAAGAATTTTCCAACTGAAGTAATTATTTTATTTCCAAACTGAATTAAATTTTTGATTGCATATAGTTAATAGACACAAATGTGTATATCATATAAAGTGCTGCTCAAAAATTTCGGATAATTTTTCGACTGTAGATTAAAATTGCTGAAATTGGAATTTCAAATGTGTTATGTATTTCCAAGTTGTTCAATTAGTTTGTCTGATTGTGTTAACATCCTATTTCAACTTATGAAACGGTGAAATTTTATTACATTATTCTAAATGTGTGGGAAAGCGTATCATAATCTATACTTAACGCATGATTTTTCTTTATTGTTTTTTTAAATTCTGTGGATTTTGACATTTCCTTTTGCTTAGCCACTTTTCCCTATTTTAAATAGTGCTTTACATAATTTTTCTCAAATTATTTTTTACTCTTTAACCTTAGCTTTTAAAATTTTTATTATTGCTCTTTATTTTTAACTTAATACCTGTATTTTAGTCTTAATAAATTATACATATTTTTTTTTATTTTATTCTCTACCACTTTTTACTAATATTAATTCTATAAATTGATTTAAAAATTTCTACTTCATAATAACAGTTTTACTTAAAGTGAAAAAAGATATTACGTCTGTTCGTAATTAATTAAAAACAAATACAAAAATACAGGCAATTTAATTATATAGTTTAAAAGTAAATAAAAATCTTTAAAAAATAACATTAAAAGTTTCGAACTTGTTTATGCCGTTTTAAACCATTACCCGCTGGTGTTGCGTTGACGCAACGGTAAAAATAATTGCTCATGCTTAAATTAATAACATTGGCACCACTATTTTAGAATTTAAAAAACTGCTTTATTTAGTGGCAGAAACTTTGCGTCTTTAATAAGGCCAGAATTACCTTTCTGAATTTGTGGTTACAAATGACTTTCCACAAAAAATCTGAAAATTCTTACTTTAGAGTTTTGGCGGTTAATGGCTTAATCTGTTTAAATACCCACCCCCACGTTTATTTATTCCTGACACATGCTCAGAACAGCAAGTTAAATTTATATCATGTCTCGTGACTTCCTGTTAATTTACACGACTGATGAGAATCTTTAAACAAGCTCGAAACGTTTAATGTTATTATTCAAATATTTTTATGTGCTTTTAAACTTATTAATTAAACTGTGTATATTTTTGTATTTGTTTTTAATACAGTTATACTTTTTCCAATGGCTGATCTAAACTACTTATCTATAGACTCGGCATAAAGCTGAGGTCTGCCCGGTATCCCTTCAAAGCTGCTTATACTGTTTAGCCTTTTTTTTTTATTCCACTCAAACCTAAAATTCCGTATAGGAGAAGGAATGTTATCTCGAAGAAGGAACGCGGTTATAAATGAAGAGCTGAGGGGATGAACATGTTATGCTGCATTTTCTAAAAAAAAAAATTATCTTTTGGAAGAAAGCATTATGAGGTATCCTATTACATGGTGAAGCTAAAATACTAAGATTCATTTTAATCTTGAAGATTTAAGACATTATTCATTAATATTTAATATTTTAATATTTAACAATGTCAATAATATTAATAATTTTTAATATTTGAAAATTAAATATGAACAAGTTTTTCTGAGATAGTTTAGTACCATACCTGTTAATATTTTAAACACATGGTATCAAACAGAAAATAAATCATTAAAATTTACAGCAAAAACTTTCGCTTCAAATTCCTTCAAATGTAACTTTTGTTACTTAACATGTAATAAGCACTTAGCTCTTCAATTAATCAAGATTCTTATGTGGTAACACAGATAAATATTGTTATATTGGGTGTTGGTGTTGTTTATGACGGCCGATTATCTGCACGAGTGATAAAGGCCCAAAGGTGCTGTGTCTTCCGTGGGGGTCCTTCTAAAGGAACCTAATCCGTATTTACGCAAGGATATCCAAGGTTCGAAGAAAACCACGGAAATCTCCGAACGATTAGGCCGACGAGCGCCATTGTGTCCGAGCCCAACACTTCCCCTCTACCAGCTTTGAGAAAAGAACCTCTCGGCCATTGGTGGGGCCGATTATATTGGGTGGTTGCAAAAGTTGGTGCCCGATTACCAGTGTTGCTGCGTCTCCGGTTTTTTATTTAGATTTATGGATTCCCCAGAAAATTGTGCATGGCAATTTTGATTTAACACTAGAACGCCCGGAAGGAGTCGATTTGGCTCTGACCATGTGATTAAATGTCAGTTGGAACCAGAAATTTTTTCATAAAATAAGTAAAATTTAATCAAAGCAGATCTATGTTAAATAAATCAATTAAATAATTTTCAATAAAAATTCTGGTGTCAAATATTTTTATGAAACTTGAGCAAAATTTCCGGGCGTTCTAGTGTTAATTTATTAATCAAATATTTATTGGTACAGGATGGTGGGCCGAACTTGCTTCTTGTCCGGTTCGTCACTCTGTCCTGGTAGCCATCTTATAAATCATTATTAAATAAAAAATAACTGTTAAAATGTACTGGTGAGAACTCGGAATGCTTAAATAAACTAGTATGTTGTGGCCATCACAAAACTTTCTTCTATATAATTCACGTCAATTAAATCATTTAAATAGTAAAAGAAATTACATCAATTTAGAACCAATTCGTATGAAAGTATACCTGAATTTGAAGTTTGATGAAAATTCGTGCATTAGTTATTGAAATAGAGCTGTAGGGAAAATTCTGAAAAATGCAGCATAGCAGCGCCACTTGTTGAGCGATTTGCACCAAAACACAAACAGCACTAATTCATATTAATGTATACCGGAATCTGAAGTTTGATGAAAATCGGTGCATTAGTTCTGGAGCTAGAGCTATTGTGGAAATCACAAAAAATGCAGTACAGCAGCGCCACCTGTTGAGCGATTTACACGAAAAGGTACAAAACATCATTTCATGTCAAGGACTAACTGAATCTGAAGTTTCATGAAAATCCGTGCATTAGTTCTGGACATTGAGCTATTGTGGAAATCGTGAAAAATGCTGCATAGCAGCGCCACCTGTTGAGCGATTTACACCAAAACATAAACAGCACTAATTCATATCCAGGTATACCTGAATCTGAAGTTTGTTGAAAACCCAAGTATTAGTTCTTGAGATAGAGCTATTGAGGAAATCTCAAAAAATGCAGTATAGCAGCGCCACCTGTTGAGCTATTTACACCATAAGGGGCAAAACGTGAATTCATGTCAAGCACTAACTGAATATGAAGTTTGATGAAAATCCGTGCATTATTTCTTGAGATTGAGCTATTACGAAAATCGTGTAAATGCTTCAAAATGCAGCATAGCACCGCCATCTGTTGGGCGATTTGCACCAAAACGTTACCAGCACCAATTCATATCAAGGCTTAACGGAATCTGAAGTTTTATAAAAATCCGTGCATTAGTTCTTGAGATAGAGCTTTTGCGGAAATCCTGCAAAATGCTATATAGTAGCGCCACCTGCAGGGCGATTTACACCAAAAACTAATCCGCACCAATCTATATGAAGGAATACCTGAATTTTTATTAAATTCCGTGCATTAGTTCTTGAGATAGAGCGCCCACAAAATTTGTGTCACATACAGACAGACAGACGGACAGACAGACAGACAGACAGACTCACAGACAGACATTTTGTAAAAACATGTTTTTTGGAATCTCTGACCCATAAAACGTGTAAATCCGTCGAAAACTGGAATTCGAAAATTTTCATGAAACCAATACTTTCTTCTTGTCAAGATAGAAGAAAGTAAAAACTAGTCTTATGTGGCAACACTGCCAATTTCCGATGCATTGAGTTTCGAATAGTACCCAAGTTGTTTTAAATGACGAAAGCAGTGGAATTATCAACATTTACTCTCTCAGCAATATCATCGTTAGTAATCCGTAGATTATTATTTACTAAATCTCGGATTAGCCATTATCAATGACAGAAGGTCACCCAGAGTGAATTTTATTGTTTAGATTGAAATCACAATTTCAAAATCGACAAAAACCTTTTTCAACTGTCTTAAGAGCGGGAGAACGATCCATATAAACGTTATAAATATTTTTTTCTACACGTCTAACACTCATTCCTTTTTAGGTGCGTTCGTAATTATATAAATACGTAGCACCTATAGTCGTCGTTCGGTCCGTCTGTCTGTCCGCATATAACAGAGCAAAAACTACCCAACCGAATGGTCTGAAATTTTAAATTTAAATGTATGATTATTGCAAAATTTTGTCGAGCCATTTTAAATATTTTGAAAATCGAATGTATAGTTTAATTACAGGGACAGTCAAAAGTTTTTCTTTACATTATGGCCAATGGGAAAAATTATTGCAAGTGCATTTTAATGATGTTACAGTCTTCCGAATGGTCTGAAATTTTAAATATATAATTATTTCAAAATTTTGTTGAGCCATTTCAAATTTTATGAAAATTGGATGTATAGTTTAATTACAGGGGCAGTCAAAATTTTCCCGTTACATTACGGCCAATGGGAAAAAATTATTGCAAGTGCATTTTAATGATGTTACAGCCTTCCGAATGGTCTGAAATTTAAAATATGTAATTGTTGTAAAATTCTGTAGAGCCATTTCAAATTTTATGAAAATGGGATGTATAGTTTAATTATAGGGACAGTCAAATGTTTTCTGTTAGATTATGGGGAATGGAAAAAAATATATAGCAAGTGCATTTTAATCATGTTACAGACTATGCGCTTATGAAGTGCAAAAAAAATATATATTCAGTACAATATGGGGTGCAAAAAATAAATATATAACTAGTTATAGTACGAACGGGCCTCATTTGCACGTTTACGAGCAATTTCCAACTTGTTTTCACTTAGATAAGATACATGACGTAAATGTACCTTTTAATTTTCTATTTTGAATATTAACCTTGCACACAAATTAATTTGAAAAACTTTTTTCACGTTATATGTTCACACACGATATTTGTAGATAACTGTCAGGTAATAATATGGCTATAAAAAAAAATATGCACATCAAAATTGCAAGTTACTGCCATCTATGAAATCGGGAACGAACTTTTATAATCACCCAATAATTAAGCAGGATTGTTATGTGATAACACAGACAAATATCGTTCAGTGCAGAACAAGGAACACGGTTATAATTAAGAAAGATTGTTATGTGATAAGACAGAGAAATACTCTTCAATACAGAACAAGGAAGGCGGTTATAAATAAGCAAAATTCATGTGTCGTAACACAGATAAATATTATTCAATACAGAAGAATTCTGATCCTGTTGAATAGGATTGCGTTTTCTATAAAATGGCGAAATTCTGTTTCATAGAAAGGAATTGATACGCTTTCAATTTAACAGGATTTCCTAATTGTAACGCGGAGAAATTCTTTTTTATACAGAAAAATATCTCCTAGTTTAGGAGCAGATTCTACATCTTCTGATCAAAATTTTCGATTTTTCTTTTTTGCATCTCTCAAGTGTGTAGATTATTGTCATAAAGAGCTTTAGCGATATTTCAATTCCTTACTTATTTTTTTTCATTAACTGCAACATCGCTCGTAGAAAATAAAGCTATTGTAAAATTTCAAACTTGTTTTTCTCGAAACGTTGTTTTCAAACTGGACGACCGTAATTTCTCGAGAACTATTGGACCGATTTCTTTCATTTTTTATTTCAAAGAAAGCTAGTTGTTTTTTTTTTCTAGAGCTTATTTCACCGAAAAATATAATTTTCATTTATTCAATATTTTTTAGATACCGCAAAAGGTAAACAAAAATGCGAAAAAGTGAGATTTTTCGTTCAAATGAGCGCCATTTTGTCAAAAATCAACTTGATAAACTTAATGTTGCTTTAAGCTCCAGATAAATCAATGCCCTTTTATAATGTAGTGACCAAATTTGTTTGACATCTTTGTAACCGGTGAAAAAAGGTCGCCCGATTGGAAGATCATGGTGTGCATCTACAGTCAAGACATATATATATATATTCTTTTTTTTACAGAAAAAATATTAACCCTTAACTGGAAACGTGCCGTCTGTGAGACGGTTGTGTTTACATATCTGCCCTTAATATTTTCTCTCTCCGACATTCAAAACGTATTTTTATGCTGTTATATTAACAAATTGGTCATGTTAATGCATTACTATTAAAGATTAAATGTTTAAGTTCACTATTTGGTAAGTTGTTAAGTGTTCTTTTGTGCACGGAATTTTAACGTTTCCGGTTAAGGGTTAAATATATAGTTAAAATGTCAATAAATATAATTGGTCCGAATGTGATACCTCTTTCCAACCGAAAACTAAATCCTAAAAATCACATAAATTTTATGTCGAAAAATATAGAACCACCCCATAAAATGATTTCTTTCTACAAATTACACGGGATAACCGGTATTGTTTATTCTGTAAAGTGTATTTTATTAAGGCTCAAATCCAAACTGGCTGCTTTCTTATACATTTCTGTATTCATGTTTTTTCGCAAACAATGAAATTTGTAGATGCTGTAATTCATAAACTATTTAACCGAACAATTCATTCCAATTGTCGGAAGATCTTTAACCCCTTCGCGACGGGAGCCTTTTACGAAATTTTTAATCTTTTGTCACCGTTTTTTAAAAACAGAAATTTGTGTCTTCTTGAATCGAGATGATGCGCTGATTAAATAAGGCAAATTTTACAGTAAAATTTTACTGGTGAGGAAAAACAAGGATTCTCAGCGCTTCGTGCGGTACGTATACGTGCCGCTCGTCCCCATGGGGTTTAAGATAATACCGTTAACCCCTTGAGGAGCGGCGTTTGCAGTTTGCAAACGGTTAATTTTAATGCCTAAATATTCAAATAGCACCAGTTATTTTTTAGTACAATCTCCATCTTATATTGAACTTGGGGGGGGGAGGGGGGGGAAGGCTTTTGATTATTTTCAAATAAATTTGTTTGTTAATTGCGGTGAGAATTAATTATTTGAACATTTTTTGAGCAGAAATGCCTCGCCCCTGAAAGGGTTAAATTGATGTTTTGAAGAAACTTTCAGGATGCGACTGAGTAGGAAAGGAAAGGAATTTGACCTTATGAGACAATAATCCTTATAAGTCTATATTTTGATTATTTATCGAAAAATGGAAAAGTCTGTTTGATAACAATCCGCTTTAATACTGATAGCTGTAAGTATCGCGCTTTTATTTTTAAAAGATAGTCTGTAAAACATTTCGCGTTGTTGGACTCAGTAAAAACAGGGTTCGCAAACATCCGCTACAAATTTTTAACAGCTTTTTTTTTTTTTTAATCTTATTTAATACAGAAAAATATTGCAAATTCTGTGAATAAATGATGCGGTTTCGAATCTTTGTTTAAAAAATTAAATGGTTTTTTTTTAAATTACTAATAATGGCGTCATAGTCCTTGAAATTTCCAAAGGGTTTGCGAACCATGAAAAAAAATATTGTTTTGAGAACCAGTTTACTGTAAAAATAATTTTTTTTTTTCAAAATTAAAAACAAAAATGTACCATATGAAAAAATGTACGACCTACGTTCTAATGGTTTAGGAAATAGCTATAGTTAAAATTTTAAGAACTTAGTATATTTATTTTGTAAGGAACCAGTAACTTTGTTACAGAGGCTCTCTAGTGGTTTGAAGGTGAACATGGTGTAAGACGTAACTCTAATATAGAGGCACTCTAATTGTCTGCGGTGCATTTTTAATTGGGAGTTCACTGTCCCGCGAGTTAGCGGTAACAGTATGCAAATTTATTTTGCTCAGTCTGCCAGAGTATAAATAGGGGAACGAAAATATGTTAAGGGGTCAGTCAGACAGTTGGTTAGTCAGTGTAGTAGACGTTGGAGAGAGTGTGAGTTGGCGTAAATAGTTTTGGTGTGGAGAAACGGCCATGTACGGCTGGAGCTTAGCTTGTGAACAAGAACAGATTTAGAATGACAGGAAATCTGGACGTGGATTTGAAATGAACCCTACCGTCGTAGTTCAAGCACGCTCCGGAGAAATTAAGTTACGTGAGTTAACTTTTAAGCTTTATATTTAATTAAGTTTGTTTTATTGCTATCACGGAGTGAGAGCGAAATTTATTAGATATTGTCTGCCAACCCTTTGCCCGTTGTTGAATAAAATATCTATATTTAAAACTTATAAGACTCCTCATTAACTCGAACTACTGTAAGTACGCCACACTTTTACAAATAATAAAGAACATATCCTCTTTGAAGTATATGATAACACATAGGCCCACAAACAAACTCCGTATAAATAGAGAAATAAAACTCGAGAGAAATAAGTGCTACGATTATACTGAAAATCCTTGCTCGAAATCTTTGAATTACTCACATTTCTCTCTTTTGCTCAACAGGCATTTCATTTTTCAAGATTTTCAAATATATCTCACAGGAAATCTTGCATTTCCAAATCTAAGCGTGCCTTTCAAAGCGAAAGTGGTACTTGATTTTTAAGATGCTGCTTTCTTGTCTTTCTCGAAACATTTTTCCATAGTAAAATAAATGTTGGACTTGATGTTGGGCTCATCGTATCTGGATTTAGAAAAATAAATGATATGTTCTTTTAAAATTTCTCATTTGAAATAAATGAAAATTCATAACGAATAAATTTTAAAATGTTGTTTCATTAAAATATTTAATGCAATGAACAATATACATGTTTATAAATAAAAAACAGTTATTCGAAAGGAAACATATAAAACTAAAACACCCACACGTCAGATTTTGTACGGTATTACGGGTGACATATTACACATTATGGATCTTGTGTTTTGTAAAATATAATTGAGGAGGAGATAATGCACTGTGGACCGATTTGGAAGATTTTTCTTCCACAATTTACAGATCACTCTACCTGAAAAAATTCGGAATATACCACAGGCGACTACTTTTATATTCTATTCGCACCACTATTTTAAGAAAAATTTTGTAGTGTATTTCTCTTCCAGATGTTGTCAACTTGTATGTGAAAAACATTTGTTTAAAAAAATGATACGAGAAAAAATTTAGTAGCATGAGGGCAACCCTGCATAGTGCATTTTCTTCATTTATTAATGTTCTCATGTCTTATATACCGGGTGAAGCAAAAGTTCGTTAAAACTTTAAAAACTCATAAAAAAGGAAGAAATTATGGTAAAAGAGTGCGGTTTACAAGAAAGGACTCACGAGGTAGTCGGATGTTTTTAGCAGCAAAAACAATTAATTAACAAATCACATATAGAGGGCGCTGACGACCCGCAATACAATGTCCAGGACAACAATACACTTCATTCATTTGTTCTTCCAATAACAAATGTTCAACATGACCTCCAGAACATTCTATGACAACCCCAGGTTGTGTCGTAGTACCTGTTCATTGTGTTTCCGGTCGTCATCGCCCTCTACATGTGATTTTTTAAACTTTTTGCTTTTGTTTTTGTTTTTTCAGCTAAAAAAAATCCGACTACCTTGGGAGCCCTTTCTTGCAAATCGCACTCCTTTATCAAAATTTCTTCCCTTTTTTTATTTAATGAGCTAAAATTTCGAATTTTTTTTGTGACCGTTAACCGTATCATTTGTAAATAAAACCACATTATAAAACTTCTTATACTTTTTTTAAAAAATTTAAAATTTAAATTTTATTTAAAAAATGGGGTAATCTAAAATCGTTATAACTCGAAATATTACTTGCAGAATTTCAAATTTTTGTATTTAAATAAACAGAAATATATGAGTTTTAAGTTTGATTCAGCATTTTAAAAAATATTAATTTAAATAAAAAATAAAAATATTTAAAGTAAAAATTTGAAAAATAATGACGTAACTTTTTTTTTAATCGTATTTTCAAAACTAAATATTTTTTTCAAATTTACTGAATCAAAATTAAAGTAAAACAATTGAAAAAGACATGTTCCAAGTTAGAACCATTTATCTTTAACGGTTCTTAACTTATAACAGTTTAAATATGAGAAATGGTGAAAAAGCCCGTCGTGAGGAAAAACGCATTTTCGCAAAAAGTCGTTTCCACGAGAACCGTTACTTGAAAACTAGATTTTTAAACAAACCAAAACGGAAAAATGAATATTTCCTGTTCCAATTAAGATAGAAACATGATTAAAACTTCATTTTAAGCAGAAAAAAACGGAGAAATTTTTAATGTAATAAAAAAATGTGAGAAATTTTTTTTTAATTTTTGTGTCCCGGACCCCCTTAAAGAAAAATACTTTTTAAGTCTTAAAAACATGTTCTGCTGTTCCCTCATGCCCGGGGCCCTATTACCGCAGTTGCGAAGTTCCATCAGTTTTATAGTATTAGAAATTTAACTTTTCAAACGTAAACTATTTGTTTTGTTTAAAATAAAGCGAAAATTTATATCATAAAATACTGGTGGGAGTTTTCACCTGTATCATGCAGACTCTGCCTATGTCCGAGGTATATATCCACTGTACTCTATGAGATACCACTTGGGGTACAGTGAACGACAGGTGGTAAAAAATAAATTTCAATATTAATACCTATTTAAAGGACTAAGTACTGTATTAGAAATATTTAACCATACTGTAACGTACATACAACAAAACAATTGATTGATTGTGCATCCATAAAAATATTTGCCGAATCTTTGTGCTGAATGACACTTTATGCATAAATATATCTATCAAATTTTACTTTACATATTTTTAAGAATTATTTTCTTTGCAACATCCTGATGATTTTAGTTACAGCAAATGAAAAAAAGATACAATTAGACTTAGCTATTTATGGTTTAAAGTTCAAAAGATAATTCTGATATTCTTAAAAAAAAAAATAACAAAAATAACAAAAGAAAGCAAATTACCGTAATCTTACGCGTATGCGCCGCGACTTAGATAAGTCTTTTTCGACCCGGAATGTTTATTTAAAAATCAAGTTTATTAAAAAGTCAAATAAGTGCTAAGCAGAAATAAGTCACATTTTGTTTAAAAGAAATTCTGGTAGGAAATCGAATTACCTCAGGTGCGGCGTATATGCGCGAAATTACGGTACCTTGTAAATAAAATTTTCTCTGTTTAAAAAAATCAGCAGCGATATTTTCAAATATATTAAAATTTTGCAGAACAAAAAATATATATATATTCAAAACAAATTATATTGCAACATTTTCTTGGCTGCAATTTTAATTTTAAGTTAAAAAGGGAAACATTATTGTAACTATTTCAATTTTTCTATTGAAAATTTGACTGTTAAATGACTATGAAAGAATTATCCGACGTGTCACTTTTGGAGGTGGTCTAGTGTACCCACGTAGACATGGAATAAGAAAATATCCCAAAATACTTTTTTATATTGAAGAAGTTGAACATAATTAAATTGAAAGGACTCAGCGTAAACTCGGCGTATTTTGCTGCGCGATCTAATTGTAAGAATGGAGTCAAATTTTGTAGGATGATTGTACAAGAAGGAAGAGGAAGGATTACTTTAAAACTTTTGGAACTATTTTTTCGTGGAAACCTTCCTGTACCGTATTTTTAAATCATACTACAAAGTTTGGCTTCATCCTCGCAATTCGATCGCGCGATAGAACATACTGAGTACTGTAAATTTAATTACGTACGATTTGTACATAGGGAAAAAGTATGAAATTAGGTACTAGTGCTTTATTTATTCAACATATTCAATACTATTAACCCTCTCGCTGTGCAACCCGAAATTTCCTCGGGCAACGTAAAAGTATCAAAATTTGCACAAACCGGTATTTCCTGGAGGATTCATTTTTTCAGCTGGCGACTATTTTTAATTCGACTCGGACCACTTTTCAAATGCAAAAAATTCCATATAGACTTTAACAACACCTGCACGTGAAATATACCTCAGAATTGATTTTTCTTAAAATAGTGGTACGAGTATGTAAAAAATAGTCTCCAGTGGCCGCCCCGAGTTATCCTGATTTCAAATATCCTATCCCAACTAAGATCATGAACTCTTTTACAAAAAATGTTTATATATTTAAACTCTGAAATATATATAGATTTGAAATATGTAATAAAAAAAGCACAATTTTTAAACCTATTTTGATTTTTTTTAAAATACGCAGTGAGAGGATTAAAGTATGAATATGTGCGCATTGTTTTTTTCGAGATTCACTTTCTATTTTTAACGGAGTAAACAATTGTGACCCCGCGACCTCTACAAAAATTGTTTTTGTAGCCCGCACTATCATCTCTTAAAATTTTCCCAATGATTTTTATGTAATCATATAACAAAGGAGACATTACAAAGCTTCCTTGAAGGATCAAAAATTTCAAAACTCGCATCTGACAAACAATTGCTAAAGTTTTAAGTTATCCAAATACTCCTTAAGGAAAAGTCTGTGTTTGAGAATGTACAATAGCAAAACTTATTAATAATTATTATTTTTCCTGCTTAAAGTGTTTATTAATGATAAAGTTCTAATTCTATAGATATTTAATTTTGGAAATTTTTCATAAAAAATTTTACACGCCTTGAATTTGGTAAATTTCAATTTTTTTTAATCGCTTAAAAGGCGTAGAACCAACAGAGTGAAAAATATTCCAAACCTGGAATCGAACCATGGTCATTGACTATGGCATTGTCGCGTCTAGTCAGTGATCCTGGTTCGATTCCAGGGCTGGTGTTGCTGTTGGTGTGATTTATGGCGGCCAATTATCTGCACCAGGGATATAGGCCCGAGGGGGAGTGCCCTCCGTAAGGGGTCTTTTTAAGGGAATCTAACCCGTATTTACGCATGGAAATCCAAGGTTCGAAGAAAACCACGGAAAACTCCGAATGATTAGGCCGACGGGCGCGAAAGGGTTCGAACCCAGTACCTCCAATCTACCAACTTCGAGAGCAGAACCTCTCGACCACTGGTGGGGCGATTCCAGGCTTGGACTCTTTTTCACTCTGTTAGCTCTACGCCTTTTAAGCAATTGAAAAATTTGAAGATAATGTTCCAATTTCACTAAAATCTGACAAGTTATTTCAGGTTTTGTGCATTTTCTGTAAAACATTTTTGATTATGATATGTTATGACTAATACATTCTGTAAAATCACATGCCTTCGTGGATTTCCCACTAGTCAGCCCGAGATAGTTAGCCCTGCCCCTCATCGAAACACGTCACTGACATAAATAAAAAAGATAGATAATGCTCATAAGAAAGGAAAGTTATCGATCAAACGTTAAATCCTCCAAAGAAACTTGTTGCTTTTTTCTTTCTGCTCCACAGGCGTTTCATATTTCGAGATTCTCAAATATATCTTAGGAAACATTTTGTGTTTCTTCAGCTAGACATAGTATGCCTGAAGCTGGACATTTTTGAATACTAAAAGAATGGAGGATTTCTTGTTGCGCTACGGATGTTTCAGGATAATTCAAGAAATTCAATCAAACGTAAAATACCTTCTTCGAAACTTTCAACTTCAAGTTTTTGTTTCTTCATCTCTACAGATGTTTCATTTTTCGTGATTTTTATGACATATCTCAGAGAGGATTTTCCGTTTCTTTCGTAAGCTATAGCTTATCTATTTCGTAACATTCTGGAATAGTAAAAAGGTGAGTAGAATTCATATTGCGGTAGGATATTTCAAGTTATTCAAAAGACGAATCGATCAAACGTTAAGTTCTGTTTCCAAATTTGAAATTTCTAATATTTCTCTCTTCTTTTCAACAGCCGTTTAACTTTTAGGATGCTCAAACGTATTCCAGGAAATGTTTCCTTTTTTTAACCCAGACATAACTTACCTCTTTCGGAACTTTCTCGAATACTAAAAGGAATAGGCTATTTCCATGGGTACTTGTAGTGTACGTCACATGCTACGATTTTTGGCTATCAGTATTTTAGAACTGAAAAATGTGACTTATTTTATGGGGGATATCTCGTTAATTGAATAAGGCCAAGTAAACTTTTCGAAAATAACGGTGACCAACAAGCATAGCAGTTATCAGCTAGGTGACTCACGCTACAAAAACCCATGGAACTAGCCATTAGTGAATTTGTTTGTTGAACTATGGCTATCTTAAGCTAATTTTTAAAAAATCGATCGAGCGCTACCCTCGTTCGGAAATTTAAACTAATTTTCTCTCATCTTCTCAACAGGACTTGGAAACTTGGAAACACCGCCTTTTTATTTACTCTCAACTATACATTTTCGATCATGCTTCTTCTGAGATGCAACATTTTTAATTATTCAAGAGTTGAATGAACCAAAATAACTTTACAATAATAGTCTACATTTTAAAGTGGTCTTTTATTGATATAAAGCTTAAGTTAAATTCTTTAAAATTAAACTGGTGGTGAAAATTCGGAAATAATTAAAAATATTGCGATTTGTAACTATGCAAGAAGTTTCAGTACATGTTTTACATGGACAATTATTGTATGTACTATATGTGCATCATAATTTATGATAGGAAATAATAATAACAAATAGCATAATAATTTTATTAATTATAAATTTAAAAAAGACACTAAATTTTAAATTAATTCATACAAACTTTGTAATTTACAATTTGAGTACACCACAGTCTGTGACTTACAAAATACTGTGCCAAAAAGTGTTGAAAATAAAAGAAAAATGACAAATAAAGAATTACATTCCACGTACTTTATGACATATGTGAAGCATAGTCTTCTGGCCTGCGCTGCACAGTTCAATGTCGGAAGGCAGACGAACGGACATTATTATAATAGGTGTTCGAAGTTGCGCCCATTAACAGAATCGCACAGCCGACAGCGACGTCGTAAAGATTGGCGAACACGCCGAAAAACTCCGACGGAGTTGGGAATGTCTCCTGCAGCGACGACGATTCGTGCTAGTAAATCCTCCGGTGTATCCACAGGTGTTTCATACACCAGCGATTTAAGGTGTCCCCAAACAAAAAAGTCTAACGGATTGAGGTCTGGAGAGCGTGCAGGCCAAGCAACAGGTCCACTGCGTCCAATCCATTTCCCAGGATATGTTGAATTGATGTGATTGCGAACACCTATGGAAAAATGTGCCGGTGCGCCATCGTGCATAAACCACATATTGTGGCGCAATGTTGCTGGCACATTTTGCAGTAACTGCGGTAAGATATCTCGTAGGAAAACCAAGTACGTACTGCCATTGCGTACATCTGGGAGTAAATATGGTCCTAGGAGATAATCGCCGAGGACACCTGCCCATATGTTCACACTGAACTTTTGTTGTGCGTTCGACGGGAAAACAGTGTGCGGATTTGTATATGACCATGTGTGCATATTGTGCGTGTTTACCACGCCCTCTCTCGTAAATGTTGCTTCATCAGTAAATAAAATATTTTCCAGAAATTGTAGATTATTTTCTGTTACATTAAGCAACCAGCGTACGAATTCTGTCCGCTGAGCACAATCTGTTACTGATAACAGTTGTACCCGCTGCACATGAAAGGGGTGCATGTTTTCTGCACGCAGAACACGCCACACACTTTGGTGAGAAACACCGACTTCAGACGCAGCAGCTCGTGTACTCGTGGAGGGGTTATCTTTAAAAATATTCAGTACATCTTCTTCCATTGCAGGTGTTCGTACATGTCGAGGTTTCCCTGCATCAATGCTTGCTGTATTAAACGATCCAGTCTCCCGTAATCGTCTATCGATTTTTATGAAGAGTTTCGAACTTGGGCAACGTCTCCTTGGAAATTGCTCACGGTACATGCGCTGTGCTAGACATGCATTTCTATGAGCTTGCCCCTACATCAGATGCATGTCCGCATATTCTTCGTTAGAGTATTCCGGCATAATTATTATACATCAACTTACTACAATCCCACTTACAACAGCCTCCCTTTAACATACCGCCCACTGATGACTGCTGTTTTATTACACTTTTCTTCCTATACACATAGAAAATTTCCATAAAAAGTACTTCTTCTTCATCATCCTGAAAGTTCATGGAGGAAACGCAGCAGTCACGGAGTTTGCTTTAAGACAAGGCGAGAGCTGCACAATATGTCATTCACTTGACCAGACTGAATAATGAAAGGGTATTGATAGAGGTTGATCAGAAATGTATAATTGAAAGATATTAAAACGGGGTGTTTACAATCGTCATGGGCGGAGTTTCGCCCTTTCCGAGCGTGCAACAGTACAGAGTTGTAACTAGGGAACTGCTTGATTTCTCCCATACAATTAAACTGATATGGTTTATTGTCAGCTTCTTCGAAAGCTTTCGGAATGGACCACATTTTATAACATTTTCCTTGATGTAGGTAGAGTTGCATTTTTGGAATTAACGATTAACTATTTTGCTAAATATTTGATTTTGTATTTTTTCACTGTTTCAGAGCTTGTAACTCGCCATTAATTCTCAATATTCTAAAACAACTTATGTCATTTCGTAGGATTTTTTCTGCTCTTTCTAAATATGTGCTTCGTTTTTATGTAGCATTATCGATAGTTTAGCAATGAGGGTTTTTTTTACAAATTTCCGATTTTTCATTCTATTTGCTGTAACTTGAAAATTATTGAGATCCGGCCAGGCATTATATACTGATTTATGCTCCGTGTGATCGCCTCTATTACCCCTATTAATATTGGACCCCTTTAACGGAACACCCTGTATATTTTTTTTATTCTGTTTTAAAAAGTATTGGTAACAGAATCATTTTGTCTTACCAAAATAAATATGTTTACATTTCGAAAATAAATTACTTTTTTAAGCAATGGCATTTTAAAAATAAAAATATAAAATTTATATTGTTACTTATGAAACTCGTACGGCCCCTGCCAAATTCTTTGTTTACATCAATCAAACTGAATATAAAACTGAAGAAGAGAGAAGTACTATCAATCAAACCGTAAATACTTTCTCAAAATTTCAAACTTGTAGCTTCTGCTTTTTTGTACAACAGGCTGTTTTAGTTTTCATTTTCATTTTTCATATTTAAGAATTAAAAAAATATCCCTAAATTTTTCTCTTTTCAAAGATAGCTATTCTTTCAAAGCGCATTTTTTCTATTTAACACTATTTTTATTTGGTTCTATTAAAAAGCTATGATACTTTTATATCTATTTGGGAATGTTAACCCTTTGAGTAAGTCGTCGAAAACAGCGCACGGCTTCCAACTACCTCCAGTGTTACCGCATCTGGCGGATTTATTATTTTAAAATATTGAATTCACAAAATAGAAAATTTTGAATAGCAATTTTCTTTTACATTATTTATGAAATATCTATCCTCTTACAAAGCAAAAATAACTATTAAATCTTACTGGTGAGAATTTGGAATGCCTAAATAAAAAACCTGCCAGATGCGACAACACTAGAAACCATGTACGTTGCATTCGTTACATCAACCACGCACGCATCCAACGTGGGCGTACTCAAGGGGTTAAAATGTAGAATTACAAAAGTGTCGAATTTAGTGTTGCAGTAAATATCTGTTACAAGCAAAAATGTAGAGACCCCTTTTACATCGCCGGGGCGCAATTTTTAACTAGTATTTTCGTAGATTTTTTTTTTCCTTACATAAGGTTAACCCTCTCGCTGCGCAAACCGAGAAATTCTCGGGCATGCATTTTCCCGTCTAATTAATGCTATTTGGTTATTCTCACCAGTTATTTTTTAGCGAAAACTTAGTCTGATTTAATTAGGACATTTTCCCCGATTACGATAGTGAAAAATTTCTGCTTTTAAGAACCGGTGATAAAAGATTAAAAATTCTGTAAAAGATGCTCGTCGCGAAGAATTACTTACGCAGCGAGAGGGTGAAAAAATTGTAAACTTCTAGTTTATCTTTCTTCTGATGAACATATGTTTCTTTTTTGAAGATTTTCAAATTATCCTAGAAAACATGTTGCGTTTAAAAAAATATCCATAGCTTTACTGTTTCGGGACGCTTTTCTATATATCTAGAAGACTGTTGCATATCTTGTTTCACTAGAGATACTTGAAGAAAATTGATCAGAACTCGATTAAAACTTTAAAATTCTATGTTTTGTGCCTTTTTAAGAAAGATGTTCCTTACTCAAGATTCTTAACCCTTAAATGCCGGGTGTTGCTTTTCGGCAACATACCCAATTTAGGCTTCTAAAATACTATTAAAATAATATTAAAGCTATAATGTATAATGTTGCCAATAAGATACATTCTGAAAATATTATTAAATCGATTTTCAACATGTAGATGGCAACGCCTGTGCTGTTTAAGAATAAAGATAGATTTATTTTTTCAGTTGTTGCTACTTGTTCTTTTTGTTTATTTTGGAAGCTTGCGAAATACCCTATTTCGTTTTGCAGTGAGCAAGTAAAATTTATTTCTTATTATAGTTCCTAAAATTCTTGTGTGTTTAATATTATAGAGTTATATCAAGGAAAATTATTTTTTGAATTAAAGACCAGTGTTGATGATTAGTAACAAACTGTTTTTTAGCCGTAAACCATACTTAAAACAAAATATGATTTTTTAAGTATTTTTCCCTTGATTTATTTAAAAAATGAAAGCCGAAAAACATTATTACAATAATTTTTGAAAAATCCGGCATTTAAGGGTTAAGCTAGCTATACTTTACTGTTTCAAAACTTTTTTTTTAAATAATAAAAGCAATAGTGAATTAATTACATGTTGCATTAAGGATACCTTAAATTATTCCAAGAAAATTGATCAAATGTGAAACCCTTGTTCATAAATTTAAACTTTATTTATTTCTTATGCTCAACGTGGCGTATAATACCTACCGTTATATCTTACAATCATCCAGTACATTATTTTTGCATTTTTTTATTCTGCTTTATAAAGTATTGATAACAGTATCATTTTGTCTACCAGAGAAAAATATTTTTACATTTCAGAAAACTTTTACATTTTTTAAGGACTAGTATTTTAAAAATGAAAAAATAGAAATTCTATTGTTGCTCATATAACTCGGTTGCCCACTTCCCAACTCTTTACTTAAACTGATCAGACTAAAGATAAAACTGAGGAGAAAGAACTCTTATCGATCTTATCAAACCGTAAATCTTTTCCCAAAACATCAAACTTTAGTTCCTATCTCGTCTGTTCAACGCGTTTCATTTTTCATTTTCATTTTTCATATTCAAGATTTTAAAAAACACCCCCCTAAATTTTGTCTTTTAAAAGATAGCTATACTTTTAAAAAAACAAAGCGGAGTTTGGTTCTATTAAGAAGCTTCATACTTTTATATCTGCTTGGGAATTTTAAAATCTAGAACTACAAGAAGTGTGGATTTTTGTATCGCAGTAAAGATCTGTTACAAACTAAACTGTAGAACTACGTTTTAGATCGCCGGGATGCAATTTTTAACAAGTGTTTTCTAATAGACATTTTTGCCTTACTTACAATAAAAAAAAGTGGCGCGAAAATTTTTATATTTACAAAGAGAGTACCAAGCACAGATTCTGATTATGTTTATATAGGTTGTACGGTAGACGCTCCTTAGACTCATATTCAACGGATTTTATACAGCGCTCCTTAGTTCTTGAGAAATAGGGAGTCTAATATTATAACACAACTTAAATACTTTGTAACGATATTGCTGCGTTGGTCGTAGCACAGTTGTTAATGCGTCTTCTCGATGACTTCTAGACTGGGGTTCCAGTAACTACTGAGCTACGACCAATGCAGTAATTTCGTTACGAAGTAAGTATTTTGTTTTCGTTACCAAGTAAGTATTTACATTATGTTATAAAATTAGACACCTATTTCTCGAGAACAAAGGTGCGTTGTGTAACATCCGTTGAACCTTAGACTAAGGAGCTTCTATTAGGGGTACCTCAAAATTCTGTCGCATAACGATCTTTCAGGCCTACTTTTTTTTTAATTCTGATTTCTTCATTAGCACTATTTTTCTGAAATGGTAAAATTCCCAAAGATTTCACATTTCACATTAAGGGGGAAATAATGGGATTTTACCATTTCAAAAAAGTGTTGCCAATGAAGAAATCTGAATTTAAAAAAAGTATGCATGACAGAACATTATGCGACAGAATTTTCCGGTACCCCTAATCATAGCTGCCAACCTCTTACGCTTTTTCAGACCGCAAAAAATTTATAGTAAATTTTACCTTTGTAAATCGCCGTAATCTGCCGATTGAAAAAGGCAAAAATTTCTATTAAATTTTTGTGGTCTGAAAAAGCGGAAACGTTCGCAGCTATGCCCCTAATACATGGCAACATATACAGGGTGTCCGAAAAGTTTGGAAACGGTCGAATAACTCGAGAAATACAAAGCAGATTGAAAAACGAAAATATAAGTGTTAAATATTTTTAAAAAAGCTACTCAGTGATACCAAATTTGATCCCCGCAACCGACCACCCGGGGGTCAGAGGGGTACAACTTTTAAATCTTCAATGATAACCCCCAATTTTTATTGCAAATTCGGATTCTACGGACAAAAATACGTAACTTTTGTATTTAACATTTTTTTCTAATCCTCGTTGATCATGGTGCAATTGAGCAAATAAAACAGATACATATTTTGGTTTTCCCAACCAGGTTTTGACATCTCGAAATCTGATTGGCCAGAACTTTTAACGTCAAAGTTGCCGCCTTTTGCGGAAATAGTGTTTCTCAAAAACGATCAGTGGAGATTGTTTTCATGGCACTTTACATGATTTTTCCATAAAAATTAATAGAAATATATTGAATTAGTTTCTATTTGCATGCCTTTTTATCAAATCGATCATTTTAAAATAATAAACTGCACATTTGATATTTTAACGAGTAAATAAGCACCTCCCCTCCCGAACAGAAAAATGATAGTATTCATTATTTGGGGGCGGAGTGTGTTGATATTCTGTGTTCCGATCTTCGATGTCTTCTGATGTCAAAAAAATCACTTAATTCGGGGCCGGATGGGAGTGTATAAGTTTTTTTTTTTTTAATTATTACTATAGAATAACATAAAAGAGTAAAAAAAAAAAAAAAAAAAAAAACATATAAAATCTTTTTGTGTTGGCTGATCAAAGGATGGGAAGTAACGTAAATTTCAGGTGGGGGAGGGTGGGATTATAGGTTTTGATGATTGATTAGTTACTGCAACTACTGACTAGCAAGTAGTGCAGAAAACATTCAAAAATTCTAATAAATGTAATACTTTTTTGTAAATTAATATATTTTTCTATTTTAACATATTTTTCCTAACTTTAAATTTATTATTGGGTCGTTCGGGAAGTCGTGTCCGTTTAGGAAAATCAATTCGCACCGGAAAATCCTGCCCGGTAATTATTAGACATTAGATATAGGAATTAATGTCTAGTTATTAAATGATAGAATTTACCGGTACGAATTTATATTTATCCAAACAGACGCGACTTTCCGAACGACCCAATAATTTTAAACAATTGAAAATTTTTGATCTTTTAAACTTTTGAATTTAAAATATAATTTAACTCATTAAGCACTGTTGATTATTTCCTGGGGGAGAAGACGTTTTAATTTTCATGGGGGAAGGATAATGTAGAAAAGTGTTTGATTATTTATTAATTATTACAGTAATATAACAAATGTGAAAAAATACATAAACAGAAACGTTATTTGCAGAACAAATTAAAAACAAATCAGTTTTTTCCTACATTTTTTAAGCCCGAGAAGGGACATTTATTCATATATTTCATTCAGTTACTTCGATGTTTAAAGTTTGTAACAAATAAGTTAGAGCTTTTGCGGACAGTGTCCTTAAAAAAAGACTCATAATTTTTTTTTTACTGGCACCGAGAATATTTAATTAAAACATTCCATTTATAACGTACTTGAAAATAAGAAAGTTTGTATAAACTAAATAAACTTGTTTATAAATTTTGATGTCAGTCTATCATTTCATCAGTTTATAAACAGAATTACTCCGCTCCGGTAAGGGTTAAACCAAATGAACATTAAAAAATAAAAACAAAATTTAAACAATATGATAATTTAAATACCCTAAAAATCCCTAAAATTTCCCTTCAAATTAAATCGAAATAAATCTTAGACTTTTAAAAATGTTTTTTTTTTTTTTTTTTTTTTTTTTTTTTTTGTATTTTATATGTGCCTTATCATTTTGTACACACTCATCATAAGCATAATAAAAAATCTGCAATACAAATATTTGCAACTTAAAAAGGGAAAAAGTTTAAAATTTATTTAGATTTCTTTTTAACGGAATATAAGTTTTTAATGGGTTTTATGTATCATATTTTTTGATTTTTTTTAAATCGTTCAATTGGTTTAACTTAATTGTTACAAAAATTTAAGAACGTAGAACTAACTGAATGAAATATATTAATAAATGCCCCTTCTAGGGCTTAAAAAATGAAGAAAATAAACTGAACTGTTTTTAATTTGTTCTGCCAATTATGTTTTAGATTATATTTTTTGTCACATAAGTTATTTTATTGAAATAATAAACAAACAATTTTCTACATTATCCTTCTGTTACGAAAATTAACACGTCATCTACCCAGCAAATAATCATTACACTTTAACCCTTTCGAGACCGCATAGCGTACACAAATTTTATTTGGAATACACCGTGTTTTTTCAACTGTCCCCTTTACTTGCGAAATACCAAAAAATCCTTTAATTAAAAAATTAAATAATATTATTCATTTATTAATGGTGCCCAAAACAAATTCCGCATGCACCTTTTGATGATGAATATATGTGCCTCACAAATCTCGACAGAGTTAAAGAGTTAAATTATTTTTAAATTATTTTTTAAATTAAAAATTTTCAAATATCAAAATTTTTCTATTGTTTAAATTTATGAAAAAAAAATGTTAAATTGAAAAAATACATTAATTTACAAAAAATTATTACATTTATTAGAATTATGAAAAATATTTTTGCCTTACTTGTTATTTTCTGGTTGCAGTAACTAATCAATGATCTAAATCTCCAACCCGGCCACCACCTGAATTTTACACTATTTCCCCATTCTTTGCTCCGCCCGCACACAAAAAAAAATTATAGGTACTTCTTTTTATTTTGTCCTATATGTTACTCTATAGTAATAGTAAAAAAATCCCATACACCCACCTCCTTAACACGATTTAGAGTATTAAAAACAAACAAACAATAACAACAAAAAAAACAGCAGAAGCCATCCAAATGCCGAATATCCACGCCTATTTCTACCAAATAACGAAGATTATCTTTTATTTCTGTTCGGAAGAGGAACACATTTAACACATTTATTTGTATATTCCTCCGTGATTGCAAAACATGGTTGAGAAAACAAAATATGCACCTGACACATTTTGCTGGATTACACTGTCATCTACAAAGATTCGAAAAAAAATGTTAATCCCTTGGGGTCGAGAGACCGGTATTCGTGTCGCATAAATTGCTCAGAATCGGGGATTATTCTCACCAGTAAAATTGTATTGTAAATTTTGCCTTATTTAATCCAAGCATTTTTCCGATTCGATTAGGCAAAAATTTCTGTTTTAAAAATCCGGTGACTAAAGATAAAAAATTCTGTGAAAGACGCTCGTCCCGAAGGGGTTAAAAGCAAAAGTAGCACATTTTCCCCCGTAGAATCCGAATCTGAAATAAAAAATGGGGATTATCATTTACAATTTCAAAGTTGCAACGCCTCTGACCCCCAGGTGATCGGGGGTGGGGTGTCAACTTTGGAATCACGGAATAGCTTTTTAAAAAATATTTAACACGTATTTTTATGTTTTTCAATCATATGAATTTCTTGAGTTATTCGACCGTTTCCAAACATTTCGGACACCCTGTATTTTGTCACATTTGATATTTTATTGTAATAATTTGTAAATAATTAAACAATTTTCTACATCATCCTTCCCCTATGAAAATTAAAGCGTCGTCTTCCCCAGAAATAATCAAGAGAGCTTAAAAAGTTTAATTATTTTTTAAATGAAAAAGTTTAAAAGATCAAAAATTTTCAGTTGTTTAAAATTATTAATTTTAAAATTATGAAAAAAATGTTAAATTGAAAAATATTTTAAATTGCAATAAAACGTTTCTAAGAATTATTGAAGAAGTGTCTGCCCGACATGATATTTTGGAGATACAGTAACTAATCAATCATCAAAATATATAACTCCACCCCTACTGAAATTTACGTTACTTCCCCATCCTTTGCTCAGACAGTATAAAAAGTTTCTATATTTTTTTTTTTTAATATTTGTCCTATATTTTGTTCTATAGTAATAATTTTAAAAAAACTGTACACCAGCATCAGCCTCCTGAATTAGATGATATTAAAAAAAAAAAGCCATCAAAACACAGAATATCTGCACACTCCGCCCCCAAATAATTAAGATTATCCTTTTTCTGTCCGGGAGAGAAGGTGTATATTTGCACGTTAAAAAAAATCAAAATACGCAGCTTATTATTTTGAAATGATTGACTGGATAAAAAAAAATATGCAAATACAGTACTAATTTAATATATTTCTATTAATTTTTATGGAAAAAGCATATAAAGCGTCATCGAAACAACCACCACTGATGGTTTCCGAGAAACACTATTCCCGCAAAAGACGGCTAATTTGACGATGAAAGTTCTGGCCAATCAGGTTTCGAGATGTCAAAACCTGGTTGGGAAAACCAAAATATGTATCTGTTTTATTTGCTCGATTGCACCGTGATCAACGAATATTAGAAAAAAATGTTAAATACAAATGTTACGTATTTTTGTCCGTAGAATCAGAATCTGCAATAAAAAATGGGGGTTATCATTCAAGATTTCAAAGTTGTACCCCCTCGAACCCCCGGGGGTCGGTTGCGATGGTCAAATTTGGTATCACTGAGTAGCTTTTTTAAAAATATTTAACATGTATATTTTGGTTTTTCAATCTGCTTTGTATTTCTCAAGTTATTCGATCGTTTTCAGACTTTTCGGACACCCTGTATAAAAATACAGTATTGCCAGTGGGGTACTTTTTTTAAATTCACATTTCTTGATTGGCACCACTTTTTTTTATACAGCATAATTCTCCTTATATAATAACATATTAATTAAGGCGAAAACAAGGAAAATTTTACCATTTCAGAATAGTGGTGCCAATAAAGAAAACTGAATTTTAAAAAAGTAGCTCATTGGCAACACTGTAAAATTAATCAAAATCTGCCCTTACAAAGCTTGGCCGTCTCCTTGTTAGATATTGGTGTATCCCAGAAAACATGTTGCGTTTTAAAATCTGTCTATTGATTTACTGATTTGGGATGTTTTTGAATATCTAAAACACTGATGGATTTCTTGCTTTTCAAATGATACGTGAAGAAAATAAATCAGAAGACGTCCTTGTTTAACACATTAAAATTCTAAGTTGTCTGTCTTTTTCTCGACAAACCTTTCATTATTCAAGATTCGGAAGCCTATTCCGTGAAACATTTTATATTTCTAGAGCTAGCTATACTCTACTGTTTCAAAACATTCAATTGTTCAAATTGTTCAAATATTAAAAACAACAGTGAATTACATGTTTCATTTGGAAAATCTAAAATTATTCCAAGAAAATCGTTCGAATGTTAAACCCTTGTTCATAACTTTGAAATTTTATTTTTTTTTCTTATGTTCAACGGGGATTTTAATGCATACAGTCGTATATTACATTCTTTCAGTAAATTATTTCTGTATTTCTGTACTTTTTTTTATTCTGCTATACAAAGTATTGGTAACAGAATCATTTTGTCTACCAGAAAAAAAAAATTTAATTAAAAAAAAACTATATTAATAAATGGAAATTATTCCAGAGAGAAACATTCGCCTTGCATACAATATTTCAAATGAAAATCAAATTTCAAAGTAATTGCTTAACCCTTTCAGGGGCAAGACTTTTCTGCTCCGAATATGTTCAAATAATTAATTCACACCGCAATATACGAACAGATTTATTTGCAAATAATCAAAAGCTTTTTTTCACGCTTAATATGAGATCGAACTTGTACCAACAAATTACTGGTGCTGTTTGGAATTTTGGGGATTAAAATTATCCGTTTGCACACTGCAAACGGCGCCCCTCAAGGGGTTAAGAGGCGCATAGGCCAACATAGTGAAAAAGATTCCATGCCGGGACTCGAACCGTGGCCATCAGTATAGTGCACTGATGTTCTACCGACTAAACCACATGGAACGATACCCAGCCTGGAAAATAACACATAATAGTGAAAAAAGTTTGAGTCCCGGCATGGAATCGTTTTCACTATATTGGCCTTTGAGCCTCTTAAGCAATTGCTTTGAAATTTGATTTTCATTTGAAATATTTTTAAGCAATGGCATTAAAAAAAAAAAATCCTATTGTTACTTACGAAACTCGTACGCCCACTTCCCAACTCTGCACTTGCATTGATAAAAATGAAGATAAAACTGAGGAGAGAGAAGGGTTTTTCGACGAAACCGTAAATCTTTTCTCAAAACCTCTAAACTTGTAGCTTTTATCTCTTCTGCTCAACGCGTTTCATTTTTCATTTTTCATTTTCATTTTTCATATTCAAGATTTTTAAAAACATCTGCCTAAATTTGCTGTTTTTAAATATAGCTATATTTTCAAAAAGCGAAGTAGATTTTAGTTCTTGTAAGAAGCTACATATCTGTTTACATTTATATTTATTTGAAAATGTTCAACGAAAAATGAAAAAGTACGGAATTACACTAGACACCGATTCTAAGAAATACAGTATAAAACCCATTTAACACTTTTCAATGAAGGTAACAGAATAAGTGCAAATTGCCTCAAGTTATAGTGCAACCGCGTTTTTACAACGCCAGTGGCAAACCTACACTAGTATGTTACAATAGAAATTTTCTGCTTTTTTAAAAGAAAAAATTTCGTTTTAAATGATGCAATAATTCTCATACTATAATACTGCCGTACATTTGTAAATAAAAAACAATTGACATATTCTCAAAAAATTGAAGCTTCGATTGTGAAGAATTTCGTAAGAGATTATTACTGCCAGAGCAAACTTCCACCAGTAAATGTGAATAGAAATTTTCGATTTATTTCATCGAATTATTCATGAATAATTTCAGTCGCAGTTATCGAAAATATAGGTATTAATTTTTGATTGTGGAATTTTACCCCGGAGGAATTGTGACAACTTAAACCTTCTCATGTCTGTATCAGTGAGAAATATTATCATACCGGGACCAACTTCCACAAGTAAAAACGAAAAGTATACTTTGCTTGATTTGTAAGAGAAAATTTGAATGAATAAAACACTTAAATACGCGATATTTTCTAATCAAGTTTACTGGTGGAAGTTTCCACCGGTGGTAATCAGAAACTGTTGCTCCTATGTAAAAACATCCGCCATCTTGTTGTTACCTCCTCATTTACTTCACTCACAACTGGTAGATGCTACGCTGTATGTCTCCTTCTCTTTATTTATAACTCCATTAATATTGGTTGATGTTCATCCCTGACATAATTTAGCCCTATTTACGCATTTCGAAATCAGAGCTACCCCAGGGGACTATTTTAAGTTCTACTAGAACCACTATTTTTATAAAATAAATTTTGAAATATATTTCTCTTCATTGTTGTCAAAGTATATGTGACAGTTATCTGTGTTGAGAAGGCAATGTAAGATAGAATTTAAAAGAAGTCGCCAGAGGCACCACTGCAAATGACAAAGAAAAAGTGTAAAATTCGGGATAACATTTTATGTGCACGTACATGGAGAGATATACTATATATTTACAGATTTAAAAAAAAATGCTTTTTTCATTCATAGTAAATGGAAAAGTATTTTTTTTTCCATTTATGTAAAGAAATGGGGGACTTCAGGACATTAAAACTACAAAAATATTAATGTCTCTAAAATAAATTAATATGCAGTTTTCAAACAAATTGCATTTAAAAGTACTTTTTTCCCTTATACGACGGTGTAAAAATTGAAAATGTGTGATGTTTAGACGTTTTTGTCTTTTGTTTAGAAATAACTAGCTAAATTACCCGGCGTTGCCCGAAATTTTAAGAGTGTTTGTTTTGAAAAATCAATTTCAAAATTAAATATACAAAATAAAACAAACAATAAAAGAAAGCAGTCGAAGTGTTATACTCATGGTGAAAACAAATGGCGAAAACAAATTCAGATGACCTCAAAATGTTAAAATATGTCAATATTTCCATAATCGGGTTTTTTCAATTTTCAATAAGTTTTTAAAACACATATGGCGTTATATATTAACCTGCTGACGTCGATTATATTTCCATTTCAATATCACGTAATATTAACTTTAAAAAAAAAAATTCTTCAAACTATTTATTACATTTTCATTTTTCATGTGAAAATCTTGCAATAGAAAAGTAATTGTTGTGGTAAGAATTTTATTGGTTAATTTTAATTGTTGACATCTGCTATAACGAAAAATGTTTAAATTTCATAGAAAATTGCTGTAAAACGGGTAGTTTTTTATTAATTAAAAATTAACTATAAATTATTTCGATTCCGGATTACTTTAGTTGCTTCGGCCGTATTTTAATACACATGTACGTAACATTTCACAATTCTGACTTCCTAACTGCGGATTTGTATTGAAATACAGACATACATTTTTATTTATTTTTATATTCAATCATTTTTTTATAACAATCATTTTTGTTGTTGTTGTTGTTGCCTGAAAGAAATAGCAAATCGGAAGGCTAAAATACTTTCTAATCTTTTTTATTATAGATAGGGTGTAATTTACAAGTCAGTTTAACCCCTTAACCTACGATTTACGTCTCAACAGCTCCACGGTTTGGCAAATCCATAGCTACCACTAAAATTTAATAGAGATTTTCGCTTTGTTTAATCATGGAATCTCCACGGTTAAATTAAACTATAATTAGTGTGAAATTTTAGTGGAAAAATAAATTTACATTTGGCTCGATCATCGTACGCGGGCTATGCCCATCATTGTAGTTTAAGGGGTTAATAAAAGCAATTGTCTTTAAATAGCTGGCTATTGAAAATTGATTTTATTTGCCAATAAAACTTAGAAATTTCATTTATCTTCTCAGATACTGTTAAGTATTCAATTATTATCATCAACTATTCAATTCAGTTACTGTTATCAATTATAATATTAAAACTATATTCATAAAGTTTTGAAGTCATTTCAATAACTTTAAATATATCGAATGGAGATTATGATGTTCACTTGCTTGAAGGTATTTTGAATGTTTTATATTCCAAAGCTATATTGAAACAGAGAAAATTACATTTCAAGAGATGTTAATAAAGTGGTTGCAGAATGTGCCTAAGGCAAAAACTCTGAATGTAGATTTGTACGGTTTCATTATTTAATATTTCATTGAAAATATGAATTTAATTTTGAAGGTTTTCGAGAAAGTTCGTAATACCTAAGACAAAAATGATTTTCCACACTCTTATAAAAAAATTTCCTTTGAACATTGTAATTTTATTTTGAAGAATATTCACGGAAGGAAAATTTATCAAAGTATACGAAGCGCATTTTGTGCTATATGTTCCAGCTTATTTATTAAAGGAATAAAAATAAAAATACGTGTAAGTTTAACCCTTTAGTGCGCAGCTTTGCATATATGCAAACAACTTTTTTTTATTTAATAGATACTTTTATTCGTATATACCAAATTCACACCAGAAAACTAAAATAGCAATATTTGCTTTAATTAATAACAGACATTCCATATCTACAAAAAGCGAAATTAACCATTGAAACTTTCTGGTTTAAAGTTAGATTCTCTGAACCACGTAATTTCTAGAACGTATTCTATCATATGAATTAAAGGGTGATGGTTAAGTTTTATAAAATAAATAATTATATAAAATAAGGTATTTGGAGACATACTTATTAAAATATTTATGAATTTGCAATATTTTAGCGTAAAATAGTAACACGACAGTAGTTTTTACTTGTATTGCAGATGTGCAACAGAAGAAAAGATTGATGAAAAATTTATTCTTTTCAAAACTGTCGAGAAATCATTCGTAGTAAAAAAAATCGTTTCGAGAAAATATTTATTTCGTTGTAGTCTAATTCTTGAAAGTAAATAAACTTGAGTGTCTTTTATAATTTTATTTGACAACACCACATCACCACATCACGTTAGCACATTTAGAACAATTGACATTAAAATTAAGATATTTATTCCGAAAATGCTATAAACTGCATTTCGGCCAAGCATAAATATATTCTGATCATTTCTAAAATATATATTCAGGTATCACTTCTACGTTAAATTACATTCCTTCATATAAACATTTTTAATTCCGAGAAACATTTTTTCCCGACCAAAACACACTTCGAGTTTTTTACTTACTAAATATTTACGAGGAAACATTTTTTCCCCGTTCGACACAATTCAAGTTTTTATACTTAACTAAAAGAATTCTAGTATCAATCTGCGTTCTTACGCAAACACACGTACTGAACCACGTGACCTAGGCTGGGCTATTTTTAGATTTCCCCAGCGCAATTTCGTAACACTGCCCACCCATGAACATATGGGTGTTCATCACAAATAATTACAATATATCAAATTAATACAAATACAAATAATGAAATTAATACAAATACAAAATAATGAAATGTTATACATACTTCAGGGTATTTAAACATGCTACAATGAAATTCAAACTAAAATAAGAAAAAAGGATTAATATATTAATTAATTTTTAGAGTCACAATCAGTTCCAAGTTCAAGAGGATAAATCAATTGGATGGGTCTTTTGAGAATACATTTCTCAGTTTTGACTTTACAGGACCTCACCTTGCCGTCTCTTCCAGGAAATAATTCAATAATTTTTCCTAGACTCTAGAAATTTCTGGGTAATTTATCATCTTTGATTAGTACAATATCATTTAATTTAAATTGAGGAAAATTAGTTTTATTCGAGCTTAAATGAGCTGATCTCAAATTTAATAAATATTCCGCTTTCCATCTAGACCAAAACAAGCGCATTAATTTTTCACGATAGTTATAGGATCTAAATAACTCTTTCCTGGAAGAGATATTCGAGTCAAGGTGAAGCCGAACTGGTGGCAGAGAAGATATTCTTCTCCCAATTAAGAAGTGAGCAGGGGTTAATGGTAGGGGGTCTGGACCTTCTGGCGAGAAATAGGTTATAGGCCGAGAATTGACCATGCCTTCAATTTCCACTAGTACAGTATTCAGTTCAATCACAGTCAGGGATGACTTGCCAAGAGTTTTCCGCAATGCGGTTTTAATAGTCCTAACCATACGTTCATAAAATCCCCCCACCATGCTGCTCCTTCGACTATGAACTTCCACTTAATGCAATGGGAAGAAAAAAATTCTTGTACATCTGGTTGAGTTATAATGGACCAAAGTTTTTTCAAGTCTTTTTCGGCCCGTTTGAACGTCTGAGCATTATCTGTATATATAACAGCTGGCATTCCTCGTCGTGAGAGGAATCTACGGAATCCTAGTAAAAATGTTGAAGTTGACAAATTGTCTACAAGCTCCAGGTGGACATTTCTGGTTACTGCACACGTAATCAGCAAAATGTATTGCTTATTATTACTGTCTTTTACGTACAAAGGTCCTGCAAAATCACATTCTATCACACTGAATGGATTTGCCTGTTCTACACGATCAGCTAGCAATGGAGCTACCGTTTGGTCTCCTGGAGTTGAAGAAAACCTCTTGCATATAATGCAATTTTTTAGCACACTTCTCACGGTTTGTCTAGCCTTTAGTAGCCAGAATCTTTCTCGAATTTGTAGAAGTGTATGGGCAACAGCAGAGTGAAAAACTTTATTATGAGCATCCCAAATTATTAGTTCTGCCAATTTAGTTTTTGGCGGAAGAATTACTGGATGCTTTTCATCCACCGATAAATTAGTCTTACAGAGTCCTCCAGAGACTCGCAAAACTCCTTCTGGATCGAGGTATGGGTTCAAGGAAAGTAATTTAGAATCTCTAGGAAGCGGTTTAGAATTTTTCAGGCATATGATTTCTTTCGAGAAAATTTCATTTTGACAATTTTTTATCCAAAAAATTTCTGCTTCTCGTATTTCCTCTGACGTAAGGTTACAATTTCTCTCGCGTTTTTTCTTTAACATTTTGATAAAGAGTATAACATAGCCAGTTACTCGTAATAGTTTTTTCAGGTTACTGTATTTGTTTATTTCAATTAGATTTTCCTTAACAATTGTTGCATTAACAATAATTTTACTTCTGGCTTCAATTTCAATTTCAGGGTTGACTGATTTTGTTTTATACTTATCATCCTTGGGCCAAATTTTTTCAGATTTACTAAGCCATTCAGGGCCACACCACCATTGATTTGAGTTCAATAATTCTTTAGCTGATAGCCCCCTAGTCAGCATATCCGCAGGATTATCCTTGCTAATTACATGCCTCCAAGAACTAGGGTCGCTCATTCCCTGTATTTCCGTTACCCTATTGGCAACGAATGGCTTCCATTTGGATGCCGCTCCTTGAATCCAATGTAATACTATGGTTGAATCAGTCCACAGTACTATTTTTTCTAGATTGGAGAAAATACTTTTTAGGTGATTAGCTATCCTAGCAGCTATTAGAGCACCTAATAGTTCGAGTCTAGGGAGAGTTATTTTCTTCAAAGGGGCCACTCTAGCCTTAGCCATAACAAAACAAGTCTTAAAGAGCCCTTCGGAAGATTTAAATCGGAAGTAGGCTACCGCTCCATAGGATTTTAAGGAAGTGTCCGAAAAAATGTGAAGTTCTACCCTGTCCTGCACTTCACCCGAGTTATAATAATATCTAGGTATTTTTAATTCTTCAAGCAATTTTATTTCCTGATACCATGTTCTGTATTTAATTTTAAATTCTTCATTAAATTCGTCGTCCCAGTCCAACCCACTCTGCCATAATTCTTGTAGAAAAATCTTAATTCTAATCAAAAATGGTGACATAAATCCAATAGGATCAAATATTTTGGCGGCAGTTTGGAGAACATGCCTTTTGGTAAATTCCAAGCTGTCACCAAGTGACACTAAAGATGCCAAATCTATGGCCAGAAAATCCTCTTCAATATTCCAGTTTAACCCCAATACTTTAGATTCTACACAATTTTCATTAATTTCTATAACCGGGTTACCATTCCACGATTCCTTTAATTCTGGTGAATTAGTAACGAACATTCGCAATTGCATATTAGCATCTTTAAATATAGAAACTGCAGTAGTTGTTAGTTTCATGGCTTCTGCAACCGTGGATGCTCCATAAATTAAGTCATCCACATATAAATATTTATCAATCATTTCGTAAGCGGTGGGTTCCGTTTCCTTATAATTACCAATATGTTTTTTAATTGTAGAGGCTAAAACATAAGGGGAGCTGGTTACACCGAAACAGTGACGGTTAAAATGGTATAAAACGGTGCGTTGATCTATGTCGCAGTCATCGAAATACAAAAAACATAAATAATTTCTATCATTTTCTGATACCTGTATTTGTAGAAAGGCTCTAGCAATATCCCCCGTGAAAGCAATTTTAAACTGTCTAAAATTTAATAGCACATCTATGAGATTAGGATTTAAATTTTCCCCCGCAAAAAGACATTGATTTAGACTTTTTTCCCCATTTTTTCGGCTACTCGCGTCAAAAACTATCCTGTTTTTTGTAGTAGAAGAACTCGGTCGGGACACTGATTGATGGATCATTACATAATCGATAGAGCAATTATCACTACATTTCTCAATAATTCCCTCACTCAATTGCTCTTTCATAATTTCATTATATTTCAAAAACAAAGATTTATCACTCTTTAATCTTTTTTCCAAACCCGCAAAACGCTTTTTTGCAACCTCGTAATTATTAAACAAATTTTGTTTATCTAATTCATTACACCATAACAAGGGAGTCATATATCTATCATTTTTAAAAATGATTTCTTTCTGGAATTGATTAATGACCTCATAAGTCTCTTCGTGCTTTTGATCATTAGAATCGATTAAAAAAGACTCGATGTGCCATAAATTTCTAAGATCGTTTTCTGGAGGTAAACAAATTACATTTAAACAGGGAGTTGTGTTAGAATTATTACTGTCAACTCGACCGACCAAGGTTTTACCAAATATTGTTGGCTGCATAAATAATTGATGATTAATTTTTTCGACAGATCCTATTATAGTTTCAAATAAATAATCTGCCCCAAGCAATATCTGAACAGGTTTCGAATGAATAAATGTGTCAGCCAATACATGTTTATCTAGATATAATCTATCTATCAACTTATAATCAACAGAAGTCATTATCTTAGTACCGCTAATAATTTCAGAAACCAGCGCTCTTACAGTTATTTTTTCATAAGGATGATGACAACTAATAATAGTTAAAATTACGACATTAAACTCCTTTTCTATGGCTTCGCGGTTCGCAAACGTAAAAACCAAAAGTGTTTCCTTAGTAACAGGTTTTAATATTAACGCTGAGGCTAAACTTTTTGTAATGAATGTTCTAGAGGATGCAGAATCATATAAAATTCTCGTGTTTAATTTATTTCCTGTTCCCTGCACTTGTACACAGGCAGTTTGCAACAATGTTGCATACTTTTCGGGTGAATTATTTGTTTTTACTACATATGAAAACACGGCTTGACTTTTGTCATTTTTAGACGTTTCGGCTTTCACTAAGCCATCATCGGGACGCGTTTTTGTCGATTTTTTAGTGGGGCAAAATAAATAATTATGCTGATTACTTTTGCACAATTCACAAGGCGGTATTTTTACCTTACACAAAGATATTAAGTGCGATTTCAAGAAGCATCGGTAACATCTCCCATCCTTTTTCAACTTATATCTTTTCTGTTCATCGGTAATCTCGTTACACTTTAAGCTTGAGTGATTCGAGTTACAAAAAATGCAAACATTTTTCACAACAGTATTAAGCGCGACTGAAGTGGGAACATTAGGTTTTATCCTAGGAGCCCTTTTTTCCCATCGTGTTACTTCGTGATTTTTTAAGGAAAGCCCTGACACTGCATTAGCTGCTTCGCGCGATTCTATTTCAAACTTTATGAAATTCATTAATTCATTCACGTCACCAGCTTTTTCCGCATTTTTCTTCCTCTGAAATTCAACTACTAAGTTATGTGGTAACTGTTTTAAGATAATTGGTATTAATAAATACCCAAAATTATCTGACGCCACCCCAATGGCTTTCAAGTTCCGAATGCTTACCTCGCATTCGTCATATAAATCCCGTAACAATTTTATGTCGCGGTTGATTTTACCGGTTCTAGTTCTAACAACTTATTTATAAAACCGCTTATCAAAATTTCTGGTTTACCGTATCGATTCTGCAGTAAGTCTAAAGAGTGTTGATAATTAGTTTCGTTTAGCGTCAAACCGGAAATTGATCTAAGCGCTTCACCTGACAAAAATGATTTTAAGTAATTGAATTTGTCAATTTTGGTTAAATTCTCATTCGAATCGATTGTACTCTTAAAACTATTCATAAATTCTAAAAAAGTATTTGGTTCCCCTTTAAAGACTGGTATAGTTATTTTTGGCAAATTTATTGTTGCCGGCTTAGCACTAACATAAGGAATTGTACTCCCATTAAATACAGAACTAGTATCAGGATTATCAGAATTAACTTTAAATTTCTTCAAATTCATTTTAATTTTAAATTTAGCTTCATTAATTACATCATCGTAATCGATGCAATTTTGAATTTCAGTTTCAAAAACTGTTCCATCATCGATTAAATCTTGAATTTGATTGTTTACTACTTTTAATTCGTTTTGCTTTTCTATTATATTATTTAAATATTCATTCAACTGATCAAAATTACTTTTATTTTCAAAATCAATACTTTCTATATAAGATTCAATTTTTGTAATGAGCTTGGTTATAGAGGTCTTCATGACCTTTCGTTTACCTTTAGATTTTTCTACATCCATAATTTACAATTATAGAATAATTTCATGCATAGAACAAAATTGGTTACAGTACCTTTTTTTTATCCGCGACGAGAAGACGAATAAGCCGATGACGGGTAATCCAATATTTTGAAGACGATGACAATCTGTGCACTAGTACTCCATGATATCAAAACACTATAATTAATAAATGCGAAGACGTGAGTTGCACTCTTGATAAACAATAATAAATTCGATCTGGAGGTTTTTCCCGAGTTTCGTCGCACCATGAAAAATTTATTATTTTCAAAACTGTCGAGAAATCATTCGTAGTAAAAAAAATCGTTTCGAGAAAATATTTATTTCGTTGTAGTCTAATTCTTGAAAGTAAATAAACTTGAGTGTCTTTTATAATTTTATTTGACAACACCACATCACCACATCACGTTAGCACATTTAGAACAATTGACATTAAAATTAAGATATTTATTCCGAAAACGCTATAAACTGCATTTCGGCCAAGCATAAGTATATTCTGATCATTTCTAAAATATATATTCAGGTATCACTTCTACGTTAAATTACATTTCTTCATATAAACATTTTTAATTCCGAGAAACATTTTTTCCCGACCAAAACACACTTCGAGTTTTTTACTTACTAAATATTTACGAGGAAACATTTTTTCCCCGTTCGACACAATTCAAGTTTTTATACTTAACTAAAAGAATTCTAGTATCAATCTGCGTTCTTACGCAAACACACGTACTGAACCACGTGACCTAGGCTGGGCTATTTTTAGATTTCCCCAGCGCAATTTCGTAACACTGCCCACCCATGAACATATGGGTGTTCATCACAAATAATTACAATATATCAAATTAATACAAATACAAATAATGAAATTAATACAAATACAAAATAATGAAATGTTATACATACTTCAGGGTATTTAAACATGCTACAATGAAATTCAAACTAAAATAAGAAAAAAGGATTAATATATGAATTAATTTTTAGAGTCACAATCAGTTCCAAGTTCAAGAGGATAAATCAATTGGATGGGTCTTTTGAGAATACATTTCTCAGTTTTGACTTTACAGGACCTCACCTTGCCGTCTCTTCCAGGAAATAATTCAATAATTTTTCCTAGACTCCAGAAATTTCTGGGTAATTTATCATCTTTGATTAGTACAATATCATTTAATTTAAATTGAGGAAAATTAGTTTTATTCGAGCTTAAATGAGCTGATCTCAAATTTAATAAATATTCCGCTTTCCATCTAGACCAAAACAAGCGCATTAATTTTTCACGATAGTTATAGGATCTAAATAACTCTTTCCTGGAAGAGATATTCGAGTCAAGGTGAAGCCGAACTGGTGGCAGAGAAGATATTCTTCTCCCAATTAAGAAGTGAGCAGGGGTTAATGGTAGGGGGCCTGGACCTTCTGGCGAGAAATAGGTTATAGGCCGAGAATTGACCATGCCTTCAATTTCCACTAGTACAGTATTCAGTTCAATCACAGTCAGGGATGACTTGCCAAGAGATTTCCGCAATGCGGTTTTAATAGTCCTAACCATACGTTCATAAAATCCCCCCACCATGCTGCTCGTTCGACTATGAACTTCCACTTAATGCAATGGGAAGAAAAAAATTCTTGTACATCTGGTTGAGTTATAATGGACCAAAGTTTTTTCAAGTCTTTTTCGGCCCGTTTGAACGTCTGAGCATTATCTGTATATATAACAGCTGGCATTCCTCGTCGTGAGAGGAATCTACGGAATCCTAGTAAAAATGTTGAAGTTGACAAATTGTCTACAAGCTCCAGGTGGACATTTCTGGTTACTGCACACGTAATCAGCAAAATGTATTGCTTATTATTACTGTCTTTTACGTACAAAGGTCCTGCAAAATCACATTCTATCACACTGAATGGATTTGCCTGTTCTACACGATCAGCTGGCAATGGAGCTACCGTTTGGTCTCCTGGAGTTGAAGAAAACCTCTTGCATATAATGCAATTTTTTAGCACACTTCTCACGGTTTGTCTAGCCTTTAGTAGCCAGAATCTTTCTCGAATTTGTAGAAGTGTATGGGCAACAGCAGAGTGAAAAACTTTATTATGAGCATCCCAAATTATTAGTTCTGCCAATTTAGTTTTTGGCGGAAGAATTATTGGATGCTTTTCATCCACCGATAAATTAGTCTTACAGAGTCTTCCAGAGACTCGCAAAACTCCTTCTGGATCGAGGTATGGGTTCAAGGAAAGTAATTTAGAATCTCTAGGAAGCGGTTTAGAATTTTTCAGGCATATGATTTCTTTCGAGAAAATTTCATTTTGACAATTTTTTATCCAAAAAATTTCTGCTTCTCGTATTTCCTCTGACGTAAGGTTACAATTTCTCTCGCGTTTTTTCTTTAACATTTTGATAAAGAGTATAACATAGCCAGTTACTCGTAATAGTTTTTTCAGGTTACTGTATTTGTTTATTTCAATTAGATTTTCCTTAACAATTGTTGCATTAACAATAATTTTACTTCTGGCTTCAATTTCAATTTCAGGGTTGACTGATTTTGTTTTATACTTATCATCCTTGGGCCAATTTTTTTCAGATTTACTAAGCCATTCAGGGCCACACCACCATTGATTTGAGTTCAATAATTCTTTAGCTGATAGCCCCCTAGTCAGCATATCTGCAGGATTATCCTTGCTAATTACATGCCTCCAAGAACTAGGGTCGCTCATTCCCTATATTTCCGTTACCCTATTGGCAACGAATGGCTTCCATTTGGATGCCGCTCCTTGAATCCAATGTAATACTATGGTTGAATCAGTCCACAGTACTATTTTTTCTAGATTGGAGAAAATACTTTTTAGGTGATTAGCTATCCTAGCAACTATTAGAACACCTAATAGTTCGAGTCTAGGGAGAGTTATTTTCTTCAAAGGGGCCACTCTAGCCTTAGCCATAACAAAACAAGTCTTAAAGAGCCCTTCGGAAGATTTAAATCGGAAGTAGGCTACCGCTCCATAGGATTTTAAGGAAGTGTCCGAAAAAATGTGAAGTTCTACCCTGTCCTGCACTTCACCCGAGTTATAATAATATCTAGGTATTTTTAATTCTTCAAGCAATTTTATTTCCTGATACCATGTTCTGTATTTAATTTTAAATTCTTCATTAAATTCGTCGTCCCAGTCCAACCCACTCTGCCATAATTCTTGTAGAAAAATCTTAATTCTAATCAAAAATGGTGACATAAATCCAATAGGATCAAATATTTTGGCGGCAGTTTGGAGAACATGCCTTTTGGTAAATTCCAAGCTGTCACCAAGTGACACTAAAGATGCCAAATCTATGGCCAGAAAATCCTCTTCAATATTCCAGTTTAACCCCAATACTTTAGATTCTACACAATTTTCATTAATTTCTATAACCGGGTTACCATTCCACGATTCCTTTAATTCTGGTGAATTAGTAACGAACTTTCGCAATTGCATATTAGCATCTTTAAATATAGAAACTGCAGTAGTTGTTAGTTTCATGGCTTCTGCAGCCGTGGATGCTCCATAAATTAAGTCATCCACATATAAATATTTATCAATCATTTCGTAAGCGGTGGGTTCCGTTTCCTTATAATTACCAATATGTTTTTTAATTGTAGAGGCTAAAACATAAGGGGAGCTGGTTACACCGAAACAGTGACGGTTAAAATGGTATAAAACGGTGCGTTGATCTATGTCGCAGTCATCGAAATACAAAAAACATAAATAATTTCTATCATTTTCTGATACCTGTATTTGTAGAAAGGCTCTAGCAATATCCCCCGTGAAAGCAATTTTAAACTGTCTAAAATTTAATAGCACATCTATGAGATTAGGATTTAAATTTTCCCCCGCAAAAAGACATTGATTTAGACTTTTTTCCCCATTTTTTCGGCTACTCGCGTCAAAAACTATCCTGTTTTTTGTAGTAGAAGAACTCGGTCGGGACACTGATTGATGGATCATTACATAATCGATAGAGCAATTATCACTACATTTCTCAATAATTCCCTCACTCAATTGCTCTTTCATAATTTCATTATATTTCAAAAACAAAGATTTATCACTCTTTAATCTTTTTTCCAAACCCGCAAAACGCTTTTTTGCAACCTCGTAATTATTAAACAAATTTTGTTTATCTAATTCATTACACCATAACAAGGGAGTCATATATCTATCATTTTTAAAAATGATTTCTTTCTGGAATTGATTAATGACCTCATAAGTCTCTTCGTGCTTTTGATCATTAGAATCGATTAAAAAAGACTCGATGTGCCATAAATTTCTAAGATCGTTTTCTGGAGGTAAACAAATTACATTTAAACAGGGAGTTGTGTTAGAATTATTACTGTCAACTCGACCGACCAAGGTTTTACCAAATATTGTTGGCTGCATAAATAATTGATGATTAATTTTTTCGACAGATCCTATTATAGTTTCAAATAAATAATCTGCCCCAAGCAATATCTGAACAGGTTTCGAATGAATAAATGTGTCAGCCAATACATGTTTATCTAGATATAATCTATCTATCAACTTATAATCAACAGAAGTCATTATCTTAGTACCGCTAATAATTTCAGAAACCAGCGCTCTTACAGTTATTTTTTCATAAGGATGATGACAACTAATAATAGTTAAAATTACGACATTAAACTCCTTTTCTATGGCTTCGCGGTTCGCAAACGTAAAAACCAAAAGTGTTTCCTTAGTAACAGGTTTTAATTTTAACGCTGAGGCTAAACTTTTTGTAATGAATGTTCTAGAGGATGCAGAATCATATAAAATTCTCGTGTTTAATTTATTTCCTGTTCCCTGCACTTGTACACAGGCAGTTTGCAACAATGTTGCATACTTTTCGGGTGAATTATTTGTTTTTACTACATATGAAAACACGGCTTGACTTTTGTCATTTTTAGACGTTTCGGCTTTCACTAAGCCATCATCGGGACGCGTTTTTGTCGATTTTTTAGTGGGGCAAAATAAATAATTATGCTGATTACTTTTGCACAATTCACAAGGCGGTATTTTTACCTTACACAAAGATATTAAGTGCGATTTCAAGAAGCATCGGTAACATCTCCCATCCTTTTTCAACTTATATCTTTTCTGTTCATCGGTAATCTCGTTACACTTTAAGCTTGAGTGATTCGAGTTACAAAAAATGCAAACATTTTTCACAACAGTATTAAGCGCGACTGAAGTGGGAACATTAGGTTTTATCCTAGGAGCCCTTTTTTCCCATCGTGTTACTTCGTGATTTTTTAAGGAAAGCCCTGACACTGCATTAGCTGCTTCGCGCGATTCTATTTCAAACTTTATGAAATTCATTAATTCATTCACGTCACCAGCTTTTTCCGCATTTTTCTTCCTCTGAAATTCAACTACTAAGTTATGTGGTAACTGTTTTAAGATAATTGGTATTAATAAATACCCAAAATTATCTGACGCCACCCCAATGGCTTTCAAGTTCCGAATGCTTACCTCGCATTCGTCATATAAATCCCGTAACAATTTTATGTCGCGGTTGATTTTACCGGTTCTAGTTCTAACAACTTATTTATAAAACCGCTTATCAAAATTTCTGGTTTACCGTATCGATTCTGCAGTAAGTCTAAAGAGTGTTGATAATTAGTTTCGTTTAGCGTCAAACCGGAAATTGATCTAAGCGCTTCACCTGACAAAAATGATTTTAAGTAATTGAATTTGTCAATTTTGGTTAAATTCTCATTCGAATCGATTGTACTCTTAAAACTATTCATAAATTCTAAAAAAGTATTTGGTTCCCCTTTAAAGACTGGTATAGTTATTTTTGGCAAATTTATTGTTGCCGGCTTAGCACTAACATAAGGAATTGTACTCCCATTAAATACAGAACTAGTATCAGGATTATCAGAATTAACTTTAAATTTCTTCAAATTCATTTTAATTTTAAATTTAGCTTCATTAATTACATCATCGTAATCGATGCAATTTTGAATTTCAGTTTCAAAAACTGTTCCATCATCGATTAAATCTTGAATTTGATTGTTTACTACTTTTAATTCGTTTTGCTTTTCTATTATATTATTTAAATATTCATTCAACTGATCAAAATTACTTTTATTTTCAAAATCAATACTTTCTATATAAGATTCAATTTTTGTAATGAGCTTGGTTATAGAGGTCTTCATGACCTTTCGTTTACCTTTAGATTTTTCTACATCCATAATTTACAATTATAGAATAATTTCATGCATAGAACAAAATTGGTTACAGTACCTTTTTTTTTATCCGCGACGAGAAGACGAATAAGCCGATGACGGGTAATCCAATATTTTGAAGACGATGACAATCTGTGCACTAGTACTCCATGATATCAAAACACTATAATTAATAAATGCGAAGACGTGAGTTGCACTCTTGATAAACAATAATAAATTCGATCTGGAGGTTTTTCCCGAGTTTCGTCGCACCATGAAAAATTTATTATTTTCAAAACTGTCGAGAAATCATTCGTAGTAAAAAAAATCGTTTCGAGAAAATATTTATTTCGTTGTAGTCTAATTCTTGAAAGTAAATAAACTTGAGTGTCTTTTATAATTTTATTTGACAACACCACATCACCACATCACGTTAGCACATTTAGAACAATTGACATTAAAATTAAGATATTTATTCCGAAAACGCTATAAACTGCATTTCGGCCAAGCATAAGTATATTCTGATCATTTCTAAAATATATATTCAGGTATCACTTCTACGTTAAATTACATTTCTTCATATAAACATTTTTAATTCCGAGAAACATTTTTTCCCGACCAAAACACACTTCGAGTTTTTTACTTACTAAATATTTACGAGGAAACATTTTTTCCCCGTTCGACACAATTCAAGTTTTTATACTTAACTAAAAGAATTCTAGTATCAATCTGCGTTCTTACGCAAACACACGTACTGAACCACGTGACCTAGGCTGGGCTATTTTTAGATTTCCCCAGCGCAATTTCGTAACACTGCCCACCCATGAACATATGGGTGTTCATCACAAATAATTACAATATATCAAATTAATACAAATACAAATAATGAAATTAATACAAATACAAAATAATGAAATGTTATACATACTTCAGGGTATTTAAACATGCTACAATGAAATTCAAACTAAAATAAGAAAAAAGGATTAATATATGAATTAATTTTTAGAGTCACAATCAGTTCCAAGTTCAAGAGGATAAATCAATTGGATGGGTCTTTTGAGAATACATTTCTCAGTTTTGACTTTACAGGACCTCACCTTGCCGTCTCTTCCAGGAAATAATTCAATAATTTTTCCTAGACTCCAGAAATTTCTGGGTAATTTATCATCTTTGATTAGTACAATATCATTTAATTTAAATTGAGGAAAATTAGTTTTATTCGAGCTTAAATGAGCTGATCTCAAATTTAATAAATATTCCGCTTTCCATCTAGACCAAAACAAGCGCATTAATTTTTCACGATAGTTATAGGATCTAAATAACTCTTTCCTGGAAGAGATATTCGAGTCAAGGTGAAGCCGAACTGGTGGCAGAGAAGATATTCTTCTCCCAATTAAGAAGTGAGCAGGGGTTAATGGTAGGGGGCCTGGACCTTCTGGCGAGAAATAGGTTATAGGCCGAGAATTGACCATGCCTTCAATTTCCACTAGTACAGTATTCAGTTCAATCACAGTCAGGGATGACTTGCCAAGAGATTTCCGCAATGCGGTTTTAATAGTCCTAACCATACGTTCATAAAATCCCCCCACCATGCTGCTCGTTCGACTATGAACTTCCACTTAATGCAATGGGAAGAAAAAAATTCTTGTACATCTGGTTGAGTTATAATGGACCAAAGTTTTTTCAAGTCTTTTTCGGCCCGTTTGAACGTCTGAGCATTATCTGTATATATAACAGCTGGCATTCCTCGTCGTGAGAGGAATCTACGGAATCCTAGTAAAAATGTTGAAGTTGACAAATTGTCTACAAGCTCCAGGTGGACATTTCTGGTTACTGCACACGTAATCAGCAAAATGTATTGCTTATTATTACTGTCTTTTACGTACAAAGGTCCTGCAAAATCACATTCTATCACACTGAATGGATTTGCCTGTTCTACACGATCAGCTGGCAATGGAGCTACCGTTTGGTCTCCTGGAGTTGAAGAAAACCTCTTGCATATAATGCAATTTTTTAGCACACTTCTCACGGTTTGTCTAGCCTTTAGTAGCCAGAATCTTTCTCGAATTTGTAGAAGTGTATGGGCAACAGCAGAGTGAAAAACTTTATTATGAGCATCCCAAATTATTAGTTCTGCCAATTTAGTTTTTGGCGGAAGAATTATTGGATGCTTTTCATCCACCGATAAATTAGTCTTACAGAGTCTTCCAGAGACTCGCAAAACTCCTTCTGGATCGAGGTATGGGTTCAAGGAAAGTAATTTAGAATCTCTAGGAAGCGGTTTAGAATTTTTCAGGCATATGATTTCTTTCGAGAAAATTTCATTTTGACAATTTTTTATCCAAAAAATTTCTGCTTCTCGTATTTCCTCTGACGTAAGGTTACAATTTCTCTCGCGTTTTTTCTTTAACATTTTGATAAAGAGTATAACATAGCCAGTTACTCGTAATAGTTTTTTCAGGTTACTGTATTTGTTTATTTCAATTAGATTTTCCTTAACAATTGTTGCATTAACAATAATTTTACTTCTGGCTTCAATTTCAATTTCAGGGTTGACTGATTTTGTTTTATACTTATCATCCTTGGGCCAATTTTTTTCAGATTTACTAAGCCATTCAGGGCCACACCACCATTGATTTGAGTTCAATAATTCTTTAGCTGATAGCCCCCTAGTCAGCATATCTGCAGGATTATCCTTGCTAATTACATGCCTCCAAGAACTAGGGTCGCTCATTCCCTATATTTCCGTTACCCTATTGGCAACGAATGGCTTCCATTTGGATGCCGCTCCTTGAATCCAATGTAATACTATGGTTGAATCAGTCCACAGTACTATTTTTTCTAGATTGGAGAAAATACTTTTTAGGTGATTAGCTATCCTAGCAACTATTAGAACACCTAATAGTTCGAGTCTAGGGAGAGTTATTTTCTTCAAAGGGGCCACTCTAGCCTTAGCCATAACAAAACAAGTCTTAAAGAGCCCTTCGGAAGATTTAAATCGGAAGTAGGCTACCGCTCCATAGGATTTTAAGGAAGTGTCCGAAAAAATGTGAAGTTCTACCCTGTCCTGCACTTCACCCGAGTTATAATAATATCTAGGTATTTTTAATTCTTCAAGCAATTTTATTTCCTGATACCATGTTCTGTATTTAATTTTAAATTCTTCATTAAATTCGTCGTCCCAGTCCAACCCACTCTGCCATAATTCTTGTAGAAAAATCTTAATTCTAATCAAAAATGGTGACATAAATCCAATAGGATCAAATATTTTGGCGGCAGTTTGGAGAACATGCCTTTTGGTAAATTCCAAGCTGTCACCAAGTGACACTAAAGATGCCAAATCTATGGCCAGAAAATCCTCTTCAATATTCCAGTTTAACCCCAATACTTTAGATTCTACACAATTTTCATTAATTTCTATAACCGGGTTACCATTCCACGATTCCTTTAATTCTGGTGAATTAGTAACGAACTTTCGCAATTGCATATTAGCATCTTTAAATATAGAAACTGCAGTAGTTGTTAGTTTCATGGCTTCTGCAGCCGTGGATGCTCCATAAATTAAGTCATCCACATATAAATATTTATCAATCATTTCGTAAGCGGTGGGTTCCGTTTCCTTATAATTACCAATATGTTTTTTAATTGTAGAGGCTAAAACATAAGGGGAGCTGGTTACACCGAAACAGTGACGGTTAAAATGGTATAAAACGGTGCGTTGATCTATGTCGCAGTCATCGAAATACAAAAAACATAAATAATTTCTATCATTTTCTGATACCTGTATTTGTAGAAAGGCTCTAGCAATATCCCCCGTGAAAGCAATTTTAAACTGTCTAAAATTTAATAGCACATCTATGAGATTAGGATTTAAATTTTCCCCCGCAAAAAGACATTGATTTAGACTTTTTTCCCCATTTTTTCGGCTACTCGCGTCAAAAACTATCCTGTTTTTTGTAGTAGAACTCGGTCGGGACACTGATTGATGGGGCATTACATAATCGATAGAGCAATTATCACTACATTTCTCAATAATTCCCTCACTCAATTGCTCTTTCATAATTTCATTATATTTCAAAAACAAAGATTTATCACTCTTTAATCTTTTTTCCAAACCCGCAAAACGCTTTTTTGCAACCTCGTAATTATTAAACAAATTTTGTTTATCTAATTCATTACACCATAACAAGGGAGTCATATATCTATCATTTTTAAAAATGATTTCTTTCTGGAATTGATTAATGACCTCATAAGTCTCTTCGTGCTTTTGATCATTAGAATCGATTAAAAAAGACTCGATGTGCCATAAATTTCTAAGATCGTTTTCTGGAGGTAAACAAATTACATTTAAACAGGGAGTTGTGTTAGAATTATTACTGTCAACTCGACCGACCAAGGTTTTACCAAATATTGTTGGCTGCATAAATAATTGATGATTAATTTTTTCGACAGATCCTATTATAGTTTCAAATAAATAATCTGCCCCAAGCAATATCTGAACAGGTTTAGATTGAATAAATGTGTCAGCCAATACATGTTTATCTAGATATAATTTATCTATCAACTTATAATCAACAGAAGTCATTATCTTAGTACCGCTAATAATTTCAGAAACCAGCGCTCTTACAGTTATTTTTTCATAAGGATGATGACAACTAATAATAGTTAAAATTACGACATTAAACTCCTTTTCTATGGCTTCACGGTTCGCAAACGTAAAAACCAAAAGTGTTTCCTTAGTAACAGGTTTTAATATTAACGCTGAGGCTAAACTTTTTGTAATGAATGTTCTAGAGGATGCAGAATCATATAAAATTCTCGTGTTTAATTTATTTCCTGTTCCCTGCACTTGTACACAGGCAGTTTGCAACAATGTTGCATACTTTTCGGGTGAATTATTTGTTTTTACTACATATGAAAACACGGCTTGACTTTTGTCATTTTTAGACGTTTCGGCTTTCACTAAGCCATTATCGGGACGCGTTTTTGTCGATTTTTTAGTGGGGCAAAATAAATAATTATGCTGATTACTTTTGCACAATTCACAAGGCGGTATTTTTACCTTACACAAAGATATTAACTGCGATTTCAAGAAGCATCGGTAACATCTCCCATCCTTTTTCAACTTATATCTTTTCTGTTCATCGGTAATCTCGTTACACTTTAAGCTTGAATGATTCGAGTTACAAAAAATGCAAACATTTTTCACAACAGTATTAAGCGCGACTGAAGTGGGAACATTAGGTTTTATCCTAGGAGCCCTTTTTTCCCATCGTGTTACTTCGTGATTTTTTAAGGAAAGCCCTGACACTGCATTAGCTGCTTCGCGCGATTCTATTTCAAACTTTATGAAATTCATTAATTCATTCACGTCACCAGCTTTTTCCGCATTTTTCTTCCTCTGAAATTCAACTACTAAGTTATGTGGTAACTGTTTTAAGATAATTGGTATTAATAAATACCCAAAATTATCTGACGCCACCCCAATGGCTTTCAAGTTCCGAATGCTTACCTCGCATTCGTCATATAAATCCCGTAACAATTTTATGTCGCGGTTGATTTTACCGGTTCTAGTTCTAACAACTTATTTATAAAACCGCTTATCAAAATTTCTGGTTTACCGTATCGATTCTGCAGTAAGTCTAAAGAGTGTTGATAATTAGTTTCGTTTAGCGTCAAACCGGAAATTGATCTAAGCGCTTCACCTGACAAAAATGATTTTAAGTAATTGAATTTGTCAATTTTGGTTAAATTCTCATTCGAATCGATTGTACTCTTAAAACTATTCATAAATTCTAAAAAAGTATTTGGTTCCCCTTTAAAGACTGGTATAGTTATTTTTGGCAAATTTATTGTTGCCGGCTTAGCACTAACATAAGGAATTGTACTCCCATTAAATACAGAACTAGTATCAGGATTATCAGAATTAACTTTAAATTTCTTCAAATTCATTTTAATTTTAAATTTAGCTTCATTAATTACATCATCGTAATCGATGCAATTTTGAATTTCAGTTTCAAAAACTGTTCCATCATCGATTAAATCTTGAATTTGATTGTTTACTACTTTTAATTCGTTTTGCTTTTCTATTATATTATTTAAATATTCATTCAACTGATCAAAATTACTTTTATTTTCAAAATCAATACTTTCTATATAAGATTCAATTTTTGTAATGAGCTTGGTTATAGAGGTCTTCATGACCTTTCGTTTACCTTTAGATTTTTCTACATCCATAATTTACAATTATAGAATAATTTCATGCATAGAACAAAATTGGTTACAGTACCTTTTTTTTTATCCGCGACGAGAAGACGAATAAGCCGATGACGGGTAATCCAATATTTTGAAGACGATGATAATCTGTGCACTAGTACTCCATGATATCAAAACACTATAATTAATAAATGCGAAGACGTGAGTTGCACTCTTGATAAACAATAATAAATTCGATCTGGAGGTTTTTCCCGAGTTTCGTCGCACCATGAAAAATTTATTCTTTTCAAAACTGTCGAGAAATCATTCGTAGTAAAAAAAATCGTTTCGAGAAAATATTTATTTCGTTGTAGTCTAATTCTTGAAAGTAAATAAACTTGAGTGTCTTTTATAATTTTATTTGACAACACCACATCACCACATCACGTTAGCACATTTAGAACAATTGACATTAAAATTAAGATATTTATTCCGAAAATGCTATAAACTGCATTTCGGCCAAGCATAAATATATTCTGATCATTTCTAAAATATATATTCAGGTATCACTTCTACGTTAAATTACATTTCTTCATATAAACATTTTTAATTCCGAGAAACATTTTTTCCCGACCAAAACACACTTCGAGTTTTTTACTTACTAAATATTTACGAGGAAACATTTTTTCCCCGTTCGACACAATTCAAGTTTTTATACTTAACTAAAAGAATTCTAGTATCAATCTGCGTTCTTACGCAAACACACGTACTGAACCACGTGACCTAGGCTGGGCTATTTTTAGATTTCCCCAGCGCAATTTCGTAACAATTGACGTATTATATGAAAAATGTATCTCTGAATTTTTTCATTATTTTTCCTGTTGAATAAACATTTCAAAGAATCACATATAATTTTTTCGAAACGAAATAAAAAATCGCGCATTTAAGGGTTGATATTTTCAACACTCTCCAACATAGTTGAAAAGTATTTATGCATTCGGTTTATCTGTCTGTCTTTATTCTCTGTCTATCTGTCTGTTTACCGTTTGTCGGTCCTCTAACTCAGTAAGTATTGTAAGATTTCCATGACATTCATATATGATATGGGGGTTTATAATAGCATGTTCGGAAGTGAAAGTAACGTATGTACCATTTACTGTTCATTTACACGGACACTCAAAAGAATTCTGTTACATTGTGGTCTCTGGGTGAAAATCATTTCAGGTGACATTTAATGATAATACACTGTTTTAAACACATTGAAATTTAAAATAAATAAACATTGTTTAACGTCTGATATACGATTTAAAACTAAAAAATATATTACAGTTCAGGGTGGCGAATGGTCAGGTAAAAATACAATCAAAAAAGTTGTTAAATACCAGTATTTTGATAAAGAGAAATTCCCCTTCTTTAACACTTTTATATTATTCGAAGCATTTTCAAGAAGAAAATACTGGTAGTCCCACTTTTTTTGACTGGGTTTTTCCCTGACCACTCGGCACCCTGCAGTTATACAATAATTTACATCAGACATACAAGTAAAAATTACATAAATGTATTTAATACAGTTAAAAATGCAAAAGTTTCGGGCTAAATTTTAGCCCCTCATCAGTGCAATAACATTCAAATGACCAGAAAACTACATATCATGTGCACAGTTAATAATTACTAACAGTTAAAATTAAAGAAAGTATAAAAAATCCTATCAAAGCAATGCTATGTATTCATATGGAACTGCACAGGATGCATTATTCGGCGAAATTTGCTTACGAGTGAACACACCTTCCAGAAAAACTCTACTTTTAACGTTTTTGCAATCATTCTTTACATTAATTTATTACAGCATTCTTTGGATACCGACCATATATCTGATTTCGCAAATGTGACAGTTATCAGATCCAGTTGCAATAACGTTAAAAGTAGAGTTTTTCTGGAAGTTGTGTTCACTCGTAAGCAAATTTCGCCGATTAATGGATCCTGTGCAGTTCCACCTGAATACTTGGTGCCACCGTCATTGTTTTGATATTTTTTTATGCTTTGTTTAATTTTAACTGTTAACATTTATTAACTGTAAACATGATATATAGTTTTCTGGTCATTTGAATGTTATTGCACTGATGAGCGCCTAAAACTTAGCATGAAACATTTGCATTTTTAATTGTATTAAATGTATTTATGAAATCTTTACTTGCATGTCTGATGAACTGTAATATATTTTTTTAACGTTGAAATTTATATTGGGTCGTTCGGAAAGTCGTATCCGTTTGGGAAAATCAATTTGCACCGGAAAATTCTGCCCGTTAATTATTAGACATTAGCTAACGGAATTAATGTCTATTAATTAAATGATAGAGTTTTCTGGTACGAATTGATTTTCCCAGACGGATACGACATCCCGAACGACCCAATATATACGAGTATAAAACATATTATATCTACAAGGTGCTTTACACAGCTTCCAACTTGTACGGTTATTTGAAACCACTAAAATTCAATAGAATTTTTAGACTGGTTTCATTGTTAGAAATCGCTAGATTTCGGCGATTGCTTTAGGTAAAATTATTATTAAATTTTAGTGATGTGAAAAATCCGTACAAGTTCGCAGCTATGCGCTTATTGTAGAATCTTTTGAGCATATAATTTATCATTCACTTACAGGGATACACTATAGGTGCAGATTGGAAGTCGCCAGTCGCCATGTGGTGACTAAATGTTTTTCTGTGGCCACTAAATTTTAGTACCTAAGTCTTTAGTGTTTTTAGGTAGATTTCGTAAGAAATACTACCTATTGCAGTCGTTACCATGGTGCGACTTTTGAAAAATTCCTTCATAACTTTTCATTATAGGACCCCAGGAACCCAAAACCACCCCCAGCTAAAATGTTTATATATATATATATATATATATATATATATATATATATATATATATATATATATATATATATATATATATATATGTATGTATGTATGTACTAAATTTTGTCCGCCCGATAAAAATCGCAATTATGCACGGATCGTCCTCAAACTCGCCAACAACTTTGATATGGCTAATATTTCGGCGGGGATCGAAAATGGGCGAAATCGGCTCAAGAGGGGGGAAATGGGGAGGGTTCAAAATTTTGAATACTGTCTTACATGATTTTGATAAAACCAGCTCTTACACAACAATGGCAGGAAAAAAATAAAAGTTTTTCGTTATAGCAGTTGCCAACAACAAAAAAAACCAATAAAATTCTTACCACAACAATCACTTTTCTATTGCAAAATTTTCACATGTAAAATTAAATAGTTTGACAAATTGAAAACAAATTGAATATTACGTCATAAGTTTCCCAGAGAAAGATTTCAGCATGAAAACTCAAAATAAAATAAATAGTTTTCCGAATTAAAAAAAATATGTATATTGCGTCATATTGCAAATATAATGGACATCAGCAGGTGAATAGGTAACGTCATGTGAGTTTGAAGAAATGTATTAAAACATGATAAAAACCCGACTATGGAAATATTAACATATTTTAACACTTTAAGGTTCTCTCAATTTTTTGTAGCCATTTTTTTAAACCTATTTCATATACATGTGTGTGTGTATTCGTGTATATTATAATTTTCACAAAAAGTTTAGCTCCCTACAGCTCACTCTTAGTGAAGAAACTGTGTTTATCTATAATCTTGATTTAAGTTTTGTTGGTGAATTTAGTACTTAACTTCGAAATCTAAATCCGCCTGTAGGCCGAGCCGGCAGGGATTTTTTTCTTTAAGATGATTTTTTTTTTATAGAAAAACGAATGTTTGAAGTGAATTTGGATTTTTATAGAGCAAAATAATCTTACACATTCATATATTTTTTAATATGTACTTTTATATGACAAAATCAAAATCAAAGTATTGCTTTCTTAAGATTACTAACTATCATGATTACTTAGCTTATACATATTTTTTTTAACTGTATCTTGCCCAATTGCATCTTCTGATTGTACATAGTTTAAGATTTATATTATTCTAAATTAATATTAAAATTTCACGAACTTCATGATTAAATGTAAAGATTCGAAGCAATTAGTCAGTGTTTTATTGTACATGTGCATATATTAAATAAATTATTTTTCACTTTGGATTCCTGAGTGTTTTTGTTCCGTTTCCTCACACCTAAACACTATTGTTTTTTGTAGATCGTTTCACAATGTGACCACTGGATTTTTTGGATTTAAGCAGGGGTCGTACTTGTCCTGAAATTTTACGACCAGGAAATTCTTCGATACCAGTATTTCCTAACGGAAAAATCTCTTCTTAAATAAGACGAAATTTCGCGCGTTTAACCTACATTTATTTTTCTAAAAACAAATAGTGATATACGTTCTGAAAAAAATCCCTTAACTCTCTCGTTACGCAACCCGAGGATTTCTCGGGCAACATAAAAGTAGCAAAATTTGCGCAGCCCGAAATTTCATCGGGATGCATTTTTTCCGCCTAATTAACCCTCCTTGATCATTCCCACCAGTAACTTTTTATTGTAAATTTTTGTCTTATATAACCGGAGCATTTCCCCGATTAAATCAGATGAAAATTTTTGTTGTGAAAAACCGGTGACAAAAAAATAAAAATTTTTAAAAGACGCTCGTCGCGAAGGAATTAAATACGCAACTTTTGAAGTGATTTTGATAAAAACAATTACGCGGCGAGAGGGTTAAGAGTACGACCCCTGGATTTAGGAGACAGTGGCTCCTTCCAAATTTCAGGAATCTGCACCAATAGAATACACACAAGAATTTGGCTACAGTATTGCCTGTGAACAATAATTACTGGAAGTGCGTTTTTAAATATAACTTTTGGATATTACTTTGTGTATAAGTCCTATAGTTCATATACTGGGCAGCACAAAAATGTTCTCAAGAACATTTCCCTGTATTTATGGAAATTTCTGAGTGGGAATTTTCCGCTGTGCTATGCATTTAATTGAACTAACTTTTAGCATACGATGTAGTAAACATACAAAACTGAAGATCATACACAGGGCTGCAGGAAAAAATTAAGACAATTTTCCCAACAATTGGTTGTAATTGCAGAAATTAGGCTTACATATGCTTTATACGTTTTCTAAATTGTCTATTTTTGCGTTAAATTGAACCAACTTTTATCATACGATGTAGTACGCATACAAAACTATAGATCATATACAGGGCTGCATAAACAATTAGTATATTTGTCCGACAATTGAATGTAATTGCAGAAATCAGATTTAAAATTGGATTAAGCGTTTTCTGAGTTGTTTATTTAGAAATAACGTCTCACCTTAATAGACTGCAAAGTTTCGTTACAGTCCATGTGATGGAACGTATTTCGTAACCTTGCTGGACTCCTGATATTTCGTTCTTGTTCAGGGTGTCTACAGAAATTGTAAAAAAAAAGTTCCCTGATTTTTCCATGATTTCCCTGACTATCTTTATAAGACTTCCCTGATTTCCATTATTAAAAATACACATATGGTATTTTTTCATGTATGCCTATTCCTCCTATAACACACTTATCCAGCTTTCTAATATCTCATTTGGGGGGAAAAACAAGAGAAAAACATAAAAATTTGCCTAATGTTTATCAAGTATTCGTTGACAGTTTTATAAATCCGAACTCAAAATTTAATCCAACAACATCATATAGTGTCCAATGGATATATGGTGACCAGAAAATTTGCTCATTTTCTGAATAATATTCAATTCTAAGACTTACCTACATCTTACGGGATAGCTAACTGGATTAAGCTGACCACCTGGTCAGATTATGCTAATGTATCATTTAAAATTTTTAAAAATGGGTAAATTACCTTCAATATAAACTCTATATACAGAAAATAAAGCCATCTGATCACATTAACTTGCATTAAATATCACAAAGCCATACCATGTGCATCTTTTAAAATATATTGGGAAAGACTAATCAGCATGTGACAAATTATGGTATATAAAATAGACGAATCAGTCTTGTTGGCAAGGTGAAAATGCAAATATTTTCACATATAGACAAATTTACCTGATTTTCAAGTATTTTTACAAAGTTCCCTGACTTTTCCCTGATTTTTTCAGATTGATAAACCTCCCTGATTTTTCCATGATTCCCTGATTTCCAGATTCTGTAGACACCCTGTTGTTTAACGCATATCGCCAGATAAGATGTTTTTTTTTACATATAAAGACTATACAAGTTTTTAGCCTCTTATCGGTCGCATTAAATTGCGGTTTAAAAATTCAAATTGCTTATTGGCACCACTTTTCTAAAAAAGAAATACTCACCTTATTTACTGACAGGTAAAATAATGTCATAATAAAGCCAATTACACTATTTTATAAAACAGGTAGCGATTTTACAAACCATCACGCGTAGCGCCATTGAGTTCAATATCGAATGGTGATTGGCAGAAAGATGGTTACATAGTTTCTGGGGGAGGAGTTAAATGTTTGAATTCAATGAGCGACTTTGTTTAAAGGTTGAAAGCTGAATTTATTTGTGAACCATACAGTATAGTGGTTAAAGCAGCACAAAACTAGTAATATAAAGGTTTCAAGTTGAGCCCTTGTTAATGTTTTTTTTTTTTTTTTTTAGAATTGTTCGGATCTTTATTGAATTAGTTAAGTATTTATTAACTGATAATAAAGATTACTTATTATCAGTTGCTTTGTAATTTTTATTGTCAATTAGTCAATTAAATTATAATTACAATTAAGTTAAATGAAATTTAAATAATTTTTTATTACATAAAATAAAATTTAATTTTAAATAAATTTGTAAATTCATATAAGCTATTTTTAATAATTAAATGAACGTTTATTAAAGTACTGTAACTCCTAAACTTACATTAAAATAGCTTTTATGTTGGAACTTTAGTAACAGATAAATATCAAATTAACAGAATCAATTTATTAGTTTTACCAGAAGTAGTAACCTTAGGGCTTTAAGTTGTGTCCTTTTTAATGTGTTGCTGTTGTTTTAGAGTTTTGTTTAGATCTTTATTGAATTAGTTAAGTTAATAAACAGTATTTATTAAATGATAATTAAAATTAATTATCAGTTGCTTTGTAATTTTTTACAATTAAGTTAAATATATTTTTTATTATATACAATAAAATTTAATTTTAAATATTTTTCAATAATTAATTTTTTTTAAATTCATATAAGCTTTTTTTTAATAATTAAATGAACTCTCATTAAAATGTTATAACTTTTAAACTTACATTAAAAATATTTTTATGTTGAAACTTTAATAACAGATAAATATCAAATTAACAGAATTAATCTTTTAAAATTAAGCATTAGCCTTCAACATTTATATTCATTAACTAGTATTCAACAATTACTGATTCATCTGTAGTTATAAAGTAGTGGGGAATTACCATTAACTAAAGATTTTCTTTTTTTTAAATAATTTTATTTAAATATATAATTAATATTGATATTTTAATATATATAACTATATTAATTACTATTTTTATTTAAATATATAATTAATATTAATAAGCATTATTCAAGGGGCTGAAGATTAAAAATTTTTTAGGCGACGCATAATTTAGAAGGTTACTTATTAAATTGTTATCTATTATATAAAGCAAAAGTATGTCTGTTAGTAATGCTAAACTAAAATACAAAATTATATGTCACATGCTGCCATTTTCACTTTGATTGCTTATATCTTCACTTCTATAAATCTAATTTTTACTCATTTAAACAGAAAGAAAAAAAATACTTTCAAATAAAATTTACTTGGGAAATTACTGATTTTTTATTTTTTAAGAAATAATTTTCCATCATGTAAGTTTTTAATCTATCAACATGTGACATAACACTAAACATTTATTGCTTCTTTAAATGTAAAGTAATATTTTCAGTTTTCAGTATCATGAAATGAGAGGCAGGACAAAGGGTGATGGAATGAAAATTTCGAAGGATGTGGGATTTAAATTTTCAATATGAGATAAAATGTCAATAATATCTCTCTATCTACCAAATGTGAAAAATCACATCTCTCCTTCCCCCCTTTGTACTTTAAGTCATTAATAAAAGAAAATTACATTTAAAATAATTCAAAAAGGATTAACTACAAATAAACTAAAGAAGGCATCATTCTACTGCTGTATTACAGACAAGAATTATAAAAAAAGAAAGGATATAAATGTATTTAACACACATAGAGTTTTAAAAAAATGTGAAAATATTGTTGAATTGTTAGTTACTTCTTTCAAAACTCTAGCTGCATGTTAAAAATTGTAAATTAGGTCCTGTTCTGAAATATTAAGATTTTTAATCACTGCATATTATGACCTAATTTGGGTTTTCATTGAATTGGGATTTATTATAAATCATAATTATGCATGGTTTAAAAAGTGCATTAACAATTGAACTTGAAAAGCAGTTTAACATGTCTTTTTTCTTAATATCTGTTCAATTTTTAGTTGTATTTGGGGGGGGGGGGGGGGGGGGTATTAGATTTACTGGATACAACTGTATGAAATGCATAAAATACATTATTGCTGCTCTTATTGAAAAGAAAGTTTTATTGTAATATTTTCCCCCCATTTATTGTTAATGCTGAATTTATCCAATAGATGGGGATACCATGCAGAGAAGCATTTAATTTTTTAATGTATTTAACTAGTCATGTAACAATCAACTTAAATTACTTCAGAAATAGATTTTAATTATATTTTATACCATGTAGTTTTTTAATGCTAGGCAAAGGTTTAATAATTTATTTAGCCAACTGAATTATTTCATTTGAGGTTTTATTTCACTTATTTTTTTTTTTTTTTTTTTTTTTTTTTTTGTGGATACATTTTTTATTTCCCATTTATTGTTAATGCTGAATTTAGCCAATAGATGGCGATACCATGCAAAAAAGCATTTAATTATTGATGTATATTTAACTAGCAACTTAAATTACTTGTTATGTCGTTGCATGGACTTTGGTATCTCTTCCCTTCGACTTTTGAAAAGTATTGATCGTTTCTTACTCCTTGTTTTGATGTGTCGTGTTTTTTTCCTGCTTGTGGGTCATTTGAGACAACAGCCTGCCGCTATAGGTCTCAGAGAAACGCCCCTTCAAAGTTCAAAGTTAAATTACTTCAGAAACAGATTTTAATTATATTTTGTACCTTGTATTTTTTTTAATGCTAGGCAATGTTTAATAATTTATTTAGCCAACTGAATTATTTAATTTCAGGTTTTATTTCGCTTATTTTTTTCCTGTGAATACATGGAAAATTTGCAAGTTTTTTTTTTTTTTTTTTTTTTTTTTTTTTTTGTGAAACTAAAAAATAATTTAGATATATATGAAAAAAAATTTACATGACAAATTTTGCATTTTATGCTCTTTTGATTTAAAGAGATTGTTTAATAAACATTTGTTTGATTTCCTCTCCCTCCCCCAAAGATAAAAGTATAAAACTTCAATTTATTTGCATGTCAATTTATGCAGCAGTACAAAAAGATTTTAACAGCTTGATAAATTTAAAGAATTCAATTTAAAGAATTTATAATCCCTATTAAAGAATTAAATTTCGATGTCAAAAAAAGAAAAATTGCAAAAAAAAATTTAATATTTATAAAAAAAAAAAAAATTCTGAATATGCATCTTGTAGTGCAGATTATATACATGCGAAAATGTATACATGACAGGAGATATTAAATGCGATATCTCAATTTCAATATGATTCTTCAATTCTAATTATTACAATACAATAAACATTTATTCTATTTTTGTGCTTTACTTAATCATTCTTGTGAAATAGTAGTTTAACATGTCGATTTAAGTTTCATTCTTTAGTTCCAGGTAATTACATTACAATTAAAAAATAAAATTCAAAATATGAGTTGCTTCTACTGAAAACGTAGTTATTTAAATTTTACTTAACAATCGGAAATATTTGTTTACAGATAGTAGCGAATATAATAATTTATAAACAAAATTGGTAGAAGAATATTAATGTTTATTTTTTAACTTTATGTAAGGTTTTGTTATACATCAATAAATTATGCAAAACATATAGTCCCCTCCCCCTTTAAAAAATTACAAAAGATACGACGATAGAAATTAATTATTTTTCGTTCACCTTTTCAGTTAAAATATTAGTTTTCTTTATCTTTAAAAAAAATTAATAAGTACAATAAAATAATACAAGAATTACACTAGATTGCTCATTCGATCTGCTCCATATTAAACGATAGTTGTATACATGAATTCTTTTCTATTAAATGAATAAGATAATAAATCTTGTTGTACACTTTTTTTGTTCTAAGCATCACTAAAAATAAAGCAAATATGAATATGCGAGCTCTGACGATTTTAGATCAACGAAGAGAAAACTATCCTCTTCAAGCGAACTAAGCCCCTCCTACAACGAGGCAACCGACCAATCATCATTCGATATCACCCACAATCGCTTTACGCGTGATGGTTTGTAAAATCGCAAACTGGTGGGAATCAAACAATCTGAATAAAAGACACCGCCCATGAATGTCACGGGAAAGAAAATTAAGGGGTTAATAAATATATATATATATATTTTAAATAACACTCAATTTCTTGATATTTTAATAGTACTAAGATTTGCTCATAAATCCAGGTTAAAAATCTGTTGGTTAAATTTTTTTACGAGACTTTAACCCTTAAATGCCTACTTTTTTAAAAATCAATTTAAAAATGTTTTCTGTCTTTTCTTTCTTAAATGGGAAAAATACTTTTTAAAAAATCATATTTTGTTTTAAGTATGGTTTACGCTAAAAAACAGGTTGTTGCCTGTCGGCAACGCAGGCTTTAAATGAAAAAATAAATTTTCTTGATAAAATTCTGTAATATTAAACACACAGTAAGAACTATGATAAGGGATAAATTTTACTTTCTCACTGTAGAATAAAATATCTTTAATTCTTAAACAGCACTTTTACCGCCATCTACATGTTGAAAATTAATTGAATAATATTTTCAGTATGTATTTTATTTGCAACATTAGGCATTAGAGCTTAATATTATTCTAATAGTATTTTAGAAGACTAAATTGGGTATGTTGTCGAACGGCAACATACTGCATTTAAACGTTAAAATTAATTTTAAAAGTTCATTCATCTTCACATTCAGATAAGTGAAAAATAATTACAACGCAGAACTTTTAAAACTGATAATATTTATTCAGATACCGAAAATGTAGTTAACAAATTAGTAATGTTATGTGAAATTTCAAAAGATTTGTAACATGTAATTATATTTATCGTTAGACGTTTGTACGAAGAGTTCTGTGGAGGGTAATAAGTAGTAGGGAAAATTATAGGTACAAGAGATTTGGAGAGTGAAACAGGCCAAGCAAATCATCCTTATAAGAGGACGATTAATAATAAAATTTCTGAAAGTCGCATTATTGAATTAAATATGAATAATTCATCTAACAAAACTTTGTCACATAAGATATATATTTTATATGTTTTCCAATCATAAGTTAAACTGTAATAGTATAATTATATACGAAAATTACTTACAAATACAAAATGTAATACTATATTATCTAACACTGATAATAACATGTAACCTAAAAATTAAACCAAACGCATGATTAGTTTAAAATATTACAGTTTCCTTATCTCGCATTTATTCAACTGTTTAATTTATTGGCATACGATATAATTAACCAAACTTGGAAGTTTTAATCAATATGTTGCTGAAGTTGCTGATGTGAAGATTTATAATAGACGGAGTTATGAATTTCAATAAAGGTTAATGTAAAGTTTTCAAAATAATTCGATCATATAATCCAGTGTCTAATATAAACATATTTCTTCCCCAAATTGAAACTGCTGAATATCAAAGAATTTTGTATTTTCGATATTTATTCAGCCTCACAAAATGAGACTAATTTATTTTTGACTAGCTAAAGTATCCGGCGTTGCCCGGAATTTTAAGAAAGTTTGTTTTGAAAAATCTATTTCAAAATTAATCCTACAGTATAAAACAAACAATAAAAAAAATAGCAGTAAAGCCGTCGTTATTTCAATTCATCTATAAAAATGAGCTCCAGGGACTTAAACTTTTGTGGAAATTCTAATATACACGCTTATACACACGTATATGTATGGAATAGATTTATAAATGGTAAAAACAAATTCAGAGAACCTCAAAATGTTAAAATATGCAATATTTCCATAATCGGGTTTTTATCACGTTTCAATACTTTTTTTTTTTTTCAAATTTGTATAACGTTACGCATTCACCTGCTAACGACCACTTTTTTTTTTTTTTTATATAACGTAATATTCTTTTTTTTTTTTAAATTCGTCAAACTATTTATTTCGTTTTCATTTTTTTTCGTGGAAATCTTGCAATAAAGTTATGACGTAATATTCACCTTTTTTTTAAACTCGTCGAAATATTTATTTCACTTTCCTTTTTCACTTAGAAATCTTGCATTAGAAAAGTAATTGTTCTGCTAAGAATGTTATTGTGGATTTTTAATTGTTGGCAACTTTTCTAACGAAAAAAGTTTAAATTTGATAAGAAATTGCTGTTAAATTGGTGGTTTTTTAATAATTAAAAATAAACTGCAAATTATTTCGATTCCGGGTTTCTTTAGTTGCCACGGCCGTCTTTTAATACACATGTACGTAAAATTTCACAATTGTGGCTTCAAAACTGTGGATTTGTTTAGAATTACAGACAGACAGACAAATTTTCTTATTTATGTATTAGATATGTGGCCAGATCGGAAAAGTTTTAACAAATTACTATAATTAAATTTGCTGTTCAGTTAAGGGAGTTTGTAATGAACAGTAAACAATATGATAAATTCCTTGGCACATAAGAGAAATATTTACAAATAAATCATAATTATAAATTTGTAAATATGTTAATGAAAATTATTAAATTTCGTTTGAGCTGCAAGTTACATAACACTTTAGTTCTTGAAATTCTCCATCAGATGTGTTTACGGGGATTCCTCTGGTCCGATCTTGAATACCAGTAATTTTCAAGAATAGTTTTCACTGTAAGTCAGGCTCGGAAAACCTTTTCACGTGCGCGTACCGAAAATTCACGAACAATACCTATGAACAAGGTAAAGTGTCAAACTTAATACAAAAATAATTTTGAAGAGTACGATGTTTATAGGAAACACTGCTTGTAAAACCAGATGCTTTCATGGACTAATAACTAATAATTACAAATATTAAAAATTAAAATGGGATTTTTCTGTATATTGGAATCAGTGATTAAATGTTTTGCTTAGTAACTTGTTCGTTTGTAGTTTCGTCGCCAATAGCAACATCACCAAACTCAGAATCAGCCATGCTATCGTTATCATTTTTTAGAGTTTTTTTAGCAGCAGCTTCATGTTGCGAATTACGTTTGGGATTTTCTGATTTTATTTTTAACAAAGGTGAAATACTCATCCGTGTCCATTAACTTAAAACTACCATCCTGTATTTTAGAGTTAATGACGAGTTGCATAGCACCCAACATACTAGAGGCTTTGCATCCACATTAACACCTTGGGGACGAGCGACCGGTATTCGTGTCGCGTGAGGGGCTCAGAATCACTGATTATTCTCACCAGCGAATTTTTATTGTAGATTAAGCCTTATTTAATCCGAGCATTTTCCCGATTTAATTAGGCAAAAAATTCTCTTTTTAAAAACCGGTGATAAAAGATTAAAAATTCTGTAAAAGACGCTCGTCCCGAAGGGGTTAAATTTGGTATAATATCTAACCCCTTGTGCACTACCGACATATATACGTGTCGCATAAGGTGCTTAGATTCCTTGATTATACTCACTAGTTATTTTTTATTGTGAATTTTGCTTTACTTAATCAGGGCATTTTCCCGATTCAATTAGGCAAAAACTTGTGTTTTAAAAAACTGGTGATAAAAGATTAAAAATTCTGTAAAACACGCTCGTCCCGAAGGAGTTAATTTATTTTATAAGTTAAGAGACTAAGGCTTATCATTAACATTAATTTCGTTAGGACAGCTATATTCGTTAGAATATTTACTCATTAACCTGGCCACAATCACAGGATTAAAAGAGCTTACTTTATTTATATTAAAATAAAGTCATGCATTTAAAGCTACCGTCCGTTTAGGGTAAATTAATGGGAAGTTCTTTTACATGGATTCAGATAGTCATGTAGAACATATATATATGTGCCTTTTCACTTTAGCGAATAAGGATTCTTAAAAAAATGCATTTTGAAAGAATTCATATTCACTAAAGCAAAAATGCACTCATATTTATGTTCGGTATGACTTTCTAAAACGAATTTTCTAAGTTTTCAATAGGGTAAAAAAGTTAAAAGGTGGTGAAAATGTGTTGGGTTCAAAAGCGATCCATCTGTTTTTGAAGAAAAATGGCGGATCAATATCTAATCTCTCTTCTAGTGTGTTTGGTACGCATTGGATCTTAAATAAACCTATTGAAAAGCAAATAACAACTTATTTATTAAAATTCGTATAAAGCACAATTAAAACATATTTCAATTACTGTTAGGTGCATATATACAGTGTGACTTCAAAAGTCCGGCATTCAGAAATCCGGCAGCTTCAGAAATCCGGCATTAAAGACATCTTTTCCCTTCCTTTTTCTTTTACACTTTCAAGTTATGGGAGAAGAAAAATAACAATTCTTTATCAATTAGAAACTTCAAGATCGAAAGTAAAAATGCAAAAAAAGGAATATTTGACTTTTTTTTTTTTTTTTTTTTCATTTGTCAGAGGCGACTATTTTCTGGGAGCTACACAGTTGCTTAGCAACGGGAACAACTTTGGGGACAACTTTGGCGAATGCATGGTACAATATATGGCCGGAAAGAATTTTCGGCAACGTCGACATCAATGATGAGGAAGAATTTTCAGACTTTCATATTTCCCGCCAAAAGGCCGCAGTTTATGAGCTGATTGAACACGCAAAATCTGAAATGGCATTAAGTGTCGAAAAAGGGATATAGATAATTGGCTAAACATAGACGAAAATGCATCAGCAACGAATCATTTAACGGACAGTGAGATCGCTGACCCTGTGCTAAGTAAAACCGCCGATAATGCTAGTAACAGCCCAGAAGACGAGGATGAACAACCGACAAAAGAAAAGGTGTCACTAGAAAAATGCATAAATTAGACTGGAGAATTAATATATGCTTTAGAGAAACAAGGCTGTATTTCCGAAATAGACGTTCTTCATTTGTATAAAATACAAAAGCAAACAAAGTTGACATCCATGTTTCCGAAATTACAAGAGAAGAAATAATTTCCCTCTTTATTAGAATTTTTTCTGTAATATAGAAAATATCAATTAAATTATGTTTTTTAATACTATTGAATTTTCTCTTTTTCTTACATAATTTACACTTACTAATGAATTAAATTATGGCTAAGGGCAACATTAAGACTTTTACAACTTTTGATATTCCTTCAAAAATCCGGCATAGTCCAGGTCTCGATGATGCCGGATTTTCGAAGTTATACTGTATAATATAAAATTCTTTAAAATAACTTAAAAATATATTTAAAAACAAATTAAATGCCCAAAACATTTTCAGCCAAATTCACACAGCCAACGTCTGTGTTTATTAAAACGCTGTTATTTTTCTTTGCGCATACTCGCCAAGGAGAGAGAATTGCAAGGGTGGTATGGAAGATAAGGTGAGAGGAAATAGTACTAAAATTTTTAACAAAACAAGCTTTCATCCGTAATGCAGCAATTCTCTCCTGACTCCATGGACGTCATATGACAATGAATCGTTACATACTATATATTTATTGGAAATTATTTCAAGGGATTCTCTTATAATTACTTCCTGGTAATTACTTGTGCGAAAGATAATTTTAGATTAATTTAAATCTCCATTTAACCCTTTACGGCGCAGAATAAAAATGATGTTTGTAAAATGATGAAATTATTGACTGACACCAGAATTTAAAAAACGATTTTATTATGAAATAAAAACCTGCTTATTTTTGCTTAGTTTGTAAAAGACAAATTTTAATATCCTGGGTGCCAGTAAACTTAAAATTAATGTGGCCTTTTTTAGGATCACCGCCCACTAAAGAGTTATATGTTAATTTGAGTTAATCTTGCTGACGCAGTATGGGGTTGTTTAACCCCTTAACGCTCGAATTAAATTACGGTTGGAAAATTCAAATTGCTTATTGGCACCACTTTTATGAAAAATAAATATTCACCTTATTTAATGACAGAAAAAACGATACTAAAATATAGCCAATTTCACTATTTTATAAAACTGTTGCGAATCAAACAATTTTAGTAAAAGACACAGCCCGAGAGTATGACGGGAGCGGGAATTAAGGGGTTAATGAGACCTGCTTCATATTCTTCCATTCTGTCTCGAACTTTTTTAATTGTCATGCCTATATAAAGAAAATCTTTATTATCTGTTTTGGAAGGTATAATATATACCCCTGATCTATTGATAGGTTGGGCTGCATCAATTTTTGTATAACAGGTCTTCCAATTTTGGGGAGGAGCTGTTATTAATATTACATCAAATTAATAATTATTAAAATAGTATTTTCATTATTAATTTAATTAGATTTTAATGTATTTTAATGTACAGTACAACCTCTGAATAACGATCACTCGTGGGACCTGTGAAAAGTGATCGCTTTTCAGAGGTGGGTGTTATTCAGAGGTTTGATTTTTTAAAAAATCAAAATTGCATAAATTTAAATAGAAATACACACAGTCATTTTAATTCATCCTCATTGTTTTAATATAATAAGAAAATCGGTGATTTGCAGTTGCTTTGTTTTTATTTTCTTTTGTCTTTTTTTGCTGCAAATGTCTTTCTCCAAAGAAAAAAATGTGACTTGATTTGCTATACAACTCATCAACATTGTGATTTAATGAGAAATTTTGCATTTCACGAAGGTTCATCAAATCTTCGGTACATGTTTTAATACTGGAAATTTTGGATGATTCTATTATCTATTTTCTCTTCCTCTCTCCTATCTCCTATCTTTCACCATTTTCTGAATGGAATCAAATGTGGAAGTCACTGCCAAATGTTTGACCAGACATACAAACAAGCTGGCCTTTACGTTAGTTATGCCTTCCGTTCTAAGAATATTATATAAAATTGCCCCATTATTATTTATGTCTTCATTTTCTGTTTGTTCACATATCAAGTAAATTTTGTTTGATCTGCTTCACATTTCGGTTTGCAAATAAATATGAAATTGTACAAGGAGTTGTACAATTTTTTTCTCGTGACATTTGAGAGGCCGTTGTTTAGAATTCCTTATTTAGAGGCTCATAGTAAGGTTAATGTTATGGAATGTGTTTGGTTCCATCAACATGTGACCGGTATTCGGAGGCTTTCGTTGTTTAGAGGTGGCCGTTCAAGGAGGTTTCACTGTTATTTAAATATTTTTATTTTATATATATATGCACTAAAAGCAATTTTAGTACGTTTTATTTGTGCTTTATACAAATTTTGATTATTATTTACTCAAAGTGAATATAGCACTAGAATTTTATCATTCCTTTATTAAAACAATTTATTAATAAAAAAAACGACATCGTAAAAATCGACATTAAAAAAAATTGCAGAAAAATTCTATTTTTATGATATAGTAGTCAAATCACTTTATTAGCAATTTTAGTACGTTTTATTTGTGCTTTATACAAATTTTGATTATTATTTACTCAAAGTGAATATAGCACTAGAATTTTATCATTCCTTTATTAAAACAATTTATTAATAAAAAAAAACGACATCGTAAAAATCGACATTAAAAAAAATTGCAGAAAAATTCTATTTTCATGATATACTAGTCAAATCATTTTATTAGCAATTTTAGTACGTTTTATTTGTGCTTTATACAAATTTTGATTATTATTTACTCAAAGTGAATATAGCACTAGAATTTTATCATTCCTTTATTAAAACAATTTATTAATAAAAAAAAACGACAGCGCAAAAATCGACATTAAAAAAATTGCAGAAAAATTCTGTTTTTATGATATAGTAATCAAATCACTTTATTATTCAGCTGAACGATAAAGTGTAGAATTATACCTATTTTTTATGTTTGGTGATGGATAATTACTACATTTTCATAAATTCAAATCATGCGTTTTAATAGAAAACAGTTTGTAAGAATTTGAGATATCCGGTTTTTCTAGAAAAGTTGTTTAACCCCTTAACGGTCGCGTTAAATTACGGTTTAAAAATTCAAATTGCTCATTGGCACTACTTTTTTGAAAAGAAATATTTACCTTATTTAATGACAGGTAAAACGATGCCATAATAAAGCCAATATAAAACTGGTGGGAATCAAACAATCTGACAAGGGAACCACTTTAGGTGTTGCTCGCACCTAGAATCGAGACCTGGTGCATTTTGTAGCCCTATGCATAAAAGTTAGAGAACCGATAAAAATTCTTTGTTAAAATCATATTTTATGTATTTTTTTATATTTATAATTTTTTATTATTGGAATTTTATTTGTAATTTTACACCAAAAGAGAGTTAAGTCGCCAGATATGGCACTTCAAAATTTTCACTAGCTTTACACTTGTAATAGGTTTACGTCCAAACCATTACAACACGGTGCGTAGCGAAAATACTGAGCTAGGGTTGCCGGAAAACTGTACGGGATGAAAAAGACGCCAATCTTTCCCGCCAAATATCTAAATATAATACTGTATTTTTTTTTTTTTTTAATCAAATTCGTAGGTTCTTGAAGGAATTTTAAAACTTTTTTCAACATTTTATAGTTATTATTGGCAAATTTATATTTTTAACTATTTTTTTTTTAACTTTTACTTTAACAGCCCGAAAAGTGGTCTCGAAAATTGAATTTTCAGAAAGGTAATCGGCTGTAAAATCAAAAAATATTATTTTAACAAAAAATTTTTATCGATTCCCAAACTTCCTAATATAGAGCTTTAAAATGCACCAGGTTTCAATACTAGGTACGAGCAACACCTAAAGTGGTTCCCGTGTGAGTAAAAGACACAGCCCGTGAATATCACGGAGCGAGAATTAACCCTCTGTCTACCAGAAGGGTCCAATGGACCCGACATGTATATTCAAAATATCTATTCAAACCAGAAAATTTCTTCAAAACAAACTAAATGTATAAATCAGACAATAATAAGTTAAATAAACAAATTAAATAGTTTTAAGTAAAAATTCTGGTGTAGAATGTTTTTATAAAACTTGAGTAAAATTTCCGGTAGTTCTAGGGTTAAGAGGTTAACTATAACCTACGACATTCGGGTTTACATTCGCGACGGGAAACGAGAATTCTCGCTTTCATTCAAAACACATAATTGACTAAGCACGTGGCTTCTACATTACAGAAAATGCATTTATATCATGTTGTCCATATTGTTTTCGATTGTAATATATTATATTAAATTCGTACATTGAAAGATATTTACCAATGCATAAACTTGGGAAACCTATCTAGAACACCAATTTACAAAAGACTTCCTGAACAGGGAGGAGCTTCTGATGTTTTAAATTCAGATTTGATAAAAATTGTCCGTCGTCAATGTGTTAAAACGATATTTTAGAAAAATCCGTTAATATTGAGAAAAATTCATCTAAAAATTAAAATTTTCAGTATAAATTTTAAATGGCCAAAGAAGTAAACATAACTTAGTAAATTAACATAAATTTCTAATTTGTAAAATTTTTTATATGAAATAAGTTGTAGATTATAGATAAAATGTTACTTTAGAAAAAATAACTGCATTTGAAGAGTTAAAATAATAAATACATTTTTCTGGGTTCCTTAATTTAACAAATCAATGAAAATCATATCCATAACAGTAACAATGATGTGTGTGCGTTGCCTTTGAGTAGCACCCAATTTCTGAAATTTCTGCGCATGTGCTGATTGTCTATTCTCTCAACAGAGGGATTTTTTGCTTTCGTCACTTTCGTGAATCAAAGACAGTCTTGCATCAGTTTCACAACAAACTACTCATGCAAGTGGTTTATGGTATACCTTGCGAGAGATTTGCTGCGAATTAGTCACGGCAATATAAAATCAGAAAAAAAAATCCAACTTACTGCTAATGTGCATGCTACCTAGGTAATTTGTAAGTTATTTTTTATATTTCCGGATATATATTTTTATATATTATATTATGCTATGTTTGCATATTCTTTTTGTACAATATTTTTTAGTGCTCTATCAGAAAGCTTTTAGTAACGAAACAAGCAAAGCCTTCCTGCCCGAACCCAATTCGGGCAAAACAGTTAAGTGGTTAACTGTAACCTACGACATCCGGGTTATCAACACATTCATGACGGGAAACGAGAATTCTCGCTTTCATTCAAAAAACAGCATTGACTAAGGGCGTGACTTCTATCTTACAGAAAATGCGTTTATATCATGTTGTCCATATTTTTTTAGATTTTAAGACATTTTATATTAAACTCGTACATTGAAAGATATTTACCGACGCATAAACTTGGGAAACCTATCGTAGAACACCAATTTACAAAAAACTTTCAGAACAGGGAGGAGCTTCTACTGTTTTAAAATTCAGATTTGATAAAAATTGCCTGTCGGCAATGTGTTAAAACAAACATTTTAGTACTACATTTATTAATATTTATTCACCCATTCACATTTTATCAGCGTATAGAGAAACTTACATTGTCAGCGGTAAAAAATATCACTCTTCTTTTGTACGTGCAGTCTCATATAAAAAAAAAAACAATAAATACCGTAATTTCCGGTGTATACAGTGGTGGAAAATTGGCGCAGAGGAGGAGCCTATTGACACCACTAAATTTTAGAAGTATTTTTCGGCTTATCTAATGACATAATTTCTGCGTTTTTATTGAGCTGAAAAATACTATAAAAAATTTGTGGTGTCAATAGGCTCCTCCTCTGCGCCAATTTTCCACCACTGGTGTATAGCCCGCAGATCAAACAATTTAGTTTGGACACAGAAATTTTATTCAGTATTTAAAGACCAATATTTACCGTGATCTAAAAAGTTACATTTTATTTTTAAAAATTTCTGGGTTGATACACGATTGTTTGATCCGCGGGCTATACACCGGAAATTACGATATATGAACACACTCCTAGAGGATACAGCGCAAGAAAACCGAAGTTAATTTCATATTGAGGTTTTCTATTTCCTGTGTACTTTTCTGTTATAAGGGACATGACGTTTTTTTTCTTTGGCACAAATCGGAATGCTTGTTTATATATGATTTTTTTTATATGTATAAGCCTTTTATTTATATATCATTATATAAATACCGGGTGTCCCAAAAATGACTGATGGATTTTAAAATTCAATAACTTGCAAACGGTGACAGATATTAAAAAAAATTCTTGCAGGTGGTTTATGTAAGATGTCAGGAAATTTTATGCTGCGATTCTCAGTTTTAGTTACAAATAAAATCGATAGATGGCGCTGCAAGCAATATTCGCTAAATCGGCACGCTGTTTCGACCTCTCTCTTCTTCCCTGCGGTAAAAAGGAGATTAAAATGCATTGGATGGATCCCGAAGTACCAAAAATCGGTTCTGGGCTGAGCACCTATTGCTCACATCACCATCTATTGTTTGAAATTTGAACTAAAATCAGGAATCACAGTAAAAAAATCTCCTGACATCATACATAACCCTCCTGCAAGAATCTTTTTAAAATCTGACACCATTTGCAAGTTATTGAATTCTAAAATCCACCAGTCATTTTTGGGGCATCCGGTATATACAAATTGCTTCAATTTGTATATAAAAATCGATAAATGGCTTTTATGTGTGTAAAATAAATCGTATAAATATTGAAGAAAATGACCTGTTTATCTGAAAAAAATGAATGAGTTGCCAGAAAATATACATGATTTTGTTCCTTTTCTAGCCAAGGTCTAGCCGGTGGTCAGAGGCCGCACATGTTGCACATGGTTCGGATGTAACTCGTCCGCTTGTAAGATACGTCAAACGCTGGATTGAGACGCACATACACGTTCATACGTCGAGTACTCGCCCCTGGATCGTTTTCGACTTCGGACAGTAAGGCTCTTTCCAGTCTACGTGTAAGCGTTGTTCTCTGAACACCAGTATCGATCATTTGTTTGTCGAAATGTCCCGTTTCGCTCAATCAATGATGCAGACGTACGGACATGGTATGCGTAGGGATAGGTCTGATTGGAAAGCTGGAACGATACAGTTCCCTAGCGGCTGTTTCACTGTAATTGGCCGCCCCTTAAATGAGGTGCATATCCGCCAATTCACTATTCATGCAGCGATGCATCCTTCCTTCAGCTCATACACCCGAATTACTCTTTTCCTCGCTTCTGCCTGCCCAGCTGTCCTTGCGACCTCTAGCGCTTTCTTGCGCATCAGGGTTGCGTGTGCGACCCTATGTTCCTATATGATTCTCGTTCGTTATCGTCTTCCTAACCTACATGTCGATTATTGACGAAAAGCTCTGAATCACCCTATGTAGATATATTTCATACCAGATACCATTCACATCAGTATACAGGTTATCACGGGAAAGATGGTGAAAATTAAAAAAAAAATATACTAATAGGATAATTAGTCGGAAACCAGTAGAAAAATTGATGGATGGATTGACGGGAGTATGTTTGTAAACCTTCCCTTTATTCATCTATGTGTCATAAGATGCCCAAAAGAATTTTTTTTTTTAAATTTCCGGTGCGAATTAAACATTACAGAAACACAATTGCTTGCCCCTCAAAGGGTTAAGAGGAATTCATTTATAATGAATTTCTCATTCAAACAATTAACTGCTAAACTATTGTAATAAAATTTCAATAAAAAAATTTCTTTTTTTCTTTTTTTTTGGGGGGGGGGGGGGGGAGTGGGACATAGAGTTCGGGAAGCAGGGAGGGGAAGAGGAAGCCCGCATTCTCTTCCCGAATCTTTGAAAATGTTTTTGGTCAAAAAGAATTTTGGTCGCTTTTGGCCAGTTTTAACTATTTACCACCCTCCTAATAAAAATTCTGAATTCTCTGACCCCCTTAAATGGGTGCCAGGGGCAACTGGCTCGCATGCCCCTGCTTTAGTTAGGTTCTGACAATACTTTTTCAATAAAAGAAAATGACTTCTTCTCGGTCGCTAATAATCTAAATTATTAACATAAAAAATTGCCTGTGTCTAAGTAGTGTAGTATTGTGAAGGGAAATCCCAAAGTTTCGAAAATTTCCATAAAAATACGTTAAGATAAATAAACAAGCTGGAAATTGCTCGTCAAACGTGGCAAATGAAGTGCGTTCGTACCATAACTAGTTTTATAATAATTTTTTGCACGGCATATTGTACTGAATGTATATTTTAGTGCACTTCATAAGTGCATATCAATTTCATTATGTTCGAAAGGCTGTAACATCATTAAAATGCTCTTGAAATATTTTTTTCCATTGGTCTTAATATAACGGAAAACTTTTGACTGTCCCTGTAATTAAACTGTACAACCGATTTTCATAAAATTTGAAATGAGTCGACACAATTTTGAAACAATTATATATTTAAAATTCCAGGCCATTCGGAACGCTTTAAGATCATTAAAATGCACTTGCAATAATTTTTTCCATAGACCGTAATGTAACGGAAAACTTGACTGTCCCTGTAATTAAACTATACATCCGATTTTCATGAAATTTGAAATGACTCGAAAAAATTTTGAAACAATAATATATTTAAAATTTCAGACCATTTTGTTGGGTAGTTTTTGCTCTGTTATATGAGGACAGACAGACGGACAAACAGACGGACTGAACGACGACTATCGGTGCTACGTATTTATATAATTACGAACGCACCTAAAAAGTACAGTTTCGCAAATTAAAAAAATATATTTTAGAAAAACATGGTTTCTGTGTTTATTTAAACAAATCACTGCATAAAATTTGCAACAAAAACATAAATTCTTAATTAGAATGATCTTTCCAAAAAAAAAAAAAAAAGACGTTGAAATGGTTATCGGAAATTATTTTTTATCGTTGTAAATTTGTTCTTAAAAATAAGGAAAAAAAGTTTAAAGATAACTTTTTACTTTTCTCAAAGGAACAGCTTGAAAAAAAATATGCATCATTAATGACAACAGTTTTCTGCTCAAACAATTTTTTTTCCACTCGTTTTTTTTTTTTCCCCCCTACATAACTTATACGGACTTAAGAAGCTTAAAATATGCTATTAAAAATCATTAAAAATTTAGTTTTCTCTGTTTAATCAGTTTCTCATTGATTTTTTTTTAGCTTTCTTAGTAGTTTTAATTTCATTTAACATCAGCAGTGATAAAACATAATGTCAAGGACAATCATTAAACAGTATTTTATCTTGTATAAAGGGCAGTTTTTTCCTAAATTTTCATGGACTTATGAAGTTTATTTAGTAACACTATTTGAAATATTATTTTGCCTCTTTAACTCATAGACTTTTTTTGTATTTCTGTAGTTTTAGTCTTATTAAATTTGAATAGTGATGGAATTTTAGGTCGAGGTCAATCATCGTACCGTATTTACTCGTGTATAATGTGCACATTCTTTCAAAATTTTAAGGGGTCTCAGGACTCTTAAAGCTTTAAAATTTTCGAAATTTTAATTTTTTTAGATGTTAAACTCCGATCTTTTCTGAACATTTTGATATAATTGTTTCCTTGTAATTCCTATTGGAACAGAAGTTATGGCTTTTAGAATTGTACCTGTTCAATAGCAGTAGCGGTATTTCCGAAACTTTGAAACCATTTTTCTCCAAATAATATTTACGGGCATAACGCGCACGAATCTCAAAAACTTCTGAATATTTTTTCATGAACTTTTCAAAACATATGTTTCATGTTAGTTTGTATAAACTAAACCTAAAATTGCCTTCTTATTGTTAAAAAAATGTATTTTTTATGTGATTATATTGTAGAAATTTTCTAAATTCTGCATTAGCTAAATACAACTTTGTATTAAAAATATAAAAATGCTTTAAAAACAAGGATAATTAGGTTTAGGATAATTATTATAATCTGAAGTATAAGTAGGCACCAAAATTTTCATTCTAGTTTCAAAACTTATTTTGTAATCTTGCACGTAATCTGTTACGCCGATTTTCTGCTCTTCAAATGTCTGACAGTTTGGAGCTCCCTGTAAATGCTAATTCTGCATCTTTCAATTTTTAAAATATTAGAAAGGAAAGAACATGCTTATATCTTTCATCCCAATTAAAATTGTGTCTTAAGTACGTTTTAAGCTATTAAATGTTGAAAATGGTCTTTTTTTCATTTTTAGCAATTTTAAGAGTCCTCAGACCCTTTAAAGAATATTAAAAGCTCAAGATATGATATTAAAATACATTAAAAAGTTTTTTTTTTCGTTATAATCATTTTATCATGGATTTTTTTTTCTAGCGTTTTCAGTAGTTTTAGTTTCATTTAATATCAGCAATAATGAACTATAAGGTAAAGGCAGTGTTGCCAGATTGGAGATTTTTTTAATTCAGATTATTTGACTATCAACACTTTTTTTTAAATTGTATAATTCGCCTTATATTTCATAATTTTTAATCTTTTTTTTTAAATAGGCCGAACATTTCTATTTCAAAAAAGCGGTGACAGGCAACAATCTGGGGACAAAAAAGTCCCCAATCTAGCAACACTGGGTCATGGTCTATCATTAAACCATATTTTATTTTGTATAAAGCGCATTTTTTTTTTCAAAAAATTTGAAGGGCTTAAGAGGTGCTACTTATTAACAAGATTTGAGACATTATTTTGTCCCTTTATCTCATAGACCTTTTTTCTAGGTTTTTCAGTAGTTTTAGTTAATTTAACCCACTAAAACCGGAATTATTTCCCTCTTTAAAATGCAAAACTTGCATGTCACACCAGTTTTTTTAAAGTAGCAATTTTTGCTTGAGTTTATCATGAAGTTTATGTTATCAAATAAAGATAATGTTTTCGTTAAAAAGTACTGATGTACAAGCAAAAAAGAAACGGTTAAAATTTTTCCGGTACCATATGATACCGTTAGGCTTCAATGGGTTAAATGGGTTAACTTGAATAGTGATAAAATTTTAGATCGAGGTCAATCATCATACCATATTTACTAATAACTGTATAATGTGCACTTTTTTTTTCAAATTTTATGAAGACATTAAAAGCTCAAGATATGCTATTAACAGTCTATAAAAAATATTTTCTCTCTTTAATTACTTTCTCATATTTCTTGTTTGGAATTCTATTTTTTTTCCATAGTTTTAGTTTTATTTAATTTGAGCAGTGATAAAAATTAAGATCAAGGTCACACACCATACCGTATTTACCCGTGTATACTCTGTCAAAAAATTTCGCCTTTATACACTAAATTTTTCGTCATTTTTAAACAAGTAATTTCACGATTAAACCATTTAGGTTTAGGATAACGATTAAACGATTTTAATTAAATGATTTTTTAAGTTAATTCTTCCCGAAATTTTGAAAAATGGGGTGGACATTATGTTATTCCTTACACGCATGCGTATTGGTTGTATTAATACCAAAGTTAGATTTTATTTTTGAAAGGAAAAGCAGAAAATTCAATAAATTAAAATTTTTAATTTATTTAAAAACAATTATTAAAAATACGTCTAATATGGAATAATTTTTATCCTCTATTATTCTATAAGTGTTAAAACACTAAACACTACTTCATAAGGATGAAATGTCCCTGCAATTAACCCTTAAATGCGCAATATTTTATTTTGTTTCGAAAAAGTTATGTACGTTTCTCTGAATGGTTTATTACACAGGAAAAATAATGAAAAAAATCAGAGATACATTTTTCATATATTTCGTTAATCTTTTCTTTTGTTGCACATCTGCAATACAAGTGAAAACTACTGTCGTGTGGCTGTTTTACGCTAAAATATTGCATATTATTAAATATTTTAACAAGTATGTCTCCAAATTCCTTATTTTATATAATTATTTGTTTTATAAAGCTTAACCTTTAATTCCCATGATAGAATACTTTCTAGAAATTACGTAGTCCAGAGAATCTGACTTTACACCAGAAAGTTATAATGGTTAATTTCGCTTTATTTAAATACGGAAAGTCTGTTATTATTTAAAGCAAATATTGCTATTTTAATTTTCTGGTGTGAATTAGGTATATACGAATAAAAAAAATCTATTAAATTCAAACCGCTTTTGTTTGCACATATGCAAAGCTGCGCGCTAAAGGGTTAAGTTTAAATTTTCGAGCTTCCCGAACAAGAAATTTAACCCTTTGCACTCGAGAGGTGACTCTCATTCACCCCTAGTGCTGCCAGGTGTTTTGCGTAAATTCGAGCTCCAAATGCTCTGGACACTAGTATTTTAAAGAAATTTTCTTAGTCTTACCTAATGGCTATTTCCATGAGAACTTGTAGTGTAAGTCACATGCTACGATTTTTGGCAACCAGTATTTCAGAACGGAAAAATGTGACTCATTTTATCGGAGATATCTCATTAATTGAATAAGGCGAAGCAAACATTTTGAAAATAACGGTGGCCAACACGCATAAAGATTTTTATCAGTGTGACTTACACTACAGAAACGCATGGAACTAGCCCTAATAGCAGAATTATTTGCGATTAAAGATGGCGAAATAAACTATAAGAAATAAGTGGTGTTCAGAGAATTTAAAGTCCTGATTTACGCTTGACACCTGGGAACATTAGTGTTGAGTGAGAGGTACTTCTCGAGTGCAACAGGTTAACAAGCTTTACCAATATCCCATTAGACGAAACCCATATCTTCATTTTAAAGTCGTCCTCTCCCGAGCGCTCGCTAGTCTAGTAGTTAAAATGCTCGATTCAACACTCGAGGTCTCAGGTTTAAATCAAAGGACATCCACAAAAGAACTGAAGAAGTATTTTTTTAAACCCCTTTTTCTTTCCAAGAAAATTTCTCTCCAAGAACAAAAAAAAAAAAAAATTAACGGAAATTTCTCTAATTGGCGAATATTTTCTTTCTGATCACAGAGAAAAAAAGTTGAAAATTGCTCGTCAAAAAGTGGCAAATGAGATGCGTTCGTACTATAACTAGTTTTATATTTTTTTGCACCGCATGTTGTACTGAATGTATATTTTAATGCACTTCATAAGTGCATATCCATTTCATTCTGTTCGAAAGACTGTAACATCATTAAAATGGCCTTGAAATAATTTTTTCCCATTGGCCTTAATGTAACGGAAAACTTTTGACTGTCCCTGTCATTAAACTATGCATTCGATTTTCATAAAATTTAAAATGGCTCGACAAAATTTTGAAACAATTATATATTTAAAATTTCAGACCATTCGGAAGGCTGTAACATCATTAGAATGCACTTGCAATAATTTTTTCCCATTGGCCATAATGTAAAGAAAACCTTTTGTCTGTCCCTGTAACTAAACTATACATCCGATTTTTATCAAATTTGAAATGGCTCGACAAAATTTTGCAGCATTCCTATATTTAAAATTTCAGACCATTCGGTTTGGTAGTTTTTCCTCTGTTATATGCGGACGGACAGACAGACGGACCGAACGACAACTATAGGTGCTACGTATTTATATAATTACGAACGCACCTAAAAAAGAAGCGGACATTCTTCAATTCTCTGATATACTCCATTGCTGCCAGGAATATTTCCATGAATTGAAGAAAGTATTTCTAAGAGTGCATAGCGTATTTTTCCTTCTAAATTTAAGGAAGACTTTAAAAAGCTCAAGATATGCACAGTCTGTAAAAAGCACCATTTTTTTTCTCTATAATCACTTTCTCTCATATTGCTTCTTTTTTTAATGGTAGTTGTTTTTTTTTTTCAATAATTTTATTTTCACTTATCTTGAGCATGGCTAAAATTTAAGGTTAAGGTCAATCATTATACCGTATTTACTCGTGTACAGATCACAAAATCACTTTTCAAAATCTTAAAAGACTTATGCAGTGCTATTTATTTACAGTCTTTGAAATATTATTTTGTGTCTTTAACCCATTAAGGGATTCAAACTCTTTAACCCTCTTTAACCACCCTCTTTTACATTTTTTTTTAATTCTTCGACATCGGTTTTTTCCACATGGTATTTTTGATTTATTTAATCGCTCAAAATTGGAGATTAGATAATGTAAAAATTTTCAAACTAAAATACTGGTATTCAAATTTAAAAGTTTTGTTCCCCTTACATGGCAAGTTTTCTTGCCAACCGGCTTTAATGAGTTAACTCATAGATTTTTTTTTAGCTTTTTTAGTAGGTATTAGTTTCGTTTAACTTGAAAAGGGATAAAATTTAAGGCAGCCAGTATAATGTGTACTTTGTTTTAAAATTTTTATAGGAGTTTAAAATCTCATGATATTAATTCTCTAAATAATGTTTTTTTTTTTTTTTTTTTTTTTTTAAATCACTTTGTCTGATATTATTTTTTTTAAAATTATAGTAATTTTAGTTTAATTTGAACGATGATGAAATTAAATGTCAAGAGCAATTGTTAAACCGTATTTACTTGTGTAATGTAGGTACTCATGTATAACATATATACCCGTGTATATACGTTATACGCTTCCATTTGAGCTATCTATAAGAGGCAACACAATTCACACAATCAGCTATTTTTTAATGACGCAAGGTCTTATTTGAAACAGATCTACAAAATAAACCACATGTATAGGAACTGACTAGGAATATTTATTTGTAAATATATCATAGGAGTAATTTTTCCTGTTTGGGTGAAAATGTTACCAGACTGCAAATATATTTAACCCATCTACCAACGAAACTATAAAAAAGATATTTTCAACTTTTTTGCAGAATAACGCTTGCCACCACAAATTTTGAAAGATAATCTCCGCTTTATTTAATGATCAAAGTTTCAAATGTTAAATACGGCAAATTTTTTAATTCAAAAATAGTTACAGCTCGATAGTTAATTTAAGCATGGGCATTTATTTTTACCTTTGCGTCAATGCAATACAGGCGGGTAACGGGTTCAGTCAGTGAAAAGCATCTCTTATACTTTTTAGAAAATCGCTGCAAAATTTCAGGTTCTGAAGTACAGAATATAAAATGGAAAAATTTACAAGTCTCTTCTATTCTATAAAAAACCTTTTGCTGGATATATTTTCGTGAATATTTTATCTAATCTCATGTAAGTATAATATTCTCTTAAGGTATGTTTTAAAATTTAGCTTTTTAAACAAATTACATAAAAAACAGTGTAAAAATCAGATTTTGTGAAGCACGGACATTTTTCCTTTTAGAACCTAGTCCAGTGTTACATGTTCGCCAATCAAGCTATCTAAGTATTAAAAAAAATACTGGACTGGCATCACTAACCCAACCATAGAATAAAATTCTTAAAGATAACTGAATTCTTATGTACAAAAAACTTCATTATAAAAAATGACTGCAGTATTTGCAGGAAATTAATTTTTTTTCTTTTATACATCTTAAACTCTCGAAAAAAAAAATTAAATGTAAGAAGTCTTTTGTGCTTTCCCAGTAGAATTACAAGTTCTATTAAAATTATTTAATGAAAACAGCATTTTTTAATAAGCTATTAATTATTTGTTCGGCTCTTTACTAAATTACATGTAATTTATCGGAAGTTAAAAACACAGAAGATTATCGCTATTTTAACAGTTTTTGTAAGACTGTTTCTTGTCTTTAACTACTTTTTATAATACTGTTATTCATAGTTTCACTTAATTTGAAAAGAGATACAGGGTTCGTAAGGGTCCTTGAATTTCCAGTTTGAAAAATTCTTCTGTACCAGTATTTTCTGATGGAAAATATCCCCTTAAATAAGGTGAAATTTCGTCCATTTAAGCTAGATTTATTTTTCTATAAAAAAAAAATACTGATACTTGGCCTTGAAAATAACGGTACCCGTACGAACCTTGAGATACATTCTTCAAACAAATTTTTTTTTTAGATTTATTATTGAAAATTAAGTTTAAAGGGAAAATTAAGGATAAAATTGATTGCCGCAATGAATGTTGAATGTGCGCACTAATGTATGCACAGATAAGAGATATTGTAGAAGAGGAAATATAAATATGAAAAGCAATTTTTTTATAAAAATCCACTTCAAAAGACTGTTTCTTTCCGTATTGCACTAATATTTACTTATGGAAAGGAGGTAAAAGAAATAAAATAATATATTTATTATCTATATCTTTATATATTTTTCTGCAATGAGATATAGTGTCGTGTAAAAAAACACATTATATTCCATCACTTTAATGAAGCTTTAACATTTTTTTTCAAAATTTTAGATCCAATTTTCAGTGCTTAAAAAAGTTCTTAAATTGAAGAGCATCTCTTATAATTTTCAGAAAATTCTATGTTCTAAAGTACAGAATATAAAATGGAAATATTTACAGGTCTCTTCTATTCAATAAAAATCATTTTGCTGAATATATTTTCATACACATAATATTCTAAAAGGTATGTTTCAGGATTTAGCATTTTAAACAAATTACATCAAAAATTCAGTATAAAGCATAATATTCTATTAAGGTATGTTTCAAGATTTAGAATTTTAAACTAATTCATTAAAAAAAAAAATCATCATAAAAATTATTTAGTGAGGCACGGATCTTTTTTCCCTTTTTAGAACCCAGTCCAATGTTAGAGGTTCGCCACCACTTTTTTGAAGTAGAAATATTTGTCTTATTTAATAAGAGATTAAATAATGTAAAATAAGGCAAATTATGCTGCTTTAAAAAAAGTGGTGTCTATCAAGCAATCTAAATATCTAAAAAAATTGCGGACTGACACCATCGACCCAACCAGAGAATAACATTCTCAAAGATAACGGAATTCTTATGTACAAAAAACTTGATTACAAAAAATGACTGCAGTATTTGCTGGAAATTAACATTTTTTTTTTTCGTCGATACGTCTTAAGCTCTCGAAATTTTTTTTTTATGAAAGATGTCTTTTATGCTTTCCCAGTGGAATTACAGTTCCTATTAAAATTATTTAATGAAAACAGCATTCTTTCATAATCTATTAATTATTTGTTCGGCTCTTTACTTAATTGCATGTAATTTATCAGAAGTTAAAAACTCAGGAGATTGTCGTTATTTTAACAGTTTTTGTAAGATTGCTTCTTCTCTTTAACTACTTTGTGTAATTTTGTTTTTCATAATTTCATTTAATTTGATAAGATATAGATTCTTCAAACAAAAGTTTTGTTTCATCAATTTATTAAGGATAAAAAGGGCCATGTAAAAAATCCATTATACTCCATCACTTTAATGAAGCTTTAGCATTTTCTTTTTCAAAATTTTAAATCCAATATTTGGTCCCTAAAAAGTTCTAAAATTGAAAAGTATCTCTTATAATTTTCAGAAAATTCCATGTTTTATAGTACAGAATATAAAATGGAAATATTTACAGGTCTCTTCTATTCAATAAAAATCTTTTTGCTCAATATATTTTCATTAATACTTCATTTAATTTTATGTAAGCATAATATTCTATTAAAGTATGTTTTAGGATTTAGCATTTGAAACAAATAACCTAAAAAAAATCTGTGTAAAGCATAATATTCTGTTAAGGAATGTCTTAGGATTTAGAAATTTAAAGACATTCATTAAAAGAATTCAGCAATTTTTTTTTCTTTTTGAGGCATACATCTTTTTTCCCTTTTTAGAACGCAGTCCAGTGTTACAGGTTCGTTACTTTTTAAAAATTAAGACTGCTTGATTGGCACCACTTTTTTGAAGTAGAAATTTTTGTCTTATTTAATAAAAGATTAAATAATTTAAAATAAGGCAAATTATGCTGCTTTAAAAAAAAAGTGGTGTCTATTAAGCAAACTAAATATTAAAAAAATAGCGGGCTGACAGCATCGACCCAACCAGAGAATAACATTCTTAAAGATAACTGAATTCTTATGAACATAAAACTTGATTACAAAAAATGACTGCAGTATTTGCTGGAAATTTTTTTTTTCGTCAATACATCTTAAACTCTTTAAAAAAATTTAATGAGAGAAGATTTTTATGCTTTCCCAGTGGAATTGCAGTTTCTATTAAAATTATTTAATGAAAACAACATTCTTTCATAAGCTATTAATTATTTATTCGGCTCTTTACTAAATTACATGTAATTTATCGGAAGTTAAAACCTCAGGAGGTTATCGCTATTTTAACAGTTCTTGTAAGATTGTTTCTTTTCTTTAACTACTTTGTGTAATTCTGTTTTTCATAGTTTCACTTAATTTGAAAAGATATACATTCTTCAAACAAATGTTTTTTTCATCTATTTATTAAGGATAGCAATTGATTGCGGCAATGAATGTTTAAAAGTTCACATGTGTGCACTAATGTATGCATAGATAAGAGAGATTGTAGAAGAGGAAATATTAATATGAAAAGCAATTTTTTTGGAAAAATCCACTTCAAAAAACTGTTTCTTCCCGTATTGCACTAATATTTACTTATGGAAAGGAGGTAAAAGAAATTAAATAAAATATTTATTATTTATATCATTATATATTTTTCAGTAATGAAAAATAGTGCCATGTAAAATATACATTATATCCCATCACTTTAATCAAGTTTTAATTTTTTTCAAACTTTTAAATCCAATGTTTGGTGCTTAAAAATGTTCTTAAATTGAAAAGCATCCTTATAATTTTTAGAAAATCGCTGCAAAATTCCGTGCTCTGAAGTACAGAATATAAAATGGAAATATTTACAGGTCTCTTCTATTCAATAAAAATTCCTTTTGCTGAATATATTTTCATGAATACTTAATTTAATTTGTAAGCATAAAATTGTATTAGAGTACGTTTTAGGATTCAGCATTTAAAAAAAAATTATATAAAAAATTTTTCAGTACAAAGCATAATATTCTATTAAAATATGTTTTTGGATTTAGGATTTTAAACAAACTCATTTAAAAAAAATTCAGCATAAAAACCCCATTTTATGAGGCACGGAACTTTTTCCCTTTTTAGAACCCAGTCCAGTGTTGCAGGTTCGTTACCTCTTAACCTCTTCAGTTCCGAAGCTAAAATAATAATACAAATACTTATTCATTGGTTTTTCTAAACAAAATGGCATCGTAAATGACAGAAAAAAATATCTTTCCTGAAATTGATCCTTTAGGCGCTTAGTAATGTTGGTTCAAAAATATGGATCTAAAACTACAAACCTCTTTAAAACATCAAATTAATAACCATTCACCTAAATTAACGCAATCACAAATTTAAGAGCTTTACACAAATAATCTACAAATCCTCAAAATTTTTTATTGAAAAAGTTTTAAGTTAAAAACTTATGAAAATTTCTCACTTTCTTGGTCATACTGTCTTTTGGGCATTTTTAGGCATTTTGCAAACTCAGATGAAAATAACATTTATTTTATGTGGGAATCAACTTATAGGGATGAGATTTCCGATTTTTTGCATACCAGTATAATCTTAGAGAATATGTTATTTAATTTAATCGGAACATTTTTGCTATTTAACAGAACAACATTTCCTCTAAGATTAAGAAAAACATTAGGCTATTATGAAGTGATGTGAAAATGTAAAAAAATTGGACATTTTAGTTTTTATAAGGAAATAAACAGAGGTCCCCGTTTGGGGACCCAAGGATCGAAGAGGTTAAAATTTCAGATTGCTTGATCGCCACCACTTTTTTGTAGTAGAAATATTTGTCTTATTTAATAAGAGATTAAATAATGTAAAATAAGGCAAATTATGCTGCTTTAAAAAAGTGGTGTCATTCAGCCAATTTAAATATTAAAAAAAAAGCGGGCTGACAGCATCGACCCAACAAGAGAATAACATTCTTAACTATAACTGAATTCTTATGTACAAAAAACTTACAAGAAATGACTGCAGTGTTTGCTGGAAATTAACATTTTTTTTTTCGTCTATACATCTTAAATTCTCAAAAAAAAATAATGAAAGAAGTCTTTTATGCTTTCCCAGTGGAATTACAGTTTCTATTAAAATTATTTAATGAATACAGCATTCTTTCATAAGCTATTAATTATTTGTTCGGCTCTTTACTAAATTACATGTACTTTATCGGATGTTAAAAACTCAGGAGATTATCGCTATTTTAACAGTTTTTTAAGATTTTTTCTTCTCTTTAGCTACTTTGTCTAATTCTGTTTTTCACAGCTTCACTTCATTTGAAAAGATATACATTATTCAAATAAATGTTTTATATACATTATTCAAATAAATGTTTTTTGTCATCCATTCTTTAGTCCTACACTGCGCAGTGATGCATATATGAATCAATTAAAATTTAACCTTCAATAGATTAAATTACTTCCCACCTACTACAATATTTAAATATACCTTATTTGCTTTATGCAATCACAGAGATAGAGAGAGATGCTATAATTAAAATAAAGAATTATTCTATAAATTTCATGGTGTCTAACTCTAAATATGAATTTAAAAATATGTACTTCCAAATCAAAAGGTTAAAATTTAATTGCAGCACTGATTGTTTAAAAGTTTGCATGTGTGCACTGATGTATGCATGGAAAAGAGAAATTGTAGAAGAGAAAATATAAATATGAATTTTTTTTTTTTGAAAAATTAACTTCAAGAGACTGTTTTTTACGTTATTGTTCTAATATTTACTTATGGGAAGGAGGTAAAAGTAATAAAATAATATATTTATCAGGGTTCGCACAGTTTTACCACTAAACTTTAACAGTGTTTTCAAAAGTATTTCACTGCAGAAAAATATTGCTAAATCTGCGAATAAAGGTGGTGGTTGCGAATTCTGTGTTCTAAAAATTAAATGTAAATTTTCTTATCATTAATAGTGGTGTCAGAGTCCTTGGAAATTCCAAGGAGTGTGCGAACCTTGTTTATATATGTTTTCGTAATGATAAATATTGTCATGTTAAAAATGCATTATAACCTGTACTTTTAATGAAGCTTTAACTTTTTTTTCAAAATTTGTAATCAAAATTTTAGTCTTTAAAAAAGTTCTTCAATTTTTCGGTAATATTCCATAGCAACAGAGATTTTTGCGCCATCGTTGGCAGTTTGTGGAAACTGTTTGGAAAAGGTAGGTACATACACAGAATGCTCTCATTTGGAGAGTATGGCAGTAGAATTTTATGCAAGTAACAATTGAACGACAGTTGGGCATTGTCGAAAAAAAAAATATTTGGCTAATTTTCCGAAAAAGCTCGACTTCAAGGGATTGTGTTGTTCCTTGTTGTACTAAGATTTACTTATGGGAAGATGAACAGTGAAAAGAAGTTTTATATAAGAAGGATTTGAATTTAAACATCAATTATTTTCTTTATGACGGCAATGATCAGCAAATTAACTGACGCTCTGGTATTTTTATTATCCATGATTTGAAACCATGAGTTATGAAAATTCCCGATCACGAGATCAAGGTTTGGAGATATTCAGAATTAGAAAATGATCGGTCTGTTAAATTATATTGTTCATGAAGCATCGGCATATGAAATGCCAAGGAAGGTACTGTTAGGCTTAATTGGATTGTTCGAAAGAAAGTGTATTATAGGTTTTAAGTGAGAAATGTAATGTATTTGAAGAAGCTATCAACGAAGTGGTGTAAAATTATTATTATAGAATTGTATTAAAGTTCATGTGTTGTCATTCCAACGTCTAGTTATTCATGTCATCAATAAATTAACATTTTACATATAACCGTACTACAAATTTATGTACATATTTATATATTGTTTTGTAATGAGAAAGAGGGTAATTCAAAAGAATATATCATATTTCACGAATTTAACGAGACATTTGCTTTTTGACATTTTGCTTTCAAAATTTTAAAGCCAATTTTGATGCTTAAAAAATTCTTGAAAATCTTCCATAGTAACATACATTGTTGGACCATCGTTGGTAGTTTGTGAGAGAAATGGTAGGTACAGAGACAACTCTAATTTGAAGAGTATCGAAGCAGGATTCTGAGCAGCTAACAATAAAACCATTGTTGGGCCTTTGCGGGAAAATTGGTTCTTTGATCAATGGTACGACAAGGCTGGAAATTATTACTGTGGGCCAACGTAAGATAACAATTAACCAACGTTGACCTAATTATTTTGTGCTACTTGGGTTCTGTCTCTCATGAATTTTTATCTACGCAAATAAAATTTTATCTGAATAATATACATCAAACAAAATAGCATAGAATATTTCAATTAGTGAATGCAAACAAAAATAAACCCTAGCTTAGGTTAAATCAGTTAATCTAAACGTAATATCAGTCGTCTCTATGCAGAGCAAATTTTTGATAGCTACTCGTTTAAGGCTCGGAAGGGTCACCCTTTTCAGTTTTAACTTCTTCATGAGGGTTGAAACGTATGTTATTCTTAGAAGATTTTATATTTTTTTGTATACCAGAATATTTTAGTCGTCATTTTTGTGTTATATAATCGGAGGTGTGGAAAAAACACTATATATCCTTCTTCAATTCAAACAATTATATCGCAATAATATGAAATAAAAATTCTTCTTTTTAAATTTCCGGTATACACTGAAATTATCTGAATGGAAAAGGTAACCAAATTCGGAACACTTGTACAAAGTGTCATAAGAAGAACCTGAAAAAAAAAATCACTAAAAGCAAAATTAACATTACATGTAAAATCTGTAAGTGTGGCTTTTAAATTTAAATAATTTATCTTCTAAAAGAGATTTATTAAACTCTACAAACTCTTACAATGAAACTAAGCATTAATTAGTTTGAAACATAATATAAAAAAATTAAAACTTACACATCAAACTTTTTTCTCTTTATTGTGTTCGTGTCAGTGTTTCATTAACCCTCCGTCTACCAGACGGGTCCATTGGACCCGACAGGTACATACAAAATATTCATTCAAACCAGAAATTTCTTTAAAATAAACTAAGTATATAAACCAGCCAAAAATAAGGTAAATAAATAAGTTAAATAGTTTTAAATAAAAATTCTGGTGTAGAACGTTTTATTAAAACTTGAATAAAATTCCCGGTAGATCTAGGGTTAAATTGAATTTTGCCTAAAATATAATCGAAAAATAATTTCGCATGGTAAAAAATTCCAAAAGAAAAAAAAATAATATATAGAAATTGTACGGTCTAAAAAAATATAATACTCTACCTTACGCAAATTTAAAAATTTTGTAGTTTTCCAATGTATTATTTTGCACTTTTGAAAAAGTAATAACAATACAGTAGAAATTTGTAAACAATTTTAGTGACTATTATTTATATAAAAACTTTATGGAAAATATGTTTTCGAAATTCTATACCGGAAATTTTGTATTCTATGATAGAGAACTCATTTTTTATCTTTCATTTTCTCAGTTTATACAACTAAAAATTACTTTATATGTAAATTATGTAATAACATTTTAATTCAGGCACGTTAACTATAATGAGGAAGATAATATTTTTGTAAAATATAAGTGAAAATAATATTACTTGATACTGAAAGTAGTTTCCAATATTAAAAGTCCATTGTAATAAATAGAGAATTTATTACAATAGAGATATATTTATATAGAGAGAAATATTTCACATTAATATTATGAAAAATGTATAATGGAGATATTTTTTATGTTTTAAATTAAGTTTATATCTTTAAGGCCTGGCCTACACAATTGTGTAGGTCATTTAAAAAAAAAAGAAAAAATATTTTCCTCCTTTTGTGCGATTTAAAGTCGCGCGTGCACACACAGAATTGTGTGGATCCTCCCTTGGCCTAACCTGACGTCGGGTATTTTTTTATATATTTTTTTCAATCAAATATGACCCTATTAATTAGAAGAAAGCACCAAAACTTTTCATTTTTACCAAAAATCTTCCGGTCTTAAAGAGATATAATAAATTCTGTATTTTTCTGACTATGTCTTGGCCCCTTGCATTGTTGCCAGTGGCCTACTTTTTTTAAGGGGGTCCGGGAAACATTTTCAAAATTTTTTTATTTATTGAGTTAAAATTCTGAAATTTTTTGTGATGGTTAACCATATCATTTGTAAACAAAATCGCATGATAAAACTTCTCATAATTTTTTTTTTTAATTTTAATTTTAAATTTTGTTAAAAACGTGGGTTAGTTTAAAATCGTTATAACTCGAAATATTATTTATAGAATTTCAATTTTTTTTTCATTTAAATAAACAGAAATATATAAATTTTAATTTAGAGCCACCATTAAAAAAAAAATAAAAATATTTAACGAAAAAATTACAAAAAAAGTGGTACAACTTTTTTTTAAATCATATTTTCAAAAGTAAATTATTTTTTTTTTCAAATATGCTAGCTCAAAAGTAAAGTAAAATAATTGAAAAAGATATGTTTCGAGTTTCAACCCTGTATCTTTAACGGTTCTCGAGTTATAAGAATTTAAATATGAGAAATGGTGAAAAAACCTACCATGAAGTAAAACGCAATTTCACAAGAACTCGTTTCCTTGACAACCATAGCTTGAAAGGCAGATTTTGAAAACAAACCAAAACGAAAAAAATAATATTTCCTGTTCTAATTAAGATAGAAACATGATTTAAACATCATTTTAAGCAGGAAACGACAGAGAAATTTTTAATCCAATAAAAAAAAAAAAAAAAAAAAAAAAAAAAAAAAAAAAAATTGAAAATTTGAAGGTTCTTGTGTCCCGGACCCCCTTAAATTGAAATTTGTTGATTGGCACCACTTTTTTGACATAGTAAAATTTGCCTTATTTAACACTTAAATACGTCATTTTTTTATTTTGTTTCGAAAAAATATATATGATTCTTTGAAAGGTTTCTTACACAGGAAAAATAATGAAAAAAAAAAATCAGAGATGCATTTTTCATGTAATACCTCAATCTTTTCTTCTGTTCCACATCTGCAATACAAGTAAAAACTACTGTCGTGTGGCTGTTTTACGCTAAAATATTGCAAATTCATAAATATTTTATAATAAGTATGTCTCCAAATACTTTATTTCATATAATTATTTATTTTATAAAACTTAACCTTTAACCTTTTAATTCCCATGATAGAACACGTTCTGGAAATTACGTAGTTCAGAGAATCTTTACACCAGGGAGTTTCACTGGTTAATTTTGCTTTATTTAAATACGGAATGTCTGTTATTAAATGAAGTAGATATTGCTATTTTAACTTTCTGGTGTGAATTAGGTATATACGAATAAAAAGAAACTATTAAATTCAAAACATTATTTTTTGCGTAGAAGCAAAGCTGCGCACTAAAGGGTTAATGACATATTAACCCTCTCCAGCACGGAGTAATTCCGTTTATAAACTTACGAAATGTTGAATTGACACCAGAATTTATAAACAAATTTTTTAGAAAATACAAACGCTCTTATTTTCAAGTACGTTCTAAAGGAAAATTTTTAATTAAATTTTCTGGGTGCAAGTAAAATAAAAATTAGGTGGTCTTTTTTAAGGACGCCTCCTGCGAAAGGATTAACTAAGGATAAAACAAGGTGACTTTTACCATTACAGAAAAGTAATGCCAATCAAGAAATCTGAATTTAAAAAAAGTATCCCACTGGCATCACTGACCCCTTGCACTGTAAAATAACTGTTAACCTGGATGCCAGGAAGAAGCTGTTTGTGTTATAGAAATAACACAGGCCTGCGATGAAAAAAAAAATACAAGGGAATTGAGAGCTGATCTTTATGTATTTTTTGGTGCTAATTTAAAAACAAATAATGAAAAAATTCTATCACGTCACGTTTTCTTGAAAAATTCAATTTTAGTTGGATTTTTATGAACATTCCATCGTCCATACGCCCCGCCCCGTTCCTTATGGAACTGAAGTGCCAGTGCCTTTGCCTTCAATTGAATTGCAAAGTCATCTTTTCGGGGTCTTCAGACTCGAAACATCCAGAGGTTCAAAACTCCGATAATGAATATAAGCCTTCTGCAAGCGATTCACCTCAGTCCATTTCTCAGGTTGAACTTAGTGATCTGACTAGAGATCTGGGCCTTTTGAAAGAGGTAGCAGAATTTTTGGGCTCCAGATTGAAAGAATAGAAACTTATTGGCCAAAGGAACCGCTTTTAATTAGTCCAAGAATCGAGAAAAAGGATTTGTTAAATAGTACTTTGAGGGAGAGGAGAACCTGGTCTATTATTCTGATGTTCCCGGACTGATGAGCAATTTTAATATCACCTACGATAAAGATGAATGGAGGCTGTTTATACATTCATCGAAAAGGAGACTTAAAGCTGTCCTTCTTCAACACGGAAGTCAGTATGCGTCTGTACCAGTTGGATACTCAGTGCATTTAAAAGAACGCTATTAAGACCTGGCTCACGTCCTCAACAAATTAAATAAGCCGACCTCGGCTGGACCGTTTCCGGTGATTTGAAAGTTACCTCCATGCTTCTTGGTCAATAAGGCGGATACACAAAGTATCTATGTTTCATTTGAGAGAGGAACAGCTGTGATAAGACTCAACATTGGGTCAAAAGAGAATAGCCGAAAAGATAAAATCTTAAACCAGGCACTAAGAATGTGATTCGGAAGAGTTTAGTTGAGCCAAAAAATGTATTGTTTCAAATGATTGCGATTGTTGCAAATACATGTGCAAAACGTTTCAGGTTTATCCGAAGCCAAGTTGAAAGAGGATATCTTTGTTAGTCCAAATAACCGCAAGCTTATGAAGGATAAAGAATTTGAGTCTAGTATGACAGCAAATGAAAAAGAAGATTGGGTTGCCTTCAAAAATGTCGTCAGCAAATTTCTATGTAATTACAAAAATCCTGACTATAAACCAATTGTAATGAATATGATGGGCAAATTTCAAGCGCTGGGTTGCTCCATAAGTGTCAAAATACATTTCTTCACTCACATGTACACTTTTTCACCGGCAAATTTAGGATCAGTCAGCGAAGAATAAAGCGAAAGGCTCCACCAAGACATCAAAGATATGGAGCGCTCAAAAGAAATATGGGTTAAGATCATACTCGCCGACTGCTGTTGGATATTAACACGAACTCGAGATAGGCCTGAGATTCAGCATAAAAGAAGAACTTCAAAAAGAAGTTTTATAGATGAAAAATACATACTTAAATAGAAACTTTTTGTTTTGTTTTATTTTTTGCTCAGTTTAAAATTTGTTTGAAACTTTCATGTACACATGCATAATATTTTCTCCCGTTGGTCAGCTGTATACTTTATGTTCTTTGCCTTAATAAAAACAAATTAAAATAGTATGTAGATGATATTTTTCTAGAAATTGCACCATACTTTGATGAAAAAAGTTTAAACTCGAGGGAACTTTTTGTTTCATCCTCGACCAGAGGTGGCTCGCACGATATGGTAACAGTTGTTTTCATCCACTTAAACCTATTAAAAAGTAATCGATTACTGAAAAATCAATTTACCTCACCGAGAATCGATTATTTTACATACATTTGCATGGATAAAAATCACTGTTGTACATGCAATACTGTTCGAGAGAATGCCTTTTCAAATAGGATTTTAGCAAAAATATCGATATCGATTTACAAAAACTCCTGATGTGATGGGACAAAATGGAGGTCATTTTCGAAATCAGCACACCAAATAACATAAAAATCGGCGAAAACTTCTCTTGTATTTTTCAAAAACTTCAATTTCGCAGGCCTGTGTAATCCGTATTTATTACGAACTTGCGAGCAAAATTTGTTAAAATAACTATAAGTTCATAGTAAATACAGATTATTTCCGTAAAGTAAACAATTTTTTACTGGCGTACTAGTTGATAGTTTTTCCTGTAAAATCAACTGATTTTCTACAGTGTGCAATACCAACTTCTCCTAGATAAGGGGAATGCCTTGACACGGATCACTAAAACGTCACATAAAGCAGGCAAAACAAAAAAAAAAAAATTCAAACAACTTGAATGTTTTGTTTTCTTTGTCTCGTGGAATTATTAATTATTATTACAAAAAAAGAATTAATAATTCTACGATCCAAATAAATCGAAACATGCAAGTTGTTTGATTTTTTTTTCTTTTATTTGCCTGCTTTTTGTGACGTTTTCGCGACGCGTGTCAAGGCTTTCTCCCTTATCTATCACCGGGCCAAACTTCCGCCAGTAAATTTGATTAGAATTGTTCTTCTTGTTTAAACGCCTTAATAATGTCAAATTTTAATCATAAATATTACCAAAAACATGGATTGATTTTTACTGGTGCAAATTTACTTCGGCGTTAGTCAAGCCCTGCGTTTCCGCCATATTGTGACAACCTAAACAACTTCCGGTCAGTTCCAGTCAAAGAGATTAAGATACCCAGGTAAATTTCCACCAGTTAAAATAAATAGAAATTTTTACGATATTTGCGAGATAAATTTTGCATTAATAAGCCTCTATAAGGGGAATTTTTCTATTCAAAATTTATTGTTGGAATTTTGCGTCGGCGGTCTTCAGATACGGTTGATCTGATATAAAAAGTCAGCCGCCATCTTGTGCCAACCTCCTCAGTTACTTCATTCGCAACTGGTAGATGCTACGCTGTATGTCTCATCCTCTTTATGCATAACCCCATTGTAATATCCGTATTAACCCCTTAACGGTAGCTTAATATCAAAGCGTTATAAGTAAGCGAACAAACTTAATGCTGGAATCAGGCGTAAATTAACATAGTTGCGCCACCTTGTGGACGGAGTGATAATTCACATACGCGAGCTTTTAGTGTGGCGCGTGTTTTCTAAATCTTTAGTCACTCATGGAAATGAATTTTGTTTACCACATTTATTGCAAAATAATGGCGTAGCGAGAGGTGTATCCAGATGCACTTGACACCACGAAGTTTTCTTCGTCGTCTCAAGGCATTTCAGTTATTAATCAAGCTGAAAAAAACTTTACAATTTTAGTGGTGTGAGTAAAAAAACAGTTAGGTATCTACCTGTAGTTCACACTCCATCCGCTACGTGGCGCATGACCTTGATTGATGTCACCTCGCTTTTAACCTTCGGTTATTTCTCCCATTTAACCCTTTCAGGGGCAAGACATTTCTGCTCCGATTATGTTCAAATAATTAATTGACACCGCAATATACGAACAAATTTATTTGAAAATAGTCAAAAGCTTTTTTTCACGTTTATTATGAGATCGAACTTGTACTAACAAATTACTGGTGCCATTTGAAATTTTGGGCATTAAAATTAACCGTTTGCAGACTGCAAACGGCGCCCTTCAAGGGGTTAAGATAGGACGCTTACTTATATCGCTTTGGCTTAATATTAGGAAAAAACATCAAAAAAGTACCTATTATTTTTATTACAGAAATTGAATAATTATAAGGTTTCTATATAAAATATGCAATTAGTTTTTTTTTTTTTTTTTTTTTTTTTTTTTTTTTTTTTTTTTAAGGCGAAAAGAAAATATGATCTAGAACAAATTTACATTTGTGGAAAAGCCATCATGCGAGAATTCTGTGTTTTAATGTTTGATTTATACCATAGAAATTAATGCGAATAAGACCTTTATTGTTCACATCTTAGGTCTTTATTTATCATCATCAAACAAGTTTTTATAAATAATATTTGAAATAATATAACATAAACTAAATTTTGATTATTAATAATTTTTTTTGAGTGTGATATATTTCGAAACATACAATACAAAGTCCAACATCACAATCAGCGCCAAAAACCAAACCCAAACGCTTATATTCAAAGACTTCACATGGAAATGCCAGTTAAATTTTTCTGGTTTCAGAAGTTTTTCCAGCAATAAAACTCCAGTCCGGAAATATGACGGGCACGAGAAATAACGAATGGCACCTCATCCCGTGATATTGACTGGAGCGATAATTAACGGGTTAAAGTAAATAGGATTTTCATTAAATTAAAAACCTCAGTTCTTATGATTACCCTTTTTTTTTATTTTTAATATTTCACTTTTTTAAGTTTCAGTCGACGAATAACGAGCAGCTGTAACTTTCCATCGATTTTCCTGCATAAAAATGCGTGTTATACGCTGAAAAATACGGTGTTCGTTGGCCTCAGAAGCTTACAAATTATGTTCAACATTTTAAATATCATATTCAAGTTTAAACGTAAAAAAATATAGCATCAAGTTAAACATAATTAAAAATTATTGGGTACTTTTCCAGGCCTCTATGCCTTGACGAAATAGAGATAATGAGAACTAAAAGCTCTTCTTAAAATACCATTTAGTTCTTATTGATTCACACCAGTTTCAACTTATTTTCTAGGGATAATGAATTTAGTGAAAGAGGAAAAATTTCTTGCATATTTTCTTGCAACTGTCTAATATTCACCGTCTCATATACACAAGCAATTTTTTCAATATTTATACAATTTTTTTAATATAAACAATCCATTTGTCTGTTTTCAAATGAAAACATCTTTAAATTGTACATGAAACAACAACAACAGCAACAACAATAATAATACATAAATAAAAATTTTATATATTTATAAACTAGCATAAAAGTTCTTTAGATTTTTTTTCATAGCTGTTTACATCATTTTGCAACAAATCTTACTTTCTATAGCCCAAATTGTGCCAAGCTTTTGAAAAAACCGTCAAGTTCCATACACTGGAAAAGTACCAAATACTGTATTAAAGAACATCGAAATTTTTTTGGATGTCTGAGTTGGATTTTTTCGGAGGTCTTTTAGGATAGGGATCATATAGTAATATATTCCAAAAAAATATTTAAATATCCCGATAGTTACGTCTAGTTTTCGAAGACGTTAATACAGAAAAAATAGACAATTTTAACAAAATATGTTATATTTAATACTAAACATTTACAGTGCAATATTAAATTATATGCATTAATTTATCAAACTAGTATGTGTATTTAACAAAATATTTAACTATGAATTTCATTTATTTAAAAAACTACCTATCGATAAAAAATATGGAGTATATCTCTTGCTCTAATATTATCTTTAAATTTTTCTTTGTCATCTTGAATTGATATGCCGTTGACTAAATACGGTTTAATATTAGGTGTACCGGAAAGTTCTGTCAGATAATGTTATGTCACGCCTACTTTTTTTAAAATTCAGATTTCTTGAGTGGCACCACTTTTTTCAAATGGTAAAATTCCCGTTGTTCTCACCTTAATGTGAAATGTGAAAACAGGGAATATTTTGCAATTTCAAAAAAGTAGTGTCAATGATGAAATCTGAATTTTAAAAAAAAAGTAGGCGTTAAATAACATTATCGGACATAAGTTTCCGGTAGACCTAATATATGCTATTCAAAAGAACGAGTAACAAATTAACCCCTTGAGAGGCAAGTGGTTTTGTTCCTGTAATGTTGAACTCACACCGGAATATTTGAAAAATTAATTTCAAAATAAGTAAAAGCAATATTACAGCCTTTTTTTTTCACCAAAGTTAGAAAAGTAAAATTTAATAATTTTTTCCTGGTGTAAAACTTCATTAATCGTAGGTGGTATATATTATAATATATATCGCCGCCCCTCAAGGGATTTAACTATCTCACAAAAATCTCAACTCGGAAACATTGATTATGAACCTCTTTTATAAATTTTGTTTACTTCATTTTCGAAACATTTTGAGTTAATAATGCTCTCAAATCAGGAAATCATCACTAATGATGTAGCTACCGAATTTTCGCGAGTCTTGCAATATTTAAACTTTCAATAATGTCATTTTGTAAATACTTCACTATTGATTGATAGTAAGGAAATATTTATATACACTTTCTATTTAGCATTAAATTATTAAGAGTAGGACATAGTAGGAAATTCTATCCTTTACAAAACTGACGGTTTGTAGTGGCATAAATACACAGGCGGCGTACTTTAAGTGCAATGGCTTAATGTTAAAGCTTATATAACAACTTTTAATTATATTGTTGTTTAATCCAATGCCCAGTAAAAGTATAAAAGTAATAAAACTAATAATTTTAATAATATAAAATCAAATTTAATTAAGAAATAAAATGGAATACATTACGCAAACAGTGGTGGAAAATTGGCGCATAGGAGGAGCTTATTGACACCACTAATATTTTATAGTATTATTCCCTTTAATAAAAACTCAGAAATTCTGTCATTAGATAAGCCGAAAAATACTACTAAAATTTAGTGACGTCAATAGGCTCCACCTCTGCGCCAATTTTCCACCACTGCGCAAAGACACGGGAGGGGTATTACATATGTCACTGGCGTTTTAGCAAAAAATAATCAGAGAGGGCTGAATAAAATTTGCAATCTTCAATTTTAAACATTGTTTGAACAGTAAAAGGTTTATGGAGAGAAGATAAGTGAGACGGAGCTATTAATCACATAAATATTTTGCAATTCGCAACGGTTTTTCCTTGATTTTCGCACTCAGTACACAGTGTTTTTAAAGATTAATTAAAATGCTAATGATATAGCATTCATATACAAATCTTGAAACTTCATAAATCTATTCTTACATATATATGTTTGACGTATGTGTGTATTCTTAAAAATCAATTGAAAAAATTACATGGTAAAATTAAACTTTTTTTGACCAAAGTCTTTTCATGAAAATTCATTATTGTCAAATATCTGATAAAAAGTAAGTTTTAAAACATTCTATGTATTTTTTATTTATATTTAAGATTAGAATTTATTTTGAAACGTATTGTACATATAACGTACTACGTTTATTAACATTTTATAGTTTATGCGCATTTTTTATTATGCTTTAATTATTACTCTTTTAATTCATTCGGAAAAAATGGAATTTTGTAATCAATAATTCTCTCTTATGGATATCGGCAAATGCTAGGATTTTTAAATTTTATCCTGCTCTGTGTTCGATTTATAGTGCAAAGTTTTACTATTTGAAGGTCTTTTGGGAAATTATAACTAATGCAAAATTTTTATTGCACTTTACTTATACTTTCTTAGTTCATTCGAAAAATGAAATTTCCTAATCAATAATTTACTTTCTTCTGGATGCCTGTATGTGCAGTATTCTTAAATTTTGTACATCTGTGTATTTAAATGGCAGTACAACATTTTAATATTTGAATGTCTTTTTGAAAATTATAAGTAAAATTTCTTATTACAATTTAGTTATAATTTCTTAGTTCATTCCAAAAATGGAATTTTGTAATCAATATTTTATTATTTTCTTGATGTCTGGATGTCCTAGGATTCCTAAATTTTGTACAGTTGTGTATTCTTAATCGCAGTACAACATTCTAACATCTGAATGTCTTTTGGTAAAGTTTAAATAAAGTGTATAGTTGTACTACTTTAATTTATTCACAAAAATGAATTTTGTAATCAATTTTTTTCTCTTCCCGATATCTGTGATTCCTAAGAGTCTTACATTTTGCAAAGTTGTTTGTTCTTAATTACAGTACAACATTTTAATATGCCAAGGTCTTTTGGAAAATTAGCACAATTCCAGAACAGGCAAGACACCCCATTTGGCGACTTTTCTGACAAGCGCCAAACACCCCACATACGTTAACTTAAAATGCGGCAACTTGAAAACTAACGTAATTGGTCCACTTTCTTTAATGCTTCCAGACTGTTTTTTACTACGTCATCATCCTGGAATCATGGGAAATACAACATGTATAAATAACGACGTATTAGAAAACACAGGAAAGCTCATTTTTATGAGATTCAAAATAAAACAAACGATTTCAATATAAGTTTATTGAAAAATGTGAATTTTTTACAGTACCTTTCCAAGTCAGAGTAACGATTTAATGATTAAAATTTTCATTTCTCAACAACTTTCAGAAAAAAAATCTTTGCTTCATTTAATATTTTAAAGTACGTGCCTATATCAGAATAAACATTGAACAATTCATTTCTAATTTACGGAAGTATATACGCTTCGCGTTCATAAAAAAATAATATATATCATTGAATACAGCAACATAGTTCTGCAGCAATCTGAAAAACGCAGGAAACTCGTTAAAGCGGCAATAGCTGAAACTTGAATGAATGCTACGCGTTCATTAACCGAAAAAAACATCGCTGGATTCAGTAGTTCTCGCTGTGTAGCAATCTCAAAATTCAGCAGTTCTCGCTGTGTAGCATTCTCAAAATGTACAAAACTCATAAGGCCAGAATACATGAGAAATATACAATAAACGGCTAATATAAAACACTACAACAAAAAATGCATAAAATTATTAACATACCTTAACAGACAAGACATCTCCTTTCTTGAAACCCAACTATAAAAAATGTTGAATCGCCATAATTTCGTAAATTTCCAGTCGTCCGTAAACTTTATTTAACTTTCCAGCAAAAAGAAAATGAACAAATACTCACAATTTCAAACTAAATTACACAGATACTTTAATTTTCAAATTTTACAACAAAAACAGCAAAAAAAAAATTATATATATATATACATTAACAATAACAAACTTTTGCCTTGTCGTCATTTTAATTTTACAGTTACAAAAGTCTTCCTTCTACACAAATTACAAAATATGCGGAGTTGAGTTGTCAAAACACCGCTGAGCTAATTGTCAATAAAAGTTCTCAGGTAGGCATAACCATCCAATACACAACAAATCAACCAATCCTATTAAATCGATCCAAATTTAAGATCAGACCACTGTAGGCCTGGAAATGATTTACGAAACGAACTGGTAACAACAAAAATCCATTTATCGCCTCGCCAAATTAAACGATGCCAAGTGTCTCGGCTGTTCTGGGATTCAGCCGGAAATGTATAACTAAAGCATCTTTTTTTACGCTTTAGTTATACTTTCTTAATTCATTCCAAAAATTGAATGTTGTAATCATTATTTTACTCCCTTCTCGATGCCTGTATGTGTTAGGATCCTTAAATAGTATACAATTGTATGTTCTTAATTACAATGCAACATTGTAATATTTGAAGGTCTTTCGGAAATGTATAACCAAAGCGTTTTTTTCTTATGCATTAGTTATACTTTTTTAGTTTATTCAAAAAATTTAATTTTGTTATCAATATTTTATTCTTTTCCCAATATCTGTATGTGCTAGGATTCTTACGTTTTGTAAAGTTGGGACTTCTCAAATGCAGTACAGCATTTTAAACTCCAATGTCCTTTGGAAAAGTATAACTAAAGCGTATTTTTTTTTCGCTTTAGTTACACTTTCTTAGTTCATTCCAAATATGGAATATTGTAAGCAATATTTTACATTATTCTGGATGCCTGTATGTGCTGGATTCTTACCTTTTGTACAGTTGTACATTCTCAATTGCAGTTAAACTTTTTAATATTTGAAGATCTTTTGGAAATCTATAAAGCGTGTTTTTTTCTTACGCTATAGTTACACTTTCTTAGTTTATTCCAAAAATGGAATTTCATAATCAATGTCTCACGTTCTTCTGCATGTCTGGATGTGGTAGGATTCTTAAATTTTGTACATTTGTCTAGTCTCGATTACACTATAACAATTTAATATTTGAAGGTCTTTTAGAAAAGTAAAACTAAAACGTATTTTTCTGATGCTTTAGTTATGCTTTTTTAATTTATTAAAAGAATGACTTTTGAAATCCATATTCTCTTCCAGATATCTGTATGTGCTAGGATTCTTACATTTTATAAAGTTGTTTGTTCTTAATTACAGTATAACATTTTACTATTCCAAGATCTTTTTTGAAAAGTAAAACTAAAGCATATTTTTTCTTACGCTTTGGCTATAATTACTTAGTTCATTCCAGAAATGGAATTTTGTAATCAAATTTACTCTTTTCTGAATGTCTGTATGTGTTAGGTTTCATAAATTTTATATAATTGTATGTTCACAACAACGTTTTATTATTTGAAGATCTTTTGGAAAAGTTTAAATAAAGCTTATTTTTCTAACGCTTTAAATATCCTTTTTTAGTTCATTTAATAAAATTCAATTTTGTAATCAATACTTTATTCTCTTTCAGATAGTATCCATAATTGCTGTACATTTGTTTGTTTTTAATTATAGTGCAACATTTTAATATTTGAAACGTACAGGGTGTAAAACAACTTTATTAACAAAATTCAAGTTCTTAAATACTCGATATTCAAGTTTTCTAAAGAAAACTGCAAACAAAACTGTAGTGATCGCTTCCTATGAAACGACTGGTATAGTTGCCAACTTTCTGGTTTTTTTAATACCAAAATTTTTATGCAGAAATACTTGTTTTATACATTCGCACAATTTCTGCAATTAAACAAAGTTGACATTTTTAAAAAGATTACTGTTTATTAAAAAATTGGGAGGTTGGCAACTATGGACTGGTTTGTTAAAATAGATTTCCAGTTAACTTATGTACAAACACTTTTAATTTGATAGATTTTAGTTTATTGAACTTTCCTGCAAAGGGTATTAGTTATTTAGATCCATGTCCAATATTTATCTTTATACTCAACATACATGCATACAAATGCATACTCATGCATACAAATTAGCGCGAATCTGACACTGTTATACATGAATTAGCTTTGTACTTACAATAAATGACCAGTAGCAAGTGAAAATATTTTGACTGGAACAAAAAATTTCTTCATAAAATAATACAAGTATAACATCTGTAAATTGTACAAGAAATATAATATGTGCCAAATGCGCAGAAGTGTTTAATAATCAGGTTAAACAGTTTTAAATAAAAATCCTGGTGTGAAATAATTTTGTAAAGCTGGAGTAAAACGCCCGGGATGTTTAATGTTAACACTAGAACCGCCATAGCGTTCATTTTGATCGGTAAAAAATGAAAATATTACCCTTCGAACCAATATATATATTTTTCATTTAATTTAAATATATACAACAGAGAAATAAGTTAAATATATATGTTAAATAGTTTAAAATAAAAATTATGGTGTAAATTTTTTTTTATAATACTTGAGTAAATTATCCGGCGGTTCTAGTGTTAAATAGTTTAATCCTCTCGCTGCGTAAGTAATTCTTCGCGATGAGCGTCTTTTACAGAATTTTTCATCTTTATCCCCGGTTCTTTAAAGGAGAAATTTTTGACTATCGTAACTGGGGAAAATGTCCTAATTAACCCTTTCCGGCACAGGCAATTTTTGTTGTAAAATGATTGACTGACACCGGTATTTTAAACGAATTTTTTAGATATAAAAAAATGTAACTTTACAGGTTGATTGAAAAAGCAAAATTTTACTAAAATATTCTTGGTGCCGTTCGTAAGTTTGGAATTAAAATTAGGTATCACGACCCGGGTGCTCTGTGCTGGAAAGGGTTAAATCAGACAAAGTTTTCGCTGAGAAATAGCTGGTGGGAGCAACCAAATATATTAATTTGACGGGAAAATGCATATCTCGGACTGCGCAGCGAGAGGGTTAAAGCCCAATTTTTTAAATGGAACTAAGTAAACATTTTAGAAAACGCATGAAACATTTAAAAAACTGATTTCTGCAGTTACCGTATATAGTCAAATATGTATCCCAATTCTTTTGAACAGCCCTGTATTTGATCTGTAGGTTGATATATATACTATGTAATCGGAAAATTTAGTTTAGCAAGAAAACTCATAACAGGTTTAAATTTCTCTTTCAGCAGTTTATACTAATAGATCAAAACATACTTGTATACAATTGTACAGCCATGTAATTAACCTAGTACCTTTATTACACGCCACTATTTAGCTAAAGTTTAATTCAAAGTAAAACACTCTTAAAACGTCGCATTTCCAGAAATTATCATTTATAGACGGCCATGTATCCAATTCTTTACGTGACCCTGTATATACTTTTATCTATGTTCTACAAACATTTCTTAGTAAACCAAATGCAGTTCCGCGTAAAAATGCATAACTCATTTAAAAACCACCTTTAAGCAATTTGCAATAATACTAAGTACCATTACGAATTATTTTGTGTAACCCTGTATATGAATTACAACATTTATACGCACCATATACTATGCATAAATATAGTGAAACATAAAAGCACATAACATATATAAAAATGCATTTCCAGCAATCATCGCTACTGTACAGTACTTCGGGCACAACATAGTATCTGAAATCTTTTTGTGTGTCCCTGTAAATACTATGCACTTCCTATTATACATGAAATAAGTTATAGTAAACCTCAGCGACGCATATCAATTTCATTATACATGAAGTAATTTAACATAATTAAAATATGCCACAAACAATTCCCTCCACCCCTATATCGTTCTGTAACGGAATTATTTTGCGTGGCCCTGTAAATGATAAATAATTATTCTTTCCATCGTATATTCTACAGAATGCATATTTTAGTGCACTTGATAAATGCATATTAATTTTATGATGTTTGAAAGCATGTAACATCATTAAAAACCATTTTAAACGATTTTTTCCCATAGGCCGTAATATAACGGAAAACTTTTGACTGTCCCTGTAAATTAACTAAACATGCTAGAAACTTTATTTGAAATAGGGATCGTGCTATGGTAAAGGTCACTAACATCCAAAAATTTCAGAACGATCCGACTATATTTACGAGAGTTAGAGCGCGGACAGACGGACAGACAAACCGAAGTCATAAACACTTTTCAACTTTGTTGGAAAGTGTTAAAAAAGGTGATATGGGTCAAACGAGCACAAATAGTCCAGTTCGTAGAGCATTAGCATATTATTTCCTATAAGTATTCGTGGATGGTTTGTTTTTTGACCTTTTCACGGGTGGCGTCCTTAAAAAAGGACAACTATTTTTTATTCTACTGGTACCCGGAATATTTAATTATTTTTTTTTTCTTTTATAACGTTCGTAAAAATAAGCAAATTCACATTTTCTAATAAATTCGTTTATAAATTCTGGTGTCAGACCATCATTTCATCAGCTTTTAAACAGAATTACTCCGCATCGGAAAGGCTTAAAGAGAGATTTTAAATTACACAGATTTCTAACTGTAGTTTTCCGTAATAATCAAGAGATTGTTTTTCATTTTATTATGACAAATAAAAAAAGCCTTATTTATATGGACCATTAAATTCCGATTTGAATATATCTCGCTGAAATATAATTAGATATGACAAACTGAATTATTATCATCTCAGACATTCTCAACTAAACTTACAAATATGCGATGAAGTATCCGAAAAACAATCATCATAAATAAATTTATATTGCTTTAGTGCATATTTTTTTCACAGTAAATTTGGAAATGTATATTTGTTTACACGCAATGAATCTTGGGTAATTTTATAAAATTCAATATACGTTGTACAGTGCTTATTTTCTCCTTCAATTCATAAATATAGTTATTTTTTACATTTCTATTAACATTTAAGCTTGCAAATAATGATTTAGAAAATCAATATTGCTAAATTACGATAGATGGTTGGACAAACATAAAAATATTTCATTAAAAAAATTAGGCTTTAAACTATTTAACATTAAACATTCCTGAAGTTTTACTCCAGATTTATAAAACCTTTCCTTTCTCTGACTTAAAGTAAGGAAAATTCCCTTACCCATACGAACCTGCACAACATTTGACAAAAAATTAATGAAATTATTGTATATTGCAATTCTCATCAAAATATAAGTAAAACGCGCATTTACATGAGAATGTTTTGAGTTTTTCTAAAATTTCGAAGTTTCATAGCAAATAGTATTTTTTTTCACACGGCGTATATATACGTCACACTCACTACATTTGAACTTTTTCATAACATCATTATACATCAAACTCGCTTAGCAAGTTAAAATATAGTATAATAATCTTGAAGCCGCCACGTTCTTTCGACGTATTAAACAACCCGACCTGTCCGAGCCGGATACGTCGATGTCTTGAACTTGGGGAATTTGACTTTTAATTTTTTTTTTTTTTTTGGTGGCATCGTTCGCGATCGGGTCTACAGCTACCGTTTCGGTCAGTAACTTAGAGCAGGAACTTCTGATTCTGCACATCACCGCCTTTTCCTCTAAGTGTTATACATAATGTGGTTATTTAGATATAATATGTATAAATAATATGTAATAATAAATATACCTTACCCGTGGCCCTAATTCTTTGCGCATTAGTTTAAAAGTGAAGTTCTTCAAAGAAAGAAAACGCAAATTTAATTTTGTCTAAATAAACAATCAAATTCTTCAAATGTCAGTCGTCTAAAATGAATTACATTGAATAAAAAAATAAAAAAAGTAGCACATTTAGATTTGGGTAGGTAAAACGTTTTTCCTCTTAAAAATAGAAAGACCTATTGTTTTGCGCATGTGCATTTAAAGAAGGTTTTCGACAGTTCCGATTGGCTGTTTTTTTCCAATTATGGAAATTATCGCATCCGGAACTGATGGCATGTGTTCTTTAAATGAAGAGTGGTTTCAAATCATTTAATAAGAAGAAAATTAGTGGTAAAAGATTATCGGTAGATATGTGCAAAAAGGTAATCGAAAAACGAAATAATAGATGTCAAATGAGGCATATAGGCAGGGGATCTGATGATTCCTGAATCAACAGTGCGAGATGTTTTGAAAACTTTCGTTTCCACCTGATATATACAGCCAAGAAACAGTTCCTGTCGCCCAACAACAACAACGGCTCGAGAAGATTGAATTCTGCATCGAGTGGTAATGAACAGCAAACCAAGAACGATGACAGAAAGCGCATCCCTATGGCAAGACAGCATACCGCGACCAGTGACCCGTAAAATGGCTACAAAAAGACTGCATAAAATGGGCTTCAAATCTTACAAAAGCAAACGTAAACCGATGTTAACTGCTGCTCAAAAAAGAAAAACGTTATCTGTGGGCTGTGTACCAATTAAAATGGACATATCAGCAATGGCAAAAAGTTATAAGTTCGCAACAATCCCATTTTCCAATTTTGTATGGAAATATCAGTCGTCGGGTTGTACTTAAAAAAAAAACAAAGCTTTAAATTTAAAATGCGTCAAACAAGAGTGCAAGTTTACGTCATATGTTCAAATTTGGGAAGTTTCTGGTTATTGTGGCGTCGACCAAATGGTGCTATATGACGGGACTAACGTTATCGGGACATTTTGCGGAATCAGTTGTTGCCTTTAATTCAAAAACGTGGCTTTCAATCGGGTTATCTTTTTCAATAAGACTTAAACAAACCGCATTCAGCTAGGACAACAAAAGCCTGTCTTTAACAAAATGGTACCTTGTGCTAGATTGGGTTCCGAATTACTCGGACATTAATTCTATCGAGGATTTGTGGCGATACTTAAAGAAAGAAGTTCGAAGAAGGACACCACAAAACAGCTACATAGGCAATCAGCAGCTGAAAAGAATTCTTCTTGAAAAATGGCTAAAGAAATCAAATTCTGAGTGGCAACGTTTGTTTTAATTATGCCGAGAAGAGTGAGAGATGTTTACACTGCCATAGAAGGACCAACGAAGTGGTAAAACTTACTAATGTCGTCTCATTTGAACATGCGCAAAACATTAGGGACATAAAAAATTTGAGAGAAAATGCTTTAATTGGCCACAAAGCTTGTGCCATTTATTATATTTTGTTAAATATCACTATGGAATAGTGAAATGTATCCTTTTTCATTAAAAATAATTTACATAAAATATTTTGAATTATTTTTTATTTTTATTGTCAAAAAAGCATCCATAAACTAATGCGCGAAAAATTAGGGCCACGGTTAAGGTATATAAATAAAATATATGTTGTGTATATAAAATATAATAAAAATATATATAACTAAAGGAAGAAATTTCGAATTGAGGGAATTTGTGAAAGGAAAAATATATAGAAAAAATCGTATTTAGGATTTAATTACTGATAGTGTTGCTGCAAATTCGCAAATATTGGATTTAAAACTGGAATTTGAGCAAGCCGGTAAAAATTCAAAAAGAAAAAATAATGCACCACCCCATATTATTTCATAGCTCAATTCTCTCAGAGAAATGAGTGGGGTACCGTTCAACTGGAAAATACGTCTACTTCTTATACATGATTGCAATTTGTTAAATAGTCGTCGCCTACATACCAAAGACTTTCACAGCTTTGAATTTTCAAATGGTAAACCCCACTTTTTACACCATATTTTAGTTCCTTGGATGAAGGTTTCTTGGAAAAAGGTTTAGTTTTTATACTTTTTTCTTAAGTACTTGTGGAGATATAGTAGGTAAAAATTTGAGGACGTTAATGTTAAATCCAAACGTTAATTTATACAAACGTTACAAATGTTTGTTTATATCGTTCCAAAAATTACCTAAATGGATTTATTTATTTTTTATGGGATAGACTGAGCACACCTTAACACTTTCCAGCAATTTTTTTTTTATCCAGAAACATATTTCAAATTCTGAAAATAATAAATAAATTTATATTAATAAACTTATTATTTATGGCCTGTGTAAGTTGTTACACAAAACGACACACAATCGTTAGAAGCCTTTATATATACGTTACAGCATATTCCTATCATTAGTTTTCGAGACATAAAAACTTTTTACTTTACGACGCTTTAGTGCTGGCATCTTCAGTCCATGTCCTTAGGCCACGGGTGACTGGCCGTGAAATTTTAATATCCCACCGAGTCGTTTAAAATATCATAAACAAAATCTTTCAAAGACATTGAAAAATACTTTGGAATCGCCTTATTTAGGTTTTTTTAAATGGCGAGGCAAAATAGAGAAGAATGACCCGGTACTCATAATTATACTCTGAATCAACACAAATCAAAGCCACGCGAATTTTCTTAAGTCGTGCCATAAAAAGCGGGAACTTTAAGAGATGGACTTCTCGAACTTTACGATATGCTTTATGCTAATCGCATCCGATGGTTAATACGTAAACTTTATCGTGTATCAATGTGATACTTTATTAAACACAAACGCTAACACACTATTATCGTTACATGATTTTACGAATTAATTCAAATTCAAAATTCGTATTACTGCTGCTATTACTAAATGACGAAAATGTTTAGAGTTTCTGGTGAAAAATCAAAATTTTCCTTGCATGTACAATAGTGAATTTAATTTTATAAATAAAGAAAATAAGGATCGTTTTTCCACTGAACAGCGCATACACGCTCCCGCAGTTTTCTAGCCTGGACATGTACACTTGCAAATGTTAATTAACCTTTTATCGGGTAATTGTAATATACTTCCCACTTATCTAAAAACTAATTATCTAAATTATTATCTAAAATAATGTAAATATATTATCTACACTGGTGCAAACAATTAAAGGGACAAATGTTTTTTTTTTTTTTTTTTTTTTTTTTTTTTGCAATTAAAAAAAGCTAACAAAGCAAATAAAACCAAACTTGGCCAAAATATCATTAGATATAAGACTAATGTATGGGAAAATAAAACTGGGCACAACCTGCACCCTAAAAAAGGTAACTGATCACGTGTCCAGCACAGCAGCTGACCGACACCCTGTCAGTCAGAGAAAATCATGTCTAATAGAGTGTATAATCGTCTGTAAACAACTACACAACTCTCGCATCGGTGTTTCATACTGCTTACCAGGGTCCTTATCAATCTCTATGGCAACTGCACCCACTTTTGTACCAAGGCACCCTTGAGCTCATCGATGGTCCTTGCAGCTGGTCTTCGAGCTGCAATTCATCGTCCAGGGGCGTCCCATATGTGTTCGATGAGATTAAGGTCAGGGGACATCGCAGGTCACTCCATTCGATGAACATCCTACGATTCAAGGTATTCGTCCACAAACTGATCCCTATGTGGACGGGCGTTATTGTCCATAAAAACGAAATTTGGTCCATATGCTCCGCGGAAATGTCTCAAGAGTGTGCAAGAATCTAGTCCCTGTACAGCTGATCTGCCAGAGCACCTCTATCAAACAGATTATGGTCGGTACGCCCATCTGCCTTGATGCCTGTCAGACCATCAGACCACCTCCAGCATAGGGATCATTTTCGACAATGTTAGAGGGCTGATATCGACTCCCGGGTTCTCTCCAGATGAGAAGGCATCTCGAGTCACTGACCAGACTGAATAGCGACTCATCACTGAAGAGAACCCGGCCCAAACTATCCTCTGCCCAAGACAGGTGTTCTCGGTACCATGCTAGACGGGACTTTTTGTGGTTCACAGTCAAAGGGAGGCAGAAAATACAGGGCACCTGCATTAAATCTCTGGGTGACTGTTTTCCATGAAATGGGTGTTCCTTTAACATTAGACAGGCGACGAGACAATAGTTTCGCTGTCGCGGACCTATCCCTTTTGGTTAATAGTCTCAAATAATGGTCTTCAGCCGGCGTTGTTGCCCTTTTTAGGCATTGACCAGGTCCGGGGATCACTGTTTCGGTCTCTGTGAACTGTTTCCACAGAGCAGACACCACATTTCACGGAAAACCGTGGTCCTTAGAACAGGTAGCCTGTGATTGGCCGGCCCCGAGTCTTCCAACAATCTGCCATCTTGTGGCATCATCTAGACGATGTCGACTAGCCATACTAAAGATGGGTAAACAAAGAAATTAAAAAAACAAGGATTGGGTTATGCTACGATGCTTCAAAACGCCCTTCCGCTACAATCTTCGGCGGTCAAATGAGGCACCTCTGCACAAACGCGGTCACAGCGCCACTTTCTTATGACCACACATACCGCTGCGTGACAGGTGTGTCCGCGACGAGCTTAACTATCATCTGATACCTTATTTGCGTATAGGGATAACTTATATTGTTTTGTTTTTTAAAAGACCGTTTGTCCCTTTAATTGTTTTCACCAGTGTAAAATATCTAATTATCTAAATTCTTATTATCTAAAAATTCCAAATTCGTTATTCTTTAAGATGTTTATAACTCCATTTCATGTTTTTAATCATTTTTCAAATTACGTGGATTTAAAAGCCACGAAAGAACGTGTAATCTTAGGGCTGCCACAAGTGACTATTTTACTATTCTATTCTAACCACTATTTAAAAAAAATTGTAGTATATTCCTCTTGCAAATGTTGTCAAATTGTATGTCAATAATTTCTGTTTTGAAAAAGCGGTGCGAGGTAGAATTAAAAAATAGTCGCCTGTGGCAGCCTTGCAATCCAATTAAGAAAGACTAAATCACATATATTCCGACTTTTAACATACACTTAGATCGCGTTATACACCGGTGATAAAAATTAAAAACTAATAAAAAAGAAAGATAATCATAAGAACAAATATTTCCATATTAATGAATATGTTATTTACTATCAAAAACAATCATTTTCACTATCAGATTACATGAAAAGTAAAAATTATTGTACATTACAATTATCTTTATTTTGTTTTTTGTTATGCATGTCATAAAGGGTTTCTGCACAAAGGCGCTAAACGGCGAATGTACCTAAAAATTGAAAAATGAAATCTGAAAATTTAGTACTTCATTAAGTTTTTAGTAATTTAGTTATACATTGTAACGCGTTATATGCCGGAATAGACGGTAATTAACACTAGAAAGTCCAGATAGTTTACTAAAGTGATATAAAAATATTTTAACACGTTCACGCCGGCGCCGATAATCGTGTTTTTCTCTGTGAGGCGGCGTTCGAATTCATATTTTGCTTCAACTGGCGGCACGGCACTTTCGCTTATTTAGACACTGTATGTAATGACACGCCCCTCTCATATTTATTAAATTGAACTCGAATATAATAATTAGAATTCATTGTGAATGTCTGAAAGATGGTAAGGAGTAAGCAAATTATTTAGAGACTTAATTTTAGGTGGTTGTCTCATGGTTCGTACGCCTCCTTGAATTTTGGAGACCAGAAAATTTTTTCGACCCGAGTATTATCTTATAGAAAATCTCTTTTTAAAAGAAGGCGAAATTTTGCGCGTTTAACACAGATTTCTTTCTCCATAAAAAAATACTGGTAATTATCCTGGAGAAATAACGGTATCCGTACGAACCATGTGTCTGTGCTGCTAGTTTGCGGTCTATTATCAAAGTTAGTATAAAAAACGGGCTAATAAACATAATTAATATTTTTTAAATTCAGAGAATAAATTATTTATCACCTTTTGATCAATATTCAACACACTAAAAAATGGCAATTCGATGGCAAATACCGTGAAAAAAGGTTTCACGTTTTTTTTCATTCGTATAAAGAGTCTGCAAGAAAAAAGACAAAGATGCAAAGAATAATACAAATGTTTATCTAAAAGAAAGCAGACAGTATACTTAGAAGAAAACTTAAAAAGTAACCGCGTACTGAAAACTTTGTAAGGGACAGCCAGCACTCTGTTTGGAATGCTTTAAAAATTGCATTGAAATAAATAAACAAATAGTATATTAACACATTGCCGGCGGCCAATTTTTATCAAATCTGAATTTTAAAAGTGTAGAAGCTCCTCCCTGTTCTGAAAGGATTTTGTAAGTTGGTGTTCTAGCTTGGTTTCCCAAGTTTATGCATCGGTAAATATCTTTCAATGTACAAATTTAAGATAAAATGTCTTACATTCTAAAGAAATATGGACAATATGATATAAATGTATTTTCTGTTAGTTATAAACTACACCTTCAACGGAAAAGTTGAGTGTGACTCACCGGTGATGCACACCGCCTGATGCGACAGTCAGCCGTGACCCATCGGTGATGCACGCCGAATCACCGGCAAAAGTGTAGAAGCTCCTCCTTGTTCGTAAAGGCTTTTATAAATTGATGTTATAGATTAGTTTCCGAAGTTTATGCATCGGCAAATATCTTTCAATGTACGAATTCAATATAAAATGTCTTACAATCTAAAGAAATATGGCCAACATGATATAAATGTATTTTCTGTAAGTTAGAAACCACGCCTTCAATGGAAATTTTGAGTGTGACCCACCGGTGATGGACGCCGCCTGATGCGGCAGTCAGCCGTGACCCACCGCCCCCTGAATACTAGGCCTGAGCGCTGTACCAAAAATGGCGGCTGCCGAAGGCGGATTTTTTTCAGCGTGTGTACGGCCCCTTAAATATTCCTACCAATAATTTTTTGAAGTTTTTTCCGCTTCGTTTTTCTGAGAATAAACAAGGTAGAGAAATCTTTTTTAAAATTCTGGTGTCTACATTTAAGGGACCGTACCTACGCTAAAAGAAATCCGCCTTCGGCAGCCGCCATTTTTGTGTCATTTTTGTGTGAGCGCTCAGGCCTAGTATTCAGAGGGCGGTGCGTGACCCACGGGTGATGCACCCCGCCTGATGGTACAGTTGAGCGTGACCCACCGGTGATGCACGGCGGCGTCAATGTGTTCAAACCGAATTTTTATTTATTGTGATTTGACATAATAATTATACCTATCTGGGTGTAATGTATGTTTGACTTTTAATTGAAAATTTTTCTGGTATGAATGGAAATTATTGATTTGGTCGAAAATAGATTGATTGCTATTGTCGTTTTAGTGTTAGACCACGGCCCCCTAAATACTAGGCCTAAGCGCTGACGCGAAAATGGGGGCTGCCAATGGCGGATTTTCTTTTAAACGTATATATGGTCCCCTAAATTTAGACACCAGTATTTTATAAAATATTTCTTTGAATTGTTTAATCTCATAAAAATAGAGCGGAAAAAACTTTTAAAAATTATTGGTATCACAATTCAAGGGACTGTGCATGTACACACGCTGAAAAAAATCTGACATCGGCAGTCGCCATTTTTGAGTCAACGCTCAGGGTTAGACTTGGTAAGGTAATCCGGTACTTTTCCTCTTTAGCAGCTTGGCGTTTTTTAAAAACGCTTGGCGCAGTTCGGACTTCCGAAAGTGAGATTTTTTGACAAATAATACAAACAGCTAATGAAACCAAACTTAATGAATTTTTCTGCTTGTTTATATATGCATTTATCTCTACACATATAAACATTTTATTTATATAAATGTTACTATTGTTTTTTATATACAATTTACTTCTGTTTGTGTAAAACCAAATAGACAAAAGGCTCATATATATTAAATATATAGTATAAATATTGGAAAAATACATGTGTGTAAGAAACAGTGAATAGATTTCCAGAAAATTTCCTTTACCCGCCAAGGCCGTTTTTACTATTTCGCCGAGGACGCTATAGTGTAAATGTATCCATAATCCTGACCTTGTTTCATGTTCTTTCACTTTCAAATTAAATAATAGAAAAAGTTCATTTAAACGCTTAGACTTAAAAAAATATGAGACATAATCATTAAATGCAAAAAACAAACTTTCAAAGTCTCTTAATAACACTAATATCTCTTGAGCTTTTAAGCTTTCGATGAATGACAAATACTATAAAAAGAAAGAGTATAAAAAATTAATAGCTGACAAAAGAAAATAAGTTTTCATTAAGTACTTCGTAAGTAGCTATCATTCTTTTGGGAAATACTGAAACTCCTCACTTCAGTTTTTTTAAAGAGTTTATGATGATGAAAAACTAATTTCCTGCAAATATTTCAATCCTTTTTTTCTACATAAATGCTGTAGTTAAGAATATATGTTTTTACTAACGAATTTATGATGTTATTTCATTCTAGAAGGAAAGGTGCGTTTTTTTTTTTTTTTTTTTTTTTTTTTTAGAATTAAAGTTTATTGAAGTTTTTTTTTTATTATTATTTGGGGAACAACAGTTTTTCTCCTTGGAGAATGTTTATACGAAATGCTGTAAGTATAGACTTTGCAATCACAACTCTGTACTAATTAAAGACATACAGACAAATTTTGAATATTTCCATTTAAGATTATTATTTAAAAAAAATTATTTTAAACCATACCTTAGAGAATTTATAAATGGCGTTTATGCTACATTATTAGATATTTTTTCTTTTTTTTTAAAAAAGAATCTTTGTATCTCTATAATAATTATCTTTCTTAATTTATTTACCGACACTTAAAATGAAAGTTTATAAATACTGGTTAGTTTTTTGAAATTTTTTTATGCGTTACGTTCGTATTACTATTGTTTTTAACAATTTTTAGCATACTTGAAAAATATTTTAGATTTCGTTTGTTTGTTTTTCTATTTGTCTTTCTATTCATCAGCACGTGCTCTAACTTTCGGAAATACACCTAGTTTACCGCGAAACAGATAAACGTTATTGAGATATCTGGACGTTTCCGATTGAAAATCTTGTGTGTAATACTTACAGTTCTTTTACAGGGACACAGAAAAGAACTCCACTGCAATGCGTTCTGTGCATGTAAGAGGGGGAATTTTTTCACTTACTATGGAACTGCAAGAAGTGTAAGTCGCCGATTTTGACGAGGTCGTTGGAAAGATCTCGTCGCGGAGATTTAAAAACTCACTGAGTCTATCTATCTCAAATGAGCCATTTTCCAGATATCCGGCAATTTATGTCACGCAATTTGTTTGTTTATTTATTTATTATAATTTATTTATGCTGTAACATTTGTTACGTTATTAAATTTATAATTTTTTTTATTAAAGGGCTTCCTGCATATTTGTATATAGAATACGACAACCACCAGTTAACACTACGAATGTCCGGCATCAATAAACTCACACACAGCACAAAAAACAATATCTTACTGCTATTAACTCATCTCATTTTTTTCACTTTTTTCTGTTTGAATACTGAATTTCCAATAAGAGCAATAATTAAGTTCGCAGGAAGCCTTTTAACAGCAAAAAATATAAGTTTAACGATCTGACAATTGTAACAGTATAAATGTATTGTAATAAATAATAAACAAACAAATTGTGCGGCAAAAATTGACGGATATCTCAAAAGAGTGTATTTGCGACAAGTAGTTTCATTGCGCTTATTTCTGCTTGCGACGAGATTTGTTGAACGATACCACATACGTCGAAGTCGGTTACTTACACTTCTTGCAGTTGCCTAGTTAGTGCATTTTAATGTTGCTACGCTACTTCGATCATAATCAAATTGATATGCAATCTTGGGGTGAATTATAACGTTCAGTACAGCATCTACCATTCTTTAACCCCTTGAAAGGCGGTGGATATATTTTATCCCACATACGATTAATTAAGATTTGCACCAGAAAAAATTTATAAAATTTTACTTTTCTAACTTTGGTGGAATAAAGGCCATAAAATTGCTTTTCCATATTTTACAATAAATCTTTTCGCAGGTTCCGGTGTGAGTTCGACATTACTGAAACATAATTACTTGCCTCCCTCCCCCAAAGGGTTAAGAGAGACGCGCAAAAGAATTCAGTTACATTACTCTTTTATTGCACTTATTATTGCACTCTCTGTGAGCAATAAGTTCTTGTGAGCGATTGCTATGCGCCAGAATTGCGTAATGCGTTTTCAGTTTAAGAAGATTTCTTCTATTACGCGATGTGTGTAAACTCGATAAATCGATACAGAACTGCAGAAAAGAAATCGTATAATGTATCGCCTATGAGTGTGAATTGCTTAAAGTGTATTTTAAACTGTTATGCGAATTTGTTAACTAAATTAAAATTTTGAGTATTTTGTAGGGCGTCTAATTATATATATAGGCGAGGCTGCCACTGGCGACTATTTTCAATTCTATCTCACAGCACTTTCTCAAAACAAAATTTTTCACATACACTTTGACAACACGTGTAAGAGAAATATACTAAAAATTTATTTTTAAGAAATAATGGTGTGTATAGGAAATAAAAATTGCTGTCAGTGACGGCTCTGTATTGATGACATACAGAGCTGCAAAAAGCACTTTTAATATTTTCACAATTGCATCTGTAGAAAGCTGAAGATGGTTTAGACTGTGTTGTGTGTTTTCTAATTTATTTAACCCTTACATGGGCAAACCAACTTTGTTCAAAATTTTTCAATTGACAGGCTGTCCCCAGAATCTACGAAAAAATTTGATTTTAAACCAAGGAAGATGCATTATAAAATCATTTTTTTTTCAAAATTTCTTGAACTATTCCGGCAAATGGGAATTAAAATAAAGTACGAAGTATATCCCCACCACCTGTGTAACGGTACGGCGTTTAGAATAAATAATGTGAAAATCGGTTTTCCAAACAGCGCCCAAAATTTGAATCCCTTAACACTAGAAAGGCGGGAAGTTTTACTCAAGTTGTATAAAAATATTTTACACCACAATTTCTATTTTAAACTTTTCAACTTATTTAACTTTTTCCTTCATAAATAATTTTCTGGTTTTATTTTAAATATATTTACATGGTAGGAATAAACATTACTCCTCCTTCTATTGTTAAATGTCAACGATGCTGAAATCCGAAGAATCAATCACAGCGACATCTGCAGAATGTTTTCTAAAACTACAAGACGACTACTAGTCAGAAGTTGTAATAATACGTTGCTTACATTGAAATTTGAAAATATCCCGCAGATGTCGCTGCGATCGAATCTTCGTATTTCAGCATCGCTGTGCATATAAAGGATTCAAATTTTTAGTACCGTTTGAATAACCAACTTCTACACTTTTTATTCTAGACGCTGTAGTAAAGGTTAAACTTTTCGCGACGAGCGTTTTTTACAGAATTTTTAATCTTTTATCACCAGTTTTTCCAAACAGAAGTTTCTACCAAAATGAAAGGGGGAAATTTCCTGATTAAATAAGCCAAAATTTACAATAAAAAATAACTGGTTGAAATAATCAAGGATTCTAAGCAACTTATGCGTCACGTATACGGAATGCTCTTCCTGAAGGGGTTAATTAGATATCCCCTTTCATCAAAAAGAAAGTTTCGTAAAAATATTCTGTCTCCATTGGAATGTGCTTCGTAATGTATGCGTGGCGCAAGATTTTTCTTTCTTGTTTAATAAAATTCAGTTGATTATGCCTTACATTTTTTCTGAAGATTGTATTATATAAATATTTCGTAAAAGCTTTCTAGCATAAAGTGCTCACGTAAGATGTCATAAATTGCATTTGGCAGGTAAAAGGTTTCAAAACCTCATTTTTTGACAGTGGAGTTTTTCAAAATTCAATAAATATGGATTTTTGTTTAGCGAAAGGATAAAGGTAAAATCATAAAGATAGTGAATATGACTGTATATTATAGCTCTGAAAAAAAATTAGAAGGTTATATTGATTCGACATAATTCCAATGTCAAAAACATGTTTGATAAATTCGACGTTTGTCTTTGCAACTCTTTATTATATTTCTGTTTGATATATGTGTTCGGTATAGGAAAATCATCTATTTAGCTCTATATTTATATATTTTCAAAAACGTTAAAAATGCGTTAACATAAAAAATTACCTAAATATAAATTTCTTTTCTTTTCTTTTGGCAGTGATTGTGGTAAAAATGGTTTATTTATTATTTTTTATGAAATGGAAATATCTGATACATTTACACCGGGAGGCGCCTGCACAAACCATCACCTCATTGAGTTGATGGCTCAAATTTTATGATTAGTTAAAACTCGATTCGCATGTTAAAATGCAACAGGTCTACCAAGTTATATCTTGGTGGAAAACGGCTGGAAACCCGATTTTAGAGGATGACTGGTAAGCTTACCATTGTGTTTTTCTACTCCCAGTCCTCAATATTTTCATACTTGTTAGTGCAGGAAAACACAATGCTAAACCTGCGGATCAACCACTAAATCCAGTCTGCAACTTGTTCCCACCAAGATATGACTTGGCAGATTAATTGAATTTTAATCAGCTAATCCAGTTCTGTCTAATCAAGGAAATTCAGTCGGTAACTGGATGAGGTGAGGGTCCTCCTCTCGGTCTAATTTATATTATTTTTTTTATAAATAATAATTAGTAAAAATCTTTCCTAAATAAGTTAACCTCTTAATTCTCCCTCCCGTGATATTCACGGGCTGTGTCTTTTATTCAGATTGTTTTATTCCCACCAGTGTAATTGGCTAAATAGTGTAATTGGTGTAATAACGTAACTGGCTTTTTTATGGTATCATCTTACCTGTCATTAAATAAGGTGAATATTTCTTTTTTTTTTTCAAAAAAGTGGTGCCAATAAGCAATTTGAATTTTTAAACTGTAATTTAATGCGACTGTTAAGGGGTTAATCAATTGGTTATATCCATATGTTTGTAGATAAAATTGACTCAATAACATTAGAATATAATGACAAACTTAATTTGTAGTTTACTGCATTCTATTTTCAAACTACAAATCATTTGAGATGTAATCAGCAAGGGTTACCTGTAGGCAGTAGAAAATTAAATGTTTAAATGTAACTTTCCTTGTATAGTGTAAGTCGAGGAATCTTGGGCAGCCAGTTCATTGTAATGACTTCCCGACAACGTTGCCACATCTGATGGATTTTCTTTATCTAAAATACCGAATTCTGTCCAGTAATCTTGATTAGTCATTTTTATTTATACAGGGCTCGCAGCGTTCCTAAAATTTTTGTACTTTGCTACCACTAAATTTAAACGATAATCTTAGTTGTATAATTCTATCATAGATGTCAAAAGGATGTACCACGAAGTATTCTTAATTACAATACTGGTAGCGAAGTGCGAAAATTTTAGGAACGGTGCGAACCCTGTTTATATAATGTTAAACATTTCGTGAATAAAGTAAAATAAAATTACTATTCAATTATTTAGGTGTGAATTCAGAAAATAAATCGTGAGTTATAGCACACGGCTTTTATATAAGAATTTGTTAACACTATGCCTACAACACGGGTCCAATGAACCCAACTGGCACATTCAAAATGCTTATTCAAGCCAGAAATATCTGTAAAATAAATGAAATATGTTAACCTTCCGTCTACCAGACGGGTCCATTGGACCCGACATGTACATTCAAAATATTTATTCAAACCAGAAATTTCTTCAAAACAAACTAAATGTATAAATCAGACAATAATAAGTTAAATAAACAAATTAAATAGTTTTAAGTAAAAATTCTGGTGTAGAATGTTTTTATAAAACTTGAGTAAAATTTCCGGTAGTTCTAGGGTTAAGGAAACAACTATAAGTTAAATAGTTTTAAATTAAAACAAAAAAACCTTTCGGCTCGGCCTACATGCGCAGGTAGATTTTTAAGTTAAGTACTAATTTCAACAAGAAAAACTAAATCATGATTAGCGATAAACACACTTTAAAAATTTGTTCTGGCCGCGTTTGATGAGTTTTAACTTCATTTTAATATGAGCTGGTTTTATCATAGTCATGTTAAGGCGGTATTAAAAAAAATACTTTTCCATGCTCAACAACTCGAAATTTTCTGACACATTTTCAGATTAATTTTTAAAAGCATGAAACGTTTTAAAGACATAAGCGGCCTGTTTTTTTTTTTTTTTCAATTAATTAGAACTTGATTTATAAACAATTATTTTCTCAGTAAGACAATATTTTTCGTTTCCAACACAATCGTTTCGGGAAATTCGGTTCAAAATGTCTACTATGACATCATTTTTTGAAGTATATTCTGCCTCTATCAAAATATCAACCATTACGGTACATTATATAGTTTCTGAATAAGAAAACCTAGCAATTGGATGCGTTTGAGAGCAAAAATGAATTTAAAAATGAGTCAGAAAAAAAAGGAGTTTCGATTTGAGTACACCCTTAACCCCTTCGGGACGGGAGCCTTTTACGAAATTTTTAATCTTTTGTCACCATTTCTTAAAAACAGAAATTTGTGTCTTCTTGAATCGAGAAAATGCGCTGATTAAACAAGGCTAATTTTGCAGTAAAATTTTTCTGGTGAGGAAAAACAAGGATTCTGAGCGCTTCATGCGGCACGTATACGTGTCGCTCGTCCCCAAGTGGTTAACTCCTTGAAGGGCGGTGATGCCGTGACTGCATCACATAATTTTAATACCTAATTGCCACATTGACACCGGAATTTTATAATGAAAATTTCACTTTTATTAAGTACGCGAAAAGATACTTTTACTTGTTTAAAAATAAATTCTCTTGTAAATACTGGTGTCTATAAATTATTTCAACATTTTACGAATACGAGTACCTTGCCCCTGAAAGGGTTAATACGGATATTTTTTTTTCAATCGCTATGTATTTTTAATTTGTATTTGCTGTAAGAATTGGCACTATCCAAAACTTGTCAATATAAAAGTTGTAGATAATTTTAAGAAGATATATAATAAATTCATGCGGAATTTATACCTTGTGAATTGACGAAGTTATGGATTTGTTTTTCCCCAAAGCCCTATTTTTTTCGCCCCTTGAGCCCATTTTTTATTTCATCAAAAATCTGTCACGCATAAATTTTTGGCCCTTTTTTAGAAGTAATAATAACTTTAAATTGATTCAATTGTATTATAATTAAAAAGTTATGGGTGTTTTCGGTTTTTACAAAAACCCTCCCCCACCCGTTTGGTCCGATTTTGTCCGTTAACGAACGAGATTTTGTGGCCCTTGATTTTATGCATCAGTTTGGAAAAGATTTGTGCAGAATTACGGAAGTTATAGTGTCCATAAAAAAGTGATATATATGCATATAGATAGATAAAGTTTTTTACTGAGTGCAGTTTTGGGTTCTATCGGGATCATGATCGGTGTAGATCTGCAAAAGTATTTTAGAAATTCCAACACAGGAGAGATTGTAATAGGTAGTGTTTTATACGAAATCTACCTAAAAATTCTGGTGTAGAATATTTTTATAAAGCTTGAGTAAAATTTCCGATAGTTATAGGGTTAAATACCTACGATGGGAAGTTATTGGGACATTGGAATCAAATCAATATAAAACAGGTATGTTAAAACAGCGTTAAATGCGTCATTCTAGTTACTTCAAACGACATATTCGGCATTCAAAGTTTTAGCTAAAAACAACAATGATCGATATCGGATTCCGATTATTTGATATTTTGGGCGCATTGAAGAAAACAACATCAATTCCAAACAAACATTGGTTTTATCTTGTTGTAGTGTTTGGAAGATGATGTAAAACTTATAATAAAACTTATGATATTTTTTGAGCATGATAAACAATGAAATAATCATTCCCCATCAATACATTGTTTTTTCTTTTTTACCTTATCACTTCTATAACGCAGTCATAGTACGGCATTAACCCTTTATGTACTGAATTATCAAGTCATGGAAATTTTATCTTCTAAAGCCTTTTTGGTGAATTGTTTAAATTACATTAAATGATTTTCATAATCATTTAATAAATTTTAGAAAAAAATTAGAAAGATTGAAGGATTTAGAAGGATTAATTAAATTTCAATTCATAGGGATTTTGTGCAATATTTATAACCCCAATCAAATCTTTTATTTTAAATATTTTTCTTAGTATTTTGTAGAATTAGTAAGTATACAAATGCAATGTTCTTACAATAGAAATATAGAAATATTTCCGAATCAAAAATCCCCCCCCCCCTCACAATGCAAAAAAGCTGAAAAGATCCAAATTCCCTTTCATCCTTTTAAAAATATTTTTGTTTTGCGTAACCAATGATGCTTTTGGGATAAGATAAAATAATGTATCTATGACTCATTCTAAACTATATTGCAACTAATCTATGTATTAAATGAATTTTATAACAAGGCATTTTAATGGTACTTATAAGTACAGTCAGTAGATGAAGAGTTAACATGAATAAAAATCGGGAATAGAATCTAAACTAAATTAACACAGGCAAACGTCATAAATTAACAGCGTCATAATTAACATAAAAATTAATATTACTTTCTTACACTCGCGTGTTTAAGTTCAATTACGCTGCTGAAAATGTTTAACTGAGAACTGATTGCATCCTAAAAGCCTGTTTTCCTGTTTGAGAAAACTGACTAGTAATTCACTATAAAACTAACCGGAAACGTTTCCGATAATTATTTGCATCAAAAGAAACACTGTTTTTATAAATGCGTCTTTATATCTTGATATTGGTTTCTGAGGATTTGAAAAATAAAGAATGCTATTCGGAATCGTGGGTAACATGCGTTTTATTATATTTTTCTCAGCATAATCCTTTATCCTCTTCGGTCCTTGCGTCCCCAAACGGGGACCTCTGTCCTTTTCCTTATAAAAACTAAAATGTCCAATTCTTTTACTTTTTCACATCGCTTCTTAATAGCTGAATGTTTTTTGCGTTCAAAGCAAACGAATAAATGGCAGCATCTAAGCTGATTCCCACATAAAATAAATGTTATTTTCATCTTAGTTTGCAAAATGCCTAAAAATGCCCAAAAGACAGTATGACCAAGAAAGTGAGAAATTTTCATAAGTATTTAACTTAAATCTTTTTCAATAAAAATTTTTGAGGATTTGTAGATTATTTACTTGTAAAGCTCTAAAATTTGTGATTGCATTAATTTAGGTTAATGGTTATTAAATTGATGTCTCAAGGGGGTTTGTAGTTTTAGATCCATATTTTTTAACCTAAATTACTAAGCGCCTAAAGGATCCAATTCAGAAAAGATATTTTTTCTGTCTTTTACGGCGCCAGTTTGTTTTGGAAAAAAACAATGAATAAGCATCTGTGTTATTACTTTAGCTTCGGAACTGAAGAGGTTTAGGCCCGAATTATAGATCAGAAATTTGCCTCTCTTCAATAATTATCTTCGTTAATGTCTGGAGATATAAAAAACAACTTATATAAAAACAATTGGATTTTTAGATACATTTTTAAATAAAACTGATTTAATAAATTGGTAGTTAGAGTTTATTTTTGGAAAATATTTCCCACAATAATTAGATTAATTAACAAAAAATACTGCTATGGAAACATCACAATTCTTACAAGAACAATGTAAATAAATGCAGGATTCGGACGGGTCTTTGAATTTTCCGTCTAAGAAATTCTTCGGAACCAGCATTTTCTTATGGAACGTCTCTCCACAAATAAGGCGATATTTCGTCCGTTTAAACTAGATTTATTTTTCTATTAAAAAATATACTGATATTTTGCCTTGAAAATAACGGTACCCTTACGAACCCTGAAACATACTGTGATCCTATCTGCAACCGGGAAGTGTTTTGTTGTTGCATTTTTTTTTGTAAAACGTTTCTTAACACAAAAGCTAACCGCGAGGTTTCAAATGACGTTTTTGAATTTCTTAAACTAAATCATTACGAAATTTCTCTATATTTCACGACTTTTATTAAAATATGTGATTATATTATTCCTTAAAATGCCTCATATCCGAACTACATATTTTGCATAGAAAAATTATTTTAGACTTAACTACCGCAAGGGGTGATTGGACCCCTGAATAAATTTATGTGAAATCATAAAGATTTAAATGTTTTATTTTGTAAGGACATTAGTAAATTGCGTATTTTTGCTATTACATCTTTATTCTATTGTATTACATCATATTTGTTAATAATTTCCGGTGCGGAGTAATTCTGTTTATAAACTGATGAAATAATTGTCTGACACCAGAATTTATAAACAAATTTATTAGAAAATACGAACTTGCTTATTTTCACGTACGTTATAAAAGGAGAATTTTAATTTAATATTCTTGGTGCCGATTGTCAATTTTGGAATTCTAATTTTTTAAGGACTTCGCCCTCGAAAGGGTCAATGTGTGATGATATAATTAGAAATTGACTTTACTCCGAGTGAGATTCTAGTTTGAACATTTCAGGTTATATCAAGAACGAAATAATCTTAAAAATGTGTGGTGAACATGCATAAAACAAATTTGCACTACATTTATTGATTAAATTTTCGAATTTCTCGAAATAATTATTTTCTCTTAAAAATATTGCGTAATTATATTTTTTTTTACTTTAATAGATAAGCAATTTGTAATAATTATTTGAAAAAAAAATGTTTTATTCCTACATCAAAGTGTATCAACTAGTACATTTTTCGCAAAGCCTCGTAAAATAGATAACTTTATATATAGGGTCATTTGACTCCGTCCGGTAGAAATAGATATAAAAAATATCGGTACGTTTAATGTTAATGGAAGAAAAGTTTAATCCATGTAAATGGTTGAGAAAATAACACCATTAAAAATATTTAGCTTCGACTGTTTCGCTGAGCTTCCTGGATGTAACCCAGAAAAGTATTTTCTATGAAAAGTGCCATATACTTTTATTAGAAGGCGAATTAAATAAATTTTATATTGCATTTTCGTTAACGGGACCTAACCCATTCGGGACCATAGGTGCATACATGCACCCTCAAAAAGAGCATACAAAATTTGCTTCAGTCACAAGTAAAAAAGAAAAGTAATATTTAGTTTCTTTAATCAAAACATTCTCGTGATTGTTTAAGTAAAGGTAACTTTTGCAAAAAAAAAAAAAAAAAAAATAAAGTGGTACCAACCAAATAAAATTTGTGTAAAAGCCACCGGTCCCGAAGGGATTAAAAGTCCTGTTGGAGCATAAAGGGTTAACAAACATTTGTCTTTTTTACACTGAATCACGCTTTATATGAGAGCATAAAAATCTTGTTTAACATGTGCACGTCCTGTAGAATTCGCTAATTTTGATTACAGGAATTAGGTTATTATTTGTCCATGCATAAATATGATTGGTTTACGATTATTGCTTTAAGTCCCCTATGACTACAAATTTATCTGATTGCATATTACATCTTATATATACATTTTATATATGGTGATTGCAATCAAGTGTAATGAATCTTTTGAGACCTCCCAACTTACGTTTGATATAATTGAAATGCGCTTTCTCTGCCCGAAGAAATATGAATAATTCTGCAAATTGTATTATATTCAGCAATTTCGAAAGATAGATGAGATATGTTCAGTTAGAGAATAAATTATATGATGCATGTGTTTTGAAAACTTTGAAGTCAACTTTTATGAAATGAATGGTTTGGTAATTTCAAATTTATTATAGCAGCGAAATTTCAACTAATTTTATTGATTTAGATAAATTACACAGTGTATTAATAATTTCAACTATACATCAATTGATCCATTTTATGAAAGGGTATCAATAAGCTTTTGCCCTCACATAGAAATAGTTGAGCAAAGTTTATGAAATTGCTACATTGTATTAGTCTTTTTCTATATAGTCACCGTGCACAGTAACACATTTCTGCAAACGGTATTTCAAAAACAAGGGGGGATGTATTCCAGGAGACCCAAAGGGGGTCATTTTTCTAACTTTCACCGACCCCCACATGTGACATATTGTTGGAAAGGCCTGCGACCACTTATTCATGTTATGCACATCCTGAGCCCCTCCCCTCAATTTTCCCTCCGAAGGGAGGGGGGGACTTTTCTAAATTTTGCGGACACCATTCATGGGCCTCGGGGGGCAAATTTGGGGGCGGGGCTCGGGTGGCGCATAATATGAATAAATGGTCACAAGCCTTTTCAACAACGTCACATGTGGGGGTTGGCAAAAGTTAGAAAAATGACCCCTTTCAGCCCACTATCGCGCCTCCTGGAATACGTCCTCCCCCCCCCTCTTTTTGAAATACCGTTTGTAGAAATTTGTTACTGTGCATATTGACTATATAGAAAAGGACTCATACAATGTAGCAATTTCATAAATTTTACTCAATTATTTCTATGTGAGAACAAAGACTTACTGATACACTCTCGTATATTAAGTTTTAAAATGTGCCAAGAACTTCGAACCTCCCTGTATTTTTTTTAACGATATAGATCTTTTGCATAATTAAGAAAAAAATTGAATAAAAATGTCCTTTTACTAAACACTGACATTTACCCTTTAACAAACCATCTAGAGAATTACACTTTTTACGATAACCATATTAAACGCAACAATTTGATTAAAAAAATGACTAAAATGATTACCGGAAATTGACTTTTTTTCATGAGTACAGCGTACTTCTTATAAAACTATTATTAAAAAAAAAAGGCGATTTAAAAATTCCCCAAAAGACTAATGATATTTTCTTATAAAAGAATTTAAGAAAACAGCCAAGTTTCATAAGCTATTAATTATTTTTGTGGATATTTTTTCTACCGTATCTGTATTTTCCGGAAGTTAATAATCTCAGAAGATAATCGTCTTATTAGCAATTTTTGAATTTTTTTTTCTTTTCATTTACTTTGAGTAATACGGTTTTTTAGTTTATAAATTTATTTCCATAGTTTTTAGTTTACTTAATATAGAATTTTCAAATCTGAGTTAGATTTCTATTTAATCTGTTATAAAAGGTAAGGTAAAATATAAACCTATTGTGCTCTATGACGTATGCAACGTACGTCGTGATATCTGGCTGATTTTTTTAATTAGACATTCCGAATTCTCAACAGAAAGTTTTAGTTCTTAATTTTGCTTTACAAGACAAACAGTGAACAGTGAACAGCGGTGCAGTTCCAGGGGCTACGTATTTGAAGATCAAATCCACGCCCTGTAGATGAGTTTGTGTATAGCACATCATAGAAAAAACAGGAAATGTTAGTCTAAGTGTAGCGAAAAACTACTATGAGTGTCGATAATTTCCCGCACCGCCGAGAGTCAAAGATTGAATGAGGGAAAGAGAGAGGAAAAAGTCTATTTAAGTAAATGGCCAGTTAGGCAGCCAATACGAAAATAGGGGCGGGGCTTCACTGTTACATGAAGTCCGTGAAGTAGTTACACTAGTGACATACATCCGCTAACAGCGCTAGAAAGCAGGGGGTTAATTGCATCACATGACATTCAAAAACATGCCTGTGATTTAGCGGAAGACAGAGAGAGAACAGAAAGGAAAAAGTGTGTAAAAAACAATAGTCCGAATCTGCATTTGTAGTAGCTAAAAATTGCACAAAATGTTATGTTTTAGAAGTAGACACGCCCGCCGTTATCCGGATAAGGAATAATAACATCAAATGTTCCTAAAATCATTGTTGAAGACATTTTTCTCCGGATGGGATTTCTGAAGCTTTGGAAGGGGTGTGTGCTTTAGACTTCCGGGTGGATTGCTTTTTCAGACCATTAATAAGAGCGAAATCCAAACTCGTTTCTTTTCAGATTAAGTAAAATAATGCTATAAAAAGTGATAAAATGTCTTTATAAAGATTGACGATCGTTTCGTCGCACCAACGGCGACATTTTCAAAATCATTCAGGATAGAAAATATTTTCACATAATTTAAAAACAATAAACATAGTAAAGAATGTCTACCAATCCCCGAAGCTTGTCGAATATGATATAACATCAGTATGTTTCTTTGCTTCGGTGGTTTAAAGCAGTCATACGACTTGAACGGTAAAAAGCTATGATGGCTGAGAGCAGACATGCCACTGGAACGGTAAGAAAGCTGTGGTGGCTGAGAACAGACAAACGACTGGAAGGGTAAAAACGTTATGGCGGCCGAGAGCAGACATACGACTGCCTCGTTAAAAAGCATTGGTGGCTGAGAGCAGAGATGCAGCTGGAACGGTAAAAGAAGCCGTGATGGCTGAGAGCAGAGATACAACTGGAACGATAAAAAATCTGTTGTGGCTGAGAGCAGACATACGATTGGAACGGTAAAAAAGCTGTGGTGACTGACAGCAGACATACGACTGGAACGTTAAAAAAGCTTTGGTGGCTGAGTTCAAACATACGACCGCAAAGGGTTAACCCCTTGGGGACGAGCGACCGGTATTCGTGCCGCGTAAAGCGCTCAGAATTAGTCATTATTCTCACCAGTAAATTTTTATTGTAATTTTTGCCATATATAATCCGAGCATTTTCCCGATTCAATTAAGCAAAAATTTCTGTTTTGAAAAACCAGTGATAAAACATTAAAAATTCTGTCAATGACGCTCGTCACAAAGGGGTTAAAGAAGCATTTGCGAAAATTATATTATTTTCGCTGCCACTGTTTTTCGGAAACGATTCTGAATGTTTTTTTTTTGTATTAATCGTAATTATGAATACTAAATTGCGAAAAATAGTGTACTCTAGGAAGAGTTCTAAATAATTTATTATTTCCTTTAAAAACTGAAACGGATACTAACTCTTGAAATTCCTTACTATCAAAACTGTTTGTTATTGAACTTGGGATTATACGTAATTATGTTTTTAAAAACTTCTTCATTAAAGCTGCTTTTAACTCCTTTGTATATTTACTTAAATGTTCAGTTTTAAGTAAAGTAAATTGCGTTTAGAATAAGAAAGATTAATATCACCAGAGAAGTAATTTTACAAGAAAAGAAAGTGGGAAGAAAGGAACTAACTTAATTAGCATCAAAGTGTAATCTATAACATTTACACATAAAAATTGTTCCTAAAAATAAAACGGTCTTAAACTTTTGATATTTCTTACTACCAAAGCAGCCCATTATTTAATTTGTTTTTATATATAACTATGTCTTAAGAGAGCTTATTTGTTAAAAAAATTTTCTACACATTTATTAGTGCATTTTCTTAACTTTTTCATTTTAAGTATAATGTAAACTTCAATTATTAAAGTAAGAAAGATTAATATGATCACAAAGGTAATTTTTCAAGAGAAGAAATTGTAAATAAAAACTATTAACAATATCAAAGTGTACTTTTTAAGAATTTTAAATAAAAAAAAATAATCTTAAAATATTTAATGAGCTTCTAGAAACTTTATACTGCCAAAACTATTCGTTTCTTAAATTGAGATTTATATAATTACGTTTTAAAAAAGTATTCGTCATAACTATTTTATACTCAATAGTACATTTGAAATAAGTTGATAAAATAAGAAAAAGCAACATGATCACTAAACTATTTTTTTTCAAGAATAAAAGAAAAGATAAATCTTCGAAAGGTGGAAAGCATTAAAGGACTTAACAATATTTGTAAAAAAAATCGAAAAAATGTAGAAGCCAGACATACAAAATTAAAAACTTTTTAATATTTCCCTGTGTGTTGTTCTTTTCAAAAAAAGTAATATTCAGACTATATATATGTATATATATGTATGTGCCTGTAAGCAATTTCCTTGAGAAATATTAATATAGAAGAACATTAGCTTACATATACTTTCGAAATTCTAAACACGATTTTATAAATAAAGGAATGGAATTTTTATTTTTATCATTTACTATTATTTTTGTCAGTTTATTTCTTTGACTATCCTGTACAAAATTAATTTATATGTAAATTTTGTAATAACATACTTTTTCAGCAAGGTTAATAATAATTTTTTTAAATGTCTTAATGGAAAGTGAAAGTGTATGTGAAAATAATATTATCTGAGTATGAAATCCAGTTTACACTATTTCGAATAAAAATTATTTTCGCGTGGGACGTTATGGTATGAAAAAATACTTCATGTATATAATTAAAACGTTTTAATAAAGGTGCCAAAAAAGAATGACATGAATATTTAAATATACAGGGTCTTTCAGTAAAGCGGTTACAATGTTTCAAGAGAGATAGAATACACCTAGATGATGGGAAATCATATAGCAATGCATGGTCGAAATCGCTTTATTGGGGCGGTAGTGATGTCACAAAACACAAGAAAGGACAAAAAGAAGGTGAGAGATTGGGAACTTTTTTAATTCAGATTATTTGACTGTCACCACTTTTTTAAAATTGTATAATTCGCCTTATTTTTCAGAATTTTTAATCCGTTTTTTAATATGTCGAATATTTCTATTTCAAAAAAGCGGTGACAATCAACAATCTGGGGACAAAAAAGTCCCCAATCTGCCAACACAGATGAGAAAACATGTACGCACACGTATCCGCTGCGATGTGTTCTTCCATATGGTTTTAGCAGGGCTCCCAAATGGTCCGCCATGCGAATACCAATAAATTTTAACAGAAAATTTTATGATAGGTTTGCGCTAGAATTAACTTTCAAAGGTGCTTTCGGGGCAGTTTGTAAGAAAAATTTTCTAAAAAAATATTGGTATTCAGTTGGCTGACCCTTTGGGAGCCCTGTTTCAGCATGATGAGGACCCCGCCCATTACAGCGCTAGCGTTCGTCTCCACCTGAATGCAACCAGGGATTCATGAGTACAAAGAATGGCCAGCAGTAGATCTGGAGGGATAGTCCGGTGCATTTGCCCGCACGATCGCCAGACATCATTTGCTTTGTCTACTGTCTCTGGAGGTATGCCAAGACACTGATATATGAAAACCACGTTAACACTGCCCAGGAACTTGTTGCAAGCATCGTGGCAGCTATTGGGGAGGTCCGGGATACGCTCTGTATTTTGCAGAATATTAGACCTACCATGGGCCGGCGATGTGAGACTTGCATACGGCCCGGGGTCGTAATTTCGAACACCTTCTTTGATAACGATCGTTGTCTCTTTTTGTTTGTGCTTCTTAGTTTTTTGCTGTACCAAGAAGAATAAACTTTTTCTTACCCTGTTCGCGTCCTTCCTTCCTTGTGTTTTGTGTCGTCACTACCGCTCCAGAAATGCATTTCCGACGATGCATTGCTGTGTAATTTTCCATCGTATAGGTGCACTGTATCTTTCCTGAAACTTTGTAGCAGCCGAGCTGAAACACCCTGTATGTGCCCAAAGACACACACATACACATACACACACACACACACACACACACATATATATATATATATATATATAATTAAAATAAAATCACGTGTATGAAAATAAAGGTAAAAATGAAAGATAAAAAGTATTAATCGTGAGATTAAAAATATAAATATTAAAAAAAGACTGAATGTGATACGACACCGTCACAGAAGCCAAAATCCATTTCATAATAGCATATTATGACATCGAATATTATTAGCATAAGGCGTATAAAGGGCAATATTATGCTCCTTATAGCATATCGAAAATCACCGAGAAATAAATGAAAATTAAACTAAAAAATACAAAAAACGTAAAAAATATAAAAAAAATTCAACAACCATAAATATTGACAATGATTCAACCGTATTCATACCGAAGCCATGTGCTATCAGCTAGCAGAGTAACACGAGTCAAGATGGTGAGAGGATAAAAAAGGATAAAGATAAAGGAACACATACTGCCATCTAAAATTGGAATTAATAATTGCATTACAATTACCTAAATGTAAATAATGAATTTAAATAAAATAAAGTCTTAAATATAATAAAATAAATAAAAAAAGTCATAAAGTCAAATGTGCCGGAGAAGGAAGTAGGAATTTACAATATCAAATATCTAGTCTAGATATAAATAAAATTAGATGAGGATAAAAAAAAAAAAGGATAAAGTAAAAAAAAAAAATAATAGCCATATTAAAGACAAATTCGTTAATATTATAAAAAAGTTGTAGAATGGTGAATGTTGACGTTAAATTAGTATTAAATAATTATTAAAATAAGTATTTTAAAATAATAGTAGAGATTAGTATGTAGATGTTAAATTAACATTAAATAAGTAAAAATATCAGAATTTAAGGGTATTCCAGAATAGCCAGGATTAATGCATATAATTATTTTGAAAATTATATGGTTTATAAATGTATACGTGCTTAACCCACTTTTTTCAATATGTATTTTTATAAATCTTCCCTATAATCTTTTCTTGGTAGTCTCGACCCCAATCCTCCTTAGTAGCGATTTCATTTTATATATTTTTTGGAGATATGGGACATTCTCACAATCTTTTGACTTTTATGTCCCTGAATAATAATTTTTATTTTAATAGATTTTTTTGTGTTTTTTTTAATTTCATATACTGGGGAACATCCCATTGCAAGATTGCATAACAATAATAACAAGATAAATAAGTTTTGGACGATGTTGGGGGTCCAAATACCAGGAAAACACCTATACCGTCTCGTGTCCCTGATGCTGATTTTTAAGTTTGGAGCTGTCTGGATAAAATTGTTTCAATAAAAATAATTCGATGTAATTTTTTTCCGAAACTGGAACTATTGTTTTATATAATTATGTAGCAAAAAAGTAACCTGCACGCATTTTTAGGGTTGTTATTATTTTTTAAACTCTGTCCCTGGGTTTTAGATTTCTTACCGTCCCTCTTCTAAAATTATACACAAAATCACTTCAGATGCCGCTACAGAATTTCTTTTAAGTTTTTTCTCATGCAGAAGTATGCTAGAGAAAGGATGCCTAAAATTCGTTGACAGGAAATTTACTGCAGAATTTAAATCAGCATTTAAATATCACTTTCAAGCATCGTGGATTTATTGGTAGTCTTACCGTCCCCAAGGTTTATTCCTGCACTTTTCGAGGAAAATTAATTTTTTTTTTAATTTAATCCAATGTAAATAACTGTTTCTAAAATCAATGAACATTGTGGCTCCCACTTAGTCTTAACATGATTTTCCAAAAATGGATGGTAATTTTCCTTACCGTTCCATCATTACCGTCCCTTTTTTTCCCATTTCGTCCCTTTTTTTACTAAACCGTCCCTTCTTTAATACCCCTTTAAGACAATGTTATACAAAAATGATGTGTTAAAAGTACTACATTTTTATTATTTCTTATTTGAATGTCCTGTGGGTACTATGCAAATTCATTATAAGTAAAAATTTGGAAGAAAATAAAAAGTTATAGTGGTAAAATGGTAAGGAAAATTAAACTCGCAAGTTTAACTTAAACCTCAGTTAAATAAAAATATTTTCGCTGCTGACCCTTTTTTCTTTATTTTGAATCACTAAGGCATTCATCTATCAGATTAAAATGTTATTTTAGCAAGTTTAATTTCACTAGATTTTTATTCCCGAAAGACAAAAAGATTGTGAGAATGCCCCATATATATATCTATATACCTTTGAAATTATATATAAATATTTATATATGACAAATTCCGTTAACAGTAATGACCAAATCTTTGATTTAAAGAAGACATGTAATAATATTTTACTTTAATATCTATAATTTATTCATATAACACACTAGCAAAATCTATATATGTGTATGTGTGTTTATATTACAACACGGGTGACAAAATAATACGAACACCTATGACACCAATGGCTTACGAACTGCAACTCTTCCATAAATGTTCGAAACCTGAAATTCCCTTTGGACAGTTCTTGCTGAAATCGGATTCTAGAGACGACTATTTATCTCTGACGTTATCTGGGATAAAAATTGTCTACGCTTTCGGACCACTATGCGGATCAACTCTCTTTTATCCCTCTCAGAAAGCTTTCTTTTCCGTCCACTGTTGTTCTTCGCAGACGACACTTTACCGCATTTCGTTTTTGCTGCCATAACAGCTGACACAGTTCACAGCTGTCACACTTGCACGCCTCAAATAAATGGCTGCTTCCATCGCGGGGCAACCGCACTGCATTCCGACAATCATTGTTTTTTCGAACTCTGACAGGTCAGTCATTATTGAGTTTTCCAGAGCGTATGGTAAGCACATGCGACACCTATGACGGATGTTGAGCGACTGATACACTACCTTTCATATCCACTAGGTGGCAGAATTCATCGCAAAGTGACATGCGTAGTCTGCTTCCTTGACCATGCCTTTTTAATGGGTGTTCATATTATTTTGTCACCCATCTGTATATACAGGGTGTTCCGTTAAAGGGGTCCAATATTAATAGGGGTAATAGAGGAGATCACACGGAGCATAAATCAGTATATAATGCCTGGCCGGATCTCAATAATTTTCAAGTTACAGCAAATAAAATGAAAAATCGGAAATTTGTAAAAAACCCCTCATTGCTAAACTATCGATAATGCTACATAAAAACGAAGCACATATTTAGAAAGAGCAGAAAAAATCCTACGAAATGACATAAGTTGTTTTAGAATATTGAGAATTAATGGCGAGTTACAAGCTCTGAAACAGTGAAAAAATACAAAATCAAATATTTAGCAAAATAGTTAATCGTTAATTCCAAAAATGCAACTCTACCTACATCAAGGAAAATGTTATAAAATTTGGTCCATTCCGAAAGCTTTCGAAGAAGCTGACAATAAACCATATCAGTTTAATTGTATGGGAGAAATCAAGCAGTTCCCTAGTTACAACTCTGTACTGTTGCACGCTCGGAAAGGGCGAAACTCCGCCCATGACGATTGTAAACACCCCGTTTTAATATCTTCCAATTATACATTTCTGATCAACCTCTATCAATACCCTTTCATTATTCAGTCTGGTCAAGTGAATGACATATTGTGCAGCTCTCGCCTTGTCTTAAAGCAAACTCCGTGACTGCTGCGTTTCCTCCATGAACTTTCAGGATGATGAAGAAGAAGTACTTTTTATGCAAATTTTCTATGTGTGTAGGAAGAAAAGTGTAATAAAACAGCAGTCATCAGTGGGCGTTATGTTAAAGGGAGGCTGTTGTAAGTGGGATTGTAGTAAGTTGATGTATAATAATTATGCTGTAATACTCTAACGAAGAATATGCGGACATGCATCTGATGTACGGGCAAGCTCATGGAAATGCATGTCTAGCACAGCGCATGTACCGTGAGCAATTTCCAAGGAGACGTTGGCCAAGTTCGAAACTCTTCATAAAAATCGATAGACGATTACGGGAGACTGGATCGTTTAATACAGCAAGCATTGATGCAGGGAAACCTCGACATGTACGAACACCTGCAATGGAAGAAGATGTACTGAATATTTTTAAAGATAACCCCTCCACGAGTACACGAGCTGCTGCGTCTGAAGTCGGTGTTTCTCACCAAAGTGTGTGGCGTGTTCTGCGTGCAGAAAACATGCACCCCTTTCATGTGCAGCGGGTACAACTGTTATCAGTAACAGATTGTGCTCAGCGGACAGAATTCGTACGCTGGTTGCTTAATGTAACAGAAAATAATCCACAATTTCTGGAAAATATTTTATTTACTGATGAAGCAACATTTACGAGAGAGGGCGTGGTAAACACGCACAATATGCACACATGGTCATATACAAATCCGCACACTGTTTTCCCGTCGAACGCACAGCAAAAGTTCAGTGTGAACATATGGGCAGGTGTCCTCGGCGATTATCTCATAGGATCATATTTACTCCCAGATGTACTCAATGGCAGTACGTACTTGGTTTTCCTTTGATATCTTACCGTAGTTACTGCAAAATGTGCCAGCAACATTGCCCCACAATATGTGGTTTATGCACGATGGCGCACCGGCACATTTTTTCATAGGTGTTCGCAATCACCTCAATTCAACATATCCTGGGAAATGGATTGGACGCAGTGGACCTGTTGCTTGGCCTGCACGCTCTCCAGACCTCAATCCGTTAGACTTTTTTGTTTGGGGACACCTTAAATCGCTGGTGTATGAAACGCCTGTGGAGACACCGGAGTATTTACTAGCGCGAATCGTTGTCGCTGCAGGAGACATTCCCAACTCCGTCGGAGTTTTTCGGCGTGTTCGCCAATCTTTACGACGTCGCTGTCGGCTGTGCGATTCTGTTAATGGGCGCAACTTCGAACACCTATTATAATAATGTCCGTTCGTCTGCCTTCCGACATTGAACTGTGCAGCGCAGGCCAGAAGACTATGCTTCACATATGTCATAAAGTACGTGGAATGTAATTCTTTATTTGTCATTTTTCTTTTATTTTCAACACTTTTTGGCACAGTATTTTGTAAGTCACAGACTGTGGTGTACTCAAATTGTAAATTACAAAGTTTGTATGAATTAATTTAAAATTTAGTGTCTTTTTTAAATTTATAATTAATAAAATTATTATGCTATTTGTTATTATTATTTCCTATCATAAATTATGATGCACATATACATACAATAATTGTCCATGTAAAACATGTACTGAAACTTCTTGCATAGTTACAAATCGCAATATTTTTAATTATTTCCGAATTTTCACCACCAGTTTAATTTTAAAGAATTTAACTTAAGCTTTATATCAATAAAAGACCACTTTAAAATGTAGACTATTATTGTAAAGTTATTTTAGTTCATTCAACTCTTGAATAATTAAAAATGTTGCATCTCAGAAAAAGCATGATCGAAAATGTATAGTTGAGAGTAATTAAAAAGGCGGTGTTTCCAATCGTGATGGGCGGAGTTTAACCTTTGCTAGTGTCAAAGAAAGCGGAGTTGTAACTAAGAAACTGATTAATTTCTCTCACACAATTAAACCGATATGGTTCATTGTAAGCTTTTTCGAAAGTTTTCGGAATGGACCAAATTTTACTACATTTTCCTTGTTTTAGCTAGTGTTGTCTTTTTGGAATTAACGATTAACTATTTTGATGTATATTGGATTTCGTACTTTTTTCACTGTTTCAGGGCTTGTAACTCGTCAATAAATATTGCTATTTTAATACAATTGATGTCATTTTGTAGGTTTTTGTCTGCTCTTTCTAAATATGTGCTTCGTTTTTATGTAGCATTATCGATAGTTTAGCAACGAGGGTTCTTTTACAATTTTCCGAATTTTCATTCTATTTGCTGTAACTTGAAAACTATTGAGATCCGACCAGGCTTTATATACTGATTTATGCTCCATGTGATCTCCTCTATTACCCCTATTAATATTGGACACCTTTAACGGAACACCCTGTATATATATATATATATATAGAGAGAGAGAGAGAGAGAGAGATTGTATACTGGTCTATAATGTGCATACATCATTTTTCTCTATTTTCTAATCTGCTAATTAGAATGCAGTTTTTTTTTGTACTTCATAGCAGTCATAATAAACGATATTTCGTATTTTTCATACTAACATATTTTATAGTTAATTTGTTTTATACCGCATGCATAATTATAGCAGTGTACATTGTATCGCACGTCTTAAATTCTTGTAATGTGTAATTGAAATTATTTTGAAAAACATATCTATAAATTTCTCACATTTTTAACGATTGCTTGTTTACTTATACAAAATATTTTCCTTACAGGTGCAATCTTTAAAACATAAACGTGCAGCAAATAAAAGAAGGTGAGCTCGTAAAATTTTTTTCACATAATTTGTTGTGTTATTTTTCTTTAGGTACTTTTCTTTAGGTAATCTTCTATTTCACTAAAATTAATGTTTATTTATGCGAGTTGTTTTCAAGTTTTTTTTTAATGTATCCATCATATATATATCAAGTAAAAAACTGAATTTGATGCATACAGTTTCATAGCGGCCATCTTTTACGATATTTTGTTAACAAAAAACTATAATAGAAATTTTAAGGGGACAGTCTACCTTTCAACAATTTCGTTTATTTTTAAAAAATATGTTTCAAAAGGTGAACTTACTGCATTTCAATGGTCAACTAAAATTATATTTTGAAAAAAAAATTATTATTTAACTGCATATTTAACCCCTTAACCTACAATGACGGGCGTAGCCGCGTACGATGATCGAGCCAAATGTAAATTCTTCTTACCTCTAAAATTTCACAGTAAATATAGTTTAATTTAAACGTCGCAATTCCATGATTAAACAAGAAGAATATCTCTATTAAATTTTAGTGGTAGCTATGGATTTGCCAAACCGTGGAGCTGTTGAGACGTAAATCATAGGTTAAAGTGTTAATTAAAATTTAAAAAAAAAATAAATTTGAATTTTTATTTTAATCTGCACTACTTTTTAAATATTGATATTTATGCCCATTTTTTTAAGATTTTCAAATATGTATTACACAAGTCTGCGCATAGATTTTTAGATACATCTAATATTACATTTAATATATTTTTTTACTGACACGTACAGTGTAAAAGGAAGAAATCTAACACATCTTCATATACTTTTATTTAAAAAAAAAAAATAACAAAAAACCTTAAGGCTAATTCCATGCGCAGATTTATCACATATATAATAAAGAACACGTACAAAAAAGTTTAAGTCTCTATCCCAAGTAGAAAAAAATCCTTAGCATTTTTAAAACATGAAAGTGAAAAAAATAGGAACATGGAGAAAAGTCATTTAAAGTTTTCCTTTCGGTGTGTAATCGCGCTAAATGTATTAACAAATTTTACAATATCTCGCGATATAAGGTTAGTTGGGGCAACTGGACCATGATTTTACAATGTGACTCTTGAGCTTCCGACAATTCAGCTTCAAAAAGCTAATGTTTATTTGAAATAAAGTCTGAACTTCTGTAAATATATTCAGTTAGGTTCCTTCTATGAGACAGAAATGCTCAAAATTACATTTAAAAATATAAAAATATAAAAATATGCATATTTCATCTTTCTTTCCTCATGGGTCCAGTTGCCCCATACAAATGGGGTAAGTGGACCAGGTGGGTCTATGTTCCACACGCGTTTTTTTATATATATATCGGTTATCAGGTCCTATTTGAAAAAGTGTAAACAACTTAAAAAAATTTAAACCAGGCAGATCATGTAAATTATATGTCTATAAAGAGCATTGTAAGGGAAACCTTTGCTATCAATGTGTCTAAAAAAGCACTAAAAGTGAAAATATTAGATTTATTTATACCAAAAACATAGAAATTAAGTAAGTACTTATGTACTTTAGTATAGGTAATAAGTATAAAAGTCACATGGGTATTTTAAGGGGAAAATTAGCAAGGCAAATCTATGAACAAACGGCTACGTAAGTACTTAAGTACTTTATCTGTATCCAGGGGTCACATTATAGAGGGAAAATTTTATTGTTCCTATCAGAACCCTTAATGAGTTACCTTCATGATCATTTTATTTAACGTATTCTAAAGAAAGGTTCGATGAAGATATTATTTTCAAAATAATGGTAGGAACGTTAAAATTTTCCCTATGGAATGCGACCCCTGTGTATCGTACATTTTCAAGGTTTGGCTATCTCGCTTTCAGGGGCAAGGTACATGGATTCGTAAAATGTTGAAACAATTTAATGACACCAATATTTACAAGGGAATCTATTTGAAAACAAGTAAAAGTATATTTTCGCTTACTTAATAAAGGGGAAATTTTCATTATAAAATTACGGTGCCAATGTGGCAATTAAGAATTTAAATTAAGTGATGCCATAACGGCATCACCGCCTCTCAAGGAGCCAAGAAACTTGGTTTGATACCACCCAATATGCTTTTTTTTTAATTTTATTACGTAATTTTAATAAGGTATTCTATAATTTTCTTTATTGTGAACGAAAAACAATGGAGAAATTTGCTTCCCGTAGTAAGAGAATCTCAAAAACATTATTTAAAACTATTGGGGTAACTGGATCCAGCATGGTCCAGGTACCCCGGATACATGTCCCAGTTACCCCATTCTTGAAATATTTATGGGGTAACTGGGACACCGGGCTTACATTTGAAACATGACGTAAATATGTATAGATACCTAATAATATTAATGTAGTTATATGCCTAATCTTTAAAAAAAAAGATTGTTTAATAAAAGTTCTTAAAGCATTTTAATAAACAGCCGAGGAAGTTCAACCATATTGACAATGTTTTTATAAAAAGAAACGTAAATTTTTGACAACCTATCACAGCAAAGTGAGAGTTATGATTGAGTTGACACACGTTGTTTTAGGAAGTAGAGATAAAGGTGCATTGTTCACAAAAGCTAAAACTTAAAAAACATCAACAGTTTTTTATAAAATAGCCTATGGCTCAGTTACCTCGTGGTTCCAGTTACCCCAACTAACTTTAATTGCTGTATGGGCAAAAATGAAGTGTCAAAATATCCACAATTAAACAGGCTTTCATTTAATTTTTTTGAAAAGAAAATCGATTTTGGGATCTATTTTGAAGTAAACTGTCCCCTTAAGTTATTTAACCGCGGATTTTGGCGATTAAATAAATCAAAAATTTACTATTAAACTTTATTGCTAAAGAAAAGCGTAAAAATTGTCAGTTATGCAATTTAGGTTACGCAATTTTAACATAATTTCTGCCATAAAATTTTATTTAGAAACTTTTAAATAATTTTTCCAACTATCCAATTTTCGCCAAGATCCTTGGACGTTCCTTAAGTCAATGTTTCGTTTGGCAGAGAGTTTAACGAATTATATTCATACCAATTGTTTAAATTGCACAAAAAATTTGTGGCACCAAGTTGCACATGTTTTAAAAATAAAGTATAAGTATCTATTTGTATCTAAGCAAGGAAATGATTCAAAGCACATCCAACAGCTTTTGATCTTGTCGAAAGATTATCCTTCACTGTGCGTAATACTGCTTCTTCCACTGCAGGAATTCTGAGATATCTTCCAGTGCTCTTATCACGCCTGGAAGCATAAAACGATCCACTCGCACACAACTATTAATGAAGATGCTCAAATGTTCGGGGATCCGGCAGGGAATCCTACCCGGGAATAGTTCAATCTAAATTCCTTGAGCCGCCAGTCCATTTCCTTGCGCAATCCCATACATGAAATGCATGACAGCAAGCTCTGCATTTGTGCAATAATCCATGTTACTCGAAATCCGTGCGAGAAATGACAACTGGACTCTGGAACCAACGAAGCGCATTCATTCGCCGCATTTAACAGCGCCCTCAACTGCCTCAACACTGCATTTCCGCACCCATATTCCTATACGAAATCTGCTTATTTAGGTGCCCTCTACCCAAGGTTATTAGACATATAAGGTTGGCTCGTCACTATGGACTCCGTCCCGCCCACTCTCGTTGCTAGGCAGAATCATACGTCACAAGAATCCAAGAATCCTTATTTTCCTGTCGGCCGTAACCCGTGTTTGCTATGTTTATGTTTGTTCGTCTAAAATATTTTTCTTTTTAGATTTAAAGTCAAATACATAAAAACTTGAATTTGAAGCTCTCTTTTAATATTTTATTTCATAAAGAGATATTCAATGAAAAGAAAGATATTTTAAAGAAACTGTTGAATATATATAATCAAACACATCCAATTTAAATATCGACAGTATGTTAATAACTTCTTTTTCTAAATTACGAATCTTTATCCGCGTAAAATATTTATATTTAAATTTTTATATTTATATTTAATTTTTATATTTAAATTTTTATATTTATATTTATATTTAAAATATAAGTAAAATTTTTTTCGCAAAATTCATAAAAACCACGATAAAAACCACGTAAAAAATTAAATTTAAAAAAAATTGTTGTAATTGAGATAGTTTTTACTTTTTGAAAAACACATATTCCCCAATTAAAATATCTCTTTAGTATTATTTTAATTTATTTTCTTTTAATTATTAATTAATTGTTTTCTTTTTAGTATTAAAATGCTTTCCATTGCGTAAATAATTCACCGGTGAAAGTGGATAAAGTTTTCATTTTTTTTTTAACTATGCAAATGAACAAAAATTCGGAAAAGTCCAATCGACGAGTTCTGGACGATTCCGAATTTTTGACTTTGTACTTTACTAATATATGCTTTAAAAGAATCATAATTGCATATGTTTAAGTCTTTTTTACTGTTTTTTACAACTTACAAATATTTTAAAACTTATTAGTCTTTATAAACGTAATTCTGAGAAGTTATTTTGTTTTTCTAATTTGTAGAAATTCAATATTAAAACGTACATTTTAATTAAATGAATTCAAGTTGCAACCCACTATTTTACTAATTTAATAAATATATATATATATATATATATAAATAAGAAATTGTCAACTAGTAAGTAAAAAATATATATCATAATAACAAAATAAGAGAGAAAGAGTGAGAGGGAATATAGAGCAGCTGTAACTGTTTTTTCTTTTTTTTTCAAAAATGTTTAATTTTTCACCCCCGTGTCACTGTAAAGATTTTAAAACTTATTAATTTTCTTCTATGTAGTTTTAAAACTAAGGTCTCTTATTTCTTTACACGTAAAAAAAAGTATTAAAAAAATTTTTTCCCTTAAAATTGCATAACAATTCAACTGTATATAACGCTATTAGCACAGGAGGGATTCCGACTGTGGATTCTTGTGACGTAGCAGAGAAAGACTGCTCCGATTGGGTGAAAAGTTACGAGCCAACCTTTACAGTCTAATAATCTTGCCCTCTACCTACCTTGACATTTTTGACATATAGTTCTGAAGCACCCTGTAATTATATATATACAGGGTGTGACCGACAAATTCAGAGGGGTGATAATGGGCATCAAGAGCGTGAAAAATTACCACCCCCATTTAATCAAAAATCCAGGATGTTCTATCCTAACCCAACTTCGATTGACTGTAATAATGTTCAAAAAACTGAAGTATATTACAATGACACTTCTAACAGACATGCTCACCTTTATTGTAAATATGATAACACTGCAAAAAAGTGGTAGAAGTTTCCATTATAAGAGCCCGCAATATACATTTGACGCTCCACATTTTGGACTGTGATTATCAGTTCAAACGGTATCATGTATTGCGTCAGCATCCTGACCTTTTTGTGATATTAGTTTTTCATGCAAAACAAGGTACATATCGTTAGATATTTATTTTCCCCCAAAAAATATTTTACTGTCAAGCTGACTTGAATTAAGGTGGCTATTTGTAACTAAATAAGTTGTTTTCGATCCAATGTTCTACGGCAAATTGTAACGCCTGCTATCCTCCTTCTGAATTTGTCGGTCGAATTCGGCAACAGCCTGTGTATATACATACATATATAAGGGACTCTCAAAAAGAAACGACCGGAGTCTGGAATGTGAAACCGGTGACAGAATGGTAATATTGTTGCTTCAGTAACAAAGAGGGTTTCCGACAAGAGCACGGAAGTCCACATGTCCGCCGCTAGAGGGTCACGAGTGCAAGTCACGTGACTACAAAGCAAGCAGAGGCATGCATCAGTCGTCCAACGCTCATTCGAGTTGTAAGCAACTGGAGATGATTCTTCGTGTCATCACTTCGAACCAGAATCGAAACGACAAAGTCTCCAGTGGAAACATCGAGGGTCATCACCACCAAGAAAATCCGAGGTCATCCACACAAGTGCAGGAAAGGCTATGCTGACGTTCTTCTTTGACCAAGACGGTCCCCTTCTGATAGACTTCCTGCAGCACGGGACAGCAGTGAATGCCCAGCATTACTCGCAACATTGACCACCCTTTCCCAAGCGATCAAATCAAAACGACCGGGCCAGATCACCCGTGGGGTCAGTCTGCTCTACGACAATGCAAGTCATCAAACGGCCAACACGATTACGGCACTCGGGCAGAAATTCAAGTGGGAGGTTCTCGGTCACCCTCCATACAGTCCACACCTCTCTCCCTGCGATTACGCGATTTTTGATCCCCTAAAAAGGCTATGAAGGGCAAACGATGCACCTCGGACGACGACGTCAAGCAGTACGTGCGGAACTGGTTCACATCGCAGCCCCAGGAATTTTACGAGACAGCCATTCACCGCCTTGTGTCTCATTGGGACAAGTGCCTCAACAGCCAGGGCCAATACTTCTGAAATACATCTACTAGTTTCTATTCCTAGGCCTCCGGCTCGTTACTTTTTGAACGCTCCTAATATACCGGGTGTCCTAAAAAGGACTGACTGATTTTTAAATTCAATAACTTGCAAACGGTGACAGATATTTTAAAATTCTTGCAGGAGGGTTATGCAAGAGGTCAAAAGTTTTTTTACAGTGATTTTCGATTTTAGTTCGAATTACAAACAATAGATGGCGCTGCGATCAATAGACGCTAAATTCAGGCTCGATTGTTTGGTCCTTCGGGACCCACTTAATGCATTTCCATCTCCTTTTTCCTCATGGAAGAAGAGATCGACCAAAAAATCGAGCCTGATTTTAGCACTTATTGCTTACAGCGCCATCCATTGTTTGTAATTCGAACTAAAATCGAAAATCACTGCAAAAAAACTTTTGACCTTATGCATAACGCTCCTGAAAGAATTTTTTAAATATCTGTTACCGTTTGCAAGTTATTAAATTTTAAAATCAGTCAGTCCTTTTTAGGACACCCGGTATATCTGTAATAATAAAAAAATTCGTGTTTTTATCTTAGTTAAACTATTTCAAATTATTATAATATCTACCTTTTTTACCTAGCTTTAATAATATCTTAAATATCTTTTATCTTTTTTCATGCTTTAAATCCAGCGTATTTTTTTATAATTTATTATTCTAAAAACCTTAATCTGATAATAACTATACTCCTTTATAAAACCCACTAAAATACTTTATTTCTGATACAGTAAGTTCTTTTTTTCGAATGTTTATCAAATATCATTTTGTTCCATATCCCATGATACCTTGCAGTTTACCGCCTTCATCCTAATTACGTTATAAAGGTACCGCCGACCGTAATAAGTGCCTGTCAACACGCCACGTTTTCCCCATACTCCGCCCCGGAGTTATCCAATCGCTGGCACAGGCTCCCTTTCCTTCTTCTTCCACTTAGCTGGATTGGCCTTGCTTTGGCGTCTGTATGATTATCCGTGTGTTTTTTGCCAGCATTTATATCGTTACATTTGCTTGGAGAGCTAGATTTTTACGATTATTGTATTTCTGAAAAAACTCGTTGTGTCCTGGCGAGCTACTTTCCCTGTGTTTTCGTCAAGCTGTTCTAATGTGTAACCTAGCGGTTTATGTTTTCGACGTAACATCGATCCGAACATGGGTAGCACAATTACTAGTGAAATTAATACATCTTATGATCATCTAATAAATAATTGATGAATCAAACGGCTTCAGTTGTTATTTCTGGGACAACTACCAAGGGATGCAGGCCTGATATTCCACTCCGACCACGATTTCACGACTGCAAACTTTGATTTCTCACTTGGAAATATATCACAAGTGTACTGTTGCTGATTAATACGATATGTTTCAATCCTACTATTGAAAGCATATCATATATATTTCACTAACGGATCGCGATTATAAAAAACAGATATCTCAGCTAATATAATCTATAAATTTTCCAATTTTATTTTATTAAATATGAACTAATATATTTTAAGAATAATAAAGAACATTAATTTAATCTGTTTTGACACAAGTCTCAGGAATATGAAACATTAATTATGAACCACTGTGATAAAAATTATTAACTTCATTTTCAAATCATGCTGAATTAATGATGTACTCAAATCAGAAAACCATCCTTAATGATGCAGATACCAAATTACAGCAAGTTGTGCATGATTAATCAATAACTGCCTTTTACAAATACTTCGTTAACGATTCATCGTGAGGAAATTTGCTTGCATCTTACACTATTGAATCATAAATCTTAGATTCTAAATTATTTTAATTAAAATTATCTTAATATGTCGCACAAATGTCGAAATTTCAAACTACAATGTGAATCATGAGATAATTTACATGAATAACATGATTATATTTCATAATTTTTTATTATATTTTTTAACATTAAGGAATAGATTTAATGAAACATAAATTAAAGTCATACGTACTTTTTAATTAAGTTGAAAAACATAATTAAAGCTCCTTGAATCTATATTATAATATTCATTCATGATATATACCTGGTGTCCCAAAAATGACTGATGGATTTTAAAATTCAATAACTTTCAAACGTTGACAGATATTAAAAAATTTCTTGCAGGAGGCTTATGTATGATGTCAGGAGTTTTTGTACTGTGCTTTTTTATTTTAGTTGAATTTCAAACAATAAATGGCGCTGAGAGCACTAGGTGCTCAGTCCAGATCCAATTTTTGGAACTTTGTGATCCATTCAATACATTTTAATCTTTTTTTCGCATAAAAAGAAGAGAGAGGCTGAAAAATTGAGCCTGGATTTAGCGGTTATTGTTTGCAGCGCCATCTATCGATTCTATTTGTAACTAAAACTGAGACTCGCAGCATAAAAATTCCTGACATCTTACATAATACTCCTGCAAGATTTTGGAACAGATGTCATAAGTTCCCACGGCCGCCATCTTGGAATTTTTCTTGGCGAGAAAACCCCTTTTCCGCCAAGTAGTAAATGTCGCCAAGCACCGGTTTATACGCATGTTTCGCTTAACGAAAATAAAATGTAAATAATAAAATTCGCTAAAGTGGCAATCAGTAATCTTGTATGAGCGCTTCGCGCACATTAACCGAAAAAAAGCATCACCGCATTCAGCAGTTCTCCGGGTATAGCATTCGCAAAATTCAGCAGTTCTCGATTTCTAGCAATCTCAAAATGTAAAAAACTCTTAAAGAAGCAAAATATACATAAAAAACGAAACTCACTAAAGTGACAATCAGTAATCTTGTATGAGCGCTTTGCGCACATTAACCGAAAAAAAAATCGCTGCATTCAGCAGTTCTCCCGTTGTAGAATTCTTAAAATTCAGCAGTTCTCGCTTTCTAGCAATCTCAAAATGTAAAAAACTCTTAAAGCAGCAAAATATACATAAAATTATCAACATACCTTAACAGATGTCTGCTTTCTTGAAAGCTCCAGGACAAAATCTCTCTGATAACACCACCGTCATTTTCCAAAATAGGCTTCTGAGTACGCATTGAGGCACAATAAACAAACTATTTTTCTTCTCAAAATTTCCTCATATTTCTTAATTACTTCAGCAAAAGCGTTTAAACGGATTACAGAAACCATAGTCAGTCAAATACATCCAATAAATTTAACATAAAAATAAAAAGACAGGACGATACAACACGATATCAAAATACAACCACAAAATCCACCACTTCTCAGGGGTTGCCAGAACACAACACGTCAGAATACACACGGCACACGGGTTCCACATATTGAGGTTGCCATAGCTATAAACACCGCCAACACGTCAACAAAAAATCGCCAAACAATTCAAAACAACGGTTGAGGGAACATAAGGCATCTAAGCCAAGATTTTTTTTTTAAATACCGTTTGCAATTTATTGAATTTTAACCCCTTGAAGGGCAAGCAATTACGTTTGTGAAATGCTGAATTCCCACCGGAATCTTTGAAAAATTCTGTTTTAAAATAAGCAAAAGCAATTTTACGGCTTTTTTCCACCAAATTTAGAAAAGTAAAATTTTATAAAATTTTTCTGGTGTAAAACTTCATTAATCGTAGGCGGTATATAATATATACCGGTGCCCCTCAAGGGGTTAAAATCCATCAGTCATTTTTGGGACACCCGATATATACGAGGGTATATCGTAAAGCTTCAATTACAGGCGAATATTTTTTAATGCTACCTCGCACAACTTTTTCAAAACAAAAATAATTTACATACGCTTTGAGAACGTTTGCAAGAGAAATATACTACGAAATGTATTTTTTTCTTTAAATAGTGGTGCGAACAGGACATAAAAACAGTCGTCTGCAATTGAAACTTTACGATACCCTCTCATATATGTATCACTAATGGATCAGAAACATGAATCTGATATTTCGCCTAATATAATCTTTAAATTTTCGAATCTCTTTTTATTAAATATGAACTTATATAGTTTAACAATAATAACGAACATTAATTAAATCAATTTTGACATCAGACTCATGAACACGAAACGTTAATTATACATCTATAAGATAAAATTTATTTACTCATTTAACTGCTTGGGAATATTTGGCGACTGAGACTCGCCATGCAAATAGCTACTGGCGCTTATTTTCATATTCTATTCATACCACTATTTAAAGAAAAAAAATTAAAAATATATTTCTCTTGCACATGCTGTCAAAGTGTATATCAAGTATTTTTGTTTAACCCTTTCCGGCACGGGCAATTTTTGTTGTAAAATAATGAAATGACTGAATGACACCGGAATTTTAAAACGGCTTTTTCAGAAATTAAAAACATGCAATTTTAACTATTCATTGTAAAAGCAAAATTTTAGTAAAATATTCTTTGTGCAATTCGTAAGTTTGGAATTAAAATTAGGTATCCCGACCCGGGCACAGTGTGCCGGAAAGGGTTAAGGGGACCGGGAAAGCAAAATTCAACCAAAAATTCGATTTTCACTTTTTTATATCATTAAATAGGTTAAACTTTTGTCTTTCCAACAATGGTTGGTTGGTTGGTTTTTGACGGCCGATTATCTACACTAGGGATATAGGGCCGGGGGGAGTGTCCTCCGTGGGAGTCTTTCTACGGGAACCTAACCCGTATTTACGCATGGAAATCCGTGGCTCGAAGAAAACCACGAAAACTCCGAACGATTAGGCCGACGGTCGCGATTGGGATCGAACCCAGCACCTCCCGTCTACCAGTTTGGAGAGCAGAACCTCTCAGCCACTGGTGGCTCCTTTCCAACAATGTGTCACACATGTTTATATATAAAAGAAATAAGTGTTGAAATTATTCATTCTTTCTAAGAGTACTTCACAGCTTAATGGCCATTTAAATCTTTAATCGACTTTTTCTCAAAGCTTGGATTTTTCATGTTTATGTTCATTTTTTTCAATATCTATTAAACTTAAGAACTCAGATTTTTTTAATACTTATATTGTGTTATATTGTATAGTTTAACACAGGGATTTAATGATTTGTTGAGAATAATTTTTTAGGCAGTGAAATCTTTCCAAAAATGCTAATTTAAAAGTGACTTTCAATAAATAATTAATAATTAATTTTGAGTTTCGCTTAGAAAGAAAATGGTCTGTCAAAATACGTAAATCATGTTACTCTAACTACTCACAAAAATCTAGATCTCTATCTTTCACCATTTCTGAGGAAAATGTAATAAAGTTGGGGAATTTTACATGGCGGAGATAGGGCTTTCCCGGTCCCCTTAAAGAAAGTAGTGCTAGATAGAATAAAATAAAAATCACCCTGAAACCAATATGTACCCAAGGGGTTAATCATGTGAATGTCAGATTTCAGCCGTTATGCAATACTTAAATAAACAATAAGTGTATTTTGCAAATACTTCCTTAACCCCTTAACCTACAATGACGGGCATAGCCCGCGTACGATGATGGAGCCAAATGTAAATTTCTCTTACCACTAAAATTTCACAGTAAATGTAGTTTAATTTAATCGACGAAATTCCATGATTAAACAAGGCAAAAATCACTATTAAATTTTAGTGGTAGCAATGGATTTTCTAAACCGTAAGCTGTTGAGACTTAAATCGTAGGTTAAGGGGTTAATATGAGTATATTTTTAAACATTAAGACACAGAATGTAAGAAACATAAATTGATATCATAAATACTTTTCAACTAACTTGAAAAAAGTAACTAAAATTCCGAGAATAAGTGTCATTCTCATTCATGTACAAAAAAATATCACTTAATGGATCAGAAATATAAAACTGATATTTCGTCTAATTTAATAGTTAAATTATCGAATGTTGTTTTATTAAATATGAACTTATATATTTTAACAATAATAAAGAACATTAATTAAATAGGTCTTGACATCAGACTCATGAACACGAAACGTTAATTACACATCTCTGTGATAAAAATTGTTTACTTCATTTTCAAAGCATGTTGAATTAACGATGCTCTCGAATCAGAAAATCATCGTTAATGATGCAGACACCAGATTACAGCGAGCTATTGAAATACTTAAATAATCAATAACTGCTTTTCCCAAATACTTCATTAACGATTTATTGCGAGGAAATATTTGCTTACATCGTACACTTAGTATTGAATTATAAAATACAGATCCTAGAATATTTTAATTAAAATTGCCTTAACCCATTACCCGCTGGTGTTGCGTTAAACCTTTCGAGGGCGGTGTCTTTGAGGGGTCTCAGGGGTCTCAAAATTGGAAAAATCGTAAAAAAAAGACCATTTTCAACATATAATATCTTAAAATGTAATTGATTTTAAGACAAAATTTTACATTGGGATGAAAGATATAAGTATGTTCTTTCATTTCATGTATTTGAAAAATTACAAGATGCAGAATTAGAATTTACAGTGGGCTCCAAAATGCCAGACATTTGACGAGCGGAAAATAGGCATAACCGATTACGCGCACGATTCCGAAATAAATTTTGCAACTAGATGGGAAATTTTGTATCCAACTTATGCTTCAGATTATAATAATTACTCTGAACTTAAATAAATTTGTATTTAAAGCATTTTTCTATTTTTAGTACAAAGTTGTATTTAGTTAATGCAAAATTTAGAAAATTTCAACAGTATAATCACCTATAAAGAATATATTTCTGAACAATAAAAAAGAAATTTTAGGTTCAGTTTATAGAGACTAATATGAAACATATGTTTTGAAAATTTCATGAAAAAAAAAAAATTCAGAACTTTTTGCGATATCGTGCGCGTTATGCCCAAAAACTTCATTTGGAGAAAATTGACTTCAAAATTTCTGAAATGCCGCTTCAGCTATTGGGCGTGTATAATTCTAAAAGCCATAACTTCTGTTCTAATAGGAATTTCAAGGAAACATTTATACCAAAATGTTCAGAAAAAATAGTAGTTTAATATCTGAAAAAAAATAAAATTTCGAAAATTTTAAAGCTTTAAGAGTCCTGAGATTCCTTAAGAAAGGACACCTAATTTTAATTCCAAAACTGACGAACAACACCAAGAATATTTAATTAAAATTTTCATTTTATACTGCACGTGAAAATAAGCAAGTTCTTATTTTCTAATAAATTCGTTTATAAATTTCGGTGTCAGTCCATTATTTCATCAGTTTATAAAAAGAATTACTTCGCACCTGAAAGGGTTAAAGCAACGGTCAAAATAAATGCACATGTTTAACCCTAGATCTACCGGGAATTTTATTCAAGTTTTAATAAAACGTTCTACACCAGAATTTTTATTTAAAACTATTTAACTTATTTATTTACCTTATTTTTGTCTGGTTTATATACTTAGTTTATTTTAAAGAAATTTCTGGTTTGAATGAATATTTTGTATGTACCTGTCGGGTCCAATGGACCCGTCTGGTAGACGGAGGGTTAAATTATTTACATACCCACCACTATTTTTCAATTAAAAAATTGGTCTTACTTAAACACACAAAATTTTAAGATCAAATAAAGCGATAATTATCTTCTAAAGTTTGTGGTGGCAAACAACGTTCGGATAAGACTAATGTCAGACAGCATTGTGAATGGATAATACTTAAACAAACAAGTTGGAAATTTCTCGTCAAACGTGGCAAATGAGGTGCGTTCGTAATATAACTAGTTTTATAATTATTTTTTGCATCCCATATTTTACTGAATGTATAATTTTTTGCACTTCATAAGGTGCATAGTCTGTAACATCATTAAAATGCACTTCCAATAATTTTTTTCCCATTCCCCGTAATGTAACGGAACACTTTTGACTGTCCCTGTAATTAAACTATGCATCCGATTTTCATAAAATTTGAAATGGCTGGACAAAATTTTGCAACAGTTATATATTTAAAATTTCAGACCATTCGGAAGGCTGTAACATCATTAGAATGCACTTGCAATAATTTTTCCCATTGGCCGTAATGTAAAGAAAAACTTTTGACTGTCCCTGTAATTAAACTATACATCCGATTTTCATAAAATTTGAAATGGCTCGACAAAATTTTGCAACAATCATATATTTAAAATTTCAGACCATTCGGTTGGCTAGTTTTTGCTCTGTTACATGCGGACAGACAGACGGACGGACGGACGGACTGAATGAAGACTATAGGTGCTACGTATTTATATAATTACGAACGCACCTAAAAAGCAGCAAAAAAGACGCCCGTCTGACATTGATCTAATAAGTTGAAAAGCTCAACGTTATAATTTTGGCGTTTAATGGGTTAAGGGCTATCAAGACCTTCAAAGCTTCAAAATTTTATTTTTTTTTATGAGTTAAGCTTCTATCTTTTCTGATCATTTTGATACATTTGTTTCCTTGAGATTCAAATTAGAACAGAAGTTATGGCTTTTAGAATTGTACTCGCTCAGTAACTGAAGCGGCGTTTTATGCCGACATTTTGTACACATTGTCACGCTTGTCTTCTTATTGCTGCAAACACAGTAAAGTATATATGATAAGTGTTGGATTTTTTTTTAATGTGTTCACTATGATCTTAGAATACGATTAGACTAGCTATTTTAGGTGAACGGTGTATGTGTTTGATTTAACAGTTGAATTACTCTTGGTTACAGTTGGTACTTATAAGTACCATCAGTACACTGGGTGATGGATAAAAGCTTCTTGTTTACTTTTCGTCTGTGTAGTTATCCATCGTTTTCATTTGCATTAAAATGTAATTATTAAAATGTAGTGTAGTAATTATTTCCCTGGTATTTCTTTTCTGTTACATAGTTATTTTTTATAGGAAACTGAAAAAGTTGTGGCACCTGCTGGTTTTTGCTATGCTAGGAATGGCATATGTAAATTCATATATTGCATATGTGGAGATGTGAGAGAACATGTTGTCCCTGGAATATAGACGTCGTATACCTAAAGAACTCCTAACAAGTTCGAAATCTAAAAAAAATAGTTCTTTTCTAACCCTTTCAGGGGCAAAGCATTTTCAATTCTAAAGTGTTGAAATAAATGATTGGCACCGGAATTTATCAAAAGATTTACTTGTAATTGTGAAAAAGCCTATATTCCACATACTTATTAAATCGAAAATATTTTCTGGTGAAATGTGAGATAGCTTGTGCGTTTTCTGTTACGATATTTTAGTCATATTGTACTGACGGTACTTTAATTGTACCACTTTAATTAATTGCCTCTAAATAATTAAATTTCTCACGGGTGAGTATTTTTTTTTTTTTGTTGTTGTTGTTTATCCTTTAATTTTCACTGTAGTAACTGAAAAAAATCTCAGTAGATCAGAATGCAGTAGATAAAGGGTTAAAGTCGAATACAATGAATTTTAATCTAAATATGCGCAAAAGACACAACATTCGGCCTTAAACATATAAATGAGAGCCCTAAAGTTCATTTATATGATTAAATGTGTAATAAGCCCATTTCTTGCATCATTATATACAAATCACGTTTCATATGTGATTACAGTTAATACGGGACTTTTATCCACTCTCTTGAAACGCGTCTTAACCGTGCTCAACTGTATGTTGAATAAAAAATATTCTCCAATTTAGCAACACTGTTTTTTTTAACTAAATCAAACATTAACAAAAAATCTCCTTAAGATTTTTATCTTTTTTCAAGTTAAGTGAAAATAAAGACGGCAGTGAACTAAAGAGCTGTGAACTTAAAAACGAGAAAACGAGCATTATACAAAGTAATTTAAAAGAAAAATAATCTTTCAAAAATTGATAATAGAGCGATTATATCCCAAGATTTTTAACTTCGGATAAATTGAAAATAAATTGAAAAAAATTATCAATAGCTTATAAAAAAGAAATTTTTTTCATCAAAGTAATTATTAGATTTTAACAGTTCTAATTACATTGAGAACCGTTAAAAGTCTACATTTATATTTTTTGTTATATTTTTTTAGAAAATAGGCTGCATAGATGAAAAAATGTTAAGTTGTATCCATGAAAAAAATTAAATTTCAATGAAAAAAGTTAAATAGTAAGATGAAAAAAGTTAATATCCAGTAAATATTTCAATTATTTTTAATGAACCGTTCAAACGAATTTGGATAACGTTAAGGAATTTAATTTTGCGGCTGTATCTCTAAAGGTTAAAGGTCCGTGCTTTGTAAAATATGCTTTTATGTTAATTTTTGCTTAAATGGACCATTCCATGTGCCGTGTGGGACAGCTTTTTTACATATTACTGCTTTTTAAACAATGCTATTATATACTCAAATTAAAACAACTATGCTATTGGGTCGTTCGGAAAGTCATGTCCATTTGGGAAAATTAATTCGCACCGGAAAATTCTATCATTTAATTATTAGACGTTGATTCGGATGTTTAATAATTAGTGGGCAGAATCTTTCGGCACGAATTGATTTTCCCAAAAGGACACGACTTTCCGAACGGCCCAGTAATATGAAAATCTATGGTTTTTGTTTTTGTTATTTTTAATGATCCATGTGTTAACCTTTTGCGGCGCGTTGTCTTTAAAAAGGGACACATAATTTTAATTCCAAAACTGACAAACGGCACCAAGATTATTTAACTAAAATTTTCTATTACAATGTACATGAAAATAAGCAAGTTCGCATTTTCTAATAAATTCGTTTATAAATTGCGGTGTCAGTCCATTATTTCATCAGTTTATAAACAGAATTACTCCGCGCCGGTAAGGGTTAACAAGTTACAAGTCAGTAGATATAGGTATATAAAGTGATACGCGTAGGGCACTTTTTTCTGCTTTTCATGGAATGGTCCTGAAAAGGGGCAGATTTCTTAGGTCTAGGGTTGAAAATGTGGAGAATTTTAACCCTTTCCGGGGCAAAGCAATTCCATAGCTAAAATGTTGAAATTAATGAATGACACTGGAATTTGAAAACAAATTTATCTGTCAATAAAAAAAGCTATATTTACCCACAAACACATAATAAACCGAAATTTTTTTTACTGAAATTCTGGTGTCAGTGTGGAATTCGAGAATTAAAATTAAGTGGTTTCATAAACATACCACCGCCCCTCAACGGGTTAAGCCTATTACAGGGCTTCCACAGGCGACTAATTTTTTATTCTGCCCGCATCACTATTTAAAAATAAAATACATAGTGTGGTATACTTCGCTTGCAAATGTTGCTTATGTAATGGTTTTCTGTTTTGAAAAAGTGGAGCTAAATAGAATTAAATAATAGTCGCCTGTGGCGGCCTTGCTATTAACCCCTTGAGGGGTGGTGGTATGTTTATGAAACCGCTTAATTTTAATACTCAAATGCCACATTGGCACCAGAATTTCAGTAAAAAAAAATTTGGTGTATCACGTGTGGGAAATATAGATTTCGTATTTACAAATAAATTTGTTTTTACATTGTGTCAATCATTAATTTCAACACTTTAGCAATGGAAGTGCTTTGCCCCTGAAAAGGTTAACCCTTAAATGCCTGATTTTTCATAAATCATTGTAATAATGTTTTCATTTTTTAAATAAATCATGGGAAAAATAGTTTAAAAAATCATATTTTGTTTTAAGTATAGTTTACGGCTAAAAAACAGTTTGTTACTAATCGGCAATACTGGTGTTTAATTGAAAAAATAATTTCCTTTGATAAAATTCTATAACATTAAACACACAAGAATTTTAGGAAATATAATAAGAAATAAATTTTACTTGCTCACTGTAGGTCAAAATAGGGTATTTCGCCAGCTTCCAAACAAAACAAAAAGAACAAGTAGCAACAATTGAAAAAATAAATCTATCTTTATTCTTAAATGGCACAAGTGCTGCTATCTATATGTTGAAAATCGATTTAATAATATTTTCAGAATGTCTTTTATTGGCAACATTAGGCATTATAGCTTCAATATTATTCTAATAGGGTTTTAGAGCCTAAATTGGGTATGTTGCCGAAAAGCAACATCAGGCATTTAAGGGTTAAAGGGCTATTCCATATCACGTGTAGGACAGCTTTTCCGCATATTGTTGCTGTTTTAACAATGGTACTGAATCCTCAAATTAAAACAACTTTGCTTATATAAAAATCTAGGCTTTTCCGTTATTTTAATGTATAGTTTATATTTTAACAGCATATAAGTTAATAGATAAAGGTATTTGTGTAAGTTTCACGTTCAGGATATTCTGTCCGTTGTTCATGGAGTGGTCCAAATATGTCAAACCGTCAGTATGATATAATTACTAGTGCAAGTGTCTCTCTGATCCATTTTTCAGATACCGTTATTTAAAAAAATTGAGGTAGAAATCTACTGTGCTGATTATTTTTTTTAAATCAGTGATATTCAAAAGGGCTACCGCCCATCTTGGAGAGGAATGCTGTAAGTTGTAAATCGGTTTTACCCTTTGCGGTCGAAGCATCTCTTATAAGAATTTATTCTGTTGGAAGGAAACACCTTTTTAACCCCTTAGTTCTCGCTCCCGTCAATACACGGGCTGAGGTGCCGTTCGTTATTTCTCGTGCCCGTCATATTTCCGGGCTGGAGATTTATTGCTGGAAAAAAACTTCTGAAACCAGAAAAAATTAACTGGCATTTCCGTCTGAATTCTTTGAATACCTGCGTTAGGGTTTGGTTTTTTGGCGCTGATTGTGATGTTCTACTTTGTATTGACCGTTTCGAAATATATCGCACTTAAAAAATTATTAATGATCAACATTTAATATATATTATATTATTTCAAATGTTATTGTAAAAATTTGTTAGATGATGATAAATAAAGATCTAAGATGTGAAAAATAAAGGTCTTATTCGCATTAATTTGTATGGTGTAAAACAAACATTAAAACACAGAATTCTCGCATGATGGCTTTTCCACAAATGTGAATTTGTTCTTTAACACTTTTTTTCGCCTTAAAAAAAACTAATTGCATATTTTTTATAGAAACCTTACAATTATTCAATTTCTGTAATAAAAAAATAAGTACTTTTTTATGGTTTTTCCAAATATTAAGCGACTGTTAAGGGGTTAAGAAACCCTGTTAAAAAATAGCAAGATAAATTTACTAAAAAAGTACTTTTAAAATATATTGGTGCAAATAGAATATTAAAATATATCATGTATATAAAGCCTAGGCGGCTATTTGCCGGCACTTGACCGCAAATGTTTAATTAACTTTTAGATTACGGGCTAAAACTAGCAACTATTTTTATATACACTCATAACACAATTTACACTAACATTTCTTTGTGGTAGATTTATCTCAAAACTAGCAAAAGTATATGGCAAAAATTATATTTTAAAAAGTGGTGCGAGTAAAATAAAGAAAAAGTCTCTGGGACAACGTATGTCCCAACCCCGCAGTCAAATGTTTAATAGATACGAAGATCGAATTGAAAAAAGAAATCTCCAAACAGGTAACACTATTTCTCTGATTCAATCGAACATTAACCCCTTAATTCTCGCTCCAGTGATATTCACGGGCTGTGTGTTTTACTCAGATTGTTTGATTTCCACTAATTTTATAAAATAGTGTAATTCGCTTTTACCCCTTCGGGACGAGGGACTGGCATACGTGACTCAAAAGGTGCTCAGACTCCTTGATTATTCCCACCAGTTATTATTTATTGTATATTTTGCCTTAGGTCATCAAGGTAGTTTCATGATTGAATTACGCGAAAATTTCTGTTATATTTCTGTTATGGAAAACCGGTAATAAAAGATTAAAAATTCTGTAATCTATACAGTATAAAAAAAAATCTGTTTTCGTTAAACTTATGTGAAACTATCATTACTTTGGGAACTGTTGAAAGTCATCTTTATATTTTTTGTTGTAGTTTCAAAGAAATAAGCTGCATCGATGAAAAAGGTTAAGTTTTATCGATAAAAAAAGTTAATTTTCGCTAAATATTTCACTAACTTTTTTTTAATCAATGTTCCAAAGAATTTGGGTAATGTTAGGAATTTAATTTTGAGGTTGAGTCCCAAAATAGGAAATGTTGGAGCCTTGTAAAATGCATTTTTTATATTATGTTTTTATGCACGTCAAAACTTTCATAGGATTTAATTATTAGTACAGGTGCCCATTGATCCATTTTTAGATACCACTATGATTTCTTTTTTGTTTTGTTTTTCATGTAAATTTTTTACATTCTTTACAGTATCATGATTTTTGTATAAAATTAGTGATATTCAAAACGAAAATCGCCAATAATGGTGTGTCCTATCTTGAAGGTTTCTAGTCCAAGAGGATCAGATGGTAGAACAGTAGGGTGATGTAACGTATCTATTTAAAATTTTAACAATCGCCATTATTCATATAAATTTCATAAGAAAAACTAATTATCTTAGCTAAAGAAATCGTAGACTTTTTACACTCTTGACGATGAAGATTTTTTTATATTATTGATCTTTTTTCTCCTATACTCATAACAAGAAAGTATTGTGTTCGTGAACAAGATTTACAACATCCGACTTCCGATTGATTTACATATTTTGGAGTGGCCTAAACCACTGCCATCTAAATACTCAAGGCTATAGGTCACGAGTGTGACATCACCACTAATCCACCGACTTCTCACTATTGTTTGAATTCATACTAGAAATTTTTGAATAGCAATTTTCTTTAACTTTATTTGTGGAATATCTATCATCTTATAAAACAATAATAACTATTTAAACTTACTGGTGATAATTTGGAATCCCCCACTGAAAAACCAACCAGATGCGGCAACTCTGTGGCATTCCGCATCTGACTGAATTTTTATTTAGGGATTCCGAATTCTCACCTGTAATTTTAAATAGTTATTATTATTTTAAAAGAAGACCGATATTTCACAAAAAATTAAAGAAAATTGTTATTCAAAATTGTCCGATGTGAATTCCAACACTAGTGAGCAGTCGGTCCATTAGTGATGACGTCACACTCGTGTCCTCCGGCCTTGAGTATTTCGATGGCAGCGCCTAAACTTGATTCGATTATTTTTGGACCTATTTTTATCTGACTAACGTCTCTCTTTTCATTACAGATATTGTTGACGTCGTAACTTAAGACTTAATCCACGTAATTGCGTGGAATTTCCTATTTAGTTAGACATTGAGTTAATTTCATAGTTCCCAACAGCTACGATACTTAGCAATCACTTTTTCTATTAAATAATCTTTGTCTTATATAATTGCGTATATCTGCGGTTAACCAAGGATAATGTAACTTTATAGGATAAGTGGTGGTGAAAAATCGTTGCAGTTAATAGCCATGCATAAATTACTGCTGATCAGAGGATATTATCTAGTAGGTTAGCCATTGTGCAATGCATTTCCCAATATGCCTGTTATATGGTCTACATTTCAGTATTCAATTTATGAAATAGAATCAAACACAATTTGCTGAATGCTTATTATAAAATACTAAGCTGACTCAATTTTGATTTTGGTTATCAGGAGACGTTGGTATGCAATAAAAGTTTAATTGGATGTATGAGTGAGGTTGGAAGAAAATGACTGGACAGCACGAAGGTCGCTATCAGTGCGCATCGTTTCTGCGCTTCATATTCATTCATTAGTCAGAGCTGCAAAATATTTACATCTGGCCAGTATTAAGGAATTATTTTGAGTACTTTTCTGTTAGCCGGGCGCCACTGATCACTTAAATCTCGCCAACCATTTTTTTTAGCCAAATCCTTATGTAGCAGAGTCTCTAGTCTCTAAAATCTATAAAATTCATTAAAACTCTGATCAGTAACCAATGTATGAGCTCTACCTACGCGCCATTAAACCAAAAAATACATAACTGGATACTACATGAAAATGGTTGAGCAGCAGTCTCTAAAATTTATGAAATTCGTTAAAACCCCAATCACAAACAAATGTATGAGAGCTCAGCGTCCATTAAACAGAAAAAAAAATCACTGGATTCATGAAATTCGTTCTGCAGCGTCCTCTAAAAAGCATGAAATTCGTTAAAACCGACATCATTATAATATATCTAAATGCATTAAAATATCCGCCTCAGTAATGTAAAAGTATCCGAAATTTATACACCCAATATTTTAATACTGTATTATAATATCTTAAAATCTTACTTTAAAATACCTAAAATATATTAACAGAAATATTTAAATAAAACATAAAATAAACTACAAAGAATTTATTTCATAATTAAAGTTTGAAACAATAACTCACGTTATTGAAGATCCCCAATTTTCTTTCTATATCACTTAAATTCTGTTAAAATGGATCCTCACCGCCTTTCTCCACATAAACTCAACTAATACTAAACAAAATAGGTGTTACTATCCAACGTACATTGTATTCTCAAATTAAAAGATGAGAAAAAAAAGCACATGAAAAAAATATATTTCAACGTTTCGGTTTAATCTTTAAAACCATCATCAGGAGAAAAAATTTCTAAAATACAAAACTTTCAGATTCATTTTATTCATGTACAGGGCGGTTATATTTAAACTTCCCCTATAAACAGCATCCTACAGCGCAAACACGTGAACGGAATGCAATGAAATTTGGTATATTGACTATAGACGAGATGCGCTCACGGAATTTCGAAAAAAAAATTTAGTTCCAAAATGTCCACCAGAGGGCGCTTTAATCGGAAAAAATATTAAATTTAACACAATAAACGGCCAAAATAGTCGGTTTTACATTTTATTGCCCATAATTATTGTTCTGGATTGTTAACATTGTTTCTGTATTCCGTTTTGGTCGTTTATTGTGTTAAATTTAATGTTTTTTCCAGAAAAGGCGCCCTCTGGTGGACATTTTGAAACTAATTTTTTTTTCGAAATTCCGTGAGCGCATCTCGTGTATAGTTAATATACCAAATTTCGTTGCATTCCGTTCACCCGTTTGCGCTGTACGATGCCGTTTATAGGCGAAGTTTAATTATAACCACCCTGTATTTTACATCATCTTTTAGTTTGTGAATAAAGTGTACGTTGGATCAACACCTATTTTGTTTAGTATTCGATAGCACAACGTAAAGCCCTTAATTATTAAACTCAACTAAATAACACTATAAATGATCCCGGGCGGCATCGCAATGTTTCTTATTACGCTATTTTGCACTCCCCAAAGCCTTTCAATTTTTTTAGTATGAACTCCACTATCAAGTTCTACAAAATAATACTTACGGCAGTGATGGAACAGTGGCGTAGCAGTTGGGCGATTGTCACTACTAAATTTTTATAGTATTCTTCGCTTTGAGCAAATCTCGCAATTCTATCGTGAAATAAGACGAAGAATACAATTAAAATTTAGTGGTGTCAATTCATTTTCTGGACTACACAGTTCCATCACTGTTATGGTTAAACATGAAATGATTGAATTCCTTTCCTTCAAGTTTTGTAGCCCTCAAATTTAAAGCTTCTTGCTCTGTTTTCGGCAAATCCCAAATTTTCATAATTAAAAAAACGAAGCGCAAAGTGAAACATACTTCAATAACAAAACAATATTTCAATCATACTGCGCGAAATGCATCCCTGGAAACCAGTGGGAAATGAATCACGGGATAGGTTACAATTCACATAACGCTAAACGAAACCACACTTGGCGAATTATCACGGGCACCCGGCTAACAGATTAGAACCTTACTAGTTAACTAATTGCCCGGTTTTTTATGAGGGGAATTATTCCAGTACCTCAATTACTTTTTGGAGCTATAATTTTTTAACTCCTTGAGGGGCGGTGGGATATATTTATCTCACCTACGATTAATAAAGATTTGCACCAGAAAAATTTTATGAAATTTAACTTTTCTAACTTTGGTGGAAAAAAAGTCGTAATATTGCTTTTCCTTATTTTGAAATAAAATTTTTCTAAATTTCCGGTGGGAATTCAGCATTACACAAGCGTAATTCCTTGCCCCTTAAGGGGTTAAATGTGTCAGTCTCTTTATGATACCGTATAATCTTGCATCTGTGTATGCAGGTATAACGGTAATACCACACTATCTGAGGCCGATTTTTCAAAAACCGTGCATGAATAAAACATCCCGAAACGACTATTAATTCGAAACTATTATAGTAAAAATTTAAAAAGAAATGAATAATTACAATTCCTGCTTTCCTCTAGAAAAAAATATTTCGAAACACCACAAATGTATTAAATACTTAAATATTAATTCCTACACCACAGGTAGTGTGTTAAACATGAAATGTTAAGCATATACATGAAATATATTGAGATTATGGAGATAATATAGAAGTTAAATATTGTTTAAACCAGCTAGTTTGTAAAAAAACTACTAGTAATACTCTATTTTTGACGGTTTTTAAAAATATGTTTAATTTGAATATTGCGTAATGAAATGTTAGTAAAAATCGCAATAAATTGTCGGTATTTAAGGCGCTTTTAAAACAAGGATATTAAATATTTTTACCAACGAATAGAATATAAAAATAGTTACCTTTGGGCGCGAACTTTCACGCGCAACCAAATATAATTCAAATTTTAAAAAAATTTATATTGAAACATTATTTTTATTAGTGATATTGCTTAAAGTATATTATAAGAAACAATACTTTTCATTATTGTATAACCTGAAACATTGCAATATACGCAAATATATATTTTAAATTCAGTTTTGACATGCATCTATAAATTCGTGTGTTAAAATAAATAGTGCAATTTCTTTTCCTGATTTATTTTTAATTGATAATTTTTAAAAAGGACAATTTATATTTATTTTTAATTTAAAACATCTTAATGCTTCCTTTCTTCTTTAAAATATTTATGAACCGTTTTCGTATTTATAATGTGTTTTTCATAAAATCCAACAGATTGCATTTTTCACTCAATATCAAATTATATGAATTTTTGAAGTAAATTTTTCTAGCATATAATGCATACGTAAGATGTTATAAATCGAATTTGGTAAGCTAAAAGACTTCGGAGATTCAATTTAGGACAATGTAGTTTTCAAAATTCAATAAAACTGTTTTTATCAGCTTCAGAATATAAGTAAAAATTTAAAAGAAACATACAATACCTTATACAAAAGCTCTCAAAATTAACTGTTCAGTGAATACGATTTGCAAATAAATTGCCAAATGCGATCTTTGTTTTTGTAATGTCTCTTCTATTCATTTATGTATTTTTTAAAAAGTTATTTATTTCAATATTTATTGATTTGTAAATGATATAATCTTTTAATATAAAACATATAAAGACTGCAATGCGACAGTATACGTAGTAAAAATAAATTGTTTTCTAAAATGTGGCATTCTCAGAAATAATTACATAAATTCCTTCAGCATTTTCAGTGCTGGAAAATTGGCGCAGAGGTGGAGCCTATTGACACCACTAAATTATAGTAGTATTTTGTCTCTTGTCTAATGATCAAATTTCTGAGTTTTTATTAAACTGAATAATACCATAAAAATTTAGTGGTGTCAATAGGCTCCACCCCTGCGCCAATTTTCCAGCACTGCATTTTGTTGATCTGTATACTCATCACTAATTTAACGAATTTGATTTTATTCAAAATGTGTGCTAGAAGTTGTTAATATTAATATTTGTGTATTTTAATTACGGAATGTGTTTCTCTAAAATTATATTTTCCATCAGAAATAATTAATTACTAGCAAAACCCGCAATTTTGCTCACGTAAAAGTTGAAATATGGTGAATGGTACTTGTATGCAGGGTTCGTACGGGTCCTTGAATTTCCAGACTAAGAAATTCTTCGGTACCAGTATTTTCTTGCAGAAAAAAATTTCCTTAAATATGGCGAAATTTCGCGCGTTTAAACTAGATTTATTTTCCTATAGAAAAATACTGGTATTTCGCCTTGAAAATAACGGTACCCCGTACGAACCCTGGTATGCCTATTTTTATTAGAAAACAAATACACTATTTGGAATAATTAAAAAATTACTGACCAAGCCACAGTTTGACTAAACTTCATTATTACTCTGAATTAGGCGAAAATTAGACAAATTAATAAAAATATCTCAAACTAATTCTAAATGAATGAAAATTTAGAATGCATTTCGAAGCTTTAACGCTCACTTCGCTTTTCATTTAAGGTTTTGAATTTTTTAGAAATCGTTTTTGGCACGCATTTACATCTTAAAAGTAACCATCATTCCATATTTCAATCTTCTATCACCCCTCCGGTGGTTGTGGCACCAACATAAAATATTGCGTATATTTGAACAGTGATTATCGCCATGAATTTGGCAATATAAATTTTGAGATTGGTCAAGTATTTCTTGATATTACATAGAAATCGCAATTTAGAAAGTTTTTAAGCCCTTAAAGGTCGCATTAAATTCCGGTTTAAAAATTCAAATTGCTTATTGGCACCACTTTTTTGAAAAAGAAATATTCACTTTATTTAATGACAGGTAAAATGATACTATAATAAAGCCAATTACACTATTTTATAAAACTGGTGGAAATCAAACAAAAAAAGAACAAAATGAATAAAAGACACAGCCCGTGAATGTCAAAAGAGCGGGAATTAAGGGGTTAAAAGCATTTTGCTCATTTCACAGCTTTAAATTTCAAATTTTATAGAAACTGTTCTTAGACAGCATTTACGTTTTATAGGTATCTATCAGGCCAAACTTTAAGTTTCTGTCTTTAACAATTCAATAGAAATCACAATTTAGACCATTTTAAAATGGTTTTCGCTTTTTCACCCTTTTAACCCCTTAATTCTCGCTCCGGAGATATTCTCGGGCTGTGTCTTTTACTCAAATTGTTTGATTCCCACCAGTTTTATAAAATAGTGAAATTGGCTATATTTTAGTATCGTTTTCACTGTCATTAAATAAGGTGAATATTTCTTTTTCATAAAAGCGGTGCCAATAAGCAATTTGAATTATTCAACCGTAATTTAATTCGAGCGTTAAGGGGTTAAATTTCGATTTTTTAACTGTTCTTAGAGAGCATTAACACCATATAAGTAACTACCTTACTAAATTTCAGGTTCCTATCTTTAAAAGTTCCAAAAAAATCAAAATTTAGAAAATTTTTAGAAGGCTTTTCATCTATTTCACCTTATTTAATTTTTAGAAACAGTTCTTAGAGAGCATTTACATCTTATAAGTAACAACCAGGTCAAATTTCAAGTTTATTTGCAGTTTTGAATGTTTATCTTCCTGGAACCTCTTTTTGGTAGTGGTAGCAACAAAAAATGCAACCTATGTTAGAGCAGAGACTATCACCATCAATTTGTCGCTATTACTTTTGAAATCGGTTTGGTACTTCCTGAGATTTCATAGAAGTCTCAATTTAGAAAGTTTTTAGAACGCTTTTCGCTCATTTCAACCTTTTAAATTTCGAAATATTTTGTAACTGATTGTTAGATCATTTATACTACCTCGCCAAATTTCATTATTCTATCTTTAACACTTGCATAGGAATCCCAATTTAGAACGTTTTAGTATTCTTTTCGAGCATTTTCACACCTTTTAAATTTCAATTTTTTTTTTTACTGTCCTTAGAGACCAATTATATCTTATGAGTAATTATTATGCAATATTTAATCTTTCTATCCCCTTCAGTATCACAAAAATCGCAATTTAGAAAGTTTTTTGCTCCTCCAAACCCTGGTGGTAGTGGGACTGATGGCAAAAATGTAGCCTATGTTGGAGTAGGGACTGTTATCATCATTTTGCAATCATTACTTTTGAAATCGGTTTTGTATTTTCTGAGATTTCATAAAAATCGTAATTTAGAACATTTTTAGAACGCTTTTAGCTCATTTCGCAGTTTTAAATGAGAAAATTTTTAGAAATTGTTTTTAGAGAGCATTTATATATCATAAGTATCTACCACGCCAAATTTCGCGTTGCTATCTTTAACAATTGCCTAGAAATCGTAATTTAGAACGTTTTTAGAATGCTTTTCGCGCATTTTAACCCCTTTTAAAATAGATTTCTTTTACTGTTCTTATATACAGGGGTGAGAGCGCTCCGACCCAAATGTTTGATTTTCACCACTAAATTTTAATAGTATCCTTTGCTTTATTAAATCTCAGAAATTATGTCATTAAATAAAGCGAGAAATACCATTAAAACTTAGTGATAGCAAACAGGCATTTGGGTCGGAGCGCTCTCATCTGTATATATAGGATATACATCTTATAAGTAACTACCATGGCAAATTTCAAGTTGTAGTACCTTCAATATCACAAAAATTGTAATTTAGAATTTTTTTTGCACCTGCAACCCCTAGGTGGTAGGTGCACTCATATAAAATATTGCCTTTGTTGGAGAAAGGACTGTCACCATCAATTTGTAATCATTACTTTTGAAATCGGTTTGGTGTTTCCTAAGATTGCATAGAAATCGCAATTTACAACGTTTTTTAAACTTTTTCGTGCATTTTCACCCCTTTTAAATTTCCAATTTTTTAGGAACTGTTCTTAGAGATCATTTATATCTTATAATACCATGCAAAATTTCAAGTTTCTTGTCCCTTCAGTAACACAAAAATCGCATGTTTAGTATGTTTTTTGCTCCTGCACCCCCTTCGGGGTTGTGGCACAGACGTAAAATATAGTCTATGTTGGAACAGGGGCTATCATTTTGCCACCATTACTTTTAATATCGGTTCCTTAGTTTCAGAGATTATCCCTACAAACAAACAAACACGCAAACTTTACTTCTTTATCATAGTATAGATTATATATGTTTATTCTGTGTGGCAGATAAATGTTTCATTTTCATTTAATAAAATTTCTTGTAAAAATACATTTTTGTTTGACCTAGGTTATAGTAATAATACTAGTAGCATTTAAATAAATATACATATACACCGCGATGAAAAATGATAGGAACAATATTTTAATTGACTAATTGTCTGAGCGAAGCGAAGGCTAATACTCAGCGAAATATTACTGTCCGGACACTTTACTACTACGATGGATATTAACGCCATGTCCTACTCAAAAAAAAGCCTAATAAAAACCTTTCGTCAAGCATAACTCAAAAAATATTTGTCGGATTTCGTTTCTGATTGCACCAGAAGGTACCTATGAGGGTCGCCTACTGAATGCACCTACTATGAAAAATAAGTTCCAAACCGTTTAAAAATTATATAGAAAAAACTCTTTAAAAAGCACAATTTATCTGCATACGTCACAGAAATTTGGTGTGCGTCACTTTCACCGGTTGATGTTTTCGTAGACAACTGGTTTGAACACATGGAGCAAATAAAAAAAAATACCCACGCAGTAATATTGAATAGATCAGTTTCAACCACGTGATCACAAACCTTGAAACAACCCGTGGCAACCAGTTTTGGTGGGCAAGCAAATAATAATACAGTATTCCGTACCACGGTGACCGTTTTTAGCCTGTTGTATAAAATCTGGCATGTATGACATACAATTGTGGATGATTAAAACAAAATACATAAGTGTTTATTGATCCGGAGGTTATCTTTCTCTGGATGTCTGTCTGTCTATCATACAGCATGCAATTTTCTTGTAAAGGATGATATTATTATGCAGTAAAACCTCCATAACGGACACACCTGATTAGTTGACACCTCTATTTAGCGGGCATTTTTTTCGATTACCAACCCTTAAATAACTGAACATTTTTTACTCTAAGTAGCGAACACCTCCAAATAGAGGACAAATTCTGCCCTCCCGAGGTGTTCGCTATTCAGAAGTTTTACTGGTAAAACCTCCATAGCGGACACACCCGATTAGCGTATACCTCTATTTAGCGGACATTTTTTCGATTACCAACTCTTAAATAACTGTACATGTTTTACTCTCAGTAGCGGTCACTTCTAAATAGAGGACAAATTCTGCATTCTCGGGGTGTCCGCTATTCAGAGGTTTTACTGTATATAATATTGATAATTATTTTACAGGGCCGCACAAAAGAATAAGAATATATGAAACGAATATAAACTAAATTCAGGATTGGTAGATCGCTGATGGTAATGTAATTTTAGGATGTTGTTACAGTCATCCGCAGCATGTTTTTAGAGTTTCGTCCATCTAACGAAACCCTACCTGTCTCACTCCTTTGTCTGTCTGTTTGTCCGTCTGTCACAGAGCCCGTTCTCAGAAACTATATATGTCGGAGACTTGAAAATTTGCATACTTATAGCTGAACACCACACATCAAACGGCAAATAATAAAATTTTGAAAAAGCCAAATTTTGAAAAGTAAACTTTTCAAAAAGTAAAATTTTGAAAAGTTTTTAACCCTCTGGGCTCTAAGTTGTGTATTTTAAGCAATTTTTCTAACTCAGCCCCTAATTTAATTAAGTTGGAGACATGAAATTTTGCATACTTATAGCTGAGCATCTCACATCAAACGACAAATAATAAAATTTTGAAAAAGGCTTAATATTTAACTCTTTGGGCTCTAACTTGTGTATTTAAAGCAATTTTTCTAACTCAGCCCCTAATTAAGTTGGAGACATGAAAGTTTGCATACTTATAGCTGAACACTTGCGATAACACGATAAATCATAAAATTTTGAAAAAGTCATATTTAACCCTCCAGTCTCTAACTTCTGTATTTTAAGCAATTTTTCAAACTCAGCCCCTAATTGAGTTGGAGACATGAAATTTTGCATACTTAACACCTCACATCAAACGACAAATAATAAAATTTTGAAAAAGGTCTAATATTTAACCCTCTGGGCTCTAACTTGTGTATTTTAAGCAATTTTTCTAACTCAGCCCCTAATTAAATTGGAGACATGAAAGTTTGCATACTTATAGCTGAACACTTGCGATAACACGATAAATCATAAAATTTTGAAAAAATCATATTTAACTCTCCGGTCTCTAACTTCTGTATTTTAAGCAATTTTTCTAACTCAGCCCCTAATTAAGTTGGAGACATGACATTTTGCATACTTATAGCTGAACCTCACATCTAACGACAAATAATAAAATTTTGAAAAAGTCTATTACTTAATCCTCTGGGCTCTAACGTGTGTATTTTAAGCAATTTTTCTAACTCAGCCCCTAATTAAGTTGGAGACATGACATTTTGCATACTTATAGCTGAACACCTCACATCAAACGACAAATAATAAAATTTTGAAAAAGTCTATTATTTAACCCTCTGGGCTCTAACTTGTGTATTTAAAGCATTTTTTCTAATTCAGTCCCTAATTATGTTGAAAGATAAAAATTTGCATACTTATAGCTGAACACCTCACATCAAACAGCAAATAATAAAATTTTGAAAAAATCTAATATTTAACCTCTAATATTTTGTCTCGCGCAATTTTTAAACTTAAACTGTTTTGCAATACTATTTTTTGTTCATTTTGCATAATAAGAGTAATGTGACGTAATTTGTTCTATTTCAGATTTCTAACACATGTTAATGAATTTATTTTACAATATCCTTTCTTTTTTTAAAATTCACATGTAAATATAGTTTTTATGGCGTAATTTCCAATAAATGCCTGCTTTTTATACCTAATTATTTAATTGTAATTTGAAGGTTTTTTTCTGTTTATAATAGTAACGTGTAAATATTTTTTTTTATTTGAAGCAAACATTATTGTTTGCGCTGTTTATACAGTTGGCAACAGTTTAAATTAATACCATTTTCTAACATATGTAAAAAATATCTGTCAAAATGCTGAATATTTAAATTTAAAATAGAAATAAAACCTCAAAAAATGAGTCAAATTAAAAAAAAAATTAATGAAATCTGCAGACCGGGATCTTCTATTGAATAAAATGATCTAAAAATGATTAAATTCCCATGTATAGCTTTTGCTCTTAGAATTTTTTTTTAATGGAACGATTTTGTCCACCTTTAGCATTAAATATCTCTTAAAATAATTCTTCGATTTGAAAACTGTATGCATTAATGTGTTGATCAAACATTTCGCTATAATACCACCGATTTTCATATATTTGCATGCAATAGTTTTCTTAATATTAACGAAGAAAGACCTCCGGTCACAAAAAATTCAAAACCGGCGGCGGCGGTGGTGACAGCGTTAGTTACTTTTCATAGAATAGAGAGATATATAAAAATGAAAACTTGTCTATCTGTCTGTTTGTAATTCTATAAAAAAATCCACAATTTAGAAGCCAAAATTGTGAAGAGATACGTACATGTGTATTAAAACATGGCCAAGACAACTAAAGTAATCCGGAGTCGAAATAACTTATAGTTAATTTTTAATTAATAAAAAACCACCAATTTAACAGCAATTTCTTATCAAAATTAAACTTTTTTCGTTATAGCAGTTGCCAACAATTAAAAAACACAGTAAAATTATTACTACAACAATTAATTTTCTACTGCAAGATTTCCACGTGAAAAATGAAAATGAAATAAATAGTTTGCCGAATTTAAAAAAATGGTGAATATTACGTCATAACTTCTCTATTGCAAGATATTCACGTGAAATATGAAAATGAAATAAATGGTTTGACGAATTTAAATGAAAGTGAATATAACTTCATAACTTTTCTATTTCAAGGTTTCCACGTGAAAGAGGAAAATATTACGTCATATTGGAAATATAAAGGGCATGGTGGATATAGTATAACGTCATATGAGTGTGAAAAATGTATTGAAGCATAATAAAAACCCGATTAGGGAAATATTGGCGTATTTTTACATTATTGCTCCAATTATAAATTAAAATAAGTTCATTTATAGCTGTATTCTTTTGCGTCTGTTATATACATTTATACATTTTTATATAACGTTTTCATATGATTAATTCAACAACATTACGACTGCTTTTTTTTAATGTTTGTTTTGTGTTGTATGTTAAATTTTGAAATTGATTTTTCAGAACAAACATCCTTCAAATTCTCGGCAACGCCGGCACTTTAGCTTGTAACAGATAAATGGCTTTTGTATCTGTACATCTAATGCTAATATTATAAAGCGTTATAATATTATAAAGTATATAATATTATTAATGCTTGTACGTTTGTGAGGTGTTATCTCTGAAACTACATAGCCAACTTTAAAAAAATGTTGGTGGCCATCTCTGCTCCAAAAAAAAGACTATGTTATGTCAGTGCAAGAACCTACATCGCTGCAGGAGCAAAAGAGTTCTAAAATTGTGATTTCTGCGATATTGATTGGGTTAGAAACTTTAAATTTGGTACGGTAGTTACTTTTAAGATGTAAATACTCGTAATGAACGCTCTCTAAAAGGTTCAATTTGACGGATAAACGTAAACATTTCTAGAAAGGTTCTAAACTATGATTTATTTGGAATACTGAAATTTTTGGGATACTGTTGGGGTTAGAAACTAGAACTTTGGCATGGTAGTAATTAATAAGATGTAAATGCTCGTTGTAGAACGAATTCTAAAAAATAGAAAGACTAAACAAAGCGGAAAAAGATCTAAAGATGATCTAAGTAACGAAGAACATGGAACTGTTAGGAATATAAACATGAAAATTGACATGGCTGTATTTATCATGACGTAAATTCTCGCAATAGAACAATTTCTAAAAATGTCGCTATAAAAAACAGTGCAGAAACAAAAAACTTTTAAAAAATTTCTATTTCTCTGTTACTGCTGAGCCCAAAATCTTGCAATTTTTCTTCGGGTTAGTTTTAAAATATACAATTTTCTCTATGAATGGTTTCTAAAAAATTTATAATTTAAAAGGATGAAATTAACGGAAAGCGATCTCAATTACCATTAATTTGGAATTATTAGGTACAGCAACTTTAAATATTTCACAATGCTGCATTTCCTCCGCAAAACATGCGATTTAAATGCAACAAAACTGATAGATACCCACCTAGCATTAAATAAATTGTGTAAATATTGAATAAAGACCTGTATGAAACAGTGAGTAGGTTGCCCGAAAGTACTTGTTAAAGTGTTCCTTCTCTAGGCTTTTTTCTCTCTCGCCAAGGCCACTAACAGAGGGAAGTGCCGTTTTAAATGTGATATGAATTTTTTATCCGATTCATTTTTCTAGACATTTTATCATAAGGTCATATTCTCAATTATCATTAGTAGATTTTTTATATATTAACTTATTCTGGTGAAATTTCGTAATCGGGTTCATATTGGCGTATGTTAGCTTGCATGATTTGCTGAATAAATATGTATGGATTTGTAAATTACTTCAAATGACACTTTGACAGCTCAAAAGTTATGCAGACGATATATTCAGATTTTGTGTCATACTTTATGTTGTAATCATTGCCGATTTCTTTTATTTAATACATGCTAAATACAGCTCAACTTGTGCAGAATATGTTTGAAAACAAAACAATACAGCGTATGTAGTGGCCAGCATACACTCATCATTTAAATCCGATCGAGCATATCTAAAACACACTCTAACGAAGCATTGCATGCCACTTTTGATGTATTCGGTACTTTGATACTATATTAGATTTTGAGAAGAGAATTCCTTAAATGTTATCGACAACCTCATTGCATCCGTGGAAAGCAGATATTGTACAATATTAACTATTCCGGCGGAGCACACACCATATAAAGTATAGTCCATTCTTTTTAAACATCATATATTTGTCATTTAAAGTTACTCAAATTGGTGCGGAGCGTCTGATTATGCTCTTGACATCATTTTATACAGTTCAAATTCCGATATAAGTAAATTAGTGTTTCATTTTCTATTTTACTTTTAATATATTGCGTACTTTCAATTTTATATCCATGCATGGCTGTCTTGAATGGTTTGATTTCCCATTTTTTTAAACAGTGTATGCGAATTTATATATAAGATTTTGTAATTCTACAATTCGTTTATTTTCATAATTTCAATTTTTCGCACTATATGGAGAATTAAAGATAACATCACATTTTCTTTGCTTACACATGTTATTATTAAATCTATGTTCTCAGTAATATCGCTCAGACTAATCCGTCTGAGGGAAGTCCTAGTTAATAAATATAATTATATTATAGCTATAAACCGTATAAACTGATTTTATCAAACTAAATAATCATTATAAACATAAAAACCATTGTAGAACAGTTTTTATTGTTACACTGTAATAAACTGCATTTTTTGTAGTTAAGCAATGAGAGAAAATGATAAAAGCAGAAAATATTTTTCTAAATTATAGAAATATTACATACCAATTATGCTTCCTTTGTGCTTACTAATTTCAATGAAACGTTGTGGTGCAATGTTGTCAGTGTGCTACTTTTTTTAAATTCAGATTTTTTCATTGGCACCACTTTTTTGAAATAGCAAAATTCGACTTATTTAATAACATATTAATTAACGCGAAAAGAAGGCGAATTTTACCATTTCAGATAAGGGATCAATCAAGAAATCTGAATTTAGAAAATGTAACCCACTGGCAACACTGTGGTGGCGTAGAGTTTACAAGGTTTCGAACATATCAGGTGACAAAACGCGCCTTGCCTCATAAGTGGTGATTTAATTCTGCTTTCGAGTTACACGGAACTAGTTGTCCATTATTTCCGTAGATTTTACGTACTATAACACCCCAAGCGTTCTCTATGGAACTTAAATCCGGACTATTTCCGGCCAATAAAATGTGGAAACCTTATTATTTTTTAATCTCTACTTGGCATCATTTGCAACGTGATTTTAGGCATTGTCTCGATGAAAAATGTAGTTAAGACCAGCAATTGTTTCACTCTGGTTGACAAAATGGCGTTCTAACATATGAATATAGGTATGGCTATTTTGTCGTCCTTCTAGAAAAGCAATTTTAAGCTTACCTACTGAAGAAAAATAATACCAAACCATTATGAAATCTCCACTTGATGACGCATGGAAAAAGCTCCCTTTTCCTTTTGAAGGCCATGTCAATATGAATGAAAACCACCCGGATCTGAACCATCAAAATTAAACTTCATTTTGTCACTGAAAAATTTTTTTAGAACATTTCGCTTATTATTTCATATGTTTATCTTCAAACTGAATGCGGCCTTTTTAGGTGCGTTCGTAATTATAAAAATTCCTAGAATCTATAGTCATCATATGGTCGGTAGGAGTTGGCCTTAAAAGAACCATTTTATGGGGTTTTTGGTCGCTCAGCTGCACGATATTACTAATGTCGTGTAGCATGGCCAAAAAAATGAGAATGGTGAATTCATCGGTGGCTATGACTCGATAAAATTTAATGGCTTCCATATTTAAACGTACCGTAAAATGGCGGTAAACACCTGTGCATTGAAACGACAACCAATTCCACTGGCGTCATCTAAGAAATAACTGACTAAAAAGCAGTAGATTGCATACTGCATCATAACCTCCATCTTAGTATAAGTCTCTTGAATTTGAATCGATTATGGGTTTCTAACAAGGAAGGTCCCCATAAGCGCATACTCAGAAAAAAAATACAGAATTTTCTTCTCGTGGGGATATATATGTTTACGAAAAAAATTCCGGCGGGACCTCGATATAGCGTCCATGAAAAAATTATGAAAATTTTCTTAGCGATTTATCCCTGGTTCACGACACAATGAAATTAAAAATAATATACGCTTTTCTGAAGGAAACAACTTTTTCTAATCTTCATACCGAGCTAGTTTAAATGAGTTTTACTCAAATAAATACACTTTTATAACTACGGATCTGTCATATACATTTATATTTATCTATAAGGCAATTTATCGATAGTTTAGCGACAACTTAGAACAAAATTTAATTTATTAAAATTGTTTCAAACTCAAAATTACGGTCCGATTCTGAGCACTGTTCATTTGATTTTGATATTGTTAGCGTCGGAGACAACAAAAGAATAGTATCGTTGCCATGGAAACAACGACTTATTCAATATCCAAAAATATAAGAAGAGCTTTCTTAATCGAGCAGTATATTATTTAAAAATACACTTAACCCTTAAATGCCGGGTGTTGCTTTTCGGCAACATACCCAATTTATGCTCTAAAATACTATTAGAATAATATTGAAGCTATAATGCCTAATGTTGCCAATAAAATACATTCTGAAAATATTATTAAATCGATTTTCAACATGTAGATGGCAACATTGTGCTGTTTAAGAATAAAGATAGAATTATTTTTTCAATTTTTGCTACTTGTTCGTTTTGTTTTGCTTGGAAGCTTGCGAAATACCCTATTTTGGTCTGCAGTGAGCAAGTAAAATTTATTTCTTATTATAGCTCCTAAAATTCTTGTGTGTTTAATGTTATAGAATTTCATCAAGGAAAATTATTTTTTCAATTAAACACCAGTATTGCCGATTAGCAACAAACTGGTTTTTAGCCGTAAACTATACTTAAAACAAAATATGATTTTTTAAAGTATTTTTCCCATGATTTACTTAAAAAACAGAAGCCGAAAAACATTATTACAATGATTTTTGAAAAATCTGGCATTTAAGGGTTAAAACTTATCCAGTCTTTAAAATTAAATAACTTCAGCAACACACAAATTGTATATTATGTTTATAGAAAAAATAATGAACTATTTCATCGTTTAAGTTTAAATTCATTAAGTACTTGCGCATTTAAACACTCATTTAGCTAGCAATTTTCAAATGCATTAAAATCGCTTGCATTCAGTGTTGCCACAACTGGCGAAGTTTCTATTTAAAAATATTGAATTCACACCAGAAAATTTTGAATATTAATGTACTTTTACTTTATGGAAATATATCATTTTATAAACTAAAATTAACTGTTAAAACTTACTGGTGAGAATTCGAAATGCCTAAATAAAAAATCGGCCAGACGAGGCAAACACTGCTCGCATTTGGCGAGTAGTTTTGCCAATGGGCTATTTTTTTTTTTTTATTCAGATTTCTTGATTGGCACCACTTTTTGAAATGGTTAAATTCGTGTTATTTAATGCCATATTAAGTAAGTTGAAAATAAGGTAAAAAAAGTTCAAAAAAGTGGTGCTATCAAGAAATCTGAATTAGTAAAAGTAGATCACTGGTGACACTGTTGGCGAGGAAACATATTGCTCACCAAACGCGTGGCGCGTTCTTCTTTTCACACCAAATATTTGAAAGTATATTATTTTTTTACAGACTTTCTATTGCAATTGCGTTGCTAAATTTGACTAGTTCTTTATTACTTACATGGATAATTTTATTAGCATTTTTTTTTTCAAAATGTTCTGAGTATGTGCTTTAAGGAGATCTTCCTTGCAAGACAAAATTCCTTTAATTTTCTTTAGAAACATATTGAATTAACTATGCACTGAAATCACAAAATTATCCTTAATGATGCAGCCACTAGATTCTGGATAGTTATGCAAAACTTAAACATTCAATAACTTCTTAATAACTCCCTTTTACAAATACTTCATTACTGATTCATACTGAATGAATATTTTCTTGCACTGTATATTTAGGACTAAATTATAAAGCGTTGAAAATGTTTATTAACTTTATTAAAGGAGGATTCATATATAGAAATTTTGAAGCTTCATTAATTCCTTAGTTTTAATAAAAGAGTAAAAATTAGTATTGCAGGAATTAATTCTACTCATTTGTTTTGACATTTATATAGATAGACTGTCTATAAGATTTCTGATAAGCACTTTTATAAGCGCTTATGGGAGAAGATAATTTTAATTTATACTCTTCATTTTTTATATGATGAATTAATTCATATTTTATAAAACAAGATTAAAATTTTAAAGATATATTGGATAAAAAAATGTTTGCATATTTTATATTGATGAATAAAGTATGTAAATGATAAAAATTACACTTAACCAGCAAGGAAGACCAATCTATGCTCTGTTAAAATTAGCTTTCAATTCAACCCTATATAACAATAAACTCTCGCTGTATTATTGCTATAAAAAATTTCATTTTATAACATTATTATTTACAGAACCTATTACTATTAATACTATGTACATATTTCTAAATTTCACAATATTCAATCTATACATCTATATATCTTAATTGCAAGATTCACTGTCAACCTTCAAGGTTTTAGTCTTCGACTTAAAAACATCGTTATATAGGTGTAAGATTAATTGCGACAAAGTTCTATGTAGACTGATTGGTTCAATTATGTTTTCGTGAATGTTCTACGGACTCATATATCTCGGCTCCTACTGGATATTTCTAGAAAATTTCTTCAGATTCTGAAATACAAGCTGTTTGCCAAATGTCGCGAAATTTGGCGACATTTTTTCAATTGGTGCAAAGCATCTTTTTTGGCAGTAGCAATTTTGAAAATCGATTTTACAGCACAAATTAGCCAGTGTCGCCAATATTTTGTAAAATATCGTCAATTATTGCCAAATTTGGCGAAATGTTGCGAACTTTGTGGTTTCGTTTACTGCCAACTATTCAATAACTTAAACTCTGTTTCAACCTTCATCCCCATTGAAATTTATTAACCTGTAGTGACTCTAAAATAAACCCTAATCGTAACAAATGTCCTAGAACCAAATCCTTGAAACAAGTGTCCCTAGTGTTTTCTCGATCAAGTGTCCTAGCCCAATGGTCTTCTCGTACTCCAAAACGGTTTGATACAAAATTTTGTCAAAATCATTAGAGCCAATTTTTAAATAAAATTTATTTACACACACACATGGACACACACAAGATTTGCTCCTATTATAATTTTTGATAACTTAAAAAAAAACTCAAACTAATTCCTTCTCTTTTCTTCCTTTTCAAAAGTCTCACCATAGTCGTGGTAGCATTCAAACAACAACGAAAAATTATGTTTACACATGATTTTTTAACGGATTGTTTGCTCCTGAAACAGAAACAAACGGATTGTTTGCTCCTGTTTCGAACAATGGAGCTCGAAATCCGTTGTTCCCAAAAAGAAGCAAAAATATCAGGGGTTGTATCAAATATCTGTTGATTAGTGCTTGTGTTTCCTTTTGGGAACAACGGATTTCGAGCTTATTCTATCGACGATAATTTTCAGAATTTTCGAGCTATGATTTTGAGACTTTCACAAAAGTTGCTCTATATACTTAGCTAATACATTATGCACATTACATTTTGATTGCATTCGCGCATGCGCAGTGAAACATTTTGTAGTAAATCTGCTCATTTTTCATCCAATTTTTACTATTTTTTAATTCTGATTCCAGAGTATTATGTACAATGTTGTTTGTCGCATTTTCTGAAAAGAACTTTTTTTTATATTACGAACTCTGCAAATTATAAGTAAAAAATTCGCGAAATTTTGGATTGTTTTTATAAAAACCTTAATTTCTCTACGAGTATACATGCTATCCTCATAAAAATGAACACAGTATATCACAATGAGCCACTTATTTATAATATCGAGTTAAATGCTTTTGCTACATTAGTTTTTACAGGGTTATCCAAAAGATATTCGTTCTTTTTCAATTTTTTGACGGTCCCCTATGGTGTTTCGGGAAAAAATCATCTTCGAAATATATGACTTATACTATACTGTTTACACATCTGCAGTTTCAGATTAATTCTTCATGTATTTTTCTAGATATCTAACAAAACGTCTAAAATTGCAAGTGACTGGTCACCTTTGGCCATATAGTGTATGTATGTACATGTATATCAGGTTGTAAAGAAAGTTTTCTGCCAAAAAAAGTTCTTAATAAAGTTAGAAAAAAACAAACATGAAAGCAGAACCTTTAGTGAGGATGGTAATCACCACCCGAATCTATGACTTTCTGCCAAGGTTTTGGTAGTTTTTCAAAGTCTTCAGCCCAGAAACTTGGGGACCGCGGGTCCAAAAACAGATCAATCTCATTTCGGGCGCCCTGTGCAGAATTAAAGATAGAACCAGAAAGATGTAGCTGAAAGTGCAAAAAAAGGTAGTAGTTCGAAGACGTGATGTGTGGCTTATGGTGGGGGCGGCAAAAGATCCCATTTGAGTCCATACAGAGTCCAGCCAGTGAATGCAGACATATGTGATCTAGCATTATCTTGATGAAACATTATCTTCTTGCGCCGGAACTCATTTTGATATTTTACCTTGATAGCAGCGTCAACACGGATTTTCATCTTGCTATACACCTTACTGTCCATGGTTGTACCTTTTTCCAGATACTCTTTGTGGATAATACCACGGCAACCCCACCAGATACAAAGCATTAGCTTTTTGTTAGTCAAATTGCGCTTTACGACGCTGCCGACGGGCTCACCGGGCGTAGAGCAACCCCTTTTTCGGCTTGTGTTGTTGAAATGAGTCCACTTTTCGTCACAAGTGACGAAATGGTCCAGAATTTTGTCCTTGCGTTTCTATTCGAGCAGATTAGTGCAGGCCTGAAGGCGTCTTCACTTATCTGCTTGAGTCAGCTCATGCGGCACCTAGCGATTGAACTTGTACGTCAAGTTCATGCGATGCATAGCGCGGCTAATGGACATAGCACTAACGTCTAACTGCTTAGCTAGCTCTTGAGTGGTTGAATACTGATATTCTTCTACAAGTTCTCGCAGGCGGGACTGATCAACATCAGTAGGCCGGCCAGAACGCTCTGCTTCTTGAATGTCATAGTCCTTGTTTTTGAACTTTCGGTACCAAAACTTCACAGTGTGATAAGATTCAACAGTAGTGCCTAAAGCTGTACAAATGATTCGGTGACATTCTGTAGATGACTTTTTGCAACAGAACTGGAAGTAAATGCTCGTTCTAATCTGGTAGCGTGATAGTTCCATTTCAGACACCCTGTATTTAGTGATAACGATATTTGCAAATTTAACAACACAGTGTTATAAAACAAGTCTCTTTTTTTCAAATGCCAAAAATCGTTTGACAAAATATGAGCAAATACGACAACGCGAACTGTTTTAAAAGACGATATTAGCTGTGACGGGAAACTTTCGTTGATATTTTTTAATATGTCTTAACTTAATCTCCTGAACTTAAAAATTTTTATCATTCATTTTTATGATGGCGTTTTTTTCTGTACATTTTTAGATTCGTCCATAATTATATAAATACGTTGCACCTATAGTCGTCGTTTGGTCCTTCCGTCTGTCTTTCCGCATATAACACCGAAAAAAAATTGACCCGAATGGTTTGAAATTTAATATACAGAATTGTTGCAGAATTTTGTCGAGTCATTTCAAAATTTATGAAAACCGAATCAAAACTTGAAAAGATATTAATAAAAATTTCCTTCATTCTATTAAATCCTATCATGCGTCATTAATTCGATGATATACCATAATAGGTAATGATTAGAGGTTGCCATGATGCTGACGTCCTATTTAAAATGGAATCCTATAACTTCTGTATTACTGAATTTAATATATCTAATCGTAATAAATTTTGTATTCCTGCATTTTTGCATAAGAATGCAACATCTATTGCTACAAGATCTGAATAATTACACAAGCCTGCGATAGTTGTGTTGCTTAACTTTTGATAATTCATTTTTATGTATTTTGTAGCGCTGAATCCGACAATGACCCTCATTTTTAACCATCACGTCAGTATTTTTTTAAATCGTAAATTTCAATACTAAAAACTCAAAAAATAGAGAACATCTGATACTGAAAGATTCAAGAAATGGTTGTGTTCCTTAACTTTTGATAACTGATTTTTATATTTTTTTTTAAGCGCTGAATTCGAAAATGTCATTCATTTTTAACTATCAAGTCAGGAGTTTTTGCAAATCGTAAATTTCCAAGTCAAAAAATAGCAAAGTACCGATACTATAAAATAGATGTGATGGATGTATTTTTTAAATTTTGATAATTGATTTTTATGTACTTTTTAGCACTAAATCTGAAAATAACCTTCATTTTTAACCATCACGTCAGAATTTTTTGCAAATCGTAAATTTCAAAGTTAAAAAATAATAATTTGCAAAAAATCGTGTTGATAAAACATGAAGGCCATTTTCAGATTCAGCGCTACAAAATGCGTAAGAACCGATTATCAAAAGCTAAGCAATATAACACAACCCATATTTTGCAGGCTTGTGTTATAAAACAAGTTATAGTATGAACGCGCATCATTTAATACATTTGAAATACAATTTCCGACTTGTTTTACTGTACCTTTATCTATTCATTATAGTCTGTAGATTATGCCTGTAAAACGATTTGCTCGAACTCGAATTATTTTCAAAGTTATTTTATGTTTGAGCGAAACCCGTCTACTGGCTTAAACGTTTTGGAGTACTTAGAACGCATTTTCCACAAAATGACTTTTTTGAAACTGGGGAGGGGGGGGGAGGGTCAGAATGCAAAAAATATTAAATGGATCTCGCTATGTTTTTTATTAATTAAAGGGAACATAAATTATTGGAGCTTAGACCACTTTCAGTCATTTTTATAAAAATTAAACACTTTTAGAAACATGTCAACGAGAAAAAGGTGTCAAAAATAGACTTTTTTTTTTCAAATGGCAGCCACTTTGTTGATTTTATTTTTTTTTACCTCAAAGTGCTTGTAGCTCTAGACAATCTTATCTACTTTTATAAGCAATAACGAAAATTGATTGCACAACGCTCTGGTGATCTATCGGATCTAGCCCGATTGGACGTGTCCGGCGCGCACGATAGAGCATCTACCCACGCAATTCGATCCACGTCATCATTTTTTGATTAACACTCTCGCTGCGTAAGGAATTCTTCGCGATGAGTGTCTTTTACAGAATCTTTAATCGTTTATCACCGGTCCTTTAAAGCAGAAATTTTTCACTATCGTAATCAGGGAAAATGTCCTGATTAAATCAGGCAAAGTTTTCGCTAAAAGATAACTGGTGGGAATAACCAAATAATATTAATTTGACGGAAAAATGCATGCCCGAGCATATCTCAAGCTGTGCAGCGAGAGGGTTAACAAAGTTTTGAAAAGTTCATCAAAATATAATCAATAAAATGCAAAAAACACGAAGCTAAAATCTTCATTCCTATTTCGGAATAATTAGAAATATGAAAAAAAAAATTAAGCATGCATCCATATTATTTCACAAAAATGTAAAATATGGATTAATTGGTTTAAATGGGAATTTCTCCAAATTTTCCAGCTATCGCGAAATTGGCTTGACACATAACAACTTATTTTTATCGCCAAATTTGGCGATATTTCAAGTCCGTCAAAGTTGGGTGCTATTGTGGTAACCCTGTCATTAGTACTTTTCAGCAAATACTCATTATTGATGCTCATACTAAGTTCTCCTTAGGAAATCAAACTATAATTAACTATTAAATTTAAGTAGTGTGTTTTTGCGATGTCTTTCGAAAAAGGAGGGCGCAAGGGGAAAGGCCCCCTTTTCCACCCCTTAGAGGTCGAATTTTGGAAAATTACGAAACATATGGTTATTAATTTAAGTAATTTTAAATTTGTGTCCCTTTTCCCCCGCCCTTAGAGATCGAATTTTAAAACATCAATGTCTAATTCATCTATTGCTCTCAGTAATACATATATACAGTAGAACCTTTTTTATCCGAAACTCTTTTAACCGAAATCCATTTTTAAAGCTTTTTTTTAATTATTATTATTATTATTATTATTATTATTATTATTATTATTATTATACTCCTTGTGCGCAAAATCCTTTTTGAAAGTTTTTTTTTTTTTTTTAACTATCATATTCCTTGTGTGCAAGCGGTCCTTTCCGAACTACGAGTACATATAAGTATTTTCGATCCCCTATCTTAGAGTACCTTTGAATTTAACTTGAGCTCCCGAAAGCTGAGGGGTGGAACGAAGAAAACGAACAAAATAGCAATTCTGAAAATTTTCCGAGAGGTTTGGCATGGCTGGAGCAGCAGAAAGACTGTGATAGTGGTGAACTAAAAATATTAAAAACTCCGTGATAGAGTTTCAAATCAAAGGCAATCGAAATTACGACAAACAAAATCTTTTTTTTCAAACCCTTCTGATCTATGTCAAAAGTACTTAATTTCAAAATTAAAGTTCAGACAACTTATTCTTGTTTCGTCTTTGCTATTGCTTTATTTTTATTAAGCACTTGTTACCATAATGAGAAATATTGCATATATTTCTCCTTAATCTTAAAATTGGAGCATTCTCGATCATCCGAAAGTTTCGACTGTCCGAAAGATGGTCGGTCCCAATTACTTCGGATAATCGAGGTTCTGCTGTATTGCAAATTTCTATGTTCTATGTCAATAGGAAGTGGTTGAAAAATGAGTAGCAAGATTTGACTGTCACATACAAACAGAATTCTATGGGGCTGTGCATATACAACGTTATCAACTTTTTGGTAATTTTGGACCCCCCCCCCCCTCTTCCGATATCATACGTTAACATCTCTCGAAACCAACCACCCCCGTAATGATATCGTTATCAATGTCTAAAAATTTTCTGATTTTTAGAATTTATTTCTTTTGTTTGGAGTGATATACAAAAATGGTTACATTTATTTTTCGCATACTGCGTTGATTCAAATGAAGAGAAGTCAATAAGATATCACTTTATATATTAAATAACATTATATCAAATGACACTTAAAAGAAATAGTTACTATTTAAGGGGACCAGGTAAGCGAAATTTGGAGAAAAAATCGATTTTTACTTTTTTATATCATTAAATAGTTTAAACTTTTATCTTTCCAACGATGTGTCACACACGTTTATTAAAAAAAAAAAAAAAAAAAAAAAAAAGAAAGAAGTGTTGGAATTATTCATTCTTTCTAAGAGTACTTCACAGCTTAATGGCCATTTAAATCTTTAATTGACTTTTTCTCAAAACTTGGATTTTTCATGTTTATGTTCCTTTTTTTCAATATGTATTAAAATTAAGAACTCATTTTTTTTTTATACTTTAGCACAGGGATTTAATGATTTGTTGAGAATTATTTATTTTATGTTGTGAAATCTTACCAAAAATGCTAATTTAAAAATGCTTTTCAATAAATAATTAATAATTAATTTTCAAGTTCACTTAAAAAGAAAATGTTGTGTTAACATACGTAAAGCATGTCACTCAAACTACTCTAAAAATTCTAGACCTCTATATTTCACCATTTCTGAGAAAAAGGCACATAAAGTTGGTGTATTTTAACATGGCGGAGATAGAGCTTACCCGGTCCCTTTAAAAGTATTTTATAATAGCTTTTTGTCACATAATACATCCAACAGTAATAATGTCTTTTTCCACTTTTCCCGCACGGTGGAAGAGGGAGGCAGATAGAAATTTTTATCAACAAAACAAGGGGACAATATTCTTTCTCTTTCTCTTTTATTTATTAGTAAACACAAGTTTCACTTGAAATATAATTCACATATGGTTTATCGAACAGCGAATATATATGCATACACACATGGAGATGAATAGGAATGTCAAAAATTGGGGTATTCTATATTTTGGAATTAAATAATTTTATAATAATTTAGTGATTTTAATAATAACTTTGTATTTTCATAAAAATATATAACAGACTTAAAAATGATAGCATACTATTTTGATGTAAAGACCATGTTATAAATAAAAAGAGAAAATTTTGGTTGGATCAAAAATCATATCGATATCAAAAGACAACCCCCTCCCCCTAGAGATATCTTACTGTATCATGTGCCATACCCCCTCCTCCCCCCTAAAATAATAACGGTATATATGCACAGCCCCTACGTTAAAAGAAAGCGTGTAAAAAAATGCTAAAACACAGTCTTTTTTTCGGCCTTTAATAAGCAAATCTCCCTTAACTTTCCAAACATATGAAATTAATGATGCACCCAAATGAGAAAACAAACTTTAATAATGCAGCAGAAAGCTTCTAGCGAGTTATCCAATACTTAAACATTCAATAACTTCCTTTTATAGGCACTTCATTAGCGTTTCATGCGGTGGAAATACTTACACTTTATATTTAGTATTAAATTATAAAGAATATAGTGTAGGAAAATTTAATTAAAACATAGCATTTCTATCCAAATCATGAAACTTCGTGAAGCCTTTAGTTCTAACGGATGATTATTAATGAACGCTGTATTTATTATTAAAATAATAAAGCTTTGTAAAAAATCACCATAAAACAAATCATAGGACGCGTTTCGAGCTAAAAATATTAACAGCTCGTCCAGCTGCAGTAAACACGTGTCCGAAAGGGGACAAGCTCAAAAATGAACTGAAAGGTAGAGAATAGAGCTAAACTAAACAAGTTGGAAATTGCTCGTCAAACGTGGCAAATGAGGTGCGTTCGTACTATAACTAGTTTTATAATTATTTTTTGCACCCCATATTGTACTGAATGTATACTTTTTTGCACTTCATAAAGCGCATAGTCTGATACATCATTAAAATGCACTTCCAATAATTTTTTCCTATTCCCCGTAATGTAACGAACACTTTCGACTGTCCCTGTAATTAAACTATACATCCGATTTTCCTAAAATTTGAAATAGCTCAACAAAACTTTGCAACAATTATATCTTTAAAATTTCAGACCATTCGGAAGGCTGTAATATCATTAAAATGCACTTGCAATAATTTTTCCCATTCCCCGTAATGTAACGGAACACTTTCGACTGTCCCTGTAATTAAACTATACATCCGATTTTCCTAAAATTTGAAATAGCTCAACAAAACTTTGCAACAATTATATCTTTAAAATTTCAGCCCATTCGGAAGGCTGTAATATCATTAAAATGCACTTGCAATAATTTTTCCCATTGGCCGTAATGTAAAGAAAAACTTTTGACTGTCCCTGTAATTAAACTATACATCCGATTTTCCTAAAATTTGAAATGGCTCGACAAAATTTTGCAACAGTTATATCTTTAAAATTTCAGATCATTCGGAAGGCTCTAATATCATTAAAATGCACTTGCAATAATTTTTTCCATTGGCCGTAATGTAAAGAAAAACTTTTGACTGTCCCTGTAATTAAACTATGCGTCCGATTTTCCTAAAATTTGAAATGGCTTGACAAAATTTTGCAACAGTTATATCTTTAAAATTTCAGATCATTCGGAAGGCTCTAATATCATTAAAATGCACTTGCAATAATTTTTCCCATTGGCCGTAATGTAAAGAAAAACTTTTGACTGTCCCTGTAATTAAACTATACATCCGATTTTCATAAAATTTGAAATGGCTCGACAAAATTTTGCAACAATCATATATTTGAAATTTCAGACCATTCGGTTGGGTAGTTTTTTCTCTGTTACATGCGGACAGACGGACGGACAGACGGACGGACAGACGGACGGACAGACGGACGGACGGACGGACTGAACGACGACTATAGGTGCTACGTATTTATATAATTACGAACGCACCTAAAAATAGGAAGAAAGAAAAGCAAGTACCTTGAACACGTGGAAAGCAGGATAACACGGTGCAGCACCCGAATAGTTAAATTCAGCGAAACAGCACCGAAAACTGGCGATATGAAAGTATTAAAATAATAAAGCTTTGTTGATTTTTTACAAAGCTTTACTATTTTAATAGTTTCATATCGCTAGTTTTCGGTGCTGTTTCACTGTATTTATTAAATTAAGAATTATTTAAATATTTAAACGTTTAATTTGCTTTAAAATATTTGCAAGGTGTTTGCATTTCTTGTAATTTACAAGTAGTCCGACAACTGGGCTGCCAGACTGCCCTTTTTTAACCCCTTGCGGTCGAGGGTCGGCAAAAAAGCTGTCCAAGCTTTGTATACTGGATGGTCATCTATTGGTTCTTTTTTTAACTAAGAATATTTCACGGGTTATTTGTGTCAGCTCTCATGTGTCATGCATGTATGAACTGCAAATGTATGCCATTTGTAATTATACACTCGTTGACAACACAACAACGGTGCAACGGCCCGCACTGCTCATCAAACCATCAACTTATAGAACAAGAAATTTCCAGATCGCGTAATTTCAAGAAATTCTATTGTGATTCGGCCGCCAAGATCGTGCGATTTAGCCCCAATGGATTATTTTCTTCGGGAGTTTCTGAAAAGTAAAGTGCACACCAATGCCCCCCGCACAATCCAAGACCTCAAACGTAACATCCGGGTTGAAATTTGCCATGGATCCGCTCAATATGGGAAAAGTAATTGAAGATGTTAATGTTCGGATGATGGCATGTAAGCGGAGCCGCGTGGCCACATGTGTGATGTTGTATTCTATCTCATAAATGGCATAGACCATCCTTCCATTTTCAATAAAGAATTTCGATTATCACTCATAAGAAATGCGATTTCTTTCATAATAAAAAAAGAACCAACAGATGACCACCCTGTATATGCACCACTATATTTTAAAAGTACATGTTTTAGTAAATTACTCTTGCATGTTGTCAAATTACAAGTAAAAAAGTTTCTTAAAAGAAAAGTGGTACCAACCGAACAAATTTATGTAATAGATGCCTGTGATTGGGAGAAGTACTTCGACCGTTAACCCTTTCAGGGGATACTTCGGTTGCTAAAATGTTGAAATGGTTGATTGGCACAAAGGTTTTGAAACAAATTTATTTGAAAATAAGTAAAAGAATTTTTCTCTCACCTGCATTATTAAAACAGAATTTTATTTGAAAATTTTAATGTGAATGAAGTATTTTTGAATAAAAATTAAGTGGGATGTATTATATCCCACCGTCCTTTAAGGGGTTAAGAGTTAAAATTCACAATTTTCGATTCTCACAAGGAATAATTTTTACTTTTTGCGATTAAAAATTGTCCCAGCAAGCACAGAACTAACAGATTGGTACAAAAATTATATCTTTCATCAAGTACTAGAGGTGCTATTTCGATAACAGCGAATCGTAACCTAAAAGTATCGATTCTGTCCTTTCATTCGATATCTTTGGCGTTACTTTCATGGGTTATCGACGTTGCGCCAGAAACATGGCACAACGACGGAAATCGGCGATATAGGTGATACGTGTTTGATGCAAATACGTACGAATTCCGAAATATCTGGCATAAAAATATTGCACAAATTTCGCATTGCTGATATCCAAAGATCATCATTGCGAACTGCTTTTTTTATGCAGGTATGACAATATAGATCTTGTGCCAATATAATGATATTTTATACGCATGTCGGCGAATACTTTTTAATCGATTTAATTATATATTTTATAGTACAGAAACTAATTTAACCCTTTCAGGGCCAAAGCTCTCCCATTGCTAAAATGTTGAAATGAATATCACCGGAATTCACAAACAAATTTAATTTGGAAACATTCATTAACTCTTTTTTTTTTTTTTTTTATCAATATTCTGGTACCACTTGGGAATTAAAATCGATTTGTTTCATACATGTACCGCCGCCTTGAAAGAGTTAAAATAATTTATTCGTTATATAATTAAAAAAATAAACTTTCTGTACATTTAAAAAAGTATTCACATGCACATTTCTCAGTTACAGAATCATAAATTGTTGCAATTTTATGGTAGAGAATTGCAGCTTATGTTGTTTTATTGTGGAACGTTAGAACTGGAGGATTCCCCCCCCCCCTCGAGTGATTTTGCAGTTAACTTATTCTATTGCATAGTACTTGGCCTCACTTTAACTTAATAGATTCTTTTTGACTGTGTTATGCATAGAGAAAGCACAATATATTTTTTAATATTTTATATACAAGTTTTTTATTTAGTTCATATTTTTGATTGCATTCCAAAGAAACATTTTTCTATCAAAACTACCCTTAACTATTCATCAAGCATTGATAAAAAAAGAAAAAAAATGAAATTTCTGCTAAACTATTGAGTGACCAACTTGTTTTTGACCATAAAAAATTCATTTATTATTAATGCTGAAATTAGCATTATATATATAAAAAGAAAGATTTGTTTACATATTGAAGATTTTATACTTTGTCAAAAAGGCAAAGTATAAAATTCCAAAGAAGCAAATATTTTTCTGATAAGTGAAAAAAAAAAAAAAAAATCCTGCAATTTTTCTAATTAATCATGAATCATACAAATATTCTAATTTTCGCTCATTCCAAGTGTAATACATGAAAAAATCAAATATTGTTCCAAAGAAGCAAACATTTTTCTGATATAAGAGGTGTGGGGGGGAGGGAGGGGGGGGGAAGTCTTGTACCTTTTCTAAGTAATCATGAAGCATAAATTCTAATTTCTACTCAACTATTCGATGCTTTGTCTTTCAATGTCAAACTTGTTTTTGACCATAAGATTTATTATTAATGCAAATTATAATTATTAATGCTGAAATTAGTCTTAAATAAAAAGCTTATTTCTACTTACTACAGGTTTTATTCTGTTTTTTCCCCCTATGGCATTTGCCTTAAAATACATGTTAAAAAAAAAACAAAAAAAAAAACAAAAAAAAAAAAAAAAAAAAAAAACTTATTACTTACAAATTTAAACATTATCAGGGGTTAACAGAGCTCCCCCCCCCTTGAGTATTAGAGTACTTTTGTGATATAACATTTTTTAATTGCAAAACTTCTATTTATTTTAATCTTGAATTTTTGTTTTCAATGTTTGTCATTCAATATTTTTGAACTCCAAAAAAATTTGAGCAACTAATTAAATTAATAACGCTTTATTTTTGAGATGCATAAACCATTTAAATAGCAAAAAATATATAAATAAAATTGCGATAATACAAATTTTTGAGGGGGGGAGGGGGGGATAATTAAGTGGAATAACTCATGCTTCATAAACTTTTATGTTGAGAGACTTTAGCGCAACTGAACATTCTGTATCAAATAGAATTAAATTAAAAAGTTACAAACTATTTAAATTCGAAAATAATTACACAGGCCAATCAAAATTAACTTTGCATTCATATACATGCACACACCAAATACACCTTATCTGAAATCAAATATGAGACACACAATCAAGCATTAAAGAAAAAAATAATAATAATAATACTTGTCCCCCCCCCTCCCCTTTTGTTTACGATAAACCTTGAAATACACCTTTTCAAATCACAGCTGGAATTAAGCTAGATGGCTTTAATCATTTTCTGGAAATTCTTCTCTTTATGTTCTATCTGAAAATACCTACCGTGCTAGGATAGCTGAAATAAATAGACACAGACAATATAAAGCAATGCTAGTGTTTTCATTGTGCTACTTCATTTATTAAACAATTTTTGCTTACAAATTATATATTTAGTATTTCTTTTAAAACAGAAATATTTTCTTTTTATTTAATTTTTTTAAGATCAGATTTAGAAATACAATATATTTTACATCTACAGCTACCATGAGCTTTCACAATATATTTTCTTGCAAATTCGGAAACTGGCTTTACTCTCAAGTCTGGTATACTTCAAATCCAGATTCCTTCCGAGTCGGGTAAAAAAAGGTATTGCTCCAAGTATCTGATTAATTTCTCCACCTATTTTAACAATATAAAATGAAAAGATCTAAAATTGTTATTTGTGCACACAAAATCAAATTATTAAACATGTAGAAATATAATAAACAAAATAACTGAATCTCACACCTTGAAAACAAGTAAATTACACATTGCATTAACACTTAATATATAGGAAATTTTATTCAAGATATATAAAAATACAGGACTTTTATTTAAGCCTAACTAATTTTTGTGTGATTTAACCACTAGACAACATTTTCCATTGTCATTAGAAAATCAGCAGCTTATTGAAATTCTAAAGTATTCTCATAAAAATATATAAATGAAACTTACTGCTTTGAGCATTAGCCACTTTAACAAGGGCTCTTTGCTACAGCATTAAATCAGAAGTTATGTAAAAATTACTAATATGCAGTGTTTATAGGGATTCGAAAAGAAAAAAAATCCAAGGAGTCTAGAAAAATTCTAAAAAGTCAAAGAATTTTAAGCGACTTGTTTATTTTATCATGTATGTTATGTACTCATGTAACAGATACACTCACCCTACTTTTAATACCTCAATTAAGAAAAAAAAAACAGATTTTACGGTGTTAAAATCTTATGGCTAGTGCTAAAATTGCACAGAATTCAGTTCTATATAAATATAATATAAAAGCCAGTCAAATCTCAAACACCCATCATGTACCATGTGCTCCTAGATTTTGAAAGTAAATTTTTAAAAGCAAAAAATTAAGGAAAAAAAACATGTGGTAATACAAAAAAATTTCTTTCTCCTCACGCCCCCTATTCCTTCTCTTTTTTTTCAGAAGATTTTATTTTATTTTATGGCTAATGTCTTACATGCCATATATGCTGAGAAAGTTTTGTATACAAGCAGTATTATTCATTGCAGAAGATATAATTTTACTTATCAAATATCCTTAAAAAAATAAAAAAAAATAAAAAAAAGCACTCAATAGTCTAACAATTTTTGTATTATGGATTAACAAAGTACAATTGACAGTGTCAATAAAATACCAGTTTTAATTTCGAAAATTTATTTCAAGATTTTTACAAATATCAGTAACGCAAAAGTAGAAAGTTATAAGCAAAACTATTATCAGACAAATACATTTAATAAAAGAGGGTTTAAAAGCTTTAACGGAAATATTCAAATTGTTTATCATTACATAATTAAGTTTATGCTATTCAATAATTTAAAAATGTCTTAACTAAAAAGTATAGTAAAAAGTCCTTTTCACCCTCAATTCTAATATCTATGATAGATTACTTATTTCACAGTTTATGAAATAAATACTGTTTAGACAGGCAGGGGTGAGGGCTATAAAGATATAATACTCAACTACTTGAGGAGAAGGAGTTTTGAAAACAACATTGTGTAGTAGGTAAATATTATTTTGGATGGATGGATGGAAGTAGAGAAAAGTCAATTTCAATCACACATGTTAAATTTCAATTGAATCTCTTCCCGTTAAAATCTTGGCGAGTGAGTTACAGGTAAGCTCCCCATTAACACCTTCACAAACCCCTCTCTACAAGAGAGTTAGTGATTAATTCAACATTCTTCAAAAGAACAGAAATCAACACTTTTCCATAAAATATTATGACATTTGATATTTTGTAACATAATATTTGCTACATACAATTAATGCATAATTTAAGAACTTGACATCTTCAAATTCCAACTTAATTATTCAGATTATTAATTTTTACAATTTAATATTAAAAATCTATTCATTGTGTAATCAGTAACACTTATTATAGTTGGCATTGCAATTTAAAAAAATGCTAACAATGAGTGCTGTTTGAAATGTATATAAATAAAATTATGAGGTTAATGTTAAGTAAAAGAGACAGACATTACCTAAATATAGAGTACAAGCACCAGTAGTCAGCCAGTTATACCAGAAGAAAAAATGCCCGATCTCAAATCCCCCCCCCCCCACCCCAAAAAAAAGTGTAAGGATTCTGAGCATTGGAAAATTGTATTTAATTTGGAACTTAAAATAAAGTTTATAAATGAGGACCCCAGAAGACAAGGGGTATAAGTGACAAAATTTAACTAAGTGCACAGACGACCTGGAAATATGCTTTTTTCTTTTCAGGTAAAGAAATATAAGAAATTTTCTAATAATGTGTTGTGTTTTGGAGATCAACCACTTTTGCCGAATAATGATCAATATTGATTAATTATAAATTTAAAGAAAATTGCACTCTACTTTTTCACATTTATTGAAATAAGAGTTCAAAGACCACTGTAAAACAAGCAGCAGTTTCTTACTTCAATTCAGTCAATTATTATTGATATTCAAATTTAACATCAATTACCTTTGAACTCAATTTACTCCAAATCGAAATTTTGTCACTTGTACCCCTTGGCTTCTGATGTCCTCAAATATTATCTCACTATGACCAACTATTGAATATCAATATCTGTGAATATCAATACACAATTTATTTACATCACTAGTATATCACCCTCCTCAAAAATGATGGAATGCTGATCTGCATTTCATTTTCATAAAACATCATACAAAAGAACAGTATAAAGATTTCGTCATTGAATGGTTTGTATGGTAGAAAAGTACATTTTAAAAATGAGAAATGATTTCTACAAATACAGATGAAGATATATTTTTTACTCCATATTCAATCTGCCATTAAATAAACCGGAAATTAGAATTGTGAATTTCTGGTATGAATATGGTTAAATAGAAATTTCGGGATGTAATAAAAAAAGCCAAACTTGCAACCCTATCTGATACCACTATTTCAGTTGAAAAAACTCCAGTTATTATGTAAATATTACAATTGGTAATATTCCCGTTTAATCATGGGATTTGCAACATTTATTCTTCAAGTAAATTGTAATAAAAAATGGTTGGTAGAAGGGTATATGCTCTGTATTCGTTCCATTACACTTAAACGCCATTTACATGTTATATTACATTAAAATGTAATAATACAAGGGATAGCATTTCAACGCATACACTGGGTGATATTATGCGTTTAAATAAACAAATTATTATTTAAGATATCATACATATCAACGACAGATTATTAAATTATTATGATATTAAAAACCAGTTATATAAATAATGAATAAATTTCACTATCTACTTCTGATAGTAATATTTGTTTTACGAATATATAACATTATCCAGTCACTTATACCATTACGCTTTCCAGTCTGCTGTTTTAAACGATATAAAAGACATGCATAAAACTAGAAAAATTATTCATTGAGGTTATTGAAGCATGTACCTAGCCTTTTACGGTACTTAAATCATTCCATCTATGAAATAAAATTGCTGGTTCAAAAAACGCAATTTCACTAAAAACTGGGAGTTTGTCAAGTTTATACAGCCCGCATACGCCCCCCCCTCCCCCCAAATAAAAAATATATATGTCGTAGGCTAATTGAGAAATCCGGCTCTTTGCAAACAGCCTAGGCTCTTTGCAAAGAGCCGGGCTAATTGGAGAATCCATCTCCCTTTTTCCAATTAGCCTGATATTTTTCAGGCTTATCGCAAAGAGCCTAGAAAGCGTTAGGCTAATTGAAAAATGACCACTTATTATCCGATCAGGGTGATATTTTTAGCTCACAGGCTATCAAAGCCTGAGAGCTTATGTTCCAGCCGATCTGTATGTACGTGTGTACGTACCTACGTACGTATGTACGTACCGCGATAACCCTTGATAGAAATATCCGATTTCCTTCAAAAAAAAATTTCTAGGTTCATTCAGATGAGGTGCTTCCCTGATTAGTTTTTGGGGTTCATTGGTTAAGGATAAAGGGGGATAGTCCCCCCCTTAATTTATATAAATGGGTTTTTCATGCAGAAATATTCGATTTGCTCCAAATTTGGTATACCGGATTATTGTGTTAAGGAGCTTCCCTGATTAGATTTGGAAGCTCATTATTTAAGTATAAAGGGGGGAAAGGGGGCTACCCCCTTAATTTAGATAAATCGGTTTTTCATGATGAATTATTAGATTTGCTCCAAATTTCGTATACCGGTATATTATGTTAAAGAGCTTCCCTGATTAGGTTTGGAGGTTCATTAGTTACGTATAAAGGAGTGACATGTGCTAGTGTCCCCTTAATTCGGATAAATGGGTTTTTCATACAGAATTATTCGATTTGCTTCAAATTTGATATACCAGTTTATTACGATATGGCTTCCTTCATTTGATTTGGAGGTTCATTGGTTAAGTATAAAAGTGGGGAAAGGGTAGCAATTGCCCCTCCCTTAATTAAGATAAATGGGTTTTCATGCAGAATTATCTAATTTAGTTTAATTTTTTTTCAACCGGATCCGAACTTGAAGGTTCCATTTGAAGTCAACTCGAAAACCAACCACAACCAGGTTTCGGATTGAGTTCAATAAGAACTTTCAGGTTCGGATCGAGTTGCCGGTGGACGGAGATTATTTTGTCTGGCTTGCATCGGTTTATAGTTCTTTTGAATATATTTGTCGGTTAAGATTTGGTTCGGGACGGGTTTCAGGTTGACTTCGAATGGAATTTTTAGGTTCTGGTAGCTTTGCGTGTCCACGGAAACTAATTTACCTTATTCGGATCCGGTTATGGATCTTTGGAATATTTTTGTCGATTATCAGATTTGGTTCGGGATTTCGGGTTTTTTCAAATGGAACGCTCAGGTTCGGCATATGCATACATGTGTGTAGGTTTAGATTTAGGCGATTAACAGTATAAATGAAAAATGAGCTGCAAATAATATTTGTTAGTTTTGCTATTTGTGCTACTAATTAATGAAATCACTTATTTGCAGTTTTTATTTATTCTGTAATTATTTACTCTTTTCTCTAGATAATTTTTTTAGGGTGCCACAACCTGTCCTTTATGAACTTGGCAGAATGCGCCCCGCCTTTTTAAAAAATAGTGAAATTCACCAGTAGTGGTAGCCAGAGATTTCTTGTAAAAAACTTCCCCATTCCACAGTATTTCTAAATCCATGTGCCCAAGACTTTTCAAAAAAAATAGAACTTTATTTCTTTAAAAAAAAATTTAAAACTTGTTATTTACTTGTATTTTTCAATTCGTAATTCAAAAATTATTAAAATTAATGACACTTTATTAACGACACTTAATTAATTAATGACACTTTATTATACTAAGAAACTATATACTTTTTTCCCCTTATATAATTACTAAACACATGACTAATATATTTCCTCATGAAATAGCGCCCTTTTTTGGGACTAGCATCCTGTTCCTTTTTCTTTCTAGAATGAATACTAAATTATTAAAGATCATTTTAGTAATGAAAGCATAAAAATGTATATTATGTTCCTAATTACAGAGTTAATTTTTTGTTTAATAATCATTAATTTTAGTGTTAAACAATTTAATAGTAAATACAGTTATTAATAATTTTAATAAATGTAAATATCACTAGTTAGTACTTAATACAGTTTTACATAATTATTACAAAATGTTAATGTATATAACATTATTGTATGCTACTAATTAATGAAACTACTAATTTGCAGTTTTTATAATTTATGTAATTACTAATTAATAATAATTTTATTAATTAAAGTGTAAAATCACAGAATATGTTAGCAATTAGAGGTTAAATTGGTTTGGAAACCTAAAACTCTTGGTAGCTATTCAGTATTTGAGCGCTGGGAAAGAAAATCATAAAAATCCGATTTAAATAAAAAAAATCTGATTTTATCAAAATCAGATTTTTTTTTATTTTTTTTTATACCTAAAAATAGGTGACATAATTAATTATAAAAAAAGAGAAATGTCAAAGTTTACGTTTGGCCGGGAAAAAGGTACAAAATGCATACCCAACAAAGGTACTTGCTTATCACAGCTTATTATATTTAAAGTCGTATCTCATGTTTTAAAATAAAATCCAATCTCAACGCCTTTGTCGAAATACTATCACAAAATCTTTAAACATCTCTATAGAAAATGTAAACAAAATTATAAAATCTGATTTAGAGCTAATAAGGAAAAAAAATGTTCATCACCTAATGCGAAATCATGTTTATCAGCATAAAATTATGTAGAGATTTTTCCATGAAATTTATTTGGCAGGAGAAAAATGGAAATATGCAGTTACAATTGATGAGGCTTGGATATGTTTACCTGACTGCAATAGAAAAAGACCTAAAATGTTGGTTCAGTGAAAACAAAGAAAGTTTTGCTATAGGTTTTATGGTTACTGCTAGATTCTCTTATAACAGAAAACTTAAAATAAGGAAAAAAGAAAAAAAAAACAGTCAAAATTTACTCGGATTACTATCAGAAATATGTTTTAACAGCTGCATTCAAAGAAGACGTTCCATCACTTTACCCAAACACTGTTCACTGAGTTAAATTCCAAAAGTATAAAGCTACCAGCCAGCAGCCATACCTATAAATCTATTGCTATACTTATAGAAAGAAAAAGAAATGAGAAATGAAATCGAAATTAAGACTATCCCATTTTTGGGCTTTTATAACAAGCTCTTTATAAGCAGCATTCTAAAACATTAGATGGACTCTGGAAGATTGTTGAGGAATGGAACAAAATCAACCTTTACATTAGATAAAAGTTGTAATATGATAGTTCAGGAAAAGGGCTATCAGAAAAACACATTCGAAAATAAAATTATTATCTTTGTTTATATATTTATTTTTCCAAAATCGTTACAAAAATGTGTGTACATTCATTCGCAATAAAAATTAAGATTTCGCGAGAACTGAATTTTAAATTCCGCATATTATTATATCCTTTTAAAATATGAATCGTTATAAATATATTTATATTAATTATATATTTTCAACACATACCTGGATTTTATAATAATAATAAAAAAAATCTATTATAATTCCAATTTCTATATTTTTCAATACTTTTATCAGAAGGCAGGGTGTTGGGGGTGAGAAAGCTATAGCATACGTTTTACGTGTTTTTCGTTTCCTGAAATTCGCTGGATTAAAATTTAATCACTAAAAAATTACTTTTTTGCAAATATGTCAGAAAGTAGCTTGTTTAGATTTGAAAACAGCATCTAAAACGTAAAATTTGTTGAGCTTGAATAACTATATCTGTACATTTTATTCCTTTATCATTCTTTTTTCCCCACAAATGTGTCAGAAAGTAACTGATTTAAACATGAAAACAGATTTAAATACAATAGCCACTGTTTACACGAAGAGATTTTTTTATAAACCTTATAATACACATAACTTTAAACTTAACATAATACTTTTGCGTATAATGTTTAATTATAAGATAAAAGAAAAATTGTTTTTGTCAATCATCAAATGTAAAGAAAAAATTTGATAAAAGGGATCAAAAGCAAAAAAGGAATGTGTCTTTCCCACGCTTTTCTAATACTATACTCCTGCCGACTCCCATAGCTAGAAACGGCGTTCAATTATTTTTTTTCTCCCACTTCTATAAATTGGCAATCTTTTTCTTTAGTAATACACATGTTGTTAACAGGCAACCATTAAAAAGAAAAAAAAAAAAAAAAAAAAAAAAACGTGTTTCAGTGAATAGTTTGAAGACGGTTTGCCCATTGCTGCGCTAATTCTAATCAGTTTGAAAAATATATGCTTATTTCCGTTCGCACTGAGGGAATCAGGTGTACTAACACATGTGGGGACCGGTTTATGCATCTGGACTTCAGGAGGAAAAAATGTTCCTAATTATCTTGCAATTCGAGAATTGTACCACAAGATAATATAACACAACTGATATGCTTCTGAATAGAAGGGGTTTTTTTTCTTTTTCTTTCTTTCTTTCTTTTTTTTTTTTTTCATATTCGTTGCATTCAAGGATTCAAGGCAGTTGAAAGTTAAAACATCTAAAATGTTTTTCTTGCAAATATAGATTTTTTTTTTTTTTTTTTTTTAACATTAGTTAAAATATACATTTTAAAAAAAATAATAAAATAAAATAAATAGTGAAATGATTGGGGGGGGGGGTGGCTCTAGAGGAAGCTAGGGGGGGGGGGGGGTCTCAGCCCACCCTGTGTCCATCTGGTTACGGGCCCGTTGCGGTGTCTCAATGGGGGTTGGTGAGCGCAGTTCGCAGATGACAGTAGGAAGAAAAGGTCCCTAGTATACTAAAACATGCTTTCTATACATTTAATGCTGTTAAAATAAATTCACTTAATAACGCGAAACCCTCTGACTTGTGTCTAAACATAAAAGCATAATACTTGCGGGCATGATTATCGTGATATGAAATCGTACAATTTTTTCGGATAAATAAAAAACACCTTGAGTTAAACGTTTTTGTCTCATAACAACATTTGGCTGCCTTGTCTGAAAATTTAGTTCAAAATGCCAACTTTAACAGCATTTTCTGAATAATTCTCTGCCTTTATCGAAAAAGGGAAAAAATATTAGATTTCCTAGTTTCTGAAAAAGAGCAGCTGCCAATCTCATGCGTTTACGAACAAAAACGAATTCGAGAATGCGTCATAACGCTATCAATTTTTATTTAAGAATATTAAAATGATTCTTAAATAGTGGGTAACTTTAATTCTCTTAAAAATCCATCTAGAAATTCCGTGTTAAGTGACAGTCCAGGGTGTTTATTGTGGAGTTAAAAAATGTCTCTAATAGATCCAGAATTTCTATATGCATTAAATTTACCAAATGAATAAACAACAACAAACAAAAAATAATGGATATGTCTTTTAAGGATCCATTCGGCCAGTATTAGATTAAACATTTCAAAAATCTTAAAGGTATTATTCTTTCCTGAAAGCTGAATAGACTATTTGGATAAACCATTGACGATTAATTCCTAATATAGCCGATCTAGTTAATGCTTACATAAATAAGAAATGGTAAATGAATTAATAGTTTTTATGCATTCATTCGTATATTCCGTTAAGGCTGTTCTCAAATCCAAGAGGACAACTTTCTGACATAAGTTTTAATTTCTTTTTATTCGAAAATGCATGAAACTAACTGGTGTTGTTGCTCAGAAACTATGTCATCGAGCTGTTTTTTTCATTTTTTTGCAAACGCAATAGATCTTTCAGAAAATAATGTCAAAGTGGACCTTTTCAACCGAATTTCCGCGCGAAAGCAGAAAAATCACTCAAGAGCGGGCGAAAAACGGGTTTGTCACGTGATCGATATCGCTTATAACTCAATGGGTAATGGAGTGATAGAAAATGGAAAAACAGTTCAATTTAAAATCGCTTCCATGGACAGGCTTTCCAATTTTGTATCTTTCCGTTAAAAAATGAGTTTGTAAATGTGTCAGAACGTTTTGCGCTTGTTCGGCGGAGCAGTTAAGAACAGCCTTAAGATAATCTTTTTTTTCTAAACTATTTTACTTACTGAGAACACGATAAATCTAAAAATACATATAAACATTTTTTTCTTAGAAAATAATATAAATCTTAATTTTACAATTAAAAATAGTTATAGTTAAATATTTTTTTTCTTTATCATGCTGTTTTGTTATTATCTATAACATATTTAAAAACACTTTTAAAACAAGTTTCACAAGTTCAAGCTGTTTCTTTAATCACTTGGAAAATTTTTCCCCCTAACACGCCGCAAGGCAAGAAGCTGTAGGGAAATACGATTCATTAGTGACCAGACTATATTTCCGCTAACTATTCGAGTATACACAGAATGAGTGGAAAATGAATTTTAAATACATTCTTTCTTTTATCCTAATATTTCTCGGGATAAGATCCAGTATTTGAAGCACGAAAGACTAACTGAGATTCCATTCAAATGGATAAATAAAGAAAATGTTATTCGCTCAGCGAAAAAAAAAATCTGCAGCAAAACTGATTTTAACGAATTGATATGCGTTTTTATTTAAAAAAATAATATTCGGCTGAATTCGTTTTATTTTAATTCATATGTTAATATGTGTTTATAAATCTTTTATTTCTTATAAGCTAAAAAAAGCTAAAAAAAGAATGTCGAAGATTTAAAAAAAAAGTAACTAGAAAAACAATGTCAAAGATAAAAAAAAAAAAGTAACTAATACTTGTATGAACCAAGTTATATCTAAGGTTAAAAAAAATACACTAGTGAAAAGTATTTTGTCACAGAGTCTAAATATATTATGGTTTCGATTAAAAAAATAATCTGAAAATAAAAGATAATTTATAGATTTAAAATTCCTGGAAAATGATATAAACATTTATGGATGCAAATTTTTAAGTGTTATATAAGATAATACACTGACGTGAAAACTTAACAATGAAATTCTTAAATTTATAATGCAACGTGTTATAGCAATATTAAACAATGTAATATGTTTCCATTTATGCTAATTTATTTTATTATATGTTAAATTCATTAACACTTTTTTGGCTCTTAATGTTCCATTTCAATATGTATAATTAAATTCAGAATATCTTTCTTTTAAAAAAATATGTATTAATAACAGTTTTTAATGTTGTTTTATGCCCTTCTGTGTAAAAATTTAAGCAAAAAATTAAAATAAATCCAAACTTTTCTAATAAAAAATTCGTGATTTAAGTAATTCTAACATTTTAATCACAATAATACTTTGTTTAAAATTTAAGATTTAATTGCGTATTCAAATGTAATTCAAAATTGGTTTCTTATATGATTAAAATATACGTTTTCTTACATAAAAATAGTTAAGTTAAAATGAAAGTTTTATTTTAAAGTTTATGAGAGTAAAAAGAAAAAGAAAAAAAAAAGATTCAAACACATACACACATAAACGTGGGATTGATTTATCAACTGAAGAAATGTTAAAAACTTATTTGTTTATCTTTTATATGTGATAAACTTATATTATGAGAAATATTTCCCTGTGCCTAAATCCAAAATGGCTACTTTTTGACACATACAGGAATATATTTTTAATTTCAGATGAATGTAATGGTAGTGTTCTTATTCACTCCCTATGACATTGAATAGCTCAGGAAATGCTTTCAAAGTGGATAGTTTAAAAAGATTTTTTGCATAAAACAAACAGCACGTACATATAGCATTGAGATAGCAATCGCTTATAATTCAATTTGTAGTAAGGGAATTTTTCAAAAAATAAAAAATGTTATTCGATATCAAATCTTTTCAGTACTCCAACCGGTCAAGTTTTGTCCATTTATCTTTAGAAATTAAAAGTTCTGTGTTGTTGATCGGAAAAAAAAAGTGTTTTTAAAAGCGATAACCTTAAAAAATTATATAGTTTGTTATTTCATTTCTTTACTAAAACAAGCAAACTGGATACTTTTTTTTTTTTTTTTTTGGATTTATAAAATGTTAATTTCAGTTTTACGATGTTTAAATAAAAAAAAAAGAAAAAGAAAAAGAAAGAATGAAAGGCGCATATGTCTAACTCCACTCTCATACTTATTCAAGATTTATCGGTTGCCTAAATGCTGAACTTGTCTATATATTTTTCTTTTATATAGTGTAATGATTGCATTGGCTATGCTAAAAATAATGATATACAGATGTCATCCATTACTCATGTCACACAAATTTTGTGGAGTTTTTAACACTCCATTCCTTTATATCACCATTGCCTATTGTGACATCAGATTTTTGCAACCAATCATATAAATCATTTTATGTAAACAAAGCAAAGGGAAAAAACATGTATATTACTATGTATTACACTTGCTTGTACATTACTTGTACTTGATTAGATTTATCTTAAGGTGTTGCAATTCAAAGGAAAAACAGAAATGTAACTAATAATGTAAAATTAGAGTGAAAATATATATTATAGCAGAGCCTCTTGAATGGCGGGTACCCTTATTTAAGGTCATTCCATGAAAAACGGACAAAATTTCCTAAGCATGACACTTACATAAATACCTATATCTATTAACATATAATTTGTTAAAATATAAACTATACATTAAAAATAACAGAAAACTTTAGATTTTCGTATGAGGATTGTTATTTTAATTTGAGGATTACAATAGCAGTTTTAAATCAGCAATAATATGTAGAAAAACTATGCATGTGAAATGCGCCAAAATGCTGCAGTAAAACATATAAACTCAATATAAACCAGTAAAAGATTATATTTAGCCTGAACTAGCTAACCCCCTTGCAGAACAAGAAAAATATCACTGTATTGTTATATTTTTCTTGTTAGTTCTGTGAGGGGGGGGGGGGGGTGCGCTAGTTCAGGCTAAATATAATCATTTTACTGGTTTATATATATATATATATATATATATATATACATATACATATGCATATATATCACTAGGAGTCCAATGTTAGTTCTGTTATGGGCTTGGAGTGCAATGTGTGACACATTTTGTGAGCCTGGTACTTTGTCATACAAATTATGATTATTGCGTCTGAATTGTTGAGTATTTGCAAAATAAATTGAAAACAGGATCCAACACAAAGGTACAGATTTGTTTCACTGCGTCAAAAGATTAAGATTAGTATTTTTGGTACTTTTCGGTTAGCCGGGTGCCAGTGTTACATATACATACATATATACATATATATGTATTCTGGGATGCCGCGGACGCGCTATAGCGCGTAAAATAAGCGAAAAATCGGAGACGGAACGCAAAAAAATAGCTCTTACGCGTCCCGTGGGATGCGTAATTTCGTCAAAAAATCGCTGAAAAAAGCCGATTTTCGTAAAAAAAATCGCGGAAAAAAGCCGATTTTTGTCAAAGAATTGCGAAAAAAGCACAAATCTCATCAAAATATCGCGCAGAAACAGCGATTTTCGTAAAAGGGCCGCGAAAAAATAGCGTATTTCGTCAAAGAATCGCAAAAAAAGCGAATTTCGTCAAAATATCGCGGAAATAAGCGCAAATTTCATCAAAATATCGCGGAAATAAGCATAAATTTCATTAAAATATTGCGAAGAAACACGATTTTCGTAAATGAGCCGCGACAAATTATCGTATTTCGTTAAAAAAAAATAGCGAATTTCGTCAAAAAATCGCGGAAAAAAGCCGAATTTTGTCAAAGGATCGCGAAAAAATAGCTTATTTCGTCAAAGGATTGCGAAAAAAAGCGAATTTCATCAAAAAATCGCGGAAATAAGCGCGAATTTCATCAAAATATTGCAAAAAACGCGATTTTTGTAAAAGGGCCACGACAAATTAACGTATTTCGTTAAAAGATCGCGAAAAAATAGCGAATTTCGTCAAAAAATCGCGAAAAAAGCAGATTTTCGTCAAAGGATCGCGAAAAAAGCACAAATTTCATCAAAATATCGCGAAAAAAAAACGCTATTTCCGTAAAAGGGCTGAGACAAAACAGTGTATTTCGTCAAAAGATCTCGAAAAAATAGCTTGCTCCTTTTTAAAAGAAATGCGAACATCATACTTGTTAGTGGAACTTGGTATCTTCTACTCTCAAATAAACCTTATTTTACAATTAAAATTGTATCTTGCATTTTTACTTTTAAAAATGTAAAGAAAATTTCTCTAAATATTTTTTAAAAATATCTTATTTGAGTGCAAATAATACTTGTTTTAATTCATTATTTAATTATTATTAAAACAATAATTAATGCATTTCATTTATATTTTCCAAATAAACAAGTTTCATTTATTCCTTTAAAATATAAATTATTATTGATGGGGACCCGCTTTTGTAAAAAAGGGACCCAGATTTTTGGAAATCCTGGGTCCGGGGACCCAGGTTTTTTCAAGTACAGCGGCATCACTGTGTATATTGTATATGTACATATATATATGCATGTATGTGCATAAATACGCCTTTATGTATATATATGTATATGTATATATACAATATATGTATGTATATGTTACGGCCAATACCCGAAATTGGCCAAAACCCGAACTGGCCGACAACGCTTTAAACTGACTGGCCAATTCGGGAATTGGCCGGCCAATCCCCGAACTGGGGCCAGATGCGATCCGCCAGTTTGCGAAGTGGCCATACGCGATCGGCCAGTTCGCGAAATGTGTATATAGAAGCCAATTGTTACTTTTTATCTCTTTCTAACATAGTTGAAAGGGTTTATGAATTCAATTTGTCTGGCCGTCTGCCTGTTCGTGCTCTAACTCGAGTAAAGACTCGGATTGACTTGTAATTGTTATATTATTTAGGTTTATAAATTAATTTCGGTATTGAAAGTGAAGTGTGTACTATTTTTGGTTAATTTACAGCGACACACAAAAGTATTTCTTTACAATATCATGAATGAGAAAAGTTTTTCCGGTGTATTTTAATGTTGTTACATTATCTCAATTATAATAAAATTAGTATGCATCATTAAGATGGACAACAAACTGTTAATTAAAGTACATGAAATAAGTAGCAATTATAGTTTGTTTACAGGGACACTCAAAAGTATTTCGTTACATTCCAGTGAATGGTGAAAGATCATTTTTAGTGCACTTAAATGATGTCACCCTATTTCAAACATAATAAAATTGTGGGGAGCAATATGTTTTTTTGTTGAGCATTGATTAAGTAACCATTATAGTTCATTTATAGGAACACCCAAAAATATTCCGATAAAGAATTATGATATGTGAAAAAATCGTTTATAGGGTATTATAATTACGTTACACTACTTCAAACATAATGAAACTGTTATACATTACTCATATGCTCTACAACATGTTTTCTATACATTATTGACTAGGTAGAATTTGTCATTTATTTACACAGTCATTCAAATAATTTGGTTATTGGACTGGCTATGAGCCATTATTGCTTGATGTGCGTTTTCAGCTGTGATAGGCTTTTAAACTTTATTTGTAGTGTATTACCAGGTTTGTAGATCATATGCAGGGCTGCATTTGCTGAACACTTCGTATATTGGCCAAAGCTTCCCGGCCAGTTTGCGAATTGGCCGGCCAAAACCCGAAATACGCTGTTCATTTCATGTATTTCGGGTTTTGGCCAGGAATGTCGGCCAGTTCCCGAATTGGCCGGCCAATTCGCGTATTGGCCAAGCTCCGGGTTTTGGCCGTAACATATATATTACACTGGCGCCCGGCTAACCGAAAAGTACCGTATTTTTTTAGTACTACTATTTTAAATTTGGAATTTGAAAATTAAGTATGCGTAATATATGAGTTTTCTACTTTTTTTCAGATAGTTAAATTTCATTTACAACTTTCTTGACTTTAGGTGAATCACACAGTTACTGATTTTAATGCGTGTGAGTATGTTGCGTATGAGACAAGTGTGCACTAATTTTTTTTTTTATTTTAGTTGGAAAGTTTTTCATATAATTTTAAAAAGTTTCTGAAGAACTGAAAAGGAACAGATTTTTACTTTCCTAGAATACAGCCTATTGCTTATGTTCTCAAATTCATTCATTGGCACAGCGAGGTTGAAGCTATTTTCGGGGATACACCCCCCCCCCCTCCCGAGCTTATAAAAAGTCTTTTATAAGAATCAATAATTAAACAAATTAACCGTCTTTATGAATCAAAAGTCCTTCCGGCCAGTGCCGGGAGGAAGAGGTAGCTTTCATAATCCTTATTAAAAAAAAGCCAACTTATATCATGCAAACACACGAAGCTCAATTTAGTGGAAACCGAATATAGGAGATTCAATACTAATTTTTATCAATATAATGAATGAGAATTTCGCGAAATTAGTCAGCTTTATCCAAGCTGCTTTTCTTTAAAGTAACTTATATTTGGCTGCCAAATTCGGCAATTTCTTAAAGTGCCTGTCATTTTAAGACAACATGGTGGATGAGGCTAAGCAGTGAACTTGGTCGGGACCTTAGTAATTGCTATGCACATGCTCACTCACATCGGAATCGGTTAATATATAGGAGTGCTGTCGCATGCAAAAAATCAGATTTTTCAAAATGTCACCCACAATAGAAATTGAAACTGCTATATCTGAGCCATTTTTTAACCCTAGATCTACCGGGAATTTTATTCAAGTTTTAATAAAACGTTCTACACCAGAATTTTTATTTAAAACTATTTAACTTATTTATTTACCTTATTTTTGTCTGTTTTATATACTTAGTTTATTTTAAAGAAATTTCTGGTTTGAATGAATATTTTGTATGTACCTGTCGGGTCCAATGGACCCGTCTGGTAGACGGAGGGTTAAGGTAAAGACAAACAAAAAATGCTCCTGAATCCTTATATCAAGATCAAATACTTAAGAAAGAAACCTTTTTCAATTTCTAATTTTTTTGCACCTCACATTAAATATATATATATTTTTTAATTTAATGGCCGCCATTTTGAAACAAGATGGCTGATGAATCTGGCCAGCGAACTTGGTCGAGGTGTTGATGTATACTATCCACATGCCTTCTTACATCGAAATAGGCGAATACGTGTGTTATCGCGTGACAAATACAAGATCGTTTCAAAATGTTAGCCATGCTAGAAATTCAAAGTGCTATAAATCAACCATTTTTTAAGATATCAACAAAAGAACAAATTTTCAGAAACAAAAACTGCTCCGGAATCTTTGTATCAAGGCCAAACACATAAAAAAAATCTTTTTCATTTTCCAATTTTTTAATACCTTATTTTGAATTTAAAATTTAATTTTTTTAAATGGCAATCCTTTTGAAACAAGATGGCGAATGAAGCTGGCCAACGAACTCGGTCGAGACGTTGGTATGTACTATGTACAGACCAAGTTACATCCAAATAGGTTCATAAATACGCCTGTTATCGCGTGACAAAAATCAGGTCGTTTTAAAATGTCAGCCACAAGAGAAATTCAAAATGCTATTACTCAGCCATTTTTTTTTAGATATAGACGAAAGAAAAATTGTTTCGGAATCTTTGTATTAAGGTCAAACACATACAAAAAAAAATCTTTTTCATTTTCCAATTTTTTGGTATCTCATTTAAATTTTTTTAAATGGCCGCTATTTTGAAACAAGATGGCGGATGAAGCTAGCCAACGAACTCGGTCGAGATATTTGTATGTACTATGTACACACCAAAGTACATCCAAGTCGGTTCATAAATACGCCTGTTATTACGTGAGAAAAATCAGGACGTTTCAAAATGTCAGCCACGCTAGAAATTCAAAATGCTATAACTCAGCCATTTCTTAAGATATAGACGAAACAAAAACTGCTCCCGAATCTTTTTATCAAGGTCAAACACATAAGAAGAAAATATTTTTTCAATTTTCAATTTTTGGTACCACAATTCAAATTAAAAATTTTCTTAAAAATTTAAATGGCCGCCATTTTTAAACAAGATGGCGGGTGAAGCTGGCCAACGAACCCGGTCGAGACATTGGTATGTACTATGCATAAACGACGTTACATCCAAATCGGTTCATAAATACGCCTTTTTTCGCGTGACAAAATTCAGGACGTTTCAAAATGTTAGCCACGCTAGAATTTCAAAATGCTATAACTCAGCCATTTTTTAAGATATAGACGAAACAAAAACTGCTCCGAAATCTTTGTATAAAGGTCAAATACATAAGAAAAAAATATTTTTCCATTTTCAATTTTTTGGTACCACATTTCAAATTTTAAATTTTTAAAAAAATTTTAAATGGCCGCCATTTTGAAACAAAATGGCGGATGAAGCTGGCCAACAAACTCGGTCGAGAAATCCGTATGTACTATGTACACACCGAATTACATCCAAATCGATTCATAAATACGCCTTTTATCGCGTGACAAAATTCAGGACGTTTCAAAATGTCAGCCACGCTAGAAATTCAAAATGCTATAACTCAGCCATTTTTTAAGATATAGACGAAACAAAAACACAAAAACTGCTCCGGAATCTTTGTATAAAGGTCAAATACATAAGAAAAAAATATTTTCCATTTTTAATTTTTTGGTACCACATTTCAAGTTTTAAATTTTTTTAAAAATTTTAAATGGCCGCCATTTTGAAACAAAACGGCGGATGAAGCTGGCCAACGAACTCGGTCGAGACATTGGTATGTACTATGTACACACCGAATTACATCGAAATCGGTTCATAATTACGGGAGTTACAGTGTGACATAGGTCAGATATATATATATATATATATCAATTTTGAACGGAGGGTGGTTTCGGGGTCTGGGGGTCATGATCGATGAAAATATACCAAAATTTTTTGAAATCGCTTTCCTCCGAACGGCTGCAATAGGTAGCTTTTTTGTAAAGAAAGCTACCTAAAACAAAAGCCAATCTGTTACTATTTTTAGCTTGTTCTGAATTTGCTGTTTCTTTTAATCTAATTCTATTCAAAAAACGTGATTCATTTAAACATCGATTGTTGTATTTAAAAACGGAGTAAACAAATAATAGATGCTTGGTTAAGCGGAAACTGCCAACTTATTATGAATAAAGGCGGTGGTCAATTTATGGCGAATAAGCTTATGTAAGCTAAAAGAAGTGATATGCATTTGAAATATTTTTTAAACATCATGACATACTTTTTCGTTTATTTCTTCATTAAAAACCTCTTTAATTAGGAATAAAATTGATTTATGATTATTTTAATTCTAAATTTAAAATTAGAATAACGATAATTTTAAATTTACGCTAAACTTTATGAGTACGAAAAATTCTAAACAAATAGACCCACACAGCACATATATATATATAATTATATACATATAGACAACAGATTTATTTAAAAATTGGCAAAATGCTGAAGACTAATATAGAAAAATTCTTGTTTTATTAAGTATGTATACAATGGTTACATCTGCTATGTATATGTGGAATGCCTTTTTATAGTATGAAAAAAATATATCTTACTTCATTTCTTCATTAAAACTCTATAAAATTTGAAATCAAACTGAACGTAGCCTATTCCTGTTCTAAAATTAAAATTATAATATCTCTAGTATTCAAAATAAAAAGGGAAGAAAAACCATTTTGATTTGTTTTTAAACTTTTGTTTTATCAAAATGTATTTTTTTCCTTTCACTAGTTTAATTGTAATTTGTAATTTATTTTATTTTATTTAAAATATTTTTATTTATTTGGAACCTTTCCTAGAAAAACAAATTTAAATAGAGGACTTTAATTAAACTTGTTTCTACTCTAAAAAAGCCAACTATAAAAAACCAAAAAAAAAAAAAAAAATCCATGCAGAAGAATCTAAAAAAAATAATATACAAGTTATTTTTAATGCATCTGTAACACCCTCCTTTTAAAGGAAAACCATTTTTTAAAAAAAATAACTCTAGGTAAACTTTCTATATTCTGTATTCAAAATGTAAAAAAAAATACCTTATATTTTTATCAATACTATCTTAGATACTGTCCCTACTACTGTTCCTCCTACTTTGAAAGACCAGTCAAAATCGTACGTCCGTGAAGACAATCTGAAAATTTAACATCATATTATTTTTTTCTGTCACCTCCTTACCTGTACCTTTGTCTCATTATTCTGAAAACGCCAGGTAACTATTCATATTTTTTCTTTGCACAAATATTAAGGGGGTATCCCTGGCTAAGGCTAATTCTATTTTTAAATATCTCGTTTGCCTTTCAATATTTTTATTTTTTGTTTTAATTTTTAATTTAATTAATTTATTTATTTTGCATTAGATAGCTCGATCTCTACAAAGGCCGTTTTTTACTTTTTCGATTTTGTTTGCCGTTTTTATGAGGATACTTTCACTTTAGAAATCGGTTCCAAAAGTCAAAGTATCCTAATAAAAATAGGTAATGAACAAAAAAAAAAGTAAAACAATGCCTATATAGAGATCGACCTCAGCTATCCTATCAAAAAGAAAAAAAAACATTTCAAAATATTGAAATGTAAACGAAATATTTAAAAAAAAAATCTCAGATTTTTCGTGTGAGAGAAGTAGCCTCTTAATATTACATTTTAATAAGTTCCCAAGACTCCCATCCTTCAAGAAAGCTGTTATCTCCCCACCTCCCCCTAAAGGTAGGAAAAAATATTTGACTATCAGATGTGCGATTAATACTTACTATGATTTTCGCACTGTATATTTTGTGGTAACTTACTCGAATGCAAATTTAAAAACGATTCATTCTTTGTAATTTCTAAGGAAGAGGTGATTAGAACTTATGTAAAAATTAAAAGCATATTTTATTAAAAGTTTGCACAGAAAATATGATATTTTGTAAAACTCTTTACATGTACATTGAAACCTACTAAGATTGAAATACTAGAAACCAGTTTTTTTCCCTTCAAAGTAGAATGTTTTTCCTAGCGGGCCTATTTGTTTGGTGTTCCTTTTACCGGAACTATAATTAATTCAAAGGTAGAATTTTAGACAGGTTAAGCTTTCACATATTTTACCGTATATATAAAATAACCTATTAAAATTCTGGTCTATTTATTATATTGAAATTATTCTTATCTTAATTCCTTTAATATTAGGAATCAGAAGCTCTTCTCTTTTCTTAAATATTTTAAGCTGTTTCTTTAAGTTTGATTTTTATTTTAAGCAGTTGTGCTACATTCTATTTTTCCTTTTTTTCTGTTGTTTTCTTTATACTTCCGGAGTAGTTTTACAACCATAATATAGCAATCAATGACGCATTTCTTCTATTGATGAGATATACTTCTTTCTTTTAAAGTGATTAAAAAAGGAACTGGTTACTATAATATATACAGAATGCTTTAACTTGAAATTTAGGACATTTTTAAGGTTCTAACAAATTAATAGTTCTCAAAAACAAATATATTCCCTCTATTTAACAACACGAAATTTTTAACATATTCTCGGAATCAATTCATAATTAAACATAAAAGCAGGTAATACTAAAGCATAACTATTGAAGTGATTTGGAATCGAATAACGCTTTTCCTTTTTTGATAAATGTATTACATATTGGGTCATAAGGGATTGTTGTATCATGGCGACTTTTCTTGGCTGTCGTGGCCGGACATTCAGTTTAAAAAACTAATATTTTACATAATATTCCGGAAAGGCTTTTTTCTTTTATAGAACAATGGAAAACGCTAGTCAATGTCATAGTTTTTACTGTATTATTTATCGATTTTCTCCTGTACTTCTTCCCTCTTGGTTTTTTTCCTAATGCCCCCCCCCCCCACACACACACACTGTCTCTCTAACAAAACATTATTTATTTGCATTTTTAAACCTCTCTTTTATATTTAAAGAAATATTTTTTTTTAATGCAACAATAATTTTTCAACCAGAATCATATTTATTGTTTAATAAAACAGTTATTGCGAAACTAAATTGGATATTTGAAGTATTTATATATGAACGTATACAAATTATCTCTTTACTGTAGCACAATACTTATATAAAAATTTAATGAATGTGAGCGATTTAAGAACAAATAAAAATATATTATTGATAAAAAAAAAAAAAAAAAAAAAAAAAAAAAAAAAAAAAAGCTAATTTGCTTTTGCATTTTCGCACCTAATTTTTAGATTACACTTCACTTTTTTACGGAAATACATGTATAATATATTTTTTCAAATGTATCTTGCTGCACATTTCAGCATAGTAAAAGTGCAAAATGTTACTAAAACAAATTTCAACCGAATGACATATGGTGATAAGTAGAAGTATGAAAGCGAAAGGATATGTGATAGTTTTTATAAAGTTTCCATACAAATTTCCCCGAGAATAATAAAAATAATTGTTCTTCTTTCTCTAGAATAATGTTCGCGAAGCGTCGCGTCGTGCGCTTTGAATTCCACCGCAGATTACAGAAGATCGTCGAGGATTATCCCTTTTCTGCTGATATCTTACAAAAAACTGGCTAAACAAGAAAGCGATAAGGAATGCCTTTTCAAATGCCATACTATTTGACATGACTTTTCACATCTGTGGGAAATTACTACTCACTACTCACTTCCGCTATAATTAGCAAAGAAAGATAAAAAAAAACGGAAGCAAGTATTGAGAAAAGATAGTTTAAAAATGCGAAGTGCTGTCTACTACATAATGTATATAAAGAAAAACAAGATAGAATTATAAACTTTCTCTCAATTTTATTCCTTTAAATGTTTTTTCTCTTTTTTTTTCAGTGTACATTATGATATTATAATCTTAAACATCATACTCATATTTTATTTCAAACGAGTTAGAATGCGTAAAAAAAGGAAAAAAGGGAGATGTTGATGTTGATTAAAAAGACTATGCTAATAAATTAAGTGTCCAAGTAAAATATGTTATATAAATGTTAGAAATACATAAATAAGCAAAAATTCAAAATTCTGATTCTTCTTTTTATTATATACATTTCTATCATAATTTTATTTTTATAAATAACACTGGGAATGCACTATTGTAAATCTATTTCAATCAATTTTAATATTTTAATAATATACAATACTAATGCATTTCCTTCCGCTTAATCTAAAAGAAAATGGCTTCTGACGCGAAAAATGTCATAAACTGAATTCTTTTAAGTTAAAATAATGCATACATATTAACGTACATAAAAATATGTGTATGTGTATATACGAAACTTTTCGTAATTATTGACTATAAATTTCATGTACTTTAATAATAACACCCTTTTATGGTACACAAATCAGTTGGAGAGCTCAGATGATAAAGGTGGTACGTGAAAAAGAAAAAAAGAAAAGGAAAGGGGAGCTACTCCAGTCACACGAAAAGATCCGTTAGCTAATGCTAATCCTGTGGAAGAAATTTATATAGATATTTCGGTTACATTTCAATATTTTTTAAATTATATTTTTGGCATTGGATAGCTGAGATCCATCTGTACAAAGACCGTTTTTTACTTTTTTCTATTTTGCTTGCAGATTTTTTTAATGATTATGCTTTCACTTTCGAAACCGGTTCCGAAAATGGAAGTATACTCATTAAAAATACCTGTAAACAAAATCGAAAAAGTAAAAAACGGTCTTTGTATAGATCGATCTCAGCTGTCCAATGCAAAAAATATCATTTAAAAATACTGAAATGCAACCGAGATATCTTTATAAATGTCTTCCATAGGACTTGCATTAGCGAACGGGTCTTTTCGCTTTACTGAAGCAACCTCTTAATAAATAGTCCTCTATCATCTGTTAAATTACTATTTAAAATTAAAAAAAAACCAATATTTACTGAAGATTTTAATTGATAAAGGAGGCATTTGACAATAAATAAAAATAGATGTTTGGAACTTTACAACTTATTTTCTCAAAATCATGAATGTGTCACTTACCACTTTTATCATCTGAGCTCTTCGATTGAAAAAAACAATGTAACAATTTAATGTCTTACTGGAATATGTATTTCATTTTTTAATTATAGAATCTGAGAAAAAAAATGTTATTATAGAAAACATTTTAATTTTAATTGATAATAAACTTTCACAAAAGACGACTTCTTGTTCCCAATCTAAATACCATGAATCTAAGAATCCGGAGAAGAGAAAAACGGATTTTAGGTGAAATGCACAAGTGACTTGAATGAAAAACACCTTTTCTGATTTTTACACACTGGTTGTATAGTCGCCTTTCATATCAGAAAAAAATTATGGTAGTCTAATTGATACATACCCTTTTATAATGATTTTCGAATATTTAATAATGACATGAAATAATATGGAAAAAAAAACCCACAAAATCTAGAAAAATGCCTCACAGATATGACCGATATTGTAAGAAGTGGAAGGTAAATCCAGTTTTGTAGACTAATTTACATGTATATAAACATCTACCGTACAATTTCAATACATACAAAAACTCACTTAAAAGAAAATCAAGCATTTTTTAACACTTTCGAACAAACTTGAAAAGTGTTTATGCATTCGGTTTGTCTGTCCGTCTGCTCGTCTGTAAGCGCTCTAACTCCCGTGATTATACTCGGATCGTTTTGAAATTTTTGGATGTTAGTGATCCCTGCCATATAACGAACCCTATTTCAAATGAAGTTTGTAGCACGTTTAGTTCATTTACAGGGACAGTCTAAAGTTTTCCGTTACATTACGGCCTATGGGAAAAAATCGTTAAAAATGATTTTTAATGATGTTACATGCTTTCAAACATAATAAAATTGACATGCATTTATCACAGTCCACTAAAATATGCATTCCGTTGAATATGAGGTACAAAGAATAAATATTATTCATTTACAGGGTCACACAAAAGAATTCCGTCACATAATGATATACGAGTGGAGGGAATTGTTTCCGGCGTATTTTAATTATGTTAAATTATTTCATCTATAATGAAATTGATATACGTCGCTGAGGTTTACTATAACTTATTTCATGTATAATATGAAGTGCATAGGATTTACAGGGACACAAAAAAGATTTCAGATACTATATTGTATCCGAAGTACTGTACGGTAGCGATGATTGCTCGATATGCATTTTTAATTATGTATGCGCTTTTATGTTTCACTATATTTATGCATTGTATATGGTGTGTATAAATGCTGTAATTCATATACAGGGCTACACAAAAGAATTCGTAATGGTTACTGGGTATGATTGCAAATTGCTTAAAAGGTAGTTCTTAAATGAGTTATGCATTTTTACAATGAACTGCATTTTGTTTACTAAGAAATGTTTGTAGAACATAGATAAAATTATATACAGGGACACGCAAAAAATTGAATACATGGCCGTCTATAAATGATAATTTCTGGAAATGTGATTCCAGTAGTTTTAAGAGTGTTTTACTTTGAATTAAACTTTAGCCAAATAGTGGCGTGTAATAAAGGTACTAGGTTAACTACAGGGTTGTTCAAAAGTATACAAGTATGTTTCTATTTATTAGTATAAATTACTGAAAGAGAAATTTCAACCTGTTATTCGTTTTCTTACTAAACTAAATTTCCCCGTTATTTAGCATATATATCAACCTACGGATAAAATACAGAGCTGTTCAAAAAAATTGGAATGCGTATTTGCTATGGAGGGTAACTGCTGAAATCAGTTTTTGAAATGTTTTATGCGTTTTCTAAAATGTTTACTTAGTTCTCTTATATACCTTATTTCCCTAAATAACGAAGATTTTTTAAAGCATTCAGGAAGTGTTGGAAAGTGTTTCATAATCTATGCTTAACGCATGATTTTTCTTACTTGTTTTATTTTTAAGAGGGGATCTAACTCGGACATCGCGGCTTACAGAGAATTGGTAAAATCTTTCTTTTTTTTCTTAAAAAAAAAAAAAAAATCTAATAGATTTCTTACAATCAATACCTTTTTAGATTGCCCACTAAAAATTCCTAAAACCATTTTATATAAAATATATCAAATTCAAGTAAAATTTAAAGCATTCAAGTAAAGTTTTCAAAATTATTAAAAGCAATATTTTTGTATTAGCGCCGTACCAGAAGTTAAAAATCGAAGCAATTGATAAAGATTTCGCTACTCATAGCAGCCTTTTTGTTTCTGATCATTTCAGTGGTTTTAGCTAATAATTAGAATACTTTTCTGTTAAATTTGTGTTTTATTCCTATTATTTAAACATTTTTTAATTTATTAATAAAGTTTAAATTTCCCTATGGAATACTAGCCATAAATAAATTCTATAGTAATTTAAATTGTTTCATGTGTAAATGGGTTAATCTTTCATAATCGGAAAGAGCAGCGCAATTCTTTATATGTAATTTTCTACCTGTATAGTAATATACTATACATACATTTCCCTTGGTCATATTTCATTCAAAAAATCTGAACAATTTCAAAAACAGAAAACCTTTCGACTTGCATATAATCTATGAATAGAATAACAAATTTTGCCAAAAGCCACTACACATTTCTGCCTATAGTCAATCTTAAAAGATAGGAAAAGACAATTTTTTTTTTTCATAATTCAACAAATTTAAAGAATATAACTGTTAAAAATATATATTAAGAATGTTTATTGTGTTTCCATTTCTTTGTATTTCTTCTTATTACCAAAATAAATAAATGAAGTACGTTGCAATATTGTCGCAATTTTGAAACTGAAAATATTAATTTAATATATTAAAAAATAGATGAAGTAATTTCATTGTTGGAATTATAAATTGTTTTAGGTATAATTAGCGTCATGCAGTGCCATGCCATTTTTCAAGCACATAATATTATTTTTCGCGTGTTCTGTTCTCTTTTCCGAGTGCGCCGTTCTATTTTTGATTGCTCTGTTAAATTTTTATTTCCTAGGATAAACAATTACTATGTCTACTCTTAATTTTATAAAAATTCTTATCGGTATTTTCTATTTTGAAAGTCGTACTAATAAATTATTACACCATTTTAGACCCAGGTATGCTATTTCTTTCTCCAAGCTTATTTTGTGTCGTCTCCAAAAAATAACGTTACGTTGTATAAGCCAGCCGTAGAACAAAGCAGATGTATCATTGTACGATTAAATACTCTACAGCAATTTTTTTAACTTCTAAGCATCGCACATTTTCAATTTTTATACCGTCGTATTGGGGAAAAATGTACTTTTAAATGAAATTTGTTTGAAAACTGTATCTCCATTTATTTTTGAAATATTAATTTTTTTGTAGTGTTTAGAGCCATTTGCTTAATATTGGCCACGGAAGTACTTCACTTCTGTATAAAGTAAAGAAAAAATACTTCTAAAATAGTAATTATATATTTTTGTTGCCATTTTCTCATAACAACCGAAAGAAAATGTAATTAAATGCGTGCTATTTTGAAAAAATATAAACGAATGATTTCTGATAAAACATGGAGCTATTATAAAATATATTTAATTTTAACTACCTATATTAATGTTACAAACAAATGGAGGTCTATGAATCATTAGACAGCCGTTCATTTTGTGGAGTTTCTTTAATGATGGCATCTTTTTGCTGCATTTGTGTATTATTTTGCGATAGTGAACTATGCATGTTTTACTGTAGATGTTTAAGAGTGGATCGTAAATGTGGAATTCTTAAGCTGATGCGAATGACGTCATTTTACATAAAATAAAAGCGTGTGCTTTAACCCCTTCGGGATGTGCGTCTTTTGCAGAATTTTTAATCTTTTATCACCAGTTTTTCGAAACAGAAAATCTTGCCTTATTGAGTAGGGAAAAGGCTCGGATTAAATAAGGCAAAATTTACTGGTGAGAATAATCACTGATTCTGAGCACCTTACGTGGAACGTATACCGATCGCTCGTCCGCAAGGGGTTCAGTCTTAAAATTGAGATAGGTTTTGTACTATTTATATATACATATATACATTTTTTTTTCATCGGAGGTGACATTACATTATGAAAAAGTAGAATTCCTGTTCTCCAGTTATTTTTCTGTTTCGTATACAGAAAAAAAATAAATAGATAAATCTTTAAAATGTGTTTATATTTCTCATTATATCAAATGAATGCAAATTATATCAAACAATTGTTAAAATTCTTGAAGTTCTCTCCCCCCTCCTCCCACCCAAAAAACCCAGGAAAGCTTTATTAATACATGCATGTTTAATATTTTGTTACTTTCATTATAGTTTTTGTTTATTCTAGTAGAATTTCTGTCTATCAATAAGAAGTATTATATTCCGAAGATCGCCCTGTAAGTAATGAGTAATTTGCAGTCGTACAGAATTTTTATATGAATGACCATGTGTATTTGAATAAACGTGTAAAGTATTCTTGTAAATTGTAGAATGAAGAGAAGGAAGAAGAAATTTTTATGTATGGAATGTAAGCTCAAAGTCTGGTTTAGAAATTCAGAGTCCTAGGACCAAACAGAAGCATGGATTCTTATAACAGTTTATCTTACATGATTTGTTTCTATTGCGTGATACAATGTCAAATGTTTTTTAAATATGGCCAAAGAATTATTGTCTAGATGATGACAGGCACAAAAATCTATATTTTTTTAAATACAGATTCTATAGTGCGTAGTTTTTATAGTAACTAAATAAATCTAGAAGCTACGCACAAGTGTTTTCTTTTTATCCAGGTGTCAAAATTGTTAATAGCAACAGGATATTACCCTTTGATGATTTTTTTCTGTACGTTATCGCTATTGCGCGCAAACAGTAAATGCCAGACTATGACTTTTTGATGTCCGGGACACAAATATGATTTGAAGCCCTCCGTGCTTGCGTTATGTAGTAAGCTGAAATATTTTTAAATGTGTATTTTGAATGGTTTTATTAAACTTGAAATTTGCTATTTTGTGGAATATTTGTGAAGTTAATTTTATTAATAAATGCACGAAATTTGCGTTAGTTTTTACTCAAATATCAAATAATTAAATAGTATTTACAATTTTTCTATAAATAAAAAACATGTTCTCAAAATTGAAAAAATTTTGGATATAGCGCAGTGGGGAAAATGTTATTTTCGGTGAAGTATTAACTCAATCTTATAAATTATAGCGGAAACGATGTTTGATATCTAAAATTTGCTCACCTTTAGATATAAAATTGTCATGTGTCAGGAGGATGTGCATTGTCAATTGCAGATAAAAAGAAAAAAAACACAAGAACACCCTAATATAATTTTTAAATGCATGTATCATTGGATATTTTTTAGATACGATTATCATGATCAATCATTAAATCGTAAGTCGCGATGTCATTTTTTTTTTCATTTTGAAATGCATTAGGCATATGCGTTTGTGGGACCTAACAACGAAAATTACTGGTTAATTATTATCTTTGTATTGTACAATATAAAACTATGTTAATAATGAAACTAAACAGGCAGTTTTTAAGAATTTTGTCTTTTGATTCTCTCACTCCAAGCTTATAGGATTATAGACCATACTTTAATCTGGCCCCCTGATCACTCAGATCCAGTTCAATAGCTTAAGTTGGTAAGCTTAATTCGTATAGAATTGAGATACCCCAAGTTTATGAAGCCTTAGACCAGTGCCCCGTTTGCCTATGTCCTAGTCCTGTAACAATTATGACTGTTTTTTTTTTTTTTTTTTTTTTTTTTTGCCTATATTGATATCGTTAAGAGGCTACTGCACTCAAGTGAAAACACCCATTCTCTAATGTTGCTTTTATAGGAGAATTCTATTAAATATCGCACTTGCATTTCAATATTTTCCCGTTTTGTTTTCAGTTTTTTTCTTTATTATTATTAGGATACTTTGACTTTCGGAACCGGTTTCGAAAGTAAAGGTATCCTCATAAAAAAAAAAAAAAAAACCTCGCAAACAAAATAAAAAAAAGCAAAAAAAGGCATTTGTTGAGATCGACCGCAGCTACCCAATGCAAAAAAAATCATTTAAGAATATTGAAATGCAAGCAAGATAATAATTTTAAAAAATTCTCCCTTAGGAATAACATTAGCGACTGAATGTTTCCGCGTAATTGAAGTAGCCTCTTAAAAGTGTGACAGTAACAAATTAATATTAATTTGTTTTCACATCATGCGTTTTTGAAAATGTCATTAGATATTTCTATTTTGATTACCATTGCCTCGGAATTTCTTAAACAAATGTAATACTTTCGCAAACTTTATTTTATACCTGTAAAAAAGTTTTTGCCAAGCTAAATTTTCACAGAATGGAAGATTTGACACTCTGATATCAAAAAAACTTTTATCAATTGTTAAAAATACTATATATTTTAGGAAATGCTTAAAAATATTCATTTTCTGTGATCTTAAAAAATGTTTTTGACCACACTTTTGAAAATTCCAATATTAATACATGTATTCCCATTCAGGTCATTTTTTTTCCTGTTTATAAATTAGATATCTTTGATCATACAGCTAATTGATGGTTATCATATTCTTTTGATGGATCGTTTCACGACTGATTTAAGAGATATTTAATTAATTTTATATAAAAAATGCCATTTTTAGATATTATTATTGTATATGTAAATAATAATAATAAAGAAAATCTTCAGTTTTAAAGGAATTTGAATTAAAATATCTGCAACTTTTATAACTGGTGTTTTAAATTATTTCGTGATTGTGACTGAGCATTTGAACGTTATAAATGTATAGATATGCAATATTGTTGATATTAGAAATTAAACAAAAAACTTTATAAGGTATATTATGATTATTATCATTTTTAACCTTTGTAAAATTTACATGCATTTTGAAAAATAAAAAAAAATTATGACTCCTATTTTTTTTCTTAAAAAGAAAGGTAAAGAATATATTCTGTAAAGATAAAAGAAAAAAAGTATTCGAGCGTTTGTATTCCAGACACCTTTTTAACAATCACTTGCTGTTCACCGTCATTTTAACAGATGTACAACAGACACTCTTTAGTACCCTATCTTTTCACACCCCTTTACGACATCTGCTGATACTGCTGACATCTGACAAAGAGTTTCTGGTTAGGCCAGTGGGGGATAGTAAAAAAATGTGCAACAATTGAAATTTCGCTGAAACGAATAAAAGATACACAACCATCAGAACATATGTGTATCCAGGGACCGACTCAGCTATGGGGAGCCCTGGGGCAAGCATCATTCTGGGCCCCCCCCTTCTATCTATCTATAGAATGTTTCTGTGAATAATGTGGAAGTGGCTAGTACTAAACTTCATACATACTGTAAGGACGTATAAATTTTGTACCCGGTTTGGTCTGCTCACGTCTGTATACAGAGTATCACAAAAAATTGTCACATTTTTAAGAAAAAATGCTAGTAGGATAATATAGTAGAAAGAATGATAGATTGGTGGACTCCAGTATTTCTTTCCAAAGTTTTACTTCGCTTATCTACGTACATTATAAGATGTGTAAAAGAAAATCCCATAAATTGCTCATAATTAATAGTTTTAACTTGCCATGTTACGTGGAAAACGTTAATAAAGAATTTCTTTTGAAAACAATAGAATACTAAGTTTTTATAATAAAATTTTAATCATTAGTTTTCGAATGATTAGTTTGCTTTTTGCATAAGTGTGGGGGGGGGGAAGTACTGGAAGCAGAGAAGAGAAGGGGGACCTCAATCCCTTCCTAAATGTCTGAAAACATATGAATTTTGGTCACGTTTGGCTAGTTTTAATCACTTAGCACCTTTTAATGAAAATCCTGATTACTCTCATGCCCCCCCCCCCCTAAAAAGAGGGGTCCGGGGCAACTGCCCCGCATGCCCCTGCATAAGTCGGACCCTGTGTGTATCTGTTCTTGTTCTTACTCCGAGTTTAAAATTCAGTTTTGTTTTTAAAATTATTAAATAATAGAATTTTTTTTATAAATAACATTAAAGTACTGTATAATTTGTTAGATGCAATAACGTTTCTCTTGTTCTAAATATTCTATTGCAGAACATATACCTAATTTCAGAATTTTTTCTTCCTTTAAATATGCATCAATGACAGTTGATTTTATATCACTACCACAAAAATATTTTGTTTTAAGTTTGATATACATTATTCGGGCTTGAATTCCTTTAACACATTTTAGAATATATACAGAAAAGGTGATTTTTCCAATGAAAATAATAACATTACGAAACCTTTTAAATACACTTTTAATTTCGTAGAAAAAATTTTTTTTAATGTGATTTCTTATCTGAAAAATGCAATATGAGATCGTATTAAAAACGCCGATGATAAACTTTTAAAAATATGAGTATTAAACCAACGATATTTTCTTGTCAACATCAGAAAAAAAATAATAAAAAAGTAATAATAAATATTTTCTCTTAATAACACATAAATGGGTGATATTAACAAAGGAAATTCTGAAATACAAATGACTTCAAATTTCCCTTTTAGTATAAAAAGTTTCGATTGCATTATTCTCAATAAATAATGACGTAAACACCTTCAGAATTTAGCAAGGGAGAAAAAAGAGAAGAGGGAGGGCACATAATAATGATAACGGTGAGTGCCGTAAAAGTCTAACATAAATGACGGCGCCTGGTGCGGGGCACCGCACGTGCCATCCCGGATGCGGCGTTGTGTCCCTCTACTCTAAACCCAGATTTTACATATAACTTGGCCATATTAAAGTAAATTTTAACCAGGCTTGACTTGGATATAAATAAATAAAGTTGAAAGTGAAGTTGAAAATAAAGTAATTTTTGTTTAAATATGACACTGGTTTCTATAAGAAAATTGTAGTGTGCTCTACTATTTTTTTAGGGGGGGGGGGGGGGAGTCACACTATACTGTTAAAGCAAAAATTTCGAGTACAACAACACATCAGCTAGCAACGACCCCCCTCCCCTACCCCTCTCCCCAAAGTATGAAAATTTGTTTCACGCCACTTTAAGACTTTTCCACAGCTAACTCACCAAATTAAAAAAGGCAACTGTGAACGAAAGACTTGACTAAAAAATCATTCTGTTACAGCTAATGACATGTATTTACTAATTTAAACGCAATTGAATATTTCCCTTAAAGTTTGTATAAAAAATAATTTAAATTTATTTATGTTCGACATAATTTAACTAATATTAATCAGTTGTTAATTAACCACAAATAAACGTTTGTCAATTATTTACTATTTATCAATTAAAAATATTCACCAATTAATTGCTATTCATTAATTAATAATAGCGTCAATTAAGTACTATTTTATTTATCTATGGCAAGTTATTGAGTATGACATTCATAACACTTTTCACTGGAAGCAGATACTCTGCTTACGCCCCCCCCCCCCCCAATACGAAACATCTTTTAACGTTGCGTAAAAAAACATCTTTCTAGAACTAACGCACCGAATTGACCAAGCAGCTGTATACAAAAGACTTAGCTAAAGAACCAGTCTGTTATCGCTAATGAAATATATTTTAATATTTTAAACAAAATTAAATATTTTTTAACAAATAAATTTAAATTTACTGGCGACAATAATTAACTGAAATTTATCAATGTTTAACTAACCGCAATCAATTATTCAAAATTACTTACAATTTACTATTTGTAAATAATAGTCATCAATTAACATTCATTAACTAAAATAGCTTCATTTAAGTACTATTTTAATTAACACTAGCAAATGATTAAGCATTAACATCGCTAATCGTAACACTTTCATCTCCATTGCTTAAAATATCCTTTCAAAAAATTGTCATTGTCCTTCAAACGCATCAACAACATTATACACTTTGTCAGGCAATTCATTGAATAATAGAGTAACCACCCAGGACATCTTAGTTCGAGATTAAGTTACTCGGGTTGAATGTGTAAAATTTCAAAACGAGTAACACCCGAGTTACTCTAAATAATGGTACTGTGCTCCCACAAACGTTTTGTTCTAAAAAATAAAAATTTACTTCGAAGGAAATTTTTTTGGTGTTCATATGTATATTTTGCATATCTTAACATTCTATAATAATATTTAAATGATACTAATAAAATTTCGGTGGGTATTCCAAACGTCGGTAAAAAGTTTAGTTATTGACGAGGGCGGGTAGGACGGTATTTGTGTGTGTGTGTGTGTGCTTATATATATATATATATATACAACTGAACTTTTAATATGTTATTTTAAAAATAAGATCAAGAAGTTTTAATATTATTTGAGATATAAACGAAAAAAGCAAGAGGAAAAATGTAAAAACAAATATATAATATATAAATAAAAAATTCATCGCCAACTCTCCCACCACCACCGCCCCCGAAAAAAAAATAATTACTTTGACAGTGTTACGTTAATTCGAATGTTGCATTATATAAAAACTGCCAATGTTTGGTTAGTGCAAAAGTTAGATAGATCTTAAACCCGATTACTGATTTTGAACTAATACTGGTAGTATCCAATGTCCATTTTAATCATTAGTTTTCGAATGATTAGTTTGCTTTTTGCATAAGTGTGTTGGGGGGGGGGAGTACTGGAAGCAGAGAAGAGAAGGGGGACCTCAATCCCTTCCTAAATGTCTGAAAACATATGAATTTTGGTCACGTTTGGCTAGTTTTAATCACTTAGCACCTTTTAATGAAAATCCTGATTACTCTCATGCCCCCCCCCCCTAAAAAGAGGGGTCCGGAGCAACTTCCCGCATGCCCCTGCATAAGTCGGACCCTGTGTGTATCTGTTCTTGTTCTTACTCCGAGTTTAAAATTCAGTTTTGTTTTTAAAATTATTAAATAATAGAATTTTTTTTATAAATAACATTAAAGTACTGTATAATTTGTTAGATGCAATAACGTTTCTCTTGTTCTAAATATTCTATTGCAGAACATATACCTAATTTCAGAATTTTTTCTTCCTTTAAATATGCATCAATGACAGTTGATTTTATATCACTACCACAAAAATATTTTGTTTTAAGTTTGATATACATTATTCGGGCTTGAATTCCTTTAACACATTTTAGAATATATACAGAAAAGGTGATTTTTCCAATGAAAATAATAACATTACGAAACCTTTTAAATACACTTTTAATTTCGTAGAAAAAAAAATTTTTAATGTGATTTCTTATCTGAAAAATGCAATATGAGATCGTATTAAAAACGCCGATGATAAACTTTTAAAAATATGAGTATTAAACCAACGATATTTTCTTGTCAACATCAGAAAAAAAATAATAAAAAAGTAATAATAAATATTTTCTCTTAATAACACATAAATGGGTGATATTAACAAAGGAAATTCTGAAATACAAATGACTTCAAATTTCCCTTTTAGTATAAAAAGTTTCGATTGCATTATTCTCAATAAATAATGACGTAAACACCTTCAGAATTTAGCAAGGGAGAAAAAAGAGAAGAGGGAGGGCACATAATAATGATAACGGTGAGTGCCGTAAAAGTCTAACATAAATGACGGCGCCTGGTGCGGGGCACCGCACGTGCCATCCCGGATGCGGCGTTGTGTCCCTCTACTCTAAACCCAGATTTTACATATAACTTGGCCATATTAAAGTAAATTTTAACCAGGCTTGACTTGGATATAAATAAATAAAGTTGAAAGTGAAGTTGAAAATAAAGTAATTTTTGTTTAAATATGACACTGGTTTCTATAAGAAAATTGTAGTGTGCTCTACTATTTTTTTAGGGGGGGGGGGGGGTCACACTATACTGTTAAAGCAAAAATTTCGAGTACAACAACACATCAGCTAGCAACGACCCCCCTCCCCTACCCCTCTCCCCAAAGTATGAAAATTTGTTTCACGCCACTTTAAGACTTTTCCACAGCTAACTCACCAAATTAAAAAAGGCAACTGTGAACGAAAGACTTGACTAAAAAATCATTCTGTTACAGCTAATGACATGTATTTACTAATTTAAACGCAATTGAATATTTCCCTTAAAGTTTGTATAAAAAATAATTTAAATTTATTTATGTTCGACATAATTTAACTAATATTAATCAGTTGTTAATTAACCACAAATAAACGTTTGTCAATTATTTACTATTTATCAATTAAAAATATTCACCAATTAATTGCTATTCATTAATTAATAATAGCGTCAATTAAGTACTATTTTATTTATCTATGGCAAGTTATTGAGTATGACATTCATAACACTTTTCACTGGAAGCAGATACTCTGCTTACGCCCCCCCCCCCCCCCCAATACGAAACATCTTTTAACGTTGCGTAAAAAAACATCTTTCTAGAACTAACGCACCGAATTGACCAAGCAGCTGTATACAAAAGACTTAGCTAAAGAACCAGTCTGTTATCGCTAATGAAATATATTTTAATATTTTAAACAAAATTAAATATTTTTTAACAAATAAATTTAAATTTACTGGCGACAATAATTAACTGAAATTTATCAATGTTTAACTAACCGCAATCAATTATTCAAAATTACTTACAATTTACTATTTGTAAATAATAGTCATCAATTAACATTCATTAACTAAAATAGCTTCATTTAAGTACTATTTTAATTAACACTAGCAAATGATTAAGCATTAACATTGCTAATCGTAACACTTTCATCTCCATTGCTTAAAATATCCTTTCAAAAAATTGTCATTGTCCTTCAAACGCATCAACAACATTATACACTTTGTCAGGCAATTCATTGAATAATAGAGTAACCACCCAGGACATCTTAGTTCGAGATTAAGTTACTCGGGTTGAATGTGTAAAATTTCAAAACGAGTAACACCCGAGTTACTCTAAATAATGGTACTGTGCTCCCACAAACTTTTTGTTCTAAAAAATAAAAATTTACTTCGAAGGAAATTTTTTTGGTGTTCATATGTATATTTTGCATATCTTAACATTCTATAATAATATTTAAATGATACTAATAAAATTTCGGTGGGTATTCCAAACGTCGGTAAAAAGTTTAGTTATTGACGAGGGCGGGTAGGACGGTATTTGTGTGTGTGTGTGTGTGTGCTTATATATATATATATATACAACTGAACTTTTAATATGTTATTTTAAAAATAAGATCAAGAAGTTTTAATATTATTTGAGATATAAACGAAAAAAGCAAGAGGAAAAATGTAAAAACAAATATATAATATATAAATAAAAAATTCATCGCCAACTCTCCCACCACCACCGCCGCCGAAAAAAAAATAATTACTTTGACAGTGTTACGTTAATTCGAATGTTGCATTATATAAAAACTGCCAATGTTTGGTTAGTGCAAAAGTTAGATAGATCTTAAACCCGATTACTGATTTTGAACTAATACTGGTAGTATCCAATGTCCAACTTCAAACTACTGGTTCTCACAAAATCGCAATAGATCTCTTGGGATATGGTTTTAGACGGTTCATTCTACATTTTGTATAATGAAAGTGCGAGGAACTCGGAACGGCTTTTTTTTATAAATCACTTTTACGAACAAAAATACCTCAAAACTGCATATTTAACCCTTTTCAGCACAGACAAATTTTGTTATTAAATAATGAAATCATCGACTGACACCGAAATTTATGTACGACTTTTTTAGAAATTAAAAACTTGTTACTTTATACTTTCATTGTTAACCCTAGATCTACCGGGAATTTTATTCAAGTTTTAATAAAACGTTCTACACCAGAATTTTTATTTAAAACTATTTAACTTATTTATTTACCTTATTTTTGTCTGGTTTATATACTTAGTTTATTTTAAAGAAATTTCTGGTTTGAATGAATATTTTGTATGTACCTGTCGGGTCCAATGGACCCGTCTGGTAGACGGAGGGTTAATGCAATATTTTATTAAAATATTTTTGTTGCCGTTTGTAAGTTTGGAATTAAAATTAGGTATCCAGACCCGGGTACACTGCGTCGGAAAGGGTTAAAAAAATCCCCTTTTTTTAATTTTTGAGATATTTTGCAATCGAAAAATCAAATTAAATATGTAATTTAAAGTTGTTTCAGAGTTTAGTTAGTAAAGTTGTAATTTAAAGTTGTTTCAGAGACACGCAAAGAAAAAAACGACAAACCATGTCGTTATTAAGGTCTTAAATAGGGTATGAATGCAGTGAATTTGCCTGAAATTCACATACCAGCAGGAAACGTTCAAACTCCCAACTTCACATAAGCAGTGCGAATTCATGTATGATTGTAAAACCAAAATACAGTAGAACCTCTTTTATCCGAAACTCTTTTAACCAAAAGTCACGGTTAACCAAAATCTATATTTAAAACTTTTTTTTTTTAAACTATCACATTCCTTGTGTGCAAGTGGTCCTTTCCGAACCACGAATACAGTTAAATATTTCGAATCCCGTTATAAACGTTTCTTAAAATTCCTGTGAATTTATCTCGAGCTCCCTTGACCCCTTCGCGACGGGAGCCTTTTACGAAATGTTTATTACTTTGCTACCGGATTTAAAAAACAGAAGTTTGTGCCTATTCAAATAGGGAAAATGCTCGGATTAAATAAGGCAAATTTTACAGTAAAATTTTACTGGTGAGGATAAACGAGGATCCTTAGGCCTATTTCCGGCACGTATACGTGTCGCTTGTCCCCAAGGGGTTAAACTGCTGAGTGAACTAGAACACAGTAAGAGGAGGGACAACCGGAACGTGTGAATGTGGTCTAGCATGTAAAGAAAATGAACAAATTAGGAAGTCTGAAGTTTTTGAATGTTTTGCAAAAGGTTTTGCATGGCTGGAGCAGCAGAAAGACTGTGATACTGGTTAAATAATAGTATTAAAAAAACTTCATGATAGAGCTGCAAGGCAAAGCGATAAACAAAACTTGGTTTCAAACCCTTGTGAAATATGTAAAAGGTACTTAATTTCAATATGAAAATTCAGGTAAATTATTCTTGTTTCTATTATGCTATTGCTTTATTTTTATTAAGCAATTGTTATCATAGTAAGAAAGACCACATATATTTGTCCTTAATCTTAAAATTGAAGCATTCTTGATTATCCGAAAGATCGTCGGTCCCAATTACTTCGGATAATCGAGGTTCTACTGTATTAAAGAAAATAAATTTTCAGATATTTCTGAATATTGTGGAATTTATTTCATATCGAAATACGAAACTTCGATTTTGTGATTTTTGGCCACATAATCGCGATTTGGGCACCCTGGGCTAAATTATTACTAGGACGACTGCAACTCAAACAGCGCGCTACTATCTTAAATGTCAATGGCAGTTCCTTCGCTATATTATAACTAGCTTTGTTAAGATTATGAGTTGCAGTTTAACACTAGAAAGGCTGGAAATTTTAGTCCAGTTTTATAAAAATATTTCACACCAGAATGTTAATTTAAAACAGGTTAACTTTTTTATTTTACGTTTATCTTCTTTGAATCTTTTAAACTTATTTTATAATGATATTTCTGGTTTGAACCGAAATATATTCATATGGTAGCGGTCAAAATGACCGCTCAGGCTCACGGCCGTTTAGTGTTAAATGTAACTCGTATTAAAATTAAAATGAGAAATTTGGATAAATGTAGGAATGTACCCCCTTTTTAATAAAAGTAATTTTTCAGCATTATTATTCCGACACCGGTTTATTATTTGTTTCATTAATGTTAAAACTGCATTTAAAAGAAATCTACAAATTCTATCATTCTTCTTCTGGTGTATCGAACATTCCTGAATAATATTTACTGCTTACTCGTTTGTTTTCTTTTTTCTTTTTTTTTTTTTTTTTTTTTTTAATCCTTCTCACATGAATTTAAGCACAAAAGATAACTTCTAAATGTATAGTTGTGAAAGAAAATTCAGCAGTGGTATTTTAAAATGTTTGTTCCTTTCTATCAGCAGGGGCGTAGCTACAAAATTTCTTTCGGGGGGGGGGGGGGGGAGAGTTCAAAATTTTCCCAACTTATAATTAAAAAATTTCCGAACGTGAAATAAATTGCTCTATTTTCCAACTAAAATGATATGTCCAATGTGTGTTTCATGATAATGATAATTATACGCCAAAAAAAAAAAAAAAAAAAAAAAAAAAAAAAAAAAATCTTTCCAAAGAAAAATGCTGAAACTAAAAACATAAAAATTATAATTATTGGTTCATTTAATGAAAGATTTTTTGTCTTCAATTGTGTACGAGTCATAATCGTGCTTCATATGAAAATAGCCTCATATTTTTAGATTTTTGAGAAAGGAACAAAGTTTTGGAGGAAATGTATTAGAGACACTGTTGATGGACAACAGTAGATAAATTCAGGTCTGGTAGATGTATGATATTTTCGTAGCACACAGAAATCTAATGAGAAATTGAGTCTGGCTGCTTTTTGTATTTCTTTTGAAAGTTTAACTATATTACTATTACATAACTCAGAAAGGTAGTCAACAGAACAATTCTTTTTTTTTTTTTTTTTTTTACTTTTTATTTAAGAAAAAGAAAAAGTGTTGCAAAAAATCTATAATTTCCCAACTCTAAGCTCAAATTTCCCAAGTTCACATATATTGGGGGTGGGGGGTGGGGGAAGCTCCCCCATCATAACCCCCATCTCGACGCCTCTGTCTATCAGTAAATTAGTATTATTTTTACGTATGAAAAATGGGCTTCTAAAGTTTTGATAGGGAACGATAATTTATTTTATTTTTATTTTTATTTTATTTTAATTATTTATTTATTTTAATATAATGTGCAAAATATGAATTAACACAAAAAATCCGGAATTTTAACTTCTTTATTATTACAAAATTAGCGTGTTTACTCATATAATGAGTTCTATTTTAAAATACTATAAAATTTACTTATCGCATAATGTACTATTCTTCAGCTAAAAAATTCGCCTAAACAAAAATGATTGGTATCGTTAAAGTTAATATTACCGTTAATGTACGTATTACACCAAAGTCCATGTTAAATCAATAAAATACAAGGTAGTTTTAACGAATTGTTGACAACTAATTTTCGTCTCTCAAGCAGATATTCCCGCCTATCGGAATATTATTGTATTCAAGGGGCATGATCGTTTTAAACTTTCAAAGGAGTCTAGCACTACCACTTCAGTTTAGATTTTTTTGCCGAATATTTTCTCTTCATATTAAAAATCGATTTGCGATTAATCTAAGAACTTGTAATATCTTTGTGCAATTAAATTAGTCTAAAATTCTATTCAAAAATCGTGGTAGAATTTTGCGCATCTGACACATTTAACTGTAGTGCTCAGTTGCTGGAAAGCACAGTCATATTGAATTTAATTAAATTTTAGAAATAAGCAGCTCATCCCATTATGCATATTTAATTTATTATTATTATTTTTTTTTTTTTTTTTGCGGATTATCTTTTAAATTTTCTAATTCCGAAGAATTTGTATGTAGTTATTTCTTAAATTATTTTGCAAAACAAATTTTAATATAGTTGATAAAAATTTCCTGAGATTCCTGAGAAAAATACCTGAAGTATTTAAAATTATATGTATATATCAGTAATACTTTATGTCTTAACATTTATGTCAAATTTTTATAAATTGCACAAAGCTTTTTTTTTTCCTTTCAGTGTAACACACTACATTACCGAACATGCATAAGATAACGATTACATTACTTCTTCAGGGTTACCGCAAGTGATTAATTTTTATTATTAATTCGTGTACTGTTATCTCCAACCAACAATTGTTTAAAAAAATGTAGTGGAAATCAAATACGAAGATTTTTCCTTGAAGATTATGCTCTCATAAAGAAAATAATTAAATAAATTACCGTTTGGTGGCAACCGTATATGATGCTTCAAGTATAATATTTTCCTACGTTGAATATGCTCGTGCTTTCTGTATGAGCAGTTTTTGCTTTCAGTCGCCTACAACCAATTTATGCGATCAGGAACATCGAATCAGTATTGCACGAAAACGATCATTGATCAAACATGTAATTGTGAGTATTGAAATTATGAACAGTTTGTGATAGTTACTGTTTGTAGCTAACATAAAATTAATCTGGTTTACTGATTACTGTTCCACGTGACTAGCTTCTCAGTAGATATTTGACTCCTTGTGATAGTCGGCAGCGTATGAGTAGGATTACTACTATATTAGGCAGTTTATTGCTCGTTTGGCTAATTGAATTTAATAATAGTACAGAAAAAGCAAAAGGATGGATTGGCTCTCACTCTGTGAGAGGAAAATAAGCGTTTGTTTTCAAATTTGTATTTTCTCTCACTTAAAAAGTATTTCTTTAATGATATAAACTTTAAAACACATATATAATTTCTTAAAATGGTGTTACAAATATATAAAAAAAATATTTAATATAACCCTAGATCTCTCTCCAAATCAAACAGGTTCATTTTCAAAGGTGAAATGATGACTGACTAGAAAGAAAACATAATTAAAAACAAAACAACTACGCATGCGAGAGCAAAGTTAAGTCCATTGCAATGGGGTGGAAAGATCAATTCAAAGTTTCATTGGCCTTGAAATACCTAGGATATTATAACAAATCGCGCGAATATTATAAGAAAGGGCATCATTAGAAACAGTATCATTCCAAAGTAAAATCTAAAAAGTTTCACGAATTATTGAAGAGTAATGGTTACATGTTGAAATGATCGTTTGAGCTTTTTCGCAGTATATCGCGATTTGGTACAGTATCCGAAGTATTTCAAGAGCTCCTGAAAATATGAATTGATCTTTTCACCCACTTTAGAGCAATGGACTGAACTTCTGTTTTGTTTTTAGTCATGCTATCTATTCTAGTCCGTCATATTTTTCCTTTTGAAAATGAACGCGTGTGCATTCGTAAGATCTAAGTGCTATATCAAATAATATCTTTATATATTTGTAACACCTTTTTAAGTAATTATATATGTGTTTTAAAGTTTATATCATTAAAGAAACAATTTTAGGATCGAAAAAAAAACTTTAAAAATAAACGCTTATTTTTCTCTTACACTGTGAGTGCCAATCCATCCTTATGCTTTATTTCTGTACTATTTTTAAACTCAATTAGCCAAACGATCAATAAACTGCCTAATACAGTAATCCTACTCATGTGCTGCCGACTATCACAAGGTGTTAAATATATAGTGAGATGCTAGTCACGTGCGACAGTAATCAGTAAAGTAGTTTAATTTTATGTTAACTTTAAACCCTTGAGGGGCGGTGGGATCAGATTTGCACACGAAAAATTTAATTAAGTTTTATTTTTATAACTTTGGGGGGGGGGGGAGTTGTAAAGTTGCTTTTCCTTATTTTGGAATGAAATTTTTCTAAATTTTCAGTGGGAATTCAGCATTACAGAAACGCAATTGCTTGCCTCTCAAAGGGTTAAACAGTGACTATCACAAACTGTTCATAATGTTAATGCTCACAATTTTGTGTCTGATCAATGATCGTTTTCGTGCAATACTAATTCGATGTTCCTGATCCCATAAATTGATTGTAGGTGACTGAAGGCAAAAACTGCTCATACAGAAAGCACGAGCATATTCAATGTAGGAAAATATTATACTTTAGGCAACATATATGGTTGCCACCAAACGGCTATTTCTTTAATTATTGTATTTATGAGAGCATAATTTTCAAGGAAAAATCTTCTTATTTGATTTCCACTGCACATTTTTATCAAATGTTGTTTGGAGAAACAGTTCACGAAATACAGCGATCTCTCACTTATACGCGACCTCTGTTATACACGTTTTTCACTTATGCGCGTTTTTCCCGCGGGCCCGGCCAGCGAAATAGGAAAATAATGCTAACACTTATTCATTTATACGTGAAACCTAAAATGCACCTTTCACTTATGCGCGAAAAAAAGTTTTAGTAAAGTCGCCACGCTTTGCTTATCGCAAGAATGTACCCTTCCTGGTCTATCTCTTGGAATGCATTCACACGCCCTTAATCCATTGTTCGGATTCTTCCAAGAACGCCTTTTTTTTGGCTTATGATTGACATAGAGAGGGGATAACGGGTTACCTACTAAAATGTTGACGTCACTGAAAGTCGCAGCCAATCGGTGTGGACGGTAAGCACTGCTCGCGGAAAGAGCTTTAGATTTTCGTTACTACGCCATTCGCTTACGTACTGTACAGTTTATAACAAATGGCAAAACGTACGAACTTGTCGCTTTAATTGAAAAGGTATATCATAAAAAAATCTGCGAGATTTTTTTCAATTTAATTCCGGAAGCGAAAGAACTTTTTCTCACCTAGATGAACTTGAAAAGACATCGACTGTTCCCGAAAACAAAAACAAACCTTTATTGATGACTTCTTTGTAAAGAAAATGTAATTTAACAAAAGTTTGGTACGCATGTAACAAATTTGAACTTTTACATTCTTATTAAATTACAATATATAAACGGAAATTATGTGCGTATTTTTTATTAGTGTATTAGTAGTATGCTAGTAGTATTAGTTATGTTAACTTTTCGCGTTTAACCCCTTGAGGCGCGGTGGGATATATTTAATCCCACCTACGATTAATGAAGATTTGCACCAGAAAAATTTTATGAAATTTTACTTTTCTGACTTTGGTGGAAAAAAGTCGTAAAATTGTTTTTCCTTATTTTGAAATAAATTTTTTCTAAATTTCCGATGGGAATTCAAAATTACACAAACGCAATTGCTTACCCCTCAAGGTGTTAAGCTTATTTTATGGTTTTTCACTTATGCGCGAAACTCACTTTAATTTATATAAAAAAAAAGGACATAAATGTTAAGACATAAAATGTATTACTGATATATACATATTTTTTTAAAACTTCAGATTTTTTTTTCTCAGGAATCTCAGGAAGATTTTATCAACTGTATCCACTTGGGGACGAGCGACCGGTATTCGTGTCGCATAAGGGGCCCAGAATCGGGGATTATTATCAACAGTAAATTTTTATTGTAAATTTTGTCTTATTTATTTCCAGCATTTTTCCGATTCAATTAGTCAAAAATTTCTGATTTAAAAAACCGGCGATAAAAGATTAAAAATTCTGTAAAAGACGCTTGTCCCCAAGGGGTTAAAAAGAAATGTTTGCAAAATAATTTAAGAAATAGATATATACAAATTCTTCGGAATTATAAAATATAAACTAATTAAAAGATAATCCGCAAAAAAAAGAAGAAATAATAATAAATTAAACATACACAATGGGATGAACTGCTTATTTCTAAAATTTAATTAAATTCAATTTGACTGTTCTGTCCGGCAACTGAGCACTACAGTTAAATGCGTAAGATGTGAAAATTCTACCACGATTTTTGAATAGAATAATTTCATTGCACAAAACTATTACAAGTTCTTAGATTAATCGCAAATAGATTTTTATTATGAACAGAAAATATTGGGTACAAAATTCTAAACTGAAATGGTGGTGCTAGACTCCTTTGAAAATTTAAAACGTTCACGCCCCTTGAATACAATAGTATTCCGAAAGGCGGGAATATCTGCTTGAGAGGCGAAAATTAGTTGTCAGCAACTTGTTAAAAGAGCCTTGTATCTCATTGATTTAACATGGACTATGGTGTAATGCGTAAATTGCTAGTAATAATTACATTAGCGGTACCTATATATTTGTTTTTTTTAGGTAGATGTTTTAGTTGAAGAATAGTACATTATGCGAAAAGTAAATTTTATAGTATTTTAAAATAGAACTCATTATATGAGTAAACATGCTAATTTATAATACTAAAGAAGTTCAAATTCCCTATCAAAAATTTAGAAACCCATTTTCCATACGTAAAAACAATAGAATTTACTGATAGAAAGGAACGACCATTTTAAAATATCAATGCTGATTTTTTTTTTTTTTTTCAAAACTATACATTTGACAGCTATCTTTTGTGCTTAAATTCATGTGAGAAGGATTAAAAACAAAAAGTAAACAAAACAGTAAGCAGTAAATATTATTCAGGAATGTTCAATACACCAGAAGAAGAATTCTAGAATTTCTGGAATTTTTTTAAATGCTGTGTTAACATTAATGAAACAAATAATAAACTGGGGCCGGAATAATATTACTGAAAAAGTAATTATATTTAAAAGAGTGCATTAGGAGCCAATTCAATATTTCACACATTTATTTAAATACGAGTTACAGTTAAACTGAAATTCGGTATCCTAACAGAAATAACCTAACAATGTAGCAAAAGAACTAACATTGACGTCTAAGAAGATTTGAGTTTCAATCGTCCTAGTGGTAATTTAGATAGAACTGCGGCGTGAAGAATTCGAATATTTTAAAAGAGATTAATTTCTGAAGGATGGATATATATATTTTAAATATTGAATTTTATGTGTTCAACTATTTGTTGTGATAGAAGATTTTTATATGGGGTTAATAGTTACAACGAATTGTTGAATTCCTTGTCGTTAAACAAACTCATAGAGTGATGAAGTATTTTAAAAGCGATTTCATCTCTGAAACTGTGGATATATTTTGTAAAATATAGAATTGATGAGCATTTTACGATTAAAGGGATTTTGAAAATACATTATGAATATAAACTGACGCAAACAATAAATAAGAATGAAAGAAATATTTTGTGAAGTTAAAACTTTCAATTAAAACTTACCTAGAATTCGATATCATTTCTTTTGTGGTACTCTATTTTTCGACATTTTGCACATATAATATTTAAAACTAATAGCTTCGAGCCAATCGACATTCAAAAATACTGCTGGAAGAGAGTGGTTAAAGTAAATCGGAAATTTGAAATGGGCATTTAAAAGAATAATAATTTATCATTACTACAGATTAGGCAGAGAGATTTTCGAAACGCCGATCCCAACCGTTATAGCAAAAATAAGAAAAATTTCTTCAGTTAATGATTAACATGATGTGATGTTTTTGTCACATTATAATTATTTTATGATGTATAAAAATGAACAAAGAATTGATATGAAACTGTTTTTAGGGATACATTCAAATAAATAGTAGTCTTATCTTATAGTGGTGATCTTTCTCTTATTTCACTCCATATGCAATTTGTACCTTAATATTATGTAACATCATACACCTATAAAAAAATAAAAATTACTTTGAAAAGATAAAGATTAAGAGTTTTTTTTTTTTTTTAAATTTAAAATAGAGTTTATTTTAGTTATACTATTATCAAATTAAGTTATAATACACATTAATTAGATAATTAATTATTTATAATTAATAAATAAGCATTGTTTAGATATTCCAAACAGCTAATTAGATTTAATATTTTGTTTTCAAATTATTTATTGATAGTATATTATTATGTAATTTTCATACAATTTATAAATAATTATAGCATATTTGCATATGAAATAATAGAATATTGAATAAAGAATATTTGATAAAGATAAATTATTATATTTTGTAATTTATAATTTTCAAAATTATAAATTATCGACTGTTATAATATAATATTATTATAATATAATATTATGTTATAATATAATATGTTGTTATATTATAAAATTAAATATGTCACTGTATTTTATAGATAATTCGTTTGATAATAACAAATTATTTTATTTGATAATTTATTAATAAAAAATATAATGATAAAATAATAGTAATACTTAGATTATTATCAAATTATTATTATTATTATATTAGTAATATAATACTATCTATATATTCCAATAAATGAAATTTTATATATAAATATTTCAATGAAAATTAATGATAATTTACGATATTTATTTATAAAATATTATCTTTTTTAGACAATAAAGAAGATAATATTTATTATGAATTACACCTAATTTATTTATAATGAAAATATTTAATGTTGATATTAAGTAAATACTGTAAACATTATAAAAATTTAACTAATGATAAAATATTTCAGTAAACCATTTAATGATTAAAATAAATGAATTTATTTATTTAAATACTACATAACAGCATAAAAAAAATAAAATTATATAATAATTCATACGATAGTATTTTAATATTTTATAGTATGTATTATAAAATATCTCTCTATAACATATCTTGTAATATAATAAATTGATTTATCTAACATAGATAATATGTATTATAATAAATAGTATCTCTTTTTTATTCGCATTGATACAACAACAACAATAACATTAATATCTGGTAATATTTAATTACATATACGTTAATAATGATAAAAAATATATATATTATAAAATATAACATACTGTCAGTAATGACAAAATATTTCAATAAACTATTTAAGTATCTTAATATGAATAAACCAGCAAACAGATTTAAAATATACTATAAATTAATATTGGAGATTTAAGTCGCTAGATTCACAAAAATGTAAAATATTATAAGAAAATCTCAAGTCCTAAAAAAACCCCCACTTTAAACTGTAAATCTAATAATAATAATATTTTTGTTGCAGTTGTTGTTAATTACAAGTTTAGATTACAGTAAATTCTGTCTAAGGCGGACTCTGTATAAGCCGGAAATCTGTCTACCGCGGAAAATTTTTCAAGTCCCGGCGAACCCATAGAAAATTACATTATTTGATGCAGCATAAGGCGGAATCTGTCTAACGCGGAAACGGAAAGGTTTTTATGGTCCCACCGAAACCAAAATTTTGCACAAGCCGGAAAAAATGAGTTTGGAAGATTGACTATTTATTTTTAGTGTAAAGTAAGATATAGAATTTTTTTTTCCTGTAAAAGCTTTTAAAGATTATTGCATGCTGTTGGAAGGGAGAGCCGTGTAAATTGGAAAGGGCATTTAAAAAAAAAAAAAAAGAAATGATTATTTATCTAAAGACAGATTTTCAAAAAGATAAAAAAAAAAAATGCAGTTTAATAAATTACAACGACCATTTGGAAAATGATTTTTTCAAAGACTAAAATTTAAGACATAAAAAATCGCACAGAGTTGATCATGCATTACGTACGCCATGAATTAAACATTAACATTCCTGGACCCATCATGAACAAATTTTAAAAGAAATTTCAGGTTTACAATTTTCGGTACTGTAAATTTTTAAACTTCTACGGAGCTGGTCATACATTACGCACGCCATGAATTAAACATCAATAGTGTTATTACACGAAAAAACTGCAAGCGACAAAAGTCGTCTGCGACTCGTCAAATTTCCTATAAAACTTGCGTCTTAGCCAAGCATTTCATTGGCTGTTTTGGAAAAGGCTTTTACATCGTCAGACCAATTTTAAATGAAATTTCATTCTTAAATTTCTAAACATTCCACAATATTACTTTTTACACCGTCGTATAGAGAAAAAAATGTACTTTTAAATGCAATTTGTTTGAAAGTTGTATCTCAATTTGTTTCTGAGTAATTATTTTTTTTTGTAGTTTTTATTACTTTCTTGTCATAGTGGCAACAGAAGTATCTAGTATCTCTGTTGAAAGTAAACGGAAATACAGATTACTGTATAGACCAATCAGAAAACGAATAAAATGCGGATTCAACCAATAAAAACCTTCAGATATGCTTTTGATTTCCTACCCTGACGAGGACAATAACCATTTTTTCAAATGGTTTAAAAAAAAAAAAAAAAAAAAACATTTTAAGCAACGTATATGGTTGCCATCAGACGGTTATTATAATTATTATTATTTTCCCATTTGTAAGCACAATTTTAATAGAACAATCTTCGTATTTGATTTACACTACAAATTTGTTCAGAAGTGTTTGGAAATAACGGTGCAAAAAAAAAGTAATAATAATAAATTAATCACTTATGGTAACTCTGAAGATGCTAACGTATTCGTTATCGTACACATGCTTGGTAATGTAGTATGTTACATTGAGAGAAAAAAATAATATAATCAGCTTCACAATTTTTGTGCAATTTATACGAATTTGACATAAAATTAGGACATATACTGCATTAATGCCATATATTTTCTAAAAATTTTCAGGTATTTCACAAAATTTTTATCTTTAAAGTATAAAAATTCTAAAATTTTTCAAAATAATTTAACAAACAAATATATATAGTTTCTTTGGAATTATAAAAGAGAACATATTTAAAAAACAGTCAACAAACCCTTTTTAGGTGCGTTCGTAATTGTATAAATACCTAGCACCTATAGTCGACGTTCGGTCCGTCCGTCCGCATATAACAGAACAAAAAATACCCAACCGACTGGTCTGAAATTTTAAATATATAATTGTTTTAAAATTTTGTCGGGTCAGTTAAAATTTTATGAAAATCGGATGTATAGTTTAATTACAGGGACATTCAAAAGTTCTCCGTTACATTACGGCCAATGGAAAAAAAAATATTGCAAGTGTATTATGATGTTACAGCTTTTCGAACATAATGAAATTGATATGCACTTTTGAAGAGCACTAAAATATACATTCAGTACAATATGCTGTGCAAAAAATATATATATAACTAGTTATAGTACGGACGCACGTCATTTGCCACGTTTGACGTGCGATTCCAAACTTGTTAATAAATGAAATACTCAGTAGGATGAACGGCGTATTTATGGAATTTAATTTAATTTTATCGTGGTTTCTTGCAACTGAGCACTACAGTTAAATGCGTAAGATGCGCATTATTCTACAACAAATTTTGTGTAGCATTTTCGGCAAATTTAATTACACAAACATAATACAAGTTCTTGCATTAATCGCGAACACATTTTTAATATGCAGAAAAAATATTGGGTAAAAAATTCTAAACAGAAATAATGGTGATAGACACTTTGGAAATATTAAGACGTTCACGCCCCTTGAATGCAATAATATGACCATAGGCGGGAATATCTGTTTGAAAGGTGAAAATTCGTTGTCAGCATTTTGTTAAAAGATTCTTTGAAATACCTATTGTTCCTTATTGATTAACATGGATTACGGCGTAATATAAGTATATTGATGGTAATTTTAACATTAGAGGTAAGATAATTTTTTGTTTAATCTAATTTTTCAGTTGAAGTTGGAACATAATGCGAAAAATCAATTTTTTTTAATTTTATTATAGAACTCTTTATATATGAGTATAGACGGCAATTTCTAATAGAAAAGAAGTTCAAATTCTGGATTTTTTTTTGTTGTGAATTACATAATGTGCCCTTTATATCTAAGAAAAAAAAATCACGTTTCCTATCAAAAATTTAGAATTTCATTATGCATTCGTAATAGAATACATTATTGATAGAAAGAAACGAAAATTTTGAGATACCTTTTGGGCTTAATTTCCTGTGAAAAGAATTAAAAAAAAGAAGAAAAAAAAAAGAAAACAAACCAGTAAGCAATAAATATTATTCAGAAACGATGAAAATACCAGTCATTATCCAGAGTTCTTTTAAATGCAGTTCTAACATTAATAAAACAAATAATAAACTTATGCCGGTAAAATAATGCAGAAATACTTTTGGTGTAAAAAAAAAAAAAAGTGTTTTAGTTAACACATCATAAAAGTATTTAACCACTGATCTCGATACATGTTGCAATCTAACTGCAACTTGTATTACTAACAAAACTAGCAATAACGATGCAACGTAGGTCTGTGTTACAGAACTTCTGCTATGAATAAAGAGCAATTGACACATCCTCTAAATAGTGAAGCTGCAACTGTACCCGGTTTAACAGTGGTTTCATTACCGCCAGCGCAAACTTCCGCCAGTAAATTTGAATAGAATTTGTCTCCTTCTTTAAACGCTTTTTAATCTCTTCCCTGATTATCCCAAGTTATTTCCGGTTTGTATATATTATCCCGAGAAAACTCGAGCGTAGCATAATTTGCCACTACGATTTGTTTTTTCATATTTTTTCTCAGCCTGAAGCTTAAAATAAAAGAAAATATAATTAGATAATATAATAAATTATATATTATAATAAACTATATATAATATTTGATTGATAGTTTTTGAAGTTTTGTCATGTGAAATGCAAATGATAATATGCAATGATGTGATTGCAAAAAATGTGATGATTTTTAGCATTAAAAATAATTGGTAAGGGAAGCGGTTAATGTAGAATTTCAGTCATAATTATGGCCAAAAATACATATTTATTCTTACTGTTGGAAGTTTACTTTGGTGGTAGTCAGTCCCTGCGTTTCCACCATATTGTGACAACCTAGTCAACCTCTTGTCAGTGTCAGTGAAAGAGATTATGATACCCGGGCCAACTCCCGCCAGTAAAAGCGATCAAAAAATTTTATTTTATTTGTGAGAAAAATTTTGCATGAATAAGCCGCTAAAATAAACTGAACTTTTCTATTTAAAATTTACTGGTTGGAGTTTGCTTCGTTGTTTTTAGAAACTGTTAATCTCGTCTAAAAAATCAGCCGCCATCTTGTGACAACCTCCTCAGTTACTTCACTCGCAACTGGTAGACACTACAATACACGTGTTCTCTTCTTTATTCATAACTCCATTTTGCAGAAGCACCTTTTCAGTTGCAGTCGGCGTAATGATAACTTATAACGGCGTGAAGAATACGAATATTTTAATAGAGATTCGCTTCTGAAGGTGGGGTGCATATTTTTTAAATATAAAATTTAATGTGTTCAACTGTTTGCTTTGATTGACAATTTTTATATGGGTTTAAGCCCGATTTATTTCATTCTTTAAATTTTAGATTTCCCACAACTTTTAAAAGAAGAGTAATTTTTATCTTATTTTATCAAGGACTTTGTCTCGTAAAAGAGAGTATATATTTATCTTTATAATTACTGGTATAAAAAGCGCTTTCTTGCCACTCAATCTAGCGATCTAGAAATATGGCACTGGACGTTAATGTGTTAACCCTTTCCGTCGCAGACAAATTCTATTCGCAAAATGAGAAAATATTGACTGACACCGGATATTGCAAACAATTTCTTTTAAAAAATAAAAGCTCCTTAAATTAGGCTTGCACAGTAAAATCAAAATTTTGTTAAATATTCTTGGTGCCATTTGCAAGGTTGGAATTAAAATTAGGTGTGTCCAGACTGGACACACTGCGCCGGAAAGGGTTAACCTTTGAATGTATGAATAATATTATAATTTTAATTATAATAATGATATTATTTTATAATTATGATTATGATTAATTATAATTATTTATTTATTATTATAATTATGATTAATTATGATTATTTTATATTAATGCTTTTATAATTATGATTTTTATTATATTAAGGATTACAGAACAGAAATTTTGAGATAGATTTTAAAATTTATTTAGCAACATATTTTTGTAATTTTTACAACATTATTATTTCAATATAAATATAGTGGTTGTAAAGAACTTAATTTATTTATTAAACGTTAAATAAAAAGGGATACAGATCTGCAACAGTAATGGGACATCACTAATCATTTAACCTCCTCGGTTCTGAAGTATCACATATGATACTTCCGAACAGAGGAGAATATTAACTAAACTAATTTATTTTTTTTACATTTTTACTTTACTTCTATATAGCTGAATGTCTTTGGCTTTGGTTCAAAACCAATAAATGGCAGCACTAATGCTTATTACATCATAAAATAAGTGTTCTTTTCATCTGAGTTTGCAAAATGCATTCCAGACAGTGTGTCCAAAAAAGTAAAAAAAAAAATAAATAAATAAATAAATAAATAATTTACTTAAACGCTTTACAATAAAAAAACTTTTGAGGTTTTCTAGATCATTCAATTAATTAAAGGTCTTCAATTTGTCACTACGTAATTTAGGTTATTGATAATTAAATTTATATTTTAAGGGTGTTAGTAATTTTAGATCCGCATTTCTGAACCTAAATTACGAACCCCCTAAAGTATAAATTTCAGGAAAAGGGCTCCTTCTGTCATCTATCCAGGTAGTACACAGACTTCGGCCAACGTCCGGATCAATATTGACCCATATCTCGAAAGTCACTGAATGTCAGACATCAAATATACAATATCTACCGATATTCACAGATGTAACTTAACCCTCCGTCTACCAGACGGGTCCATTGGACCCGACAGGTACATACAAAATATTCATTCAAATCAGAAATTTCTTTAAAATAAACTAAGTATAAAAACCAGACAAAAATAAGGTAAATAAATAAGTTAAATAGTTTTAAATAAAAATTCTGGTGTAGAACGTTTTATTAAAACTTGAATAAAATTCCCGGTAGATCTAGGGTTAAAAATAAATTCTTAAAAGAAAGCATCCAAACGAATTTTTTGCGTTACTTATAACATTATAATACGTAAATAGTGTTCTAAACAATAACATTTAACAATTTTGCTACTTTTTGAAAACTTGTTTTTTAATGCCTTATTTTTTATATTTTATTTACATTGGCCAATGTCGTAAAAATGACATTAGTATGCCAACATTCAAAGATATCTGTCGACATTCGTAAAAACGATATAATTTTTTCAGACATTTCAAGATATCTGTCGACATTTAGCATGTCTGACCTGACGAAGTTTGTAGTCTTGACCAAAGTGAATGGAAAGTTCTGAAGGACCGACCATTTCTATGGTTTTCGTTGGCCATGAAATTTGCATCATGTAAAAATTTCCTTTAGAAATCTATGGTTATTTATATATATGTATATATTTTTTAAAAAAATACATAGAAATGTATTGAGATTGGTGTGGAAAATTTTCTGTAGTAGAATTTGTATAGAAATTTATACAGATTGCAAAATAGAAAAATTACTCTAGAAAAGCATTTCATATAAAAATCTATTGATAATGCTAATAATAACTTAATAAGGAAATCTGCAATTATTGCTCTAGAATTATTTGTATTTTAAAAAGCAATGTAATGCCTATAACGATGTTATAATATAACAATTGTTAGTTTTATAAAAAATGAAAGATGCTTTTTTTATTACATAAAGTTTTTCAATATAAAAAAGGATCAATTTATGTATTTTTTAATGGATACTATGTTTATCTTTTTAAAATGGTCTCGAAACTGAGACTTTTAAAATAATTTTATTTTTTATTATAGAAAGAATACAAGTTTAGTTTCAAAAGTAGGTCGTTAGTTTTCAACATAATTTTTTTTTTATTTCTAACAATCTTACTAATAAAAGGTGATACTTAAATAAATATTTGTTAAAAGAATGTAAAAAAAAGATGTAGGTCGTGATTAACCCCTTAACGCTCGAATTAAATTACGGTTGAATAATTCAAATTGCTTATTGTCACCTCTTTTATGAAAAAGAAATATTCACCTTATTTAATGACAGTAAAAACGATACTAAAATATAGCCAATTTCACTATTTTATAAAACTGGTGGGAATCAGACAATTTGAGTAAAAGACACAGCCGAGAATATGACGGGAGCGAGAATTAAGGGGTTAAAAGAGTATGCGATAATTAAATTATAATTTTGTCAAACATTTTTTTTGTCACTAACAGAAATGTATATCTCCCACCACATTCTATTTAAAGTTCTTATTTGTACATTTTTAGTAAGTTTTCCGAATGTATTGTTTGATGAAATAAGACTGAAAACCTCTCTGAGTAGAGCATCAATTTCTAGCTCAGTGACAGCTAGTACTTGTTACGTTCAGCACACCACATTTGCAAATCGCAGTTGCCGGTTTAAAAAAAAGTTGTAATCTAATATTTAGAAATGTTACTCTGCAATATTGGAAAAATATATCGCTCAATGTCAAATAATGATATTCAGCAATGACAGAAAAATATATCGCTTAATGTGAAAAACTGATATTCAGAGATGTTGGGAAATATTGGCCAACATTGCCAAATATCAAAAAATAATATTTGTGGAATATTTTTTTAGGTGTTTGTCATTTAACGATGGCCAATATTACATTTTGATATCGGCCAATATCTACCTGGGTATAATGTCTTTTTCATTGTGCAAGATTAATGAATGTGCATTCGCAGTGTTACTTTACCTTCGGGTATGAAGGGGTTAAGGGTCAATATTTACAACAAATTATTGAAAAACAAACTCACAGAGTGATGAAATATTTTAAAAGCGATTCATTTCTGAAACAGTGGATATATTTTTTAAATATTGAATTTAATGTGTCCAATAATTTGATCTCTCCGCCCAGCCAATTTCAATTGATTTCATTCATAATTTATTTATTTATTTATTTATTTAATCGCTGAAATGAAATCTGGTTTATTAATGTTCTCAAAATAATTATGTTTGAAAAATAGTAAGGTCATTATTAAGACTTAGAGGAGCACCAGAAAACCCTTGCACGGATGTATAGTTAAATTTCTCACAAAAACAAAGGGCACAGCCGGATAAGCATTGAAAATATGCCTTTTAATAAAATTTCCTAATTTTTTTCCCAGACGGAGCTACATATCTGACATTATATTTCCCCATATTATCACCCTATTAATATTGATATTTAATGAGATAAAAATGTTTTTTCGACTTAAAAAAAAACGGATTTTCTCAAAACCTGCGGCACGGAATTTCATGCCAATAATTGAGGATATATTGGTACCAAAGATGCATAACTGGTAATTTTTGTATAATTTTCTGTTTATAAAAACTTTGTAAAATAGCGAAAAAAAAATTAAAAAAAAATAAAGATCATATCTTATGTTTATCCGAAAATTACCATTTTCTTGTAAAAAATTCCGCATATGTGTCCGTATATTCTATATAAATGCCGAAAGTTTGCGTTGGGTACTACACATAAATATTTACAAAAATGTATATTAAAATTATTGAAATTTATTTTGGGCGGAGCTACTCAACTTCCACACCCGAAGAATTTTTGGAATAAACTGTTACAGAATTGCTGTATTTTAAATTTTAATGAACACATGAGCAACATTCTCAACACTGTCGATATCAAAATGAATATGATGTTGAAAAACATGGCTTATATGCTGAATGGAATCTAAAATACATCAGTTGACATATTGTCTGCCGACTTTGTTCCAAAAATTCTTCGGATGTTAAAGTTAAGTGGCTCCGCCCAAATAACGCCTTAAAATGAATTTCAATAATTTTAATATACATTTTTGTAAATATTTATATGTAGTACCCAACGCAAACTTTCGGCTTTTATGTAGAATATACGGGCACACATGGAGAATTTTTTACAAGAAAATGGTCATTTTCGGATAACCATAAGATATGATTTTTATTTTTTTGAATTTTTATTTCGATATTTCACACAGTTTTTATAAACAGAAAATTATACAAAAATTACCAGTCATGCATCTTTGGTATCTATATATACTCAGTTAATGGCATGAAATTCCGTGTAGCCGTTTTTGAGAAAATCCGCTTTTTTAAAAATCGAAAAAACATTTTTATCTCATTAAATATCAATATTTATAGGGTGATAATAGGGGAAATATATTGTCAGATATGTAACCTCATCTAGAAAAAAAATCAGAAAATTTGATTGAAAGGCATATTTCCAGTATACAGGGTGTCCGAAAAGTCTGGAAACGGTCGAATAACTTGAGAAATACAAAGCAGATTGAAAAACGAAAATATAGGTGTTAAATATTTTTAAAAAAGCTATTCAGTGATACCAAATTTTACCCTCGCAACTGAGCCCCCGGGGGTCAGAGGGGGTCCAACTTTAAAATCTTGAATGATAACCCCAATTTTTTATTGCAGATTCGGATTCTACGGACAAAAATACGTAACTTTTGTATTTAACATTGTTTTCTAATATTCGTTGATCACGGTGTAATCGAGCAAATAAAACAGATACATATTTTGGTTTTACCAGCCAGGATTTGACACCTCGAAATCTGATTGGACAGAGCTTTCATCATCAAAGTAGCTGACTTTTGCGGGAATAGTGTTTCTCGAAAACCATCAGTGGTGGTTGCTAGGATGACCCTTTATATGTTTTTTCCATAAAAATTAATAGAAATATATTAAATTAGTACTGTATTTGCATATTTTTTTTATCCAGTCAATCATTTCAAAATAATAACCTGCGTATTTTGATTTTTTTAAACATGTAAATATACACCTTCCCTCCCGGACAGAAAAAGGATAATCTTCATTATATGGGGGCGGAGTGTGCTGATATTCTGCGTTTTGATGGCTTGTGCTGTTTTTTTTTTTTTTTTTTTTTTTTTTTTTTCAAATATCATCTAATTTAGGAGGCTGATGCTGGTGTACAGTTATTTAAAATTATTACTATAGAACAAAATATAGGACAAAATATATTAAAAAAAAAGATATAAAAACTATTTATGCTGTCTGTGCAAAGGATGGGGAAGTAGCGTAAATTGCAGTGGGTGTGGAGTTATATATTTTGATGATTGATTAGTTACTGCAACACCAAAATATCACGTCGGACAGACACTTCTTCAATGGTTCTTATAAACGTAATAATTTATTGCAATTCAAAATATTTTTCATAATTTTAAAATTGATAATTTTAAACAATTGAAAATTTTTGATCTTATAAACTTTTTCATTTAAAAAATAATTAAACTCTTTAAGCTGTGTTGATTATTTCCTGGTGGAGATGACGTTTTAATTTTCATAGGGGAAGGATGATGTAGAAAATTGTTTAATTATTTAATTATTATTACAATAAAATATCAAATGTAACAAAATACAAGGTGTGTGAAAAGTCTGGAAACAGTCGAATAACTTAAGAAATTCGTATAAGATTGAAAAAAAAAAACGTGTTAAATATTTTTTTAAAAGCTATTCCGTGATACACCCCACCCCGACCACCTGAGGCTCAGAGGAACTTTGAAATTGTTCCAACTTTGAAATTGTAAATGACAATCCCCATTTTTTATTTCAGATTCGGATTCTACGGGGGAAAATGCCCACTTTTGCTTTTAACATTTTTTTCGAATCTTTGTAGATGACGGTGTAATCCAGCAAAAAGTGTCAGATACATATTTTGTTTTCTCAACCATGTTTTGCAATCACGAAATGTGGTGGGCCAAAGTGGTCGCCTTAGCTGGAATTGTGTTTGTCGAAAACTATCAATAGAGGTTCTTTCGATGACAAAGTGCTTTATATGCTTTTGCCATGCAAATTAACAGAAATATATTGAATTAGATTTCTATTTGTGTTTTTATTTTATCCATTCAGTCCACTCTAATCAATTAACCTGCGTTTTTTAAAAATATTTTGATGTGTAAACATGCCTCTCCTCTTCCGAACAGAAAAAAAGATAATCGTTATTTGGTAGAGACAGGCGTGGATATTCGGCATTTCGATGGCTTCTGCTGTTTTTCTTTTTTTATATACTCTAAATCGTGCTCAGAAGGTGGGTGTATGGGATTTTTTTTACTATTATTATAGAGTAACATCTAGGACAAAATAAAAAGAAGTACATATAATTTTTTTGTGTGTGCGCGCGGAGCAAAAAATGGGGAAGTAGTGTAAAATTCAGATGGTGGTCGGATTGGAGATTTAGGCCATTGATTAGTTACTGCAACCCGAAAATAACAATTAGGGCAAAAATATTTTCCATAGTTTTAATAAATGTAACAATTTTTTGTAAATTAATATATTTTTTCAATTTAACATTTTTTTTCATAAATTTAAACAATAGAAAAATTTTGATATTTGAAAATTTTTAATTTAAAAAATAATTTAACTCTTTAACTCTGTCGGGATTTGTGAGGCACATATATTCAGCGTCAAAAGATGCATGTGGAATTTGCTTTGGGCACCATTAATAAATGAATAATATTATTTAATTTTTGAATTAAAGGATTTTTTGGTATTTCACAAATAAAGGGGACAGTTGAAAAAACACGGTGTATCCCAAATAAAATTTGTGTACGCGATGCGGTCTCGAAAAAGTTAACCCTTTCAGAGGCAGAGGAATTCTGTTCGTAAAATGATGAAATATTTGACTAACACCAGAATATTCAAACGAATTTCTTAATAAATAATAAAACGCTATTTTGCACTTTAATTACAAAAATAACATTTCATTAAAATATTCTTGGTGCCAGTAGTCAGTTTTGGAATTAAGATTAAGTGGCTAGACCCTCTAGCCACCGCCCTTGAAAGGGTTAAAGTGTAATGATTATTTGCCGGGGTAGACGACGTGTTAATTTTCATAACAGAAGGATAATGTAGAAAATTGTTTGTTTATTATTACAATAAAATAACTTATGTGACAAAAAATATAATCTAAAACATAATTGGCAGAACAAGTTAAAAAAAGATCAGTTTATTTTCTTCATTTTTTAAGCCCTAGAAGAGGCATTTATTAATATATTTCATTCAGTTAGTTCTACGTTCTTAAATTTTTATAACAAATAAGTTAAACCAGTTGAACAATTTAAAAAATCAAACAATATGATACATAAAACCCATTAAAAACTTAGGTTCAGTTAAAAAGAAATCTAAATAAATTTTAAACTTTTTTCCTTTTTAAGTTGCAAATATTTGTATTGCAGAATTTGTATTATGCTTATGATGAGTGTGTGCAAAATGATAAGGCACATGTAAAATACAAAAAAACATTTTTAAAAGTCTAACATTTATTTCGATTTAATTTGAAGGGAAATTTTAGGGTTTTTTAAGGTATTTAAATTATCATATTGTTTAAATTTTGTTTTTATTTTTTAATGTTCATTTGGTTTAACCCTTACCAGCGCGGAGTAATTCTGTTTATAAACTGATGAAATGATAGATTGACATCAGAATTTATAAACGAGTTTATTGGAATATACAAACTTTCTTATTTTCAAGTACGTTATAAATGGAAAATTTTAATTAAATATTCTGGGTGGGAGTAACATAAAAATTATGAGTCCTTTTTTAAGGACACTGTCCGCAAAAGCTCTAATTTACTTGTTACAAAACTTTAACATTAAACATCGAAGTAACTGAAAGAAATATATGAATAAATGTCCCTTCTCGGGCTTAAAAAATGTAGGAAAAAACTGATTTGTTTTTATTTTGTTCTGCAAATAACGTTTTTGTTTATATATTTTTTCACATTTGTTATATTATTGTAATAATTAATAAATAATTAAACACTTTTTTACATTATCCTTCCCCCATTAAAATTAAAACGCCTTCTCCCCCAGGAAATAATCAACAGTGCTTAAAGAGTTAAATTATATTTTTAATTCAAAAGTTTAAAAGATAAAAAATTTTCAATTGTTTAAAATTATTGGGTCGTTCGGAAAGTCGTGTCCGCTTGGAAAAATCAATTCGTAATGATAAACTCTATCATTTAATAGTTAGACATTAGGGTGGAGCGAAAAAAATTAATTTTTTAAAATCAAAAACGGGTAAGTGCCAAAAGTTGCATTTATACTGGTACATCATCTGTGTGCAATGTTACCGCTGAAAAAAAAAATGGCTTGAGTCTGCGCTTTTGGTCCAAAAGTCGAAATTTTGGGTAAAATTTGACATTTTTTCAAAAATTAAAAAAAAATTCTATAGAGATGGTTATTATTTAAAAGTGTTATTTAAACCTTTATTATTAATGACTTAACATATTTAAACGATAAAAGTATATCTTTGTTCTGTGTAACTGGAACAAAACTGACAACTTTTGGTGAAAAAAAGGCGTTCCTGCTCTGTTGTGTCGTACAACTAATTGTTGTTTAGAATACAGCTCTTACCTAGTTGCTTTCAAAACTACCCAGGAGGTACCACGTGGAGGTGACTGCATTTCATGTCACAACACTGGATAGCTCGATCACCCTACCATCTGAACTCATTGTTTTATTTATACGTTGAATTGTGATTTTTTATCAAAGACAGGCATAAGTTTTCTATGTATTAACCTGGTACATCTCTTCTTTGGATCCACAGACTTTGAATGCAGCTGCTGTGATCTCCTTTACGTATTTTTCTACTGTTTGTGCAAGAGAAGACAAACAGTGTAATGCAGTGCGGATGATATTAATGTAATCTATTCAGCCTTCTATTATATTCACCAAGATTGCACACGATAAATGCATATTGATTAGAGGTTCTGTTACCAGAACACTTTTCCAATGAGTTAGATTTATATAATTATCCGCTTCAATGTTGATTGTCGATATTTCAGATTTGCATATGCCATCATTTACTCTCATCTTTCAACTATTATGTGCTGAGCAGCTCGCTGTTAAATGTGATGGCAATTGTCAGAGAGCATAGAAATAAGAATTTCCTCTGCGTATGCAAAGCAACCATTGTCCTAAAAAACCTTTTTTTAGTATTTGTTTTATTCCGTTTTGTGTGTTGTTTAGTAGCCGAGTTGTTTTTGTGTAGCCAATTTCCCATGAGTTTTTAGATACCTTCTTTAGCTGTGTATTACATTTGATTGTAAACTATTCTGGGGCCAAACTGGATAACATAGTACTTTTTGAGTGAACGCAGAGACTCTGATGGGCAGTGAGTGCTCATTTGAAGGCGGATAATTCTGTTAGTCATTGTCATACATTCTCGAGGGACAAGTTTAGAATGAACCATTACAACTGATCATATGCCACCTCCAATTCCAGTGAATTTCCTCTGCATCATTTATTATATAAGATCGTTGGCAAAAATTAGATTCTAACCCACAGGGATGCGCCGGACCAATAGGAAAATCTTCGTCCACGTGCTTATTCCCTTCTTATTTCAATTTTTGAAGCCATAGAGAGTAATTTTTAAACATTATTTCCTGAAATCAAGAAAAGGATACTCAGCACATACCAGAAATATCGGATAGATATTTGCAAAGTTATTTCATCAAGATATTGCTCAGAAGAACTAGCGAATAGGAACCCAATAAACTTGTCCTACGCAAGATGGCTCACAACGGCGCATAAAATTATTCGCCTTTGTATAAGCATTGATTGACCGTTAGAGTCTGGTTCACTCACAAAGTATGTAGCCCAAGTTTATGCCGCAGGATGGTTTACACTAGTTAAAAAAATTAAGTTATAAATAAGTTAGCTAAAAAATTGATCCACATCTAAAATATTGATCTAAAAACTTATGGGAAATTACTCGGCTACTAAACATCACAGAAAACGGCAAAAAACAAATACTAAAAAATTTTATTTAGGACAATGGTAGCTTTTCACATCGAGGGCAAATTCTTATTGCAATTTTGATGACGATCGCCATCACATTAAACGACAAGCTTATCAGCATATAAAAAATGCAAGAGGTAGAGTAAATGATGGCATACTGAAAGATGAAATACCTAAAATGTTCTAAAGTGTTGAAGTAACAGAATTCCCAATCACTATGCAGTAACTGGATGTGATTTTGGTGAAGATACTAGAGGGTTGAATAGATTCCATTAATTCCACTGTATTACTCTGCTTGCCTTATCATATACAACCAGCAGAAATATAAGCGAAGAAGTGTCACATCAGCATCACCCAACGTCTGTGGATACAAAGAAAAAATGGATTACTTTGATACATAGGAAATTTATGCCAGTCTTTGATAAAAAAAAAATCAAAATTCAATATATAAATAAAACATTGTGCTCAGATGGAAGGGTGGTCAAGCTATGCACTGTTGTGTCATGAAATGCAACCACCCCTCACGTGATACCTCCTTTGTAGATTTGAAAGCAACTACGTAAGAGCTGTATTCCAAACAACAATTATTTGTAAGACACAACAGAGTTGAAACGCCTTTTTTTTACCAAAAGTTGCCAGTTTTGCTCCCGTTATACAAAACAAAGATATCGTTTTATCGTTTAAATATGTTAAGTCAATAATAATAAAGATTTAAATAACACTTATAAATAATAGCCAGCTCTATAGGAATTTTTTAATTTTTTTGAAAAAATGTCAAATTTTACCCAAAATTTCGACTTTTGGACTAAAAGCGCAGACTCAAGCCATTTTTTTTCAGCGATAATATTGCACGCAGACGATGTACTAGTATAAAGGCAACTTTTGGCACCTACCCGTTTTTGATTTAAAAAAAAATTATTTTTTTCGCTCCACCCTATTACACATAGATTCCAATATCTAATGTCTAATGATTACTGGGCAAGATTTTCCGGTGCGAATTGATTTTCCTAAACGGACACGACTTCCCGAACAACCCAATAATAAATTTTAAAATTAGGAAAAAAATGTTAAAATGGAAAAATATATTAATTTACAAAAAAGTATCACATTTATTAGAAATTTTGAATGTTTTTTGCCCTACTTGCTAGTCAGTAGTTGCGGTAACTAATCAATCATCAAAACATATAATCCCTCCCTCCTCCACCTGAAATTTACGCTACTTCCCATCCTTTGATCAGGCAACACGAAATCACGGGGATCAAATTTGGTATCACTGAGTAGCTTTAAAAAAAAATTTAACACGTATATTTTCGTTTTTCAATCTGCTTTGTATTTCTCGAGTTATTCGACCGTTTCCAGACTTTTCTTACACCCTGTATATCCGGCTATGCCCTTTCCTGCATCTTTTGCCATCTGTTTTCATGTCTTGAATGGATAAAGCACTTTTTGCACTTTCAATAGTTAGCAACTCCAATGTTATTTAAAATAAATATTAATGTATTTATAAGGAAGAACTTATAAGAATGTAATTAAAAAATATATTTATAAAATTATAAAAATTTAAAAAATTTGTTTTCAAAAAACGTAATTTAATTTATAATTCTCATCTGTAATCATTCGCTTTCCCCCCTCTCTCTCCACACACATACACACTAAGGGAAAAAAATTATGTGTTTTTTTACTCAAAAATTTTTTGAGCCCACCTAATATTTTCGAAAAATTTGCCCTACTGTCAACTTTAACGACTTGAAATGTAACCGTTGTTTTTATTTAATTCTCGGCGGTGTGACAGCAACTGTAATCGGAAATTTTGAATTCGGTCATAAAACAAACTTACAGAGTAGTGAAATATTTAAATTTTCAATGAAACTAATCAGATTATATATTTCTTTTAATTTTTAATATTACAGTAGAACCTCTTTTATCCGAAACTCTTTTAACCGAAACTCTCAGTTAACCGAAATCAATTTTTAAAGCTTTTTTTTTTACCACATTCCTTGTGTGCCAGCCGTTCTTTCCGAACCACGAGTACAGTTAAATACTTTGGATCCCCTTTCTTAGAATTCCTTTGAATTTAACTTGAAGTCCCGTAAACTGCGGAGTGAACAAGAACACAGTTAGGGGAGGGAGAACCGGAATGTGTGAATGTGGTCTACCAGGCGAAGAAAACGAACAAAGTGGCAATTCTGAAAAGCTTTTGTATGATTTGCAAAAGGTTTCGCATGATTGGAGCAGCAGAAAGAATGTGGTATTGGTGAACTAATAATATTTAAAAAAAAGCTTCCTTATATAGCTGCAAAGCAAAAACAATCGAAACTGCGACAAACAAAACTTTGTTTAAAATTTTTGTGAAATACGTAAAATATACTTAATTTCAAAATTAAAATTAAGGCAATTTTTCTTGTTTCTATTTTGCTATTTCTTTATATTTACTACGCACTTGTTACCATAATAAGAAATAGTGCATATATATGTCCTCAATCTTAAAATTGAAGCATTCACGATTATCCGAAAATTTTGATTTTCCGAAAGATGGTTGGTCCCAATTACATCGGATAATCGAGGTTTTACTTATTTATTTTCTGTTTACTTCTTAAAATTTATAACGGCGTGAAGAATATGTATATTTTAAAAGAGATTCATTTCTAAAAGAGCGGTATATATTTTTAAAATACAGTATACCCCCGATTATCCGCGGAATTGGGTAGCAAGGGCACCGCGGATAACAAAAATCGCGGATAATCCGAAAAAAAAAACTGAAAATGAGGTGCAAACACGAAAAAAAAAATATTTCAACATAAAAATTATATTTTAGTGTACAAAAAACATGATAAAACGCTTAAATCACATATATATGCACAGTAGAGCAGAAACATTTGCTTTACGTCTAAAGCACTAAAATAAAAACAGTAAACAAGAAACAATGTCATACATACTGTACAAAAAGTGTTGTGTTAAACCTTTTAAAAAATATCAGTCACCTTTTTTTGCTTCTTGCTTTGGAAGCACCTTTTCTTTAATCTAAATTGTACTTTCCTTAACATAAGTTTTTCTGCGGGGTAATTCGAATTTTTTGTAATCCGAACACGCACCGGTCCCAATTAGTTCAGATTAGCGAGGCTCTACTGTATTTTAAACGTGGCAACCGAAACTAGAAATATTCTTCTATTACTTTGGAATACACGAATTAATCTGTTTATATTTATTAGTAGGGCTTATTGTATTTTCCTTGTTGTTGGCTTGAAATTTAAAAAAAAAAAAAAAAAAAAAAAAAAAAAAAAAAAATCGCTTCGCGGATAATTGGGCTCTATTGTATCGAATTTAATGTGTTCAACAGTTTGTTTTTATGGAAAATTTTTAGATGATTGGACTTCAACCCTTTGGACTCCAACATCTCTTACACAAATTTTATTCGGTCGGCACCACTTTTTTAAATGAAGTTTTCTTCAAGTACACAGTTTCAATAATGCTCTGATTAAATAAGGCAAATTTTATTTTCGTTTGTTACTGGTGCCAAAAGCAAATTTTGTAAAGAAAGAAGATGTCGCCGCAGCGACGACAACAGAGTACAAAGGGTTAATATTTACAAAAATTACTGAACTCCTTGTCGTTAAATAAACTCATAGAGTGATGTAATATTTCAAAAAAGGTGTCATTTCTAAAACAGGGGATACATTATTTTAAATATAGAATTTAATGTGTTCAACAATCTGTTTTAATGGAATCTTTATTTATGGGGCAACAAATATTTTCTAAGAAAGACAAGAAAAATAAGAAAAACATTTTCTAAGAAAGAGGAGAAAGATAAGAAAAATCAGAAATGCTCAAAACATTGGTCACTTTATACAGGGTTCGTACGCTTCAAGGACGTTTTACCAGAATTTTTGTAAAGTGATATTAATGAAGTGATTTAATAAAAAAATCTATCTTCAGATATAACGACCAGTATTTTAGGAAATTCCTGGTACTAAAACACCTAAAATCCCAGGTATCCCCTGATGCGTACGAACCCTGTTATAGGATTTTTAAAATGCAGTTCTAACATTCGTAAAAAAATGTTAAACTTATGCCGATAAAAAAACTGCAGAAATTCTATTATAAAGAAATGGTTAAAAAAGTTAAGAGTACAGCAACTCCGTCATAGTGTAAGATCCCAGAGCTACTCCCTTAATCCGGAGGAAGTCGCGCATAAACAGGGTATGAACGGTTTTTAGTTTGTCACCAATAGGGGAGACTAGGGAGGGTTGACCTACTTTTTATAAAATGATTTTTTTTTTTAAATATTGAACGGCGAATAAAGTTTTATATATCATTTTATTCGTTATACCATCAGTTATAAAAATAAAAATGCTACATAAGTGTAATATATAAGAAATTTCAGAAATGATTGATTTTATTCATAATAAAATCAAGGTTCCCCACGTATGGGAGGCTTGACCCACTTCGTTTTGTATTGAAATATTTCTGAAGAGAAATAGAATCAGTTTTAAAAAAGCGAAATAACTTTATGCTACATGCTTTCATTATTATAAAAAATGTTTTTGTAAATATGATGTTTAAACAAACCTGTTTAGACGTAATCGCAAGACAAAGGGAAAAAAATGTTTTAAACAAGACTATGTCTGAGCAGATATAATTGTACAGCAGGGAAAATGAAATTTCAACATTTAAGACAGTATTCCGTTAGAGACAGGTTCCGTTTTCATAGGGTTTCATGTATTATTATGTCCGGATTTAGGGGCCACTGTCCCGCTTCTTTTGTTTCCTTCTCTTACTTTTTGTGACACTGGACCTGATAACTCTAGTTGTCACATAGTTTGGCTTCATCTCACTGTATTCATCCTGGTGAAACTTGTCTATATACCTTCCTAAAGATTTGCGATCAATGATGTGTTCTTTGCTAGCCGCATGAGCACAAATAACTTATCGTTAACATCTTTTTAACATTTTCAGGGGTTAATTAGTATTTTCAGTACTAAAATGTTAAAATAAATGACTGGCACAGGAATTTACAAACTAAATGGAAAAGATTTAAGTAAAATTCTGGTTCTATTGTGGGAATTAAAATTAATTGGTTTCATAAACATACCACTGCCGCTGAAAGGGTTAAGACTTCTGCTTACATAGTTTCTAGTCCTTTCCACTGTTTCTATTTACCTATTGTAAGTAATATTTAAATGGAAAAAATTCCTAACAATTTTCCTATTTATATTTCATTAAATTTTTTCTTGCAGTGTATAACTATAGCAATTTTTCACATCTTTCTTTAATCAGTTTTAAACATTTTCTTTTTTCTCACCCAATATTACTGTATCTTTACAGAATTAATTTACATTATTTCTTATATATAACGATTAACCTTTCATTATGAGCAATGTATAATAAAAAGTTTTCCAACATCACTTAATTAAGGGAGCCTTGACCATGTGGTCAACCCTCCCTCACATTGACTGGGCCAAGCCTCTTCACATAGCCCTATACTAAAGAATAGAACATTGTTATGTTAAGCCTAACTTATTTTACAATCTTTATGCCTGGAATGAAAGCTCGATATTTCTGCATTACTTAAAACCTACTTACTTCAATTTCTATGATATATTTTATCTGAAAAAAAAGCTTACAAAATATTTCTAAAAAACACAACTTTTACTATGAATTCGCCTCACAATTGTTTTTTTCCACACCTATTTCGATTATCTGTATGGAACAAAGACTGTTGTTTGAGCATTCCAGTATCTTTGGTTGACACCTATTCAGAGCCCGATTACGAACGGGGCACATTACCACCAGTAAAAAGAAATAGAAAATTTTGCCTCATTTAAGGCAGAAATTTTTCATGAATTCAGCGTTTAGATAAGGCGAACATTTCTTTTAAATTTTATTGGTGTAAGTGTGCCCCGTTGGTAATCAGGCCCTGCACCTATTGATAAAACTCTGAAATCTTTTTAAATATGAAAACTGGCAGGTGGGTTAAGCATCCCGTATAGGCGACCTTCCCTAGTTTCCCCTTATTGCAAATAATAATCGTCACCTTATTTAGTGGGAGAGAATTGTTACAAATTATGCGGTAAAGTAAGTTGAAGATTTCTTTTCCAGAAATAGTGTTGATAATTGAAAATATACGCACCCTGGGTATGTCATACCCCACGCGACTCCTCTCGGGTTAATACTGCATGCCTCAGGCATCGAATTTTTGGCCATATTAAAATTGGAAGTCAACTTAGCCCCAAAGTGCACGGTCATCTATCAGTGACAATTGGCATGATCTTTAAATAACCAAAGGCATAACAAATATTTTCCATACTCCCAAAAAACATGGTTTTTCCATTAATTCTTACCGGAAGGCTGAAAAAGAGGGGTAAATTCCGTTTATTCCTTTCACGCATGCGTATTGGCTGCATTAATAAAAAAGTTCGAATTTATTTTTTAAATGAAAAACCGAAAATTCAATAAATTAAAATTTCTAATTTATTTAAAAAGAAGCAAACAAAAATAATGCTTTTGAATTTAATAAAGTAGTAATTTTCTCATTCATTTAAACATATTCGCAATTTAATTTTCAGAGTATCAAAAAAAAAAAAATATTCGTATGTAAAATGTATTCTAAAAGAATAGCATTTAAAAAATATATAGTAGTTTAATCATGTTAAAAAATCGATTATATTAAAAAAAGCAAACATTTCTTCTCGAATTTAATTAAACATTTAATATTCATATTTTAAATCTAACAATCAAATTATGCCTTATTAAAAATGTGTGTAATATGTAATAAATTTTATCCTCTATTATTCTATAAGCGTTAAAACACCAGCCATTATTTCATAACGACGAAATGTTTCTGAAATTAAGTTTAAATTTCCGAGCTTTCTGAACAAGAAATTTAACAAGACTTACCAATCTCAAATTTGAAAAAAACCGTATCTTCATTTTAAACTCGCCTTTTGCCAAGTGCTCGCTGACCAAGTAGTTAAGATGCTCGATTCGAGACCCGCGGATCCGGGTTTTGATCCAAGGGGATCCATGGAAGAACGAGAGATGTATTTTTTAAAACAAAAAACTCCCTTTTTCAGCTTACGGAAATTTTCTGCCCTAGAACAGAAAAAAGGAACGAAAATTTCTTCAGTTCTTCCGTTCTCATATATATATATATATACAGGGTGATTCATAAAAGATGGGCAGAACTTTAAGGGGTTATAGTACACTTAAAGACAAATAATATTAAATAGGAGACTAAGGGTCCCAGACGTATTCCCAAGGAGATAGGGGGCATTAAAGTTTAGGGTCCGAAATTTCAAATGATTATAAAACATGGAAAAATTGGTCGATTCGTTTGCGGTTTTTGCAAAAAATTTTCTTTATGCCAGTATTTTCTTGAAATAAAATTTTAAAGTTCAATTTCAAAAATGCCGATAGGGGGCGCTTTAGACTTTGGAGTAACAAACAACTATTTTTTAACGTTATTTTTTGTATTTCTTTAAATGATTTCGAAAGCTTAGACTTAAACTTAAATTTTGATCTAAAAATCTGAGTCCTAACGAGTAGTTAAGTAGCATAAATTGAAATTTGAAATTTGAAACCCTTCTCCCCCCAGAACAAAAATCAGTTATTCCCGATCTTTGTGTCGTAGATTAGGCTCTAACTACTGCCGCGTTTTGCTAAAATTATTCTTTATGTCAGTATTTTCTTGAAAATAAATTTTAAAGAAAATTTTCAAAAAATTCCGATAGAGGGCGCTTTAGACTTTGGAGTAACGAACAACTATTTTATACCGTTATTTTTTGTGTCTCATTAAATGCTTTCTAAAGCTTAGACTTAAACTTAAATTTTCAGCTCAAAATCTGAATCGCTGAGCGTGGTTCAGTAGCGAGGGGAGGGGGTTCAAATTTCAACTTCTGAACATAGTTCAGTTTGCACTACTTAACCATGCCCAACGATTCTGTGCTGTGATACGAGGCAAAAATACAACTTTCGTCAAAGACTGCATAGTCGGAATTCACTCATAAAGGCACTGGCACAGTTGGAAACGTCGCTCATGCAAACGTTAAAGCTCCATTCCTGACGCTAGTCACCGGGTGAAGAAGGAAACAGAAAGTATGCAAATGTCAAATGGGGAAGAAGAAGAACACGTATGCAAAATTTCGACACGATTCAGGCATAAAAACCACTGAACGGTGAGTCAAGTGTAAGTCGCTGTAGTAATGAATCGGAAGATGGTGCCCTTCACGAATAAGGAAAAGGCTGAGATGCATTTAATTTACGGAGCGGCAGATGGAAATGGTGCAGAGGCACAACGAATGTACGGAGAGCGATTTCCCAACAGGCGGTTGCCTAACCGCAAAACTTTCGAGCGCTCGCACAGACAGTTGTGTGAGACGGGATCATTTCTCGCTTCCGGGTCGAATGCAGGTCGTGCAAAAAAGGACGAATCAGTAGTTGTTGCAGAAGCCATTCTGGATGTAGTAGCGGCGCAGCCAAGTACAAGTACACGAACAGTGGCTAGGCAGGTGGATACCTCACATGACTTGGAGTGTACTGAAGGATGAACATTTGCTCCCGTTTCATGTGCAACGAGTCCAGAAACTGTCTCCAGGGGATTATCCAAATCGTATTGAATTCGCCCGCTGGTTTCTGCAGCAGAACGCGCTAAATCCACATTTTGGACGAACTGTGCTTTTCACCGATGAATGTACCTTCACACGTGAAGGTACATTTAACACACACAATGCACATGTATGGGCGGATGTCAATCCACATGCTACGTATCCACATGCTCATCAGAGACGCTTTTCCATCAATGTTTGGGCAGGAATCCTCGGAGACCACCTAATCGGACCGTACCTTCTTCCTGAACGCCTCAACGGTAAAACATACCTCACATTTCTGCAACATGTGCTGCCAGACCTGTTAAACGTTGTTCCTCCACGTATCCGGCGGGTCATGTGGTTCCAGCACGATGGAGCGCCAGCCCATTACGTACGAGACGTCCGCAACTATCTGGACATCATATTTCCGAACAGATGGATTGGTCGAGGTGGTCCTGTTGCTTGGCCTGCTCGCTCGCCAGATCTTTCACCCCTCGATTTCTTTTTTTGGGGACGATTGAAGGCTCTTATGTATGAGACACCCATTGAATCCCCCGAGGAACTGGTCGCCAGACTTTCCGCCGCTGTAGGGGAAGTGCTCGAAAAGCCTGATGTTTTCGCGAATGTTCGCCGTTCCATTCTTCGCCGATGTTCTGCGTGCATAACCTCTGGTGGTCACAATTTTGAACATTTATTGTAATTACATGTTAATAAATATGCTTTGGTAACATAATCCTAATTTGTGTCTTTTTACCTCGTATCACAGCACACAATGTGTGGACATGGTAAACTGAACTGTGCTCAGGAGTAGAAATTTCAAACCCCTCTCCCCAGAAACTTAACCACGTCTAACGATTCAGATTTTGGGCTGAAAATTTAAGTCTAAGCTTTAGAAAGCATTTAATGAGATACAAAAAATAACGGTATAAAATAGTTGTTCGTTACTCCAAAGTCTAAAGCGCCCTCTATCGGAATTTTTTGAAAATTTTCTTTAAAATTTATTTTTAAGAAAATACTGACATAAAGAATAATTTTAGCAAAACGCGGCAGTAGTTAGAGCCTAATCTACGACACAAAGATCGGGAATAACTGATTTTTGTTCTGGGGGGAGAAGGGTTTCAAATTTCAAATTTCAGTTTACGCTACTTAACTACTCGTTAGGACTCAGATTTTTAGATCAAAATTTAAGTTTAAGTCTAAGCTTTCGAAATCATTTAAAGAAATACAAAAAATAACGTTAAAAAATAGTTGTTTGTTACTCCAAAGTCTAAAGCGCCCCCTATCGGCATTTTTTGAAATTGAACTTTAAAATTTTATTTCAAGAAAATACTGGCATAAAGAAAATTTTTTGCAAAAACCGCAAACGAATCGACCAATTTTTCCATGTTTTATAATCATTTGAAATTTCGGACCCTAAACTTTAATGCCCCCTATCTCCTTGGGAATACGTCTGGGACCCTTAGTCTCCTATTTAATATTATTTGTCTTTAAGTGTACTATAACCCCTTAAAGTTCTGCCCATCTTTTATGAATCACCCTGTATAGTGTATATCATATATATATAGTGTATCTGAAATGCTTCAATAAACTTAGAGGGATGATAGTACTCATGAAGACGAACAAAAAATGCAGTGGAACGTGGGGTCGCAAATGACGTTTAACCCTTTCGAGGGCGGTGTCCTTAAAAAAGGACACTAGATTTTAATTCCAAAACGGACAAACGGCACCAAGAATATTTAATTAAAATTTTTCTTTTGTAATTTACGTGAAAATGAGCAAGTTCATATTTTCTAATAAATTCGTTTATGAATTCTGGTGTAAGTCCATTATTTCATCAGTTTATAAACAGAATTACTCCGCGCCGGAAAGGGTTAAAGGATGAAAATCGAGAAAATGCGTCTGGAAATGGACAAACTGAGACAAGAAAGAAACACTCCAGTAAATTATTTATTGCACAGAATAGGTAGCCGTTCCTACTAAAAGAACAAACAAAATGCTTTCGATATGACACAACCTATCGTCTTTCGCGGTTCATGTACTTATAATGCATGCTTGCTGCAAAGTTGCGTTTATTGGTCTGTTTCTAAGAAGATGGAAAATTTGCATACCTGGATTCCTGCTCACAGATTTGTTTGGCTTTCTTCCAAGTTTTTGTTATCTCTTTATGACCGGATATGCACAAAGTGAAAGGAAAACCAGCCTTGTGCTACTAACCAGTTCTGCAGAAAAGTAGTATGCAAGATTTCGCTATTTTTATTAGTTTTGCGATTTTCACTCTTTAAACGCCACTTGCGATCCCATGTTCCATTGCATTTTTTGTTTGTCTTGATGGGTACTATCATCCCCCTAAGTTTGTTGAAGCATTTCAGATATACCCTGTATACCGGTAGCAGTGCTGCCAAGTATACTTTTGCGAATTGATGAAAGTATTTCTAAGAGTGCAGATAGCTCAGCTTGCAGAGCATATGCAGTTTAAACCAGAAGGTACCTGGTTCGAATCCTGTCGTAGATCCTTTTTCACTAAGTTGGAAAATTAGAACTTATACTAAACACGAATTCATTCATTTTTACCAGTAATTGTAGGTTCTAAATAAATTATTAGTCAACCTCCTGAATTTTAATTGATAATTATAAAACCCTAAAATAAAATTTCATTGATTCAGTTTCGAAGAATATTAAATTAAATATATACTCAAATAAGATAACCATCCTTAATGATACTGTAGGAAAAGCGAGTTGTTCAACACTTCAACATTCATTAACAATTTCTTTTAGATATTTCGTAACTAAATCAATTTAACAACACTTTAACTTATAATAAGCGTTACGCGAAATTTTGAAGCGTTCGTAATAGTGAATTTTAATTAAAATTATGTTAAGATCATATTTATTCAAATATCATGAAATATTATCAAAGCCTCATAAGTAAACCATCTCAGTATTTTACGAACTTCGACATTATTAAATTTTACTGCGTCTCAAAGTAATACATAACTATATATAATATAGATAATTATATATTCATAACTTTCGCTTAATTACTTCGGTTTAAGTCACTATCTCCTCCTCTATGTCTATAAACACAGCCACTAAAATTAAAAGAAAAGTAATTTTCCTTCGAGAATGTACAGGGAAATTAGTCCATAAAGGAATGTCATAGTTTCAGTGGCATATTATAACATTTTAATGTAGACTATTTACAAAAAATCATACATCAAACCTAGTTTTTCTTACAAATGTTCAATATGTGCACCTGTGTCATTCTTCCAAAAGTGTAACGAAACGAAAAAAAAAATGCAGAAGGGCTTTCCAGATAAAGGTCCATATTAATTTAAAATACAGGGTCGAATTCTTCATTTCGTTTGATTGAAGGTTTATTTGAAAAATGGACCAGCGCAGCGGGTTCAGCCTGCTAGTCTATTTATCTATATTATAAAGGACAAACATATCTGTGCGTAACGCATACGTCATTCTGCGAATGGCAACACTCTGAAATTTGGAATGAAATTTCGGTTTTGCAATTTTCGCTACTGCAAATTTTTAAACTTCTAAACATCGCACAGTTTCAATTTTTACACCGCCGTACAGGGAAACAATATACTTTTAAATGCAATTTGTTTGAAAGCTCTATATCAATTTATTTTTGAGATATTAATTTTTTTATTGTTTTTAGTACCAATTTTGTAATTGTGGCAACTGAAGTACACCATTTCTATTAAAAGTAAAGGGAAAATAGTCATGATTTATTTATCCTTATTGATGCCATTTTCACATTACAAATAAAAGTAACATTTTTTTATAATTTTTGAACAGAAAATGACGTAGCTATTAAAAAAAAAAAAAAAAAAAAAAAAAAAAAAAAAAACAAAAAAAAAAAAAAAAAAAACACGCATATTTCTTCATAAATCAGTTGCATTTCAATATTTTTTTACATTACGCTGATACTGAATTTGAGACGCTAGGCAAAATGAATCAGTGAGTTAAAATGATGTAAAATTTAAGAAAAAACTATCATTTTCTTTGATAAAACTAAATATTTGACCAATACTAAATGGCCAATGCTATGACGACTAAAGGTAAATTTCTGAATTTTTCATTCGCAGGTACTGAGATTAGAACTTGAAGTTTGTATTACGTATTCTAATACAGTTTAATTTTTAAATAATTTAAGCAGTTGAGGTTTGTGGAAATAACATTTTGATAATTTTAGGTTTAAAAAATTATTTGTTTTAACAGTTAGACAACCAATATAAGATGAATTTTTTATTGTAATTATTTTTGTAGATTTATCATAAATTTGATCTCATAGTTTCTTTCTAAACATTTTACTTCGTCGAATTTCGACGGGTTCCAACTCGTATATATAAAATCCAAACGGAAATTTCGTTCCGAACCTCTATATTTCGAGTTCTACTGCATGGATTTTAACGGAACTTACACTGTTAGACAGATATCGTTTCAGGAAAGAGAAAAAAATTCAATTTAACAAATTACAACGACCATTTGGAAACTGATTTTTTCAAAGACTAAAATTTAAGACATAAAAAATTCCACGGAGTTGATCATACATTACGTACGCCATGGATTACATTTTTCAGTACTATAAATTTTTAAACTTCTACGGAACTGGTCATACATTACGTACGCCATGGATTAAACATTAATATTCCTGGACCAATTTTAAATGAAATTTCATTCTTAAACTTCTAAACATCCCACAATATTACTTTTTACACCGTCGTATAGAGAAAAAAATGTACTTTTAAATGCAATTTGTTTGAAAGCTGTATCTCAATTTGTTTCTGAGTTATTAATTTTTTTGTAGTTTTTATTACTTTTTCGTCATAGTGGCAACAGAAGTATCTTTCTGTTGAAAGTAAAGGGGAAATACAGATTACTGTATAGACCAATCAGAAAACGAATAAAATGCGGATTCAACTAATAAAAAGCTTCAGATATGTTTTTGAATTCCTAGCCTGACCGAGGACAATAACCATTTTTCCAAATGGTTAAAAATCCATAAGAAAATTTTGTTTTTCAAGACAAATGTTATAATTTTTAGAAACTTATCACTTACTGCAAGTAAAAATCATCAATGGCCCAACTACATTATCTTTTTAAGAAACACGATTTTTTTATTAACATCATTCACGGAGGTGAATTTTATGCTACAGTTATGTTTGTGTAGTGAGACAAAGCATAAAAAACTATTCTATTAGCTATAACTAAGGAACAATTCTATATAAGAATGCATAATGAATTTATTTAGAATGAATAATAATAATAATAATAAAAAAAAAAAAACATAAAACATTCATCTTCCATCTGGAACTTCTTTTCATTACCCACCTTTTATATGTTATTCAATTCTTATCTTTTAAAGTTTTGAAACTATCTTTTTTGATTTACAGTCATTGTAAACTCTTGTTAAGCATTTTTCTTTGAAATATACATTTTCAAAATTGAGATATTCACGGAGGTGAGGAACATGCGCTAAATATTAACCTAGATATGTATTTTTTGAGAAAAATTGTTTTTGTTCTGTAAATCAACATCTGTTGAGCATATATCTTAGTGTTGATTTAGTCACCTTGAATTACAGTTAACTGATGTGAGAATCACCAATAACCATGGTTGCTTTTTTATAACAAAATCTAATACCTGAATATGAAAACAAATTTCTGACTTATAATTTAACAACAGCAAACATACTTGCTAACTGTAGCCTCATGGGAAATAAAATCTGATGATAATTTTGCCATCTGTTAACATGAAAATGCAACTTAATGTTTGGTCCATGGAGTTGAGAATTTATTCTCACTCCGTACTCCGAAAACAAACAAAAATACAAAGAAAGTAATTAACCCTTTCCGGCACAGACAAATTTTGTTGTAAAATGATGAAATCATCGACTGACACCGGAATTTACATACGACTTTTTTAGAAATTAAAAACTTGTTACTTTATGCTTTTATTATTAATGCGAAATTTTATTAAAATATTCTTGTTGCCGTTTGTAATTTTGGAATTAAAATTAGGTATCCCGACCGGGTACACTGCATCGGAAAGGGTTAACTATGCTAAGTTACTTTGCTCTTGAGATAGTAGTAGCTAGAATAATAATTATTTAACTATTTTTTTTCAGTTAAATAAGTAATCAAACATTTCCCTTAGTAACACTGGGTGTATGACATGTCATGGAGGTGAGATCTCACATACTGTGTCCTAAGATATAAAAAAAATATAAAGCAACTATAAAAAATGCGTGCACGCAACACATTTAGACGCCTTTCACTTTCAATAGAAAACATAAATTAATTCAAAAATAGTCATGTCTAATACTGAAAAAGGCTTTGTGACTGGAATGGTACACTTTTGGGGAATGACCCACCTTCACTTACACGGCACACATACAACCTAAAGTCCAATTCTTTCTACATTTCGGTTAACAAGTGCCGCTAGCATTGTACAGGGATAATACGTAAGGAAAAAACATGCAAAAAGACGTTCGTCTGCCTTATTGTTTTAAAAATTGAATTCCGAATTTCCAATTTAAATATTTTTCCTCGATAATTATTTTGCTATAAAATTATGATACATTTGTTATAGTTCATTTAAATTTATTTTAGCATATTTTAGCAGTTTGAGTAAATACTGGTGACAATGCTCCGTTCATTTTACAAATGGTACTTCTACCAAATAAGGCCTACCTGCTCTTAATAAAGCAATTAGTCTATATCTTGTAGAGAACACTGTCGGGCCAACAATTGGTAGCATATACCTGGCAGTTTATCTGTCTTTGTCATCTGCGGATAGTTTCAGCCGCAAACGGTTTCATCGAATTTTCCGAACCGTTGAATCTTATAAAGCAATTAGTTTTCATCTTGTAGAGAACACTCTCTGGCCAGCAAATGGTAGCATATACCTGGCAAATCTGTCTTTGTCATGTTCGGATAGTTTCAGCCGCAAACGGTTTCGTCGAATTTTCCGAACCGTTGAATCTTAATAAAGCAATTAGTCTGTATCTTGTAGAGAACACTCTCGGGCCAACAAATGGTAGTATATACATGGCAGTTTATGTGTCTTTTACATGCGCGGATAGTTTCAGACAGAAACGTTAATGAAGCAAATAGTTTATATCTTATAGAGAACAATCTCGGCCAACAAATGGTAGCATATACCTGGCAATTTATCTGTCTTTGTCATGTGCGCATAGTTTCAGCCACAAACGGTTTCGTCGAATTTTCCGAACCGTTGAATCTTGTAGAGAACACTCTCGAGCCAACAAATGGTAGTATATATCTGGCAGTTTATGTGTCTTTGATATGTGCGGATAGTTTCAGCCACAAACGGCTTCGTCGTCTTTTTCGAACCATGGAATCTTAATAAAGCAATTAGTCTCTATCTTGTAGAGAACACTCTCGGGCCAACAAATAGTAGCATATACCCAGCAGTTTATTTGTCTTTGATATGTGCTGATACTTTCAGCCACAGATGGTTTCGTTGTCTTTTTCGAACGATTTAATCTTAATAAAGTAACTAGTCTATATCTTGTAGGGAACAATGTGAGACCAACAAACGGTAGCATGTTTCTAGCAGTTTATGTGCCTTTAACATGTTCGGATAATTTCAGTCACAAACGCCTTCGTCATCTTATTCGAACCATTCAATCTTTCAACACATCGTTGTTAAAAGCAGTAAGTAAACGTTCAAATTAAATCAACGTAAATTATTGATTGAATTTTACAATCTTTCGTTTTGTTTGAGATGATTTATTTATCATTTAGAATGTATATTAAAACATTTTGTAATTTTCCTTTCTGTTTGCATTTGAAAGCAAAATATAAACTAGAAACGATGTATTCTGCTTTTTTCGGAACTACGCGTCGCCTCCGATGAAGATAAATATAAATATAGATAGTACAAAACATATTTCAGCTTTAAGACTTAAAATACACGCTTTTATTTTATGTAAAATGACGTCATTTGCATCCACTGAAAAATTCCATATTTACGACCCAGTTTTAAACAACATCTATAAAAAAGTATGCTAGGAAGTCACTATCACGGAATAGTACACAGACCCAGCAAAAAGCGATGTCGTGATTAAAGAAACTCGACAAAAAAATTGGAATTCATATGCCTTCATTTGTTTGTAACATTAATATGGTTACTGAAAATTAAATGCAGTTTATAATATCTGTATGCTTTCTTAGAAATCATTCACTTAAAATTAACAAAATTCGGAAATTGTTATTTCACTCGGATTAATAAAATTCCATTCTTTCAGCTTTTTGTTAGGAATTAAGTAAATGCCGAGAAAAAAAAGTCATACAAATGTTCTTGAAAATACCTTTTATAACAGACGCTATTCCTGGCATAGCACGTATTTTAAGTAATTTTTGTTTCAGTTGTTATGAGAAAATGGCAACAAAAAGATATAGTAATCTACTATTTTCCCTTTATTTTCTACAGAAATGGATTACTTGAATTGCCACCATTACAAAAATGGCATTAAAAACTCCAAAAAGTGATTATCTCAAAAATAAATTGAGATGAAGTTTTCAGACAAATTGCATTTAAAAGTGCATTTTTTTCCTATACGACGGTGAAAAAATTGAAAATGTGCGATGTTTAGAAGTTAAAAAAATTGCAGTAAATTATCAGTATTTAACCGTAAACCTGCTTCCAATTACCTGTGGCTTATGGTTAAGGATAACTTTATTTTTTAGTGACGGCACTTTAATTGTTGTTTTTAACAAGAAAACTTTTACTGCCAGAGTAAGTGGAGTTTCAGATGATCAGTAATGTTTACGGCGGTAATCGAACTACGATTACAAATATTCGAAGTAATCGGTGTCATTAAAGATAATATTAATAAAACATGCCATTTTCAAGGCTGTAAATGGTCAGTTTTTGGATTAACACTTTGTTCAAATATTATTTTTCTTGAAAATTTTGTAGAAAGATAGCGCGAAGCTTATTTATAATGAAAATGTAGTAGAAACTAAGCACGAAAAGTTTTCTTCGGAAATGTTGGTAATCTAAAATGGTCCATTTGGGAACCTTACATTCTGCCCAGCACCGAAGAGTCTAATGTAATTCATGTAATAGAATGGTTTAAGGGAGTGACAACAGTTGAGAAACCCCTTTTAATACAGCTGATATACCATCGGTACCATGTCAAACTATCCAATATGAAAACAGTTTTGCCAGTGGGCTACTTTTTTAAAATTCAGATTTCTTGATTGGAACCACTTTTCTGAAATGGTAAAATTCCCATCGTTTTCGCCTTAACCCTTTAGTGCGCAGCTTTGCATATATGCAAACAAGGGTGTTTTGAGTTTAATAGATTTTTTTATTCGTATTTACCTAATTCACACCAGAAAACTAAAATATCAATATCTCGTTAAATTAATAACAATCATTCCGGTTTTTGAAAAGCGAAATTAACCATTGAAACTTTCTGGTGTAAAGTCAGATTCTCTGAGCTATATACTTTCCAGAATGTATTCTATCATGGGAATTAAAGGGTTAAAGGTTAAGTTTAGTAAAATAAATAATTATATGAAATAAGGTATTTGGAGACATACTTGTTAAAATACTTACTAATTTGCAATATTTTAGCGTAAAACAGCCACACGACAGTAGTTTTTACTTGCAGATGAGCAACAGAAGAAAAGATTGACGTATTATACAAAAAATGTATCTCTGATTTTTTTCATTATTTTTCCTGTGTAATAAACCTTTTAGAGAATCATATATAATTTTTTCGAAACAAAATTAAAAAATACGCATTTAAGGGTTAACCCTTTGCACTCCGTTGTCTTTCTTCGAAAAATATGTTTTTTGCTCCAGTAATAAAGGAAAATGAAATTTGCCTTATTTAATCAGAGCACTTTAGAAATTGTGTACTTGAAGGAAACTTTTTTTTATAAAAAGTGGTGCAGCCCGAATAAAATTTATGTAAGAGACTCCGGCGTCCAAAGAGTTATTATGTCATTAGTAAGGTTAAATAAGGCGAATTTTACTATTTCAAAAAAGTGATGTCAATCAAGAAATCTGAATTTTAAAAAAGTATCCCATTACCAACACTGTTTTCATATTACATAGTTTGACATGGCACTGGCGATTTATGTATATTTTTCTCAGAAACAACTGAAATGGTTTTAATATCTTTTTTAATAGTTTTGGCTATAGCAAAATGCAAACTGATTATTCAAAAAAAACACAGAATTAAAAAATGCTACACTTATGTTAATAAAAAAGGGGATGAAAATGTTTCTTTTGTTTGCAGAATTCATTACTGTTGTATGTTTTATTTTTATTTCTTAACAACTGATCAATTTATAGTTCAGCTACTGCCAAAAGTATTTAAAACAAATTAAATTAACTTCAGTAGCTCCATGTGCAGTGCATCAGTGCATGCTGTTTTTCATTTTTGCTGTTATTCTTGTTGTTTGACAAATCGTATAACTACTGTTTTTTTTTTCTTTTATTTCTTGCCGACATTCAATTTATAGTTTTGCTACAGCCATTCAGAGTAACTTTGAACCACGGGGTGTAACTTTGCACCACCTCCTAATTTTCGATATTTTTGACTCCAAAAGACTAAATAAACTCCAGAACTGTGCTCTGTTGGCAAGGTTCTAAACTGGGATTTCTACTTTTTATTTTAGAAAATAAATTAGCAACATTATGCGCAATTAATTGCATAATCTAATTATTTTTGTGAAGTACCGTTTTCAAGTTAATTTTGAATGCTGTTTTGAAGTTGTTGTAAATCAATTAAATTTTCGTATTAAGTAACTGTGTACTCATTTATCAGACATATTATTATCTAAATGTTGTAAATGTGTTAATATTTTGTGATTATTTATTTATTAATAACTAATAAAATGTAATTTAAGAAGGCACAAACATTTTACCACATTTTCAGGGTAACTTTGAGCCGGCTCAATGTTATACTGATGTTTATAATTTACTGATTATAGGTGCTACTGCCAAAAATTTTCCATGTTTGCACGTATATTTTATATAAATACCAAAAGTGTGCATTAGATATAACATGTAAATATTTCACAAATATGTGTAAAATACATAAAGTTCATTTAAAGGCGTTATTGGGGACGGAGCTACTCCAATTTGACATTTCACACATTCGGCATTTTTTATTCTTGTTTGAATAATACTAGTACAGTATGTATTACAGTAACTATGGGTGTATTATTGAGTTAAAACATCGAAAATTGTTTTTCACTGCATTTTTATGTTTTATATGAACAATAAAGTTTTTTTTAATTTCTAAATATTCATGGTTCTCTTCTTCCACTTTTCTTGTGCCTAGTATTTGTTGTAATATCATAAGTTATACAAATCTTGTGATGTTGACAAATGTAAATTCGGAGTCTTTACATATCCGAAAACATTTTTTGCGGTTCAAAGTTATCCTAACTATAATACTTTTTTATGATGAATTATTTTAGATAATATTTATCATATGGTGCAAAGTTACCCTAAATGGCTGGGTAACTTTGAACCGTGTTAAAAATTCATTTTTTATTGCTTTTATCATTATTATTCTTTAATTTTTGATAGCCATACAATAGTTTAGGATCATTTCTTCCCTTTTATGCCCCTAGTTGCAACAACATTCTTAAAATAAGAGTGTGGCATATGAAAATAGAGAAAATGCGGATAAAAGTTATCCTGAATGACTGTACTGCTATCTTTTAAAAAAATATATTGAAATCATTGCCGTAACTCTCGGGTAAAATGTACAATAATGCCATCTATATTACATGTACATTTGAAATTGCTGTCGTTTACTAACAACGTATAATAATTGCGTTTTTTTAAAAAAAGACTTTTAGTTATAAATATGTAATCACTTTCAAAATGTTATGGAAATAAAAACTCGACAGAGAGTAATTTTTATGGGAATTCTGTAGTGAGAAAGAAAGAGGCTAAAGTTGAAAACAGAGCCCTATGCTGCCTCTATATGAATGTGGTCACATGAGCCGCGACCAACAACATACAAGGCCAGTTCATGACGTTTAAAACATCACATGAAAGAATCATCTTTACACGGTGATCATTTTGTACCTATTGCTATGTAAAGATGATCCCCTCCCTCTGACGTTTTAAAAGTCATGAACTGTCCTTGTATGTCGTTGGTCACGCATGAGCATAGGTTGAATGCTCAGGCTGTGCTTACACAGACATTTTTGTCAAATCTATAGCAAACCAATATTCCAAAACTTGGCGATACTCACCTGGACGAGTTCGATTATATGAGTCAGACAAGTTAACAAGTGCTTGGCGATAATCGCAGGCTCGCCATGGTGATTCATTTTTTTCCAAAATCATCTCATTCGATAAAATTTTATATCTGCATGTCGTCACTCTCATATCAAGGCGCACTAATACCCCGCTCACTACATACATAGATTAACATATAAGATGGGACATTTATTGCAAAATTTGTAATGGCAATGATACTAACGTCACTGCCGATAAGGGGGAAGAATTAACAAGCTTCGAAATTTACCTATCTTGAAGGACTATGTTTACGCTCTATGTTGTGAATATCTTTTCTTTCCTAAAAGGAAGTAGATGCAGACGATATCGAATTTATATTTTTTTTTTATCGTACTTGTATCGTTCACCTTTAACTTACAAAATGATAATTATAGTAATAATGTAAAAAAAAAAAAAAAAAAAAAAAAAAAAAAAAAAAAAACTTAAAATTATGTTAAGAACATAAATATGTAAGTTTACGATATTAAATTGTAAAAAATCAAATTCAGGTATTGGGTTGATTTATTCACATCGAATAAAATTTTATTGAGTGTAATGTCAATGCCTCTATTTATTTTTAACTTATAGATTTATATAATTCTAAAAATTTGTCGAAAGGAATTGTTCCCATCTTTAACTTTATTATTATTTCTTATATGTTAATATTATTAATATTATTGAATTAATTGTAGGTTATTTACATTAAAAACAATGTTTTTATTTTACCTGTATGAAAGTCAGAATGCGTAAATTTCGAAAAAATATACTAACGATTGTACGTTAAATACGTTAAACTTCATAAATTGATAAAACATCGGCTATAAAAATTTTCCTACCAAATGGGAATATTTATGAAATTTTCTGGGACTTGCAGAGTGCAATTATTTCGTAATTTTTATATTACACCACTGCTTTATGTAGCTTTAAATACAATTATATCATATTTACTTGATATATAGCATTCAAGACGAACTTTTTACCTTGTTTTTCGTTGCACTTAAATCGTCAACTCATCAGGTTAAAAAAAAATGCATATATCCGTGTATCGGTGTAAGATTCTATTGAAAACGTAAACATGCAACATTAAAAAAAGAAAGATCACAATAAGGTAGATACTCACTCTGGAAGTGTCCCATCTTGTACGTTAATGCACTACATGTAATCAAGTGAAAAAAACTTTTTTCCACAGGCTTATATAACCAAAAACATCTGGTGCAATTTTCAAAATTTCATTCAAAATACAGAAAGAAATTTATTTCAAATGTTGGAAATGAAACTTTAATGTTTTAAATATTTTGATCGATTGTTGGTAGACTTTTAAAAGGATCCCAAAAGATGTACCGAATAGTACAATTCCGTGAGGATTATTTAGTTCGTCTTTTTTTTCTAACCGATGACCAGGCCCCTACCTGCCGGGTTGCCCCAGCTTAACGGGTTTAGTACCTGGCATCGGGGCGAGAGCCCGCCTAATCGCCGCGAAGCGGCAATAAACCTGACACCATTGCCTCGATCGTCATCCTATCTGCAGTGCCTACTGCTCGTTTGTGTATACTTTGTTATGCCGGTTACTTAACGTTATATCCTGATGTTTGGCACCTGCACGTTGCTACTCATGTTGGTCTCGTAATTTAGAACCTTGATCAGATGATGAGACCTTCACCTGGTAAGGCACCTCCAGAGGTATAATTCACAGGTAACTTGGAGGACTTTGCACCCACGACAGATTTTACATGCACCAGGCGCCATTAGCGTACATGGCGGATTATAGCCAGCAGTAGGCCTCGATCCCGCGGCCTTAGCTGCGGATTCGATACTCTGCCAACTGGGCCACCGCTGTCCGAACTACTTCTGACCTGGGGTTTAGAAGCCGAATTGTTGGTCCAGACTTGTCGTAAGAAAATGAATTTGGAGGGGGGTGGGGAGGAAAGAAAAAAAAAGGAGCGCCGCAGATAGGCAAGTTGCACTGAAAGTTAATTTTGGGCCGAAATGCTAGGCAAACATAACGATGCAGGGGGATGAGATTCCGCCTATCTACCGTAACCCACCGCGTAGAAACTGACTCCGTAGACTTCCCACTGGAGAGGGTCCGGTAGCTTGTGCAGGCTATAGCCTATGTGCAACTACGAATAATAAAAAGGCGGTAGTCAAAAAAAAAAAAAACCTGAAAGGGAAAGGGGTTAGCTTGTACATGTTATTACACTTAAAAATTACTTATAGCTATTTACTTAACTATCATTTATTATATACCGGGTGTCCCAAAAAGGACTGACTGATTTTAAAATTCAATAACTTGCAAACGGTGACAGATATTGAAAAAATTCTTGCAGGAGTGTTATGCATAAGGTCAAAAGTTTTTTTACAGTGATTTTCAATTTTAGTTCTATTTACAAACAATAGATGGCGCTGTAAGCAATAGTCGCTAAATACAGGCTCGATTTTTGGTCCTTTATCTTGTTCCATGCAGAAAAAGGAGATGGAAATGTATTATCCGGGCCACGAAATACCAAAAATTGAGCCTGAATTTAGCGACTATTGCTTACAGCGCCATCTATTGTTTGTAAATCGAACTAAAATTGAAAATCACTGTAAAAAAACTTTTGACCTTATGCATAACCCTCCTGCAAGAATTTTTTTGATATCTGTCACCGTTTGCAAGTTATTGAATTTTAAAATCAGTCAGTCCTTTTTGGGACACCCGGTATATTGTTTTAATATTATCCTATAGCACTAGGTGACATTAAACTAACTAGAGTAATTTACTTTAGATTACTTAAATATTGCCTGGCTATTTAAAATGAATTTATATTTTAATCATTTCTAATATTAGAATCAGAATTTTATTTATTAATTATAATTATTATTTTTATATTATCTTATGGTAAGTTAACTATGAATTGGCATATTATTACTTATCTAGGAGGGAATTGATAAGAGACTAACGAGCTGATCTAGTGAGATTAATATACTAATTTCTAATTGAGCTAGTTGCTTGAGGTTGTAACTTAGACTTAGTTCGTCTTTAACCCTTATCGGTCCTATGTCACTTCCCACGTGACTTCGGGACCAGCAACTCTTACTCGAATTTTATCCGGTTGGCAAAACATTTTTTAAGAAGCAGTTTTACTTGTCAATAGAGTCAAAACAATGTTTTAAACACTAGTGTCGTGAAGGAATTTTTCACCTTGTTATTAATAAACTTTATAATATACTTATAACTACTTAAACTATACTTAACTACTATTTTTGTTTTTGTTTTTAAAATGTATTTCTATTCAGTCAGTCATCTTTTTTCCCTTTGAAAATGAACGCGTGTGTGTTCAACAGATCTCGGGTTGCATTAAATTATATTTTTATATGTTTGTGTCACATTTTAAGTAGTTATAAGTATATTATAAAGTTTTACTTGTATTTTGATAAAGACGTAACAGAAATTTACAAAAAAAATTATTTTAAATTATAGTGATGCAAATAGAACATAAAAATACAATCATGTATAAAAAGTTAATGTCCGATAAGGATTAATAGGACCATAAATTTCACAGATTTCAGAACTATTAAAAATTGTCCAGTTAAACATAACAAAACAAAAAAAATAACATGAACCAACAGTATTATGGAAAGGAGATTCACAACTGTAAATTTCTGGGACAATATTTCCTGTGGCTTTTTGGTGTATTTTTTTATTGTTATTAAAATAACATTACACGTGTATATATAACATTCGCACAATCCTTGAAATTTCGTAAGAGTACGAAATTGCAAGTTTTTATTTATTTTATTTTATTTTTTTATTTTTTTTACATTATTACTCTAATTATCATTTTGTAAGTTAAAGGTGAACGATACAAGTACGATAAAAAAAAGCAGCTAAATAAATAAAGCATAAATTCGATATCGTCTGCATCTACTTCGTTTTAAGAAAGAAAAGATATTCACAACAAAGACTTTATATTTATGGGGGTGAGACTCCATACATAACTCACAACTCACTTTTAGGACGAACACTGACATTTATTGAGACGAATACACAAACAAAAAATACAGATATAAACACTCTTCTCGTTCTTTAATTAGCTTAAAGTCTATAATTCAGGACGTCGTTGAATATTTCTCAGATTTTCTTACGTCGTGTAAATATTCAATCTTATTTCACCGTAATATGTTCTGTTCTTTTTTAACAAAACCCTGCGTCTTAAAAACTCATTTCGTTCTCTTTACTTCTTCCGCATTTCCACTTCACACAGCTTCGTTAAGGCTCGTTTCCTTTTTAATCTCGAAGCGGAAAATACGGGGACACTCAGTCTGATGCAAGTGTTGCTTGCGAAATCTCCACAAGCGGCCGTCCTGACATCTGGAGCTGCCGCAGCGACATGTGGTAAAATAGAATCTGAAAAAACAAAAAACAAAAACCAGTAACTGTTCTTAGGGGAAAAGAAAAAAAAATTAATCTGCACATCATAGTTGAAGTAGCGTAACATCGTATAGGATTTCTTTGAAAGCAGTGACTTGTAAAATGTTTATAGGACACAGAAAGAACAGATTTAATTTTTTTTTTTTTTTTTTTTTAAAGTTTCAGTTTTTGTCAGGCCAAGGTTTCATGTATTCAGCACAGAAGCTAGTATTTATCGGTCCTTCAGTTGATGAGATTTTCGTTACGTCGTAGGTGTCATTAGACTTCACTTTGATTACTTTATACGGACCTAAGAATTTAGATTTCAACTTTAAACCTGGTCCTTGCTGGGTTCTCTTAATTGCTACAAGGTCACCAAGCTTGTACTTACGGGGTTTCTTACGTCGTAAATTATAGTGCTTGCGGTTTTCTTGTTGAATTTCCAGAATATTCTTCTTGGCTTCTTTACGGAGCTCTTCTCTGTCTTTCATGAATTGTTCTTCGACTGCACTGTTTAAAAGGTCAATAATTTGTACATCTTCTTTCTGTTTCATTTTTGTACCAAATAATATTTCAAACGGTGTTCTCTTAATGCTTCTTTGGTAAGTTGAATTAATGACTTGTTGAACTTTAGGAACATGTTTAAACCATTTGGTCGGTTCGTCTTTGGACATTTTAGAGATTACAGAAATTATGGTGGAATTAAGTCGCTCTACTTGACCATTGGCACGGAGAAGGCCAGTTGTAACTGTCTCGTGCTTTATATTTTCATCTTGACAATAATCAGCAAATTCTTTGCTTGTAAATGCAGGACCTTTATCGCTAATGATAATGGAAGGATTGCCAAAAGTATGACTTTGTTGTCGTAGTTTTGATATAACTTCGGTAGCAGAAGTACTTTTACATGGATACAACCAGACGAATTTAGTAAATGCGTCTATTAAAGACAAAATATGTTTATAATTTTTGTTGGTTGTTTCAAGAGGGCCTAAATGATCAATGTGGTAGGTTTGGAGAGGAGTCTCTTCTTTAGGTAAGGGATGTAATTCACCTTCTTGTTTGCCACGTTTGCGATTATACAAAAGGCATGTTACACAATTTGCTATAATTTTATCAATTTTATTTGACATATTAGGGATGAGAAATTCTTCGTTAAGGAGTTCTTCACAGCGTTTACGGCCAAAATGTCCTTTGTCATGAACGTGTTTAATGACATTTAGCTGCATTTCATCCGGCACAACTATCAGATCGATACCTTTATGATTTTTATAGAGAACGTTATTTTTAAGGAAATAGTTGTCATATGGCTTTGTTTTCAAAATTTCTTTGATGGCCTGTATATGTTCGTCAGTGTTCTGTGATTGTATGATTTTGGTAGTAAAACTATCTTGAATGACCATACATATTGGATTTCTACTTAAAGCGTCGACATGGCGCATGCGTGTACCTTGTCTGTGTTCGATTGTATAGTTATAGTCAGCTAACATTAAAGCCCATCGAGCAATCTTGGTGCAAAGATCTTTTTTATTCTTTGCACCAGCCCTTCATAGTAAGGGCGAATGCGTTGCAATCTGTGACTATCTTGAAAGGAATACCTAGAATGTAAACGTGAAATTTTTTAAGGGCTTCTATGACAGCTAAAACTTCTAATTCATAACTCCATAGGTGCCAACCTCAAACTAATCTTCCGTAATACTTGCGTTAATTTGACCCTGGTTTAATACGTTTCGAACCAGAAATTGTTTTAAGAAATGAAATTAAATATGTTCCACGTACAAACATGAAATTAAATAAATAAGCAATCATGGAATAAATTTTCTTGTTTGAAATGTGGTTAACCTGGGTCAAATTAATCCAGCCATTACGGAAGTTTAGTGAAAGGTTGGCAGCTATGTAACTCGAATATTTACGTTCGGCATCTGTGGTTTTTTTGCTCATAAAATAGACAGGGTGAAATTGATTGTCAATAGAAGACTTTTGAAGGAGGACTGCTCCGTAACCGTCAATAGATGCATCACAGTGAACTTCTGTTTCGTTACTAGGGTTATAAATGCTTAAAACAGGACCTGAAGAAAGGATGTGTTTCAGCTGATTAAATGCATTTCGTTGCTGGTCGCCAAAGTGAAATTTAGTGTCCTTTCTAAGAAGATCTGTTAAAGGCTTAGCTATTAAAGAGTAATCTTGAATGAATTTACGAAAATATGAAGTTAATCCGACAAATGAATGTACATCTTTTATACTTTTAGGTTCTGGGAAATTAAGGACAGCTTTAGTTTTTAAGGGGGATGGGTGCAGTTGACCATTTGTAATGTGGTAACCCAAAAAATCAATTTCTCGTTGTAGAAAGTGGCATTTTTTGAGATTCAGTTCTAAACCATATTCGGATGCAGTTGTAAGGACGCGTTGTAATTTCTGGAGTCCTTCGACTTCGTTTTCAGCTGGTATTATGAAGTCATCCATATAGACAATAAGTACTTTTTCATTAATGAGGTCTCGAAAAACGTTATAAATATATCTTTGAAACACTAACGGTGCATCGCTAAGGCCATAATTCATATATAAGAATTCAAATTGACCAGAATGTGTTACGAAAGAAGTATATTTTCTACTATTTTCTTCTACTTCGACATGAAAAAAAGCATTTTTAAGGTCAAGAGTAGTAAATACTTTTGCAGAATGCAACTGATCAATAATGTCATCAATTACTGGGAGGGGAAAACGTTGTTTATGTGTTTTAGAATTTAACTTCCTATAGTCAACACACAATCTATATGAACCATCTTTCTTTTTTACTAGGACAATAGGTGATGAAAAATTACTAGTGCTTTTACGAATAATTCCTTTTTCGAGCCACTCAGAAATTTGTTTTTCGACGAAGTTTTTCTCTATTTGCGCCAAGCGCCTGGGAGGACAAGTAACAGGTTCTTCGTTTTCCAGATGAATTGATAATTTAACATCAGTTGTCTTTATTTTTTTAGGAGAATAATTTTGAATAAGTTCTGAAATTTTTAAACGTATTGTTTCATCGGTAATATGAGATAAATCAAGATTAAGATCGTCTAACACATGAACAATATTAATCAAAAAATTATTGGACGTATCGTCATTTTTCTCGATTTTTTGCATCGAAATATTATTTCCAGAAATTGTTAAAATACTTTGTTGAATGATATCTGTACCAATAATAAGATCAAAAGATATGGAATAATCTGGGACTACATAAACATTAGTTGTATAATTAAAATCATCTATCATAATGTTCGTAGAGAAAAAACCTAGGGGTTTGATTATAGTATTTCCTAATCCAGTTAATGTGATAGTTGAATGTTCAAGGTTCGAAATTGTAGGGAGTTTGCGATAAATACTTTCCTTTAGTAAACTTCTTTCACTACCTGTGTCTACCAATGATGTAACATTTACAGACGAAATAATGACTTGTTTGGTCATGAAAGTGACGTGACAGTGGAAACATTGGAGGGTTCTGACTTAACTCTAGGCCTCCTTGGTTGATCACATTGAGCCGATTTATGGCCAAAATTCGAACAATTAAAACAACGAAGGCCTTTATCTTTATGTCTGCATTGGCTACTTTTATGATTCGACAAACCACAATTAAAGCAAAAAAGATCAGATTTTGGTCGAAAGGATTTCTCTTTCACTGGCATTTCAGGTTTGACTTTACGAAATTTAGTGTTCTCAAAGTCATGTCGAATTTTGTCATAAATTTTGAGCTTTTGCTTGAATTCTACAATGGATTGGCATCCATAAAACATTGATTTTCTGAAAACGGGGTCGGGTATGCCGTTTATGATGTATTGCATTAATGCGGAATCCTCGATTTTACCACGCGAGCATATTTGTTTCATGATAAGAAAATATTCTTCTATTGATTCATTTTCTTGCAATTTTCGTTTATTTAATATATCATGTAACTCGGCAGAATTATAAGTGGTGCTAAATTCTGATATTAAGAGTTGTTTAAGTTTGTCATATGAATTGATATGAAATTCTGTTTGTGCTAATAACTGGGCTTTTCCTCGTAATGATCTTTTACAAAATATGAATTTATGAAAGTCAGATAAATTAAACATATTAGTAACATCCTCAAAATTATTAAACCATACGTGTATATCACTAAAAGAACTACCATCGAAAGGAGGTATTACACTTTCAATATCAGTAAAATTCATAGACGATGGCATAAAACTTTGAACTGGAAATTGCTGTTGTTTGTCAAAATTTGATAGTTGAGTGTTATTACTTGAAGTCATATTATTTGAAGGCAGTTCGGGTTCCGAGTCGGTGTCACTTTCATTTTGTATAATATTATTTTGTAGTAAGGTCAAGTCTGAAAGGTATGTCACTAATCGGGTTGCGAGATCGTTTAAAGATCCCTCATTATCAATACAAAGTAGATTGCACACTGTAATCAGATCATTTAATGAAAAATCAGTTTGAACTTTAGTTATTTTATTTTTGAATTCGGTGCTGTCGGTTTGAAAACCGAAACCAGTAAAATCACGTATTCTCTTTCTATTAGAGAGATCACCGTCAGCATCAAATAGGAATTTATGTAGCAATTTAATTTTATGCGTTCGTTCGTTTTTAAATGCAACTTCCAGTTCAGGTATCTCAACTAACTTCATAATCAAAATAATAATAATGAACTCACCGTTAGAATAATATCCGGCTTGAATCTATAGGATGAATAACTCTAATTAATCATATTGGTGGGTTAACTGTCACTTCTGACGCCAATTTATGGGGGTGAGACTCCATACATAACTCACAACTCACTTTTAGGACGAACACTGACATTTATTGAGACGAATACACAAACAAAAAATACAGATATAAACACTCTTCTCGTTCTTTAATTTGCTTAAAGTCTATAATTCAGGACGTCGTTGAATATTTCTCAGATTTTGTTACGTCGTGTAAATATTCAATCTTATCTCACCGTAATATGTTCTGTTCTTTTTTAACAAAACCCTGCGTCGTAAAAACTCATTTCGTTCTCTTTACTTCTTCCGCATTTCCACTTCACACAGCTTCGTTAAGGCTCGTTTCCTTTTTAATCTCGAAGCGGAAAATACCGGGACACTCAGTCTGATGCAAGTGTTGCTTGCGAAATCTCCACATATAAATGTTTTTTTTTTTTTTTTCAACTTAATGAGTTGACGATTTAAGTGCAACGAAAAACAAAATTGTACATTTTGTAAATTAGAATTTTGTATGCAAATTAGTGTAAAATTTATTACAACGAATGGTTTCTTAACCAAATTGCATTTACTTACATGGTTCGCAATTTTTTTTCTACTAGTACATGAAAACTGCTCGATGCGCACATTTTTAAATTATTTAAAAATATAAATCTTTTCATTATTTTCTTTGCTTTAATTAACAATTTAAATTATTTCATAATAACGATAAATCACTGTAACAAAATAATGACACGCCATTAGCTTTCAGTTACTACGACATGTAATTAGTCTTCAGCATATCATTTTTCTTCCTTTTGTATTATGTCTTAACGTTTTTAACCAGTCATTAATTTTTGTTATCCCAGCTATCATGTACTCTGATTAAAATTTTAAAGACTTTACCAAATATGAAATATTACATGAGTTTTTCACTATTGATAACATCATAATGCTGCCAGATATTTTTTTAATTATTCTGATTTTGGGACCTGAGAGTAATTAGATAGCGTTAATTACATGATCTCATATTATTGCAAAAAGTTATCTTTAATTAAATGTTGGGTCTTTTTTTAGGAATAGAAAAATTTAATCAACTTTAATTAGATTTGATTAAAGAAATCTAATTTAAAAACTTGCGATACGTTAATTGAATTCCTGAAAGAATATATGGTAATGAGATAAACATATTTATAGTGCTAAGTTTTGCTTATAATTCTTTAATATGTTACACAGAAATGTTTTAGCAGGATGTAGTTTGCAATATTGTAACTTTAAAAAAAATCGTATTATCTATTGAGAAAGTCAATGTCAAAATTAGATTACATTTTTTTTTAATGTACGTTGGAAAACGGAATGATATATTAGTTTTTTTTCCAGGTATTTAACAATTAAAGTAAGTGTTCCGGAGAACATGCTAATTAGTCTAAAGTTTAACTAAAACTGTGCTTGTTAACTTTTATATTAGTTCTATTAATGATAATATTCATTATCCATTGTGCATTCTAATGTATTTCTAATAACCGTCTCAAAAGTTTAACTATTCTGCAAATCTGGTTAAAAAAAAAAAAAAAAAAAAAAAAAAAAAAAATGAAGAAAATATATGAACCCAATTTACAAGAAATACTCGGCATTTAATCAAAATCAAATAAAATAAGCAACTTTTGTTGATTAAAATAAAAATTAAATGAATTATTTAATTTACTTTTCTTCTTGAAGAAACACTGTCTCAAAAGTTTAAGCACTTTGTGCAATTTTTTTAGAAACACGGGATAAGACGCGTGCAATGACGCTGTATGACGTCGTTTTACAAAAGTGGAGAAATCATTTCTATTCGTTTTAAAAATGCCGTAAATAATCCACAAAAGGTGAAATTTTTAATGTTTTTAAATTGAAATTACAAAATAAAACTTTTTCTGAAAGTGCAAACATTTTGAATCGATCAAAGTGCGGTAAACGATAAACTACTCTGTAGAAATGATAATTTCGACCGCAAACCAAGATGTGGACGATCACGTATGACAGCTATTCAGATGGATCGGAGAATACGGAGATTATTGTACAGACAAAATAAATCCATACGGAAAATTAAAAATAATCTCGATCACCAGGGTTCGTACGGGTACTTGAATTTCCAGATTAAGAAATTCTTCGGCACCAGTATTTTCTTATGGAAAATCTCTCTTTACGTAAGGCGAAATATCGTCCTTTTAAACTAGATTCATTTTTATATTAAAAAAATTCTGATATTTGGCCTTGAAAATAACGGTACCCGTACGAACCCTGGTGTACAGGTGTCCAAAGACACTGTACATAAACGCATTAAATAGTGTGATCACAATATAATAAAGAAAATGGCTCACAAACCATGTCTCAAACTATCCCACAAACAGGCAAGAATGAACTGGGCTTAGAAAAACATGTCCTACGGGGACAAGTGGCTTATTGTTTTATTCAGTGATTAGAAAAAATTAAGCTTAGATGGCCCTGATAGGTGGAACACGTATTGGTATGATATCCGAAAGGCCCAAAGACTTTTTTCAGTAGGCAGCAAGTCGTTAAATCTGTTATGGTTTGGGGCCATTGGGCTTCAACAGCCAGACCTCTCTGTTTTTCCTAAAAGGAGGACCAGATTCCCAAAAATATCAAGAGATGCTAAACCAACATTTGCTTCCATTCGACGACATTTTAGGAGATCCTGAATGAATCTTTCAACAAGATAATGCCTCAATCCACATATCACATTCTACAAATTTTAGGCTTTCACAGAAAAATGTTAAAATGCTTGAATAGACAGCTTTAAGACGTTCACTGCCGAAAAAAAAAAAAAAAAAAAGAATTCTCAAATTTCTTCTTGAAAGTCGTTTGCCACCACAAATTCTGAAAGGTAAATTTCGCTTTACTAATACAGCGAAATTTCTGCCAATAAGTAAGGCAATTTTTTTTTATTTTAAAATAATGGTGAGAAAGTAATAAATTAAAGCCAGGAATATTAAAGCTACGAGTATACTCGTAGCGTGGCAGTCAACGTGTTAAAACCCTTTTAGAGGCAAGGTACTTGTATTCGTAAAATGTTGACATAATTGAATGACACCAGTATTTACAAGAAAATTTATTTCTAAACAAGTAAAAGTATATTTTCGTACACTTAAAGTGAAATTTTCATGCAAAAATTCGGATGCCAATGTGAAAATTAGAGATTAAAATTAGATGATACCATAGTGGCCTTACCACCCTTCAAGGGGTTAAGTCCAGACATAAACCAGATTCAGAATGTCTCGAGCATTATAACTAATCGGATTTACAACAATGAAGAAAGCAGTATGACTCTCTTGAAGAACTCCAAGAGGGCGTTGAGAAAGAATGGTACTCTTTGCCACTAGAAACCATACAAAAACGAATAATTTCATGGACGCACGTTTATTTGAACTAATCCGAAATCACGTAAAACAAATTTGCATGTAACAGTTTTGTAAGAATGATAAATGTAGTTGTTTTTGTCATTGTGCATAAACTATTGAGACAGTTTTGTTTGAACATATTTTAAATTACATTTGTTAGAATTATGCAATTTATTTTTTTCCACTTTTGATATTATTTATTTAAATGAAATTGCGAGATACGCAAATTTAAAAAAAAATTATTTATTCTAATATTTCATTATTAATGAAAAATCGACATTTTATGCTTGTGTTTAAACTTTTGAGACGGACCTTTTTAACGTTGTTTGAAATTACACGGTGTTTTATAAATTCATAATCTAAATTACAAATAGTCGTGTTGAAGTACGATTTTCAAGATAAGACATTTTAAAGACTCAATTTAGGGCTGTAAGGGCCCCGGGAGCAATTCGAATAGGATCTTCCTCTCTACCACACCATACGCTTGATACCATAAAACCTGTTAAGACGGAAACGCAAACGATCATTGAAATTACAGTTTTAGACAGGATAATTCCGTCTTAGGGGGCATAATCACATTTTTTCTTTTAGAATCATTCATTATGAAATTCATTATGAAATTTAAAGCAGGATTCCGTTTTAGGCTGTTTTTAGTGTATTAGTAAATAAATTCTCTGGATAGTGCTTTTTAAAAAAGTACTATATATTTGCTTACAGTTTTGTTATTTTTTTCTTTCGCAGTGGAGTGATGGAACAGTGACGCAGCAGTTGGGCGATTGTCACCACTAAATTTTAATACTCCCTCTGTCCCAAATTAGTTGCTACATTTGATTACTTTTGTACTGATTACTGATACTGATGATTTTATGATTTTGTTTGAACCCTTTTCAGCGATTTCAGGGTGCTATGCTATCAATCAACAACATTTGCTTACCAAGCATTCCCTCCGCCTCTCCTTAAATAAGTTTTAGTTTAAAAAATCCAGTGTTCGCACGCTCTTAAGCCACGCCCCATTTTGTAAGGATTCTTCCACCAGTAATCGCATAAAACTACCTTCTAGATAACTAATCGTTACTTCTTTAGGAAGAAAATGATCTTTATGGTATACTGGTGGTAGAGTCCTTACAAAATGTGTCGATCTACTAAACTGCATCGGAAGTTATTTATGACTCCACTCACTTGAAATGTGGCAACTAATTTGGGATAAGATTTTCGACCTAAATGTCGCAACTAATTTGGAACGGAGGGAATAGTATATTTCGGCTTGAAAAATCTCGAAAATTCTGTCCTGATGTAAGACGAATAACACTATTAAAATTTAGCGGTGCCAATTGATACTCTGTTCCATCACTGAAGTGTTTCCGTTTATGATTTAATCTAAAGATTTTGAATGAAAAAATTAAAAGTATGAAAGACATAAAATGCAATATCATAACATGTTACTTTACCAAACTTTCTACATGATTCCTATTCTAGCGGCTAAAATCATTCACGCCATTAAAAGTAACTTTCAGTTTCAAACTGTTAAAGTAGATTATTTAATAGATATAATATGAATGCTACCGGGAAATAGAGCATAATATATATGTACTGTACTCAGTATTGATTTTGATTTAATAAAATTTGTTATCTAAAACTGCATTTAACCATCAGTAAATAACATTTTGACTTACAATAATGCATATCATAATATTAAAAAAACATTTATTTGCTTAAAAGACGTCATAAAAACACATTAAAAGTAAATTAAAAATCTATGTTTACATGTTTCAACTCATTTTCTGAGTCGTCGTCAGAAAGTATAACAGAAAATTACAAATGCATACGAAAAATGGAAAAAATAATCGAAAATAAACAAGTAATCATATAACGCGCCCTACATTTTCGCGATTTCTCGTGTTCCCTCTATGTCGCGATGCCGTAATTTGTCCAACTATCCAACCCATAAATTCGGGATACGAAAAGATAATGTATCGTTACAAACTCCTGAACCTCTTAAATAAATTTCAATAGACTCTTATGAATAATTGTAAATAAAAATTAGACCTATAGATTATTTTACTCTCGTTAAAAAGTATATTAATGTTTTCTATTTGATTTAGTTTTGATAAAGCAGTATTACCTCTATTGTATTTTAGATTATTTATTATTTTCGATGATTTTTTCCATTTTTCATATGCATTTGTAATTTTTTGTTATACATTCTGACGGCGACTCAGAAAATGAGTTGAAAATATAGATTTTTAATTTACTTTCAATGTGTTTTTATAACATCTTTTAAGCAAATAAATATTTTAATATTATGATATGATTAGCAATGGACGTAATTTTGACTTACTACTCGCACTTATTTAAGTTTGTTACAATAATACTTTCTAATGTTGCACTAAAGCTAAAACAATAATAAGGCAAGATTCATACGAAGTTAATTGCCATCTGCATTTTTCTAATGTTTAGAAGTTAGAATCGTTTTGAAGAAATAAAATAGAACCAGTTATATATATATATATTTAAATAATGCCACAGAAAACTATGCTGCAATAGACATTTTCGATATAAATCATTCAAAATTCACTAAAATTTTGCAATAATCTGTGCATTTTTTGAAAAGTTAACCCCTTCGGGACGGGAGCCTTTTACGAAATGTTTATTACTTTGCTACCGGTTTTAAAAAACAGAAGTTTGTGCCTATTCAAACCGGGAAAATGCTTGGATTAAATAAGGCAAATTTTACAGTAAAATTTTACTGGTGAGGATAAACGAGGATCCTTACGCCTATTTCCGGCACCTATACGTGTCGCTCGTCCCCAAGGGGTTAAAGAGAAACAGTAATAATAGGTAAAAATCGACCGATACAGGTTTTTAAGACCGAAAAAGAAACCGAAACCGAATTCCGGTTATCTTTCTGTTTTCGGCCGAAAACGAAAATTAAAATGTCCAGAAAATATCTTAAGTAATTAATACATACATAAATATACATAATTCTTAATCAACTAGCCGCCCTTGGCGACCAGTTTGGTCTCATTTAATCATATGCTAAACATTGTATCACGTTACTTTTATACATAATTTAATTTACTTGCTCAATCCTTCGCTAAATCCGCAGATTCTGATACAGAAATCCTGAACTCGCCATTTTTGTATTAGCCAGGCGCAGGCGATAATCGCCAAATATTGTTCCCGTCGTATTTTTTCGTATTTCATTTACAATATAGTACTTTCACCCATTTTATTTAAAATGTATAACTTTAATTTAAAATTCAAATATTTAAAATTTATGACTCAATTATTGCTTACAAAAAAAAAGTAATAAATAATACCATAAACCAGTGGTTCCCAAACTTTTGGGCTCCCGGACCCCTTTTTGGGAAGAATTTCTAAGGCGGAGCCCCTTAAACCCACGGTACTCTATGGTTTACAAATTAATGTTTTTTATGCCTATGGAGCAGAAAAAAATCTGCTGAATATGAGCGAGTCTGAACCAGTAGTTTCCAACATTAGGTCAAGGTTTTCAGTTTGGCCCTTTTCTTGATACAGAAATTCTGAATTCATACTAGAAATTTTGAAAATCAAATTTTCTATTATTTAACCTCTTAAAAGTTTTATGTAATATTACTATTATTGGACAGAATAAATTACAAATAAGGACTAAAAATCACTTTTTTGTATTGAATTATCTGCCTTGTAAATCCGCCAAGTACAGCGAAAATTATAGTTAAACATTTGTGGTTTTTGAAAGGTGTTAGTAACGAAGAAAAAAAAAAACTCTTCTTACCCGAGCGACGTTCGAGCAGTATTGTTAACCCTTTCAGGGTTTGACGGGTACTTGTATTCGTAAAATGTTGAATAATTGAATGACATCAGTATTTACAAGAAAATTTATTTGTAAACCATTAAAATTTTATTTTCGCGTACTTAAGAAGGATCAAATTTTCATTAATAAATTCGGATGACAATGTGGCAATTAGGGATTAAAATTATGTGATGCCATAGCGGCATCACGGCCCTTTAAAGGGTTAATGACATCCATTTTTAAAATAAAAAATATTATTTCGGGATTTTCAATATGAACTCGGAATTAAAGATAAAAATAATAACCACATACACACAGAAAAAAAGGTAAATTATACAGCTTTCGTTTACAAAGAGAGACTTCTGTATAATCCCAGTAGCAGGGTACTTGTCCTAAAATTTCACGACCAAGAAATTCTTCGGTACCAGTATTTTCTTATGGAAAAATCTCTTCTTAACCCCTTGGGGGACGAGCGACACGTATACGTGCCACATGAAGCGCTCAGAATCCTTGTTTTTCCTCACCAGTAAAATTTTACTGTAAAATTTGCCTTATTTAATCAGTGCATTTTGTCGATTCAAGAAAACACAAATTTCTGTTTTTAAAAAACGGTGACAAAAGATTAAAAATTTCCTAAAAGGCTCCCGTCCCGAAGGGGTTAACCCCTTAACCTACAATGACGGGCATAGCCCGCGTACGATTATCGAGCCAAATGTAAATTCTTCTTACCACTAAAATTTCACAGTAAATATAGCTTAATTTAATTATCGAAATTCCATGATTAAACAAGCAGAAAATTTCTATTATATTTTAGTGGTAGCTATGGATTTACCAAACCGTGGAGCTGTTAGAAGTAAATCGTAGGTTAAGGGGTTAAATAAGGTAAAATTTCGTGCGTTTAACCTAGATTTATTTTTCCATAAACAAATAGTGATATTTTTCCTAAAAAAATACCTTAAGCGTACGATCCCTGCAGTAGGATAATAGCGAAAGGAAAGAAATGCGGAGGCCCAGTCGCCCAAGAGTAATAATATAATATGAATCGCCTCTGAGCTTCTTCTTTAGAACCATTTTTTAAAAATACATTTAGAAGGAGATCATCGTTTCAGTGTTTAAGTGGGCGGGGCAAAATCTATAACCTGTATTGTTAGGTGTAGCATCGTTCACTTTTTTTTGGATGTTTTATTTGAAGTATTTAGCTATTAATTATAGTTTTGAAAGAATCTTTCACCATTGTTTTTGCCTCAAAATAGACGTACGGTTAAAAACTAAACATGTTAAAAGAACAGCAACTAGTAAAAAAACTTTACTAACAAAACGGGATATATGGATGGGATTAAATTTATATCTGGACGGGTACACACTGACGAAAAGTCTAAGCAAGGGGTGGAGCTGAGCAAAAGTTTAGATTGTTAGTGTGATGACAAATGTAAAGAACCAATATGTATTTTAAAAATTGCTACAGTCTTATTTCTGATAAGGGAATGTGGCATCATAACATAAGAATCTTAGCCAATGCCGAGATCAATTAAAGCAAAATTTAAAAGAGGGGTTGTTAAATGATACAAGATGTTAAAAACAATGCGTTTTCAGCATCATACATGGCTTTAAAAATTAAGTACAATTATGTAAAACGGCATAGAAAATTTAAATAAGAATTAATAAAAATAAAATAAACAGATTAAAGGAATTAAAGTTGCAAAAAGGCAAAAGAAAGCTACTTACACAGCGTATATAAATATTAAATTAATCTAATGAGAGTTTATTAAATGATACAAGATGTTACAAAAAAGAGGTTTTAATCAACAAACATTGCAGTACTATGAAAAACAGTATATACAAATAACATAAACAGATTAAAGAAATTAAAGTTAGATAAAAAAAAAAAGAAATATATATACACAAATGAAATTCACACAGAATATAATATAAATAGGCGGAGCTCCAACGAACAAAACTGTTCTCCCTTTTGTTCGGCAAGCAAAGATAACCGCACTGGAGCGTCTTTGCTCTTTCATTTCACATTGTGCATTCGATTCAGAATACTATTTCCTGTAGCTTATTTTAAATCGAATTTTTAAAACACATTAAATGCAGACACATAAAATAAAGTAATTGAAACCAAAAATATTATATAGAAAATAGATACATCTATAATGCAAAAGATTTCCTTATTTTTAAAAATATACTATTTTTCAACCCAGTGATGTATTTCTTTTTTACACACACACATAAATTGCTACATACTTTCGGAAAATTTTCCCTTGCAATATGCTAATTTCTTTCATGTTTCGTTTATTTTCCTGGAATGTCGCGGAGCCCCTGAAAAGTATAGGCGGAGCCCCAAGGGCTCCGCGGAGTACACTTTGGGAACCTCTGCCATAAACCATGACATTTAATTTCAACATCAAAGCTTTGTTTTAATTTACCACGGAAAAATTGTTTGTGACAGTCACATGAAAAGGACTATTATAATACTGATGACATGATATTTACAATATTTGGCGATTTATCACCTGCTCCGCTTGGCATACAAAAAGTGAAGCGATCAACCCGGAACTATTGATGACAGTCACATGACTTAAGCTTTTATTATATAGATTATACGTGTTTATTACAGAGTTTATTTACCAAATGACCCATTGCTACCACTAAATTTTAATAGTGTTTCTCGTCGTATTTAATGACAGAATTTCTGAGATTTAATAAAGCAAAGAATACTATTAAAATTTAGTGATGAAAATCAACCATTTGGGTCGGAGCGCTCTCATCCCTTTTATTAAAAATGCATAATTATTAAACCCTTCGGGACGAGCGTCTTTTACAGAATCTTTAATCTTTTATTACCGGTTTTTCAAAACAGAAATTTTTGGCTAATTAAATCGGGAAAATGCTCGGATTAAACAAGACAAAATTTACAATAAAAATTTACTGGTGAGAATAACCACAAATTCTGAGCACCTTATGCGGCACGTATACCGGTCGCTCGTCCCCCATGGTTTAGTTAATTATACTTGTGACCCTAGCTGGCTCTCCATGCCTCTGGCAAAAACTTTATATTTTCATATAAAATAAAATGTAATTAATTCATCAATGACACGGAATGATTTTCTAATTATTCGAATTTCATCTAATTAAAAAATGATTTAGGTATACATACCTCGATTTATCTTTTATAACGGTTTATGTAAATGATCATGTCTTATACTAGAACTTTCTCAAAGAATATTCGAAACACTTCTGTGGTTTCAAACTAAACATTTAACCTCTTAACTAATAAAAAATAATGTTAAGTCTGCAACTTTTAATGAGCCTGTGAAAAGCGACTTCAAAGTTAAGTCAAATATGCATTGCTTGCTTTATAATTTGCACTGACGTCTTGAGTCAGTCATGACTGATAATTATAAACAATGAAGTTTATAGCAATAAATAATGAGTGGGCCGAATCTTCGACAGCATTTTCGCCGAAAACGAATTTTCGGTGAAACTCTGATTTTGAGCCAAAAACGAATTTTCGGTCTATCTCTAATCATAAGTGACATACATACACACACATTACAATCATGTGGAACATTTGCTGTAAAAGCTGACCAAAGTAATATCTTTTCACGAGTACATAAAAGACAAACATTTTCCTCTGTCTGTACTAATAAAAGACAGTATCGATCTGTGTGTGTGTGTGTGTGTGCGATGGCTAGCAAAATCTACAGTACGTACGAGGCTGAAAATTTTTGTAAGCCATCCCAAAGTGTCTCCTGAGACCCCTAAGACTCAGAATGTTAAATTTCTAATAGTTAGTTGAGTTATTAATTAAATATCATAACTCACTCTCATGAAAATATCATCTATTTGATCCCCGGTCAAGGAAAGCACATGCTCATGAACGCAAACCCATTAACGCATCGGGAGCTAGCGAAGAAACGTTTTTCGACTTTATTTCTGTTTTTTTTTTTTTTTTTTTTTTTTTTTTTTTTTGTTATTGTTTTATTTTAATCCAAATTGATCAAACTGCTCGGTGCAGTTAAAAGTTAAAGACACATTCCGACAGGTAGCAACATCTTACATCTCAAATACCACAATCAATTCGAAAAAACGTCGTAGTTACCCTTTGAAAAAAAAAAAATTAAAAAATGATCGTTTTTCCGAAAAAGTTTTTTCCCCTTATTGCAACGCCCCTTCAGGTCGCAATTCTAGAGGTACAGAAAAACCAATAATATGTTCAAAGCGGAAATCTTCTTCTAACCGATAGTGCATTTGGTTTTTAAAAATATGAAGTTTAATTTTTTCAGATACACCGGCGAATGCAGGTCCCTTCGCCTCACGGAGACGATATTTTTTCTACGCTAAAAGTAACTAAACTTCCGCATTTTAGTACAATATTTTTAGAGCATTTCAATATATCAAATTTACATCCCCTATAAAAATTTCGAAACGTTCGGATAAATATTAATAATTTTACAAAAAAAAAAAAAAAAAAAAAGTGCGAAAATTTCGACAAAATCAGTTAAAACCCGAGTGTTTCGTCGCGGTTTCGCCCCTCCAGGTCGCAATTTTAGAGGTACGGACAAACCAAGAATATGTTCTTAACCAGGGAGAACGTGCGCCGGGCCTGATAGACCCAGAGTGCGTACGGTTTTTACAATTGTAACCACTACCTTTTTAAAAGTAATCTTCAACTTCTTTTATCGCAAAATTGTTTCCGATTAAATAAGGTGATGATTATTATTTGTATTTATTGGTGACAAAGTAAAAACCATTCTTACCATGTGTATGCTCGGGATCTCCCGGGTTAAAGCAGAAACCTTCTGCTAATCGATGATACATTTAGTTTTAAAAATATGAACTTTAACCGTAGCAAATGTACCGTCGATTGCATGTCACTTTACGCCTGACGGAAAAGATATTTTTTTCCGCGCTAAAGGTAACTAAACGCCGTTAATTTAAAACAATATTTTTAGAGCATCTAAATAGACCAGATTTACAGCACCTACAAAAATTTTGAACGTTCGGACGGGTAGAAACATTTTTTACAAAATGAAATGTGCGAAAATGTCGAGGAAATCAGTAAAAATCTGAGTGTTTTTCGCGATTTCGCTCGCTTTCGGTACGCATAGACTCTAAAATTACGCAAAAATCAAATTACGCAAAAAAACGTATACTTTCAATTCAATATTTTTTCCCCATTTTTTCATTAAAAAATATAAATTCAAACAAAATGGAGTTAAAGATATAAAATCATATATATCTGAGGTTCGTTTAAGGGTCATTCATCACGGGCCGAGTCAACGCCAGGTGACTCAGCTAGTATATCATAAAGTAATATAATTTTTTGTGTGTCCCTATAAACGAACTATAAATGCTACTTACTCCATAGCTGCCAACTTTTACGCTTTTTTGCTACCACTAAAATTTAACAGAGATTTTCGCCTTCTTTAATCGTGAGATTTAGACGATTAAATAAGACAATATTTACTATACAATTTTAGTGGTAAGAAGAAGGCGTAAAAGTTGGCAGCTATGTTACTCCATTCTCTGTAGAATGCGTATTGAAGTCCACTTCAATTACACCTATCAATTTCACTATGTTTGGTGAATCTTAACATCACTAAAATGCAACAGAATTCTTTTGTTTGTCCCTGTACACAAAATATAACAGCTACATACTTCCCCTACAATAGGGAACATGCTATAATAAACCTTAAATGTTATATCAGTGTCGTGGAAGCCCAATTACATTTAAGAGAGTTAAAGCGCGATCAGAGAGATAGACGGACAGATAAACCAAAGTTATAAACACTTTTTTTTTTAATTCATACGGTTAACCCCTTGAGGGGCATATTTTATCCCACTTATGATTATCTGCACCAGAAAAATTTTATTAATTTTTACTTTTCTAACTTTGGTGTGAAAAAGGTCTTAAGATTGCTTTTCTTTATTTTGCAATAAATCTTTTTGCTCATTCCGGTGTGGATTCGAGATTACAGAAACACAATTACTTGCCCCTCAAGGGGTTATGTTATGCGAGCGTTCCTGCGCGCAGTAGAAACACTATTTATGTCTTAAAAGTAATAAATATTAAAAATATTCCGATAAATTTCGTCCAAGTGAATCTGATAGTTTTAAGATTACAATGTTTAGTCATTCATTAATTTACGGCATTTAAAACATACATTTCCCCTTAAACTATATAAGGAAGTATACCCAGATAGCATGAACATTAGCAGCAAGTTTGATTTTTTCAGACATTATCTTGCCGAGAGAAATTCGAAGCAAATTTTCCGCAAGGTATACCATCCCCCACTTGCATGAGTAGTTTGCTGTGAAACTGATGGCAAGACTGTCTTTAATTCACGAAAGTGACGAAAGCAAAGAATCTCTCTGTTGAGAGAATAGACAATCAGCACATACGCAGAAACTGCAAAAAATTTATTCAGTTGGCACCGCTTTTTCTAAACGCTATACTTATGAAATACCAAAAAAAGGTCGTATTAAAAAGTACAAATACTACTTTAACTTGTTTCTGATGATGAAAACGGTGCGTGTACCTTCTAACTGTGTGCTCGCATTAATAGACCTGATCAGGTTTATGGACCTCTCCGAAGGGGTTAAACTCATAGTGTAATAGTTGTAAACAAATAGTGGGGCGTAGAAAGATTACTACTTTGCAGTAAGTTTTCAGTATTTTTTATTCCTTGTTTGCCGTAAATTTGCGATAAATTTGACGCAGCATGAATTTAATTTGCCCGACAAGTTAGCTGCAAGTTCAAAGTGTGGTCACTTCGGCGTTTGCGTTATCTTGCTGAAGTCTTGTGATGAACTTTCAGTCTTGTCATGCTGAGCTTGCTGCAACTTTGCAGGTTTTAAAAGCAAGACTGCTGCAAATTTTCTGCTACCGTATTTTCCGGTGTATAGCCCGTAGATCAAACAATTCAGTTTGGACCCAGAAATTTTATTCACTATTTGAAGACCAACATTTACCGTGATCTAAAAAGTTACATTTCATTTTAAAGAATTTCTGGGTCGTAACACGATTGTTTGATCCACGGGCTATACACCGGAAATCGCGGTAATTAAAAATGCTATCTGGGTAATGTTTAACTCTGAAATTAACAATTTCATTTTTTATTTAGATTTCGTAAGAAACACTACCTGTTACATTCTCCCTTATGTTGGAATTTGTGAAACATTTTTGCAGATCTACGCCGATCATAGCATCTAGAAACCCAAATCCACCCTAATATATATTCTACTTATGTAGTTTCTTGATGCCTTTCTATAAGAAATTCCATTTTATGATGCACGTTTATCATCTCGCATGGTCTATATTAAACTTCACATTCAAAATGATCATATTATTTGTTATTTGTATATTTATATTAATAAATATTAGCTACCAGTCATTAATTCCAATTTTATTTTGTATAATGTCATTGTAATGTATTGATGCTCAATTTATTAATTTTATTTTTAGTAAAAGGGAAAAGAAGATGGATTGTAATTATATAATGGTTATATATATATGTACATATATATATATATATATATATATATATATATATATATATATATATACATATATATATATATATATATATATATATATATATATATATATATTTACATTATGTATCACTTTTTTATGGACACTATAACCTCTGCACAAATTTCTTCCAGTTAATTAATGGGCAAAATCGGACGAAGGGTTGGAAATGGGGAGGGTTTTTGCGAAAACAGATAAAGTTTCATAACTTCTTAATTATGATACATATCGAATCGGTTTAAAGTTATTATTATTTCCAGGAAATGGACGAAAAATGTATGTATGAAAGATTTTTTATAAAATTAAAAGTGGCCTCTAGGGGCGAAAAAAGTAAGGTTTTAAGAAGAAAATCAATTCGTCAATTCTCAATATGTAAAATCCACTTAAATTTACTCTAAATGTTCTTAATATTATATACAACTTTTATACTGACAAGTTTTGAATAGGAAAAACTCTTACGGCAAAAGAAAAAAAGACTGGGGGAGGGGGTTGTAGAGCAAAAAAAAAAAAAAAAAAATCACATTAACATGATTCTGATAAAACCAACTCTTACAGAAGAATAGAATTAAAAACTCGTCAATAAGCGGCGAGATAAAATTATTAAACTGGGTTTATCTCTAATCTTGATTTAGTTTTTGTTGGTGAAATTAGTACTTAACTTCGAAATCTACCTGTATCTGTCGGCCTGTGCCGGCAGGGATTTTTTCTTCTTTGCAGATCTCTTAGTAAACTTATGTTAAAATTAAATGAAAAAGGAGTATGAGCATGTAACGACCGAGCGCCACTTGGCTGATAAAAATTAAAGCATTAATCAGCAAATAAAAAGCTTGATAATTCAGAGATTTAAAATATGTATAGCTTGAGAATTTGGTTGTTTAGGTTTCACGACGCCGATATCCTAATGCCTGCGACTTTGCAATGTGAGTTCTGTAGGAATTTAATAGAATTCAGCAAAACTCACATTGCTAAGTCTGCATCCATTAGACCGTTTTTCAAGCTTTAAACGCATAATTGTCAAATATTAGATACATATGCAACAGTATATGGTTGTTGAGACCGGATTCTCCGTCCAGACCGTACAGAAAAACAAGCAAATAACGACATTTTAGTTTTAATATTTATAAGTTATTGTAACTTAAAATTTTTTGCGAAAAAGTACGATTATACTTTGTACTAAAACCAGGAAAGACTAGAATGACAATAGATTATTTGTTTGTTTGTTTTATTGGACACATGCATCAGACTTGAGTGCTTGACAACAAGGCCCGCTTATAAGTCATCGTCGATATACAAGGACGAGATAGCACAATGAAATTTACAGCACAGAGAATTTTTACATCCGGGAGCTCCACAAAGAGTGTGCAATGGAGCCAGCGGGAGTCTCCTACGCTCTAAAGTGATTAGCAGCGTGGTGTCTTAACCACTCGGCCGCGGAGGCCCCGCAATAGATTAATGTTGTTAGATTATGTTCGTATTTATTAACCCCTTGAGGGGTAAGCAATTGCGTTTGTGTAATTAGGAATTCCCACCGGAAATTTACAAAAAAGAAAAAAAATTCAAAATAAGGAAAAGCAATTTTGCAACTTTTTTCTACCAAAATTAAAAAAGTAAAATTTCATAAAATGTTTCTGGTGCAAATCTTCATTAATCGTAGGTGGGATATAATATATCACGCCTACGATTAATGAAGATTTGCACCAGAAAATTTTTATAAAATTTTACTTTTCTAACTTTGGTAGAAAAAGTAGTAAAATTGCTTTTCATTATTTTGCAATAAAATTTTTTCAAGATTCCGATGTGAATAATACATTACAGAAACACAATTACTTCCCCCTGAAAGGGTTAATTGATGCCCTTTCAATATCTTTATTTAGATACAAATAATAATTTTCAAAATAACAGATTGCCGATTGACTTTCTATGTTATATTTAAAATCGCCTTTGTTAAATAATATACGAACTTTACAGACGGTGCACTGATAACATTTGACAACCCTGTTTCTACACTGACACAAATAAACTGACAGTTTGTTTTGTACCAAAACAAATAATATATTAATATTTATGTCATGATCCTTCTGCTTATGTTGTTAGACAACATCATATCTGATAGCTTCCAGATATTAGTTACAAAAATAACTGACCAAACAGAATGTTACTTTCATAATCCCATCCGTTACACTTGTGTAAAAGAAAGATATTATGACATATAAGCTGAGCAAAATAAATTTTGAAAAAGTGTTTCTGTAGAAAATATAACTGTCGATACAATCTAATTTATTATTTTTATAAAAATGATGAGTAAATTTAAAAAATAATTTTTCTTTTCGATTTTGTTTCTGAAAGAAAAAGTTTTACTCGTAAATAAAATTAACACTTTCATCGCGAGGGACGAGATAACTCGTCTTCCAGGAATATTAGCTATCAATCAAAGAAAAATCAATTCGTACCGGAAAATTCTGTTATTTAATTATTAGACATTGATTCCGATATCTAATCTCTAATAATTACCGGGCAGAATTTTCCCGTGCGAATTGATTTTCCCAAACGGAGACGACATTTTATTATTATTTTTATGTTTGTAAGGACAAACAGATCATTAGAGTGAGAAATGTTATTGATTATTATTTTTAAAGTAAAATAAACAAGTTTTAAATGAATTTGTGTTTTGTTTCATTTTAGCGCTGCAAGGAGCGGCAATGAATTTGTGTTTTGTTTCAATTTTAGCGCTGCGAGGAGCGGCAATGAATTTGTGTTTTGTTTCAATTTTAGCTCAGGCTCTTAGCGCAGAGCGTGGGACAAAGGCGCGCCATTGCCGCGATGAAAGTGTTAAAGGAGATTAAATCATGTGAAAGATTCATGAGTTAATCAGTTAAATCATAGATGTTTAATTATCGTAGTTCATATGTTTATTAACCTCGAAAAAACGTTTCGACCACTTTTCAATGCCACAGAATAAATTTACCTACATTTATCCATTGGGCATAATTTGTATTTGTGAGGTTCCAAGATTTATATTATTTAAAAAAAATATTAATGGAAACCACTGGAACATTTATAAAACAATGACATGAGAAAATAAAACTTTTAATTTAAAGAAATATAAAGTTTTATTACGAATTTGTTATTTTTTTCTTAGTACCTTTGCGACTATTGTCGCATTCACAATTTTAAATTTTTTGTCACCAGATTTTCAAAATAGAAGTTTTTGTTTAATTAAATTGTTGAAATTCTACAATGGACTTGCAATGGAACTCTTGCAAAGTCAGAGTCACGTGCTTTGGGGAAATACGCAAGGTCTCATGTCATAGAGCAGCATCTGTCCATTTTCTTGTGACACAGAGTCACGTGCTTCGGGGAAACTTTTTCGATACCGCAGCATCGAACCCAAGGGGTGAATACGGACCTTTAAATATGCAAAATTTTCTATTATTAAATACTAGTGTAAAAATCTAATTATTGCATGTAGTGATCGACCCAATGAAAGATTTTATTATCGAGTGAATCATTCGGAAAAGTGCAAAAACATAGTTTCCAATCTTTATATATTTTTTAATCAATTACCACCAGAAAGATTGTAAGAAAAAGAAGTTAAAGTATCGAACCCAAGGGGTGAATACGGCACTTTAAATATGCAAAATTTTCTATTATTAAATACTAGTGTAAAAATGTAATTATTGCACGTAGTGATCGACCCAATGAAAGATTTTACTATCGAGTGAATCATTCGGGAAAGTGCAAAAACATAGTTTCCAATCTTTATATATTTTTTAATCAATTAACACCAGAAAGATTGTAAGAAAAAGAAGTTAAAGTATCGAACCCAAGGGGTGAAAACGGCCCTTTAAATATGCAAAATTTTCTATTATTAAATGCTAGTGTAAAAATCTAATTATTACACCTAGTGATCGACCCAATGAAAGATTTTACTATCGAGTGAATCATTCGGAAAAGTGCAAAAACATAGTTTCCAATCTTTATATATTTTTTTATCAATTAACACCAGAAAGATTGTAAGAAAAAGAAGTTCAAGTATAGTTGCCAACATGTTATTATTAATCAATTACCTTCAGAAGTTTTGAAGTTAAAAAGAATATTTATATTTTTATGGAGTTCTTAAATTAATTCTTATTAAAATAAGAAATTTATTTTCCAATTCAAATTTCTGGTAGAAATTGAATAATAATAATAATAATAATAAAACAAAGATTGGCAGCTATGCTTTTGCGTATGCCCATTCATTAGAACAGTAAAATCATTCATTCCTCTCATCACTAATTGTAGGCAGGGTTGCCAGTTTGACCTTTATTTTCATGAACAGAACTTCAATTTCACAAGAAATTCTTAATGAAGAATATTTACTTTAGTTTATAATGTAATGCCTGTCATTAAAAAAAAAAAGTAAAATATAATAGGAAGTTTCAGGTGTGAATTCGAAATTTTGGAATGAAAAAAAAGGCCAACTGGCAAACCTGATTGTAGGAGCCCTATACCGACGCGACGCTTAACCCCTTGAGGGGCAAGCAAAAATGTCTATAAATAGTGAATTATCACCGGAACAATCGAAGAATTTTATTTTTAAATAAGGAAAAGCACTATTTCAACGATTTTCCTCCAAAGTTAAAAATATAAAATTTAGTTAAAATTTTCTGGTGAGAATCTTGTTTAAATTAGGTGGGATATATTTTATCCCACGGCCCCTCAAGGGGTTAAAAGGAAGGGGTGAACAATCAGATACAATGATGTCAGTTCGCTACTTTTTTAGTCAGATTACTTAAGGGCAGTTGGAAGGTCAAAACCTAAAATATATCGATTTTTCGATTTTTTAAGATTCTGAATCTACCATTTCTCCTCTTATTACTGATATATTACTTTTGTTTCTACGGCAACCAGAAGTTGGAAAATTTTTAGTAATTCTGTTTGTTTATCTACATTACTACTAGTGCATTTATTTACGTTAACATAGCTGCCAACTCTTACGCATTTTTCTTACCACTAAAATTTTATGGTAAATATTGTATTATTTAATCGTCGAAATATCAAGATTAAAGAAAGCAACAATCTCTATTAAATTTTAGTGGTTGCAAAAAAGCGTAAAAGTTGGCAGCTATGCGTTAAACTTGATTTTCTCAAAAAGTTCTTTTTTAACTTCGATGTACCTTTTTGAAAAAACTATTATACATTACGCTTTGAAATTTTGCTTGCACATTCTATACATATCCCTGTTTAATCTGAAGTGAATTGTTTAAACTCACAAAAATAACTGTTTTCATTATTATCATTATCTTTGAAACAATTGCATGTTTTTTTAAATTTGAATGTGGCTTCTACTTCAGATTTAAAAAAAAATCTAAGCTTTATTTAAATATAAATTTAACTTCAGATTATTAGGTATTTCATTATTTTATGCATAAAAAAATTTCAAGTCCGTATCTTTAGTAGTTTATGAGAAAAGGTACATTAATTTAACATGGCTGGTGTTGGGATTCCAACTGCCCTTAATTGGAACCAATTTTTAAAAAAATTCATATTCTCCTTATTTCCCGATTTTCAACTTATTTAATCTGTCTTTAAATAAGGGGAATATTTTCATTTTAAAAACCTGGTAGCAATCAAGCCATCGGATATAATAAAAAAAAAAGCAATTTAACAAATTATAACGACCATTTGGAAAATTATTTTTTCAAAGACTAAAATTTAAGACATAAAAAATTGCACGTAGTTGATCATACATTACGTACGCCATGGATTACATTTTTCGGTACTGTAAATTTTACTTCTACGGAGCTGGTCATACATTACGTACGCCATGGATTAAACATTAATATTCCTGAACCCATTTTAAATGAAATTTCATTCTTAAACTTCTAAACACCCCACAATATTACTTTTTACACCGTCGTATAGAGAAAAAATGTACTTTTAAATGCAATTTGTTTGAAAGCTGTATCTCAATTTGTTTCTGAGTTATTAATTTTTTTTTTGTATTTTTTATTACTTTTTTGTCATAGTGGCAACAGAAGTATCCATCTCTGTTGAAAGTAAAGGGAAAGTACAAATTACTGTATAGACCAATCAGAAAACGAATAAAATGCGGATTCAATTAATAAAAAGCTTCAGATATGTTTTTGATTTCCTACCTTGACCGAGGACAATAACCATTTTTCCAAATGGTTAAAAATTATAAAAATAAAAGTGGATTATTTGAAAAACATTCTTTTATAAGCATTTAACCTTTTCACTCCCTTGACCACATATGAGGACGTTTTTTTTTTTTTTATAATTAAATTACTCTCAGTAATAAAAAATAAAAAAAATTGACAATAACTTATTCACTACAGAATCCCCCAATAAGAGGTAAAAATTTTATGATTTGGCTGCACCGATGTACAGTTAGACATATAAACAAGTTGGAAATTGCATGTCAAACGTAGCAAATGAGGTGCGTTCGTACTATATCTAGTTTTATAAATATATTTTACACCGCATATTGTACTGAATGGATATTTTAATGCACTTCATAAGTGCATATCAATTTCATTCTGTTCGAAAGGCTGTTACATCATTAAAATACACTTGAAATAATTTTTTCCATTTGGCCGTAATGTAACAGGAAACTTTTGGCTGTTTCATAATTAAACTATACATCCGATTTTCATAAAATTTGAAATTACTCGACAAAATTTGCAACAATTATCTGTTTAAAATTTCAGAGCATTTGGTTGGTTAGCTAATTAATAAACATTAATTAGTAAATAATACTTTTAGTAATTAATTGAAATTTATGAATTCAAATTTTAAATATAAAATCATTCTATTTATTATTAATTGAAAAAATGCTTTTATATGACTGTTAGATAGAAATACTATGTTCAAAAGTATTTCAATTAAATTAATATATTTAACCCCTTGAGGGGCGGTGGGATATATTATATCTAATCTAATTTTAACTAAGGTTTGCACCAGAAACTTTTAATTAAATTTTACTTTTATAACTTTGGTGGAAAAGTATTGACTTATAAAAAATCAAAAAATTTTAGAAAATACAAAAATATATCTAGTTGTTGTAATGCTATACTTAAACTTTCTTTTAGACTCTTCCTTCCTTTTTACTTTTTTGTGAGCTCTTTTCCCATCCATTCCCCAGTTAGATTTTTTTACTTTTATGCCCTCACTGCTACCAGCTATGAAAATTCGCTTTTCCATTTAACCTGCACAATCTTATGTGACGGGGATGTGGGGCAAGTGGCCCCGGGCTCCTCGACCAAACCGTCTAGAATCGAATATTGAAAATCATCTTTCCCTATTTTGAAGCAAAATTTTTCGAATTTTCCGGTGTGAATGCAACATTAGAGGAACGTAATTGCTTGCCCCTCAAAGAGTTAAAGGATATGTTAATATTCTGAAGCATTTCTAGCTGAATAACTATTCTTATCAAAATTTTATCATACTTGTAGAACATGTTATATAATATCCGTTTCCGAACGTTTTTGCGCTCTTTTACAAATCAACTCTAAGCATAGACGCAAAATTTACGAACCATTTAAACTCCGCATTCCATAAATTTTCGGGTTTTTTTTTTTCCAGTTTTGACTGTTTAGTCATTCCCTTTAAATCGATTTACTCCAATGGGTAAGCTTGTTATAAGCATTCGAACGTTTGGGCATTCGTGCGTTAAAAGCTTTAGAAAAACTCAATTACTCTTCTGCTGCAAGGAATTTCCATTTTTAAACTCGTTTCTCTTTTTTTATCGCAAGATTTTTTAAATTAATTTATGATATTGAAAACTACCTGAAAATTCCTTATTTAAAATTATTCTTCAAAACGCTTCAACTTTTCCCTTTTGTTATTATTATTTTTTTCATATTATCGTTCTGGCCCAAAGAGGAAATGTAATTATTGTACTATGTAATTATTGCCTTCTCAAATCCAAACGGGCAACATTTTGACATTCATTTTTCTTTAATGCATTCACGTACTCTTATTCAGAAATTGTGAAAAGGATTAGTTTTGTCCATTTTTCGATAATGGTTGATGATTCTTCAGTAAATGCTGTCACAGTTGACGTTTTGTGCTAAATTTTCTTACACGAAAAACAGTAGTTGTAAAAAAAAGTAGCCATATAAAAGCAGTCAAGTTAAATGTCTGGATTAAACTTCAATAAAAATATTTCGATTCGAACTGGAAATTTCTTTCTCAAATAAATTAAATATGTACCACGGAAAAATAAGTAAAATAAATAGGTTAAATAATTAAAAGAAAAAAATTCTGGTTTAAAATATTTTTATAACACTTGAGTAAAATTTTCAGCCCTTCCAATGTTTAACCCTTTAATTCTTGCCCCCGTCAATATCACGAGCTGAGGTGTCGTTCGTTATTTCTCGTGCCCCTCATATTTCCGGGCTGGAGATTTACTGCTGGAAAAAACTTCTGAAACCAGAAAAAATTAACTGGTATTTCCGTGTGAAGTCTTTGAATAGCAACGTTTGGTTTTGGTTGTTGACGCTGAGTGGGATGTTGGACTTTGTATTGCATGTTTCGAAATATATCACACTAAAAAAAAAAAAATATTAATAATCAAAATTTAATATGCACAATATTATTTCAAATATTACTTGTAAAAATTTGTTTGATGAGGATAAATAAAGATCTAAAATGTGAAAAATAAAGGTCTTATTCGCATTGATTTGTATGGTGTAAAACAAATATTAAAACACATAATTCTCGCATGATGACTGCTCCACAGATGTGAATTTGTTCTATAACATCTTTTTTTTCGCCTTAAAAAAAAGTAATTGCATATTTCATATAGAAGCCTTATAATTATTCAATATCTGTAATAAAAAAATAGGTACTTTTTTGATGGTTTTTCCAAATATTAAGCTACCGTGAAGGAGTTAAGAAATATTGTTCGAAAATCGAAACACACTAAAGTAAAAAGTCTGTTTCTGCGTAGTAGAATAGAATACTCCTTTACAAGACAAATTTATTCAGATGTCAAAATTGGTCAAAACGTTTCCATCCATTTAAAAACCGCACTATTCTAAATTTCGTACTCCAGTATTTCCGTTTTAATTACTCTTTAATTCTAATTATATTTATTAGAAGGGACGACAAGAGTTGCGAAATTACATGTAAAACAACTATTATTGATTTGTTTTATCTCTAAATTTATCCTTCAGCAAGGAACAAAAAGAAAAAATATAATAATAGGAAAACCGATACTGGGTTCATTTGCATTTCATGTTACGCCGCAAGATTGTGTGCTCATGAAGACTTTTCCATCTAATAGCTGCGGTAGCAGCCTTACCGATTTATGTGAAAAAGAGATGGCAAGCTGGGCATCGTCCTCGTGGCTTAGTGCTAGAGCATTGGAGCGCTCTTCCAGGGTTCCGGGTTCGATTCCGGGCTTGAACATTTTTCACTCTGTTGGTTTACGCTTAGATAGCAAAGTGATAATTCACGTCTTTAATATTAAAAAAAAATAATATTTATGCAATTTAGGGGAAAAAAAGTATCGCGTCTGAAGCAACTAACATTTATGCACTTTTTTTACGGAGACTACTTGAGGGATTTCCGTACTTTTTTTTAATATTTTATTTAATAACTAATTTATAAATTCACAGATCGGCAAGAAATAAAAATACAAAAGTTACGAAATTTTGAAAAAAGTACCTTTTTTTCAAAATTAACATAACTATTACGTTTTCTATTTTTCTTTCCTTCAGAAAGATCTATTTATAGATTTGTTTATGCTAAAAGTATTTTGATAAAAAAAAATATTTTTTGAAAGTTTTTTTTTAAAATACGAGTATAGTCATGGAAGTTTGTGTAGGTGGCAATCAGATCCTGGTTCTTCTCTCAAAACTTACCCTCTTCTGCTTTCCTCTACTTCTCTTTCTATCTGTCTCTCTGCCCGTCTGTCTGTGCGTCACAAAAAGAGAGAGAAATTTTATTTTTGGAATGGCTTGTTTATTCTTTTTTATGTATAGTGATGGAAATTGGCGTAATCTGTAACAATACCCTTCTTCTATTCACATAATTTTTTCTCTACTTCTCCCTCTCGTTGTCTGCCTGTTCTTTTGTCTGTGTGTCGCAGAAAGCGAGAGCTAATTTGTTTTTTCAGAATATTATTTTTTAAATATAGTGGCGGAAGTTTGGCCTAGGCTGTAATCACTCCGAGGTTCTACTCGCAAAAACCTTCCTCTTCTTTTCCTTTTCATATCACTCTGCTCGTCAGAGAGTTCGAGAAATAATTTGTTTTTGATTTTTTAATTCTAATACAGTGGTGTAGTTTGCGTAGATCAGATCCTAGTTCTAGTAACAAAACTTTCTTCCTCTCCTCCTCCCGCCCCCTTCTCTGTCCCTCTGTGTGTCACAGAAAGCACGAGAGAATTTATTTTTGGGAGTTTTTTTTTAAAATATAGTGGTTGAAGTGTGTTTACGGTTTAATCAGGCCTTGGTTATACTCACAAAACTCACAAATCTCTTCTTCTTCTCCTATCTCTCTGCCTGTTTATTTGACTGTCTGTCACAGAAAGCAAAAGAGAATTACTTGTCAGTGGCTTTCTTTTTTTTTTTTTCAAATATTGTGGTGGAAATTTTCCTAGGCGGTAATCATTTTTTTTTGTTCTACTCACAAAATTCTATTACTCCTCCTTTCCTCTTCTCTCCCACACCCCCCCTCTCTCTGACCGTCTCTTTGCCCGTCTGTATGTCTTTGTGTCACAAAAAGCGAGAAAGAACTTTTTTTCAGATTTTTTTTTAAATATAGTGGGGGAATTTTGCTAGGTGGTCATCAGGTCCTGGCTCTACTCAGTGTTGCCAGTGGGCTACTTTATATAAATTCAGATTACTTGATTGGCACGTCTTCTTTGAAATTGTAAAATTCGCCTTATTTAAAGCTATATTAATTAAGGCGAAAACAAGGGGAATTTTAGCATTTCAGAAAAGTGGTGTCGCCGGTGAAGTGGTTAAAAAAATTAGCCCTCTTCAACACTGGCTCTACTCACAAAACTCTTCTTTTTTCATTTCCTCCTCTTCTCGTTTGCGTTGTCTCTCTGCCCGTCTGTCTGTGTGTCACAGAAAGCGAGAGAAAAATTATTTTTAATAGATTTTTTTTTTTTTAAATTATAATGGTGGAAGTTTTCCTAGGTAGTAATAAGGTCCTGGTCCTGTCCACAGAGCTCTTCCTTTTCTGCTTTTCGCATCTTCTCCCTTTCATTGTCTCTCTGCCCGCCTGTGTCTCTATGTGCCACCTAAAGCAAGAGAAAATTTATTTTTAAGAATTATTTTTAAATTATAATGGTGGAAGGTTTGCCTAGGTGGTAATCAGGTTCTGGTTCTGCCCACAGATATCTTCCTCTTCTTCTCCTTCTTGCTTTCTCTCTGCCCGCCTGTCTGTCGTTATGTTACAGACAGAGAGGGACAGAGATTTTTCTGTATTTAATTATAAAAATCCTTTCTCAAGAATGCTTTAATTACAATAAGAAATTCAAATCTTATGAAATATCTTAACTAATGCCAAAATTTCTGTTTTAAATATGCTTTTTGTAAATATATTGTTAAAAATAGTAGAGATTGAAAGCAATCAGAAGGAAATGCCATGGAAATAATGTAAAATCAAAATGAAGTCATTATATATTTTTTTAAATGCACTTTTTAAAAACTGTAAATGCAAATTTAATTCGTGCCTACTAAGTATTCAAAAACACTATCCATAATGAAGAATCACCAAATAAAAGAAAAATGTTTAAGAAATCGGAAAAAATTCATTAATTTCTATTATTAAATGATACGAAGGAATCTCAAGGTAATTGACTTTTTATTTCCATGTACTTTTTTTTCTCTCTTTCGAGTAAAAAAAAAGAAAATGGAATTTTAATCAATTTTAGAGCAATTAAAAAATCATTTAAACGAAAGTGTTATTACTAGAAATATTTTGATAAAATGGAGTTTTCAGCATCTTTCAAGAGTAGGAAATATTCCTCCACATTTCGTATTGTTTTCTTTCTTTTATCCGGCGATCAAGAGTTTTGTGTCTGCTTTCTTCAAAGAAAATCTAACCTAAAATAAGAATAATGTTAGAGGTAATACTAATATTTTCCAATTGCTGTATCGCTCTATTCTGACAATAGTAATTATCACTGTTAATGAAGTAAAAAAAAAATGTACCGGCAGTCTTTCTCGGCTAAAAGAAGAACACTGTTGCATATAAAAATATAACAAGTTGTAAATTGCTCGTGAAACGTGGCAAATGAGCGTACTATAACTAGTTTTATAAATATTTTTGCACCTCATATTGTATATTTTAGTGCACTTTATAAGTGCGTATCCATTTCATTCTGTTCGAAAGGCTGTAACATCATTAAAATGCATTAGAAATAGTTTTTTCCTATTGGCCTTAATGTAACGGAAACAAATTTGACTGGCCCTATAATTAAACTACACATCCTATTTTCATAAAAATTTGAAATGACTCGACAAAATTTTGCAACAATTATATATTTGAAATTTCAGACCATTCGGAAGGCTGTAACATCATTAAAATGCATTTGCAATAATTTTTTCCCATTGGCCGCCATGTAACGGGAAAATTTTGACTGCCCCTGTAATTAAACTATACATCCGATTTTCATAAAATTTGAAATGACTCGTTAAATTTTACAACAATTACATATTTAAAATTTCAGGCCATTCGGTTGGGTAGTCTTTGCTCTGTTATATGCGGACAGACGGACTGATCGACGACTATAGGCAAAGCGATATAAGTAAGCGTCCTATCTTAAATGGGAAAAGTAACCGCAAGATTAAAAGCGAGGTCACGTCAATCAAGGTCATGCGCCACGTAGCGGATGGAGTGTGAACTACTGGTAGATACCTAACTGTTTTCTTACTCACATCACTAAAATTGTAAAGTTTTTTTCACCTTGATTAATAACTGAAGTGCATCTCATAAGGTGAGAAAAACTTCATGGTGTCAAGTGCATCTGGTTGCCCCCAAAGCGTTATAAGTAAGCGAACAAACTTAGTGCTGGAATCAGGCGTAAATTAACACAGTTGCGCCACCCTGTGGACTGAGTGATAATTCGCATACGCGGGCTTTTAGTGTGGCGCGTATCTTCTAAGTCTCCAGACGCACGTGGAAATGATATTAGTTTGCCACATTTATTGCAAAATAATGGCGTAGCGAGAGGGGCATCCAGACGCACTTGACACGACGAAGTTTTCTTCACCTTATCCGAAGCACTTCAGTTATTAATCAAGGTGGAAAAAACTTTTTAATTTTAGTGGTGTGAGTAAGAAAACAGTTAGGTATCTACCTGTAGTTCACACTCTATCCGCTACGTGGCGCATGACCTTGATTGATGTGACCTCGCTTTTAATCTTGCAGTTACTTCTCCCATTTAAGATAGGACGCTTACTTATATCGCTTTGGGTTGCCCCTCTCGCTACGCCATTAGTTTGCAATAAATTTGGCAAACAGAATTCATTTCCATGAGTGACTAAAGATTTAGAAAATGCGCGCCACACTAAAAGCCCGCGTACGTGAATTATCACTCCGTCCACAAGGTGGCGCATCTATGTTAATTTACGCCTGATTCCAGCATTAAGTTTGTTCGCTTACTTATAACGCTTTGGACTATAGGTGCTACGTATTTATATAATTACGAACGCACCTAAATTGGTACTTTTATAGAGAAATGAACGATAAACATACTGAAGCAGGCAAATTTTTTTAAGGGGACCAGGGACCTTCAAACTCATATTTTTTAACCCTTTCGGGGCGGGTGATGCAGATATGCATCGTCATAAGATGCATGGGGAATTTAATTTTCCACCATTAATAAATAAATGTAATATTTGCCTTTTGTAATTAGAGCATTATTTTTGGTATTTTACGAGTGAAGGGAACTGTTTAAAAAATCGGTGCCAACAAAATATAATTTTTGTAAGCGATGCCATTTCGAAAGGGTTAATTTCACTTTAACCCCTTAACGGTCACATTTAATTACGGTTTAAAAATTCAAATTGCTTATTGGCACCACTTTTTTGAAAAAATAAATATTCACCTTATTTAATGACAAATAAAAATGATACCATAATAAAGCCAATTACACTATTTTATAAAACTGGTGGGCATCAAACAATCTGAATAAAACACACAGCCCGTGAATATCACGGGAATGAGAATTAAGGGGTTAAATACTATTCAAGGGCATACTATATGCATTATGACATACAGTACCGGACCTCAAATCCGGAATCCTAAAATCCGGACGACCCAAAATCCGGAATGGAAAAAAAAACTGAAGTTCCGCGATGATCTCGAACAAATATTTCGTAAAAACGTCCATAGATGGCGCTACGCGCGCACGTAACACAGTGCCGAGCCAAATTAGACTCAGCAATTTTATTTTATTGCAATGTTTTTCACTCATTCATTAGTTTTAATCCAAATTTTCTAACAGAATTATCGTAGTTAGTGTGTGCACACATTTTGAATTTATTTTAAAAAGAAACCCTTTTCTTCATTTATATAGAAAATGTAAAAAGAATAAATAAATAACCACAAGAAAGAATTATTTTTAAAAAGGTTCGTAGAATATATTTATAATATTTATATGTAAAAATATTTTACAATGCCCCCCCCCCCACTTTTAATATGTTCAACAAATTTCATTTTTCGAAAAAATTCTGTTTGTAAGCACCGTACTAAAAAATTATTTTCTTTAACTCAAAGAGAAAAAAAAATCTACCCAAAGTTCCTTTCTCCATAACAAAACAAGCTGTCCATCGAAAGTAATGATCTCATTCTGATAATGTTGACTTTCCACTTCACGCAGTTAAATAAACATGTTGAATAAGCAAAACAAACAGCGGATAGATATGTCGTTTTTCTTTACTTTCTTTTCATCTAGTGTTTTTTTTTTTTTAAGAGGTACACTAGCTTTCTAATAACTTATCATAATTTAATAAAAATTTGTTACACAAGCTAATTCACTATTATTGTAACTTGCTGAAAATTTGAAAGAAATTCGTCAATTAGCAACGGAGATAATTATTTTTAAGGAAAGAAACCGTGTCGCTGGGAGCTCGTTACTATGGTTTCAGAGCAAACTTAGGGACAAATGGCGGTTAATAAAGAGCCTGATTCGGCTCTCGCAAACAACGATGTATTTTCATTTTTAAAAATGTTTATATGCAGGGCTTAATTTGCGCCGGAGCCCACCGGAGCTCAGCTCCGGTACTTCTCTGTTTCTAGTAAATATGTAAATGTTGGTCGGAATTCACCGGAGCTCATAAAAACAGGGCTCCGGAGCCCAGTGCAACCCCATCTCCAAGTTTCTCTGCATTCTTTTCTATCAAAACACTTATATGTGACGTAACGTAATGCGTCGCACACGTAGTAAATGGAGATGAAACGGCGCGTAAGATTTTCTGAAAAGTTTTCTTATAAATGTTTTTGCTAGTTGTTCATTCATTATATACATACATACATATATATATATATATATTATATATTATATATGCATGGTTGCGAACAATTCCTTTTTTGTGTTAACACGATTTCTGAATCATAATCCTTACCTTATTTAATTGCAGAATTCTGGGATTAATTACCACTAAAAAAAGAGGCAAAGATTTTTATTCGGACGGAATGAAAAACTAAAAAATGGAATAAGTTGACACTTAATTATATGCAACTAGATATATGTAACATTTTTATTTTGCTAAACAAAAAGAAGATACTTTAAATTTTGTAAATGATGTATGAAATATAAATATGCGAATTGAAATGATGGCGGAGGTGGGGGGGGGGGGGGGGTGGACGTTACGGTTTTAGTACCTCAGAATATTAGGGCTCCGGTGCTTCTTTTGTTAGAAATTAAGCCCTGTTTATATGTTCCTAATAATGTGAAGTACAGGATTAAAAAAATTCTTATCCTTATTTTAAATTTTTTTTTTAAATTTATGTTTATGTTTGTTTACTTGTACCTCATACGGCAATCCGCGATATAGATTCCTGGGCCTAACTCGCGAGCAACAACGCATTTTCATTTTCTAAAAAATGCTTTAATATTTCTAAGAATATGCAGTAGTAGTATTTTTTTAAACTTATTTTTATTTTGAATTACTTTTTGTAATTTGTATTTTTGGCTTTATTTACACTAAGCCTAACATGGCAATTCGCGGTATAGATTGCTCCGTGGTATGTAAAATTTTGCCAAGGGCATGTACTGTATCTGTTTATTTATTTTGGTTGAGGACCTAAAATCCGGAAAATTCCGAAATCCGGAACGGGCGCGGTCCCGACCAGTCCGGATTTGAGGTCCGGTACTGTATATTTATCACACAAGGAAATAAAAAAATTATTCCTGACTATTTTAAGTGTTATGAAGAACTTTTCAAAATGCCCTATGCGTATTTCAGATCAATTAAAATCCTCATTTTTTTATGCAAGTTTGCTTTATGTATACACATAAAACTGTAAAGAGTTTTTTAAAACTAAATATAATTGGAAAAGTTAAAGGTAGTTAATTACAGAAATAAGATGCAAAAATGATGAAAATTTCATAAAATTTAGAAAATATATATTTATTTTTTACATTTATATTCAAATATAGAAAATTCGATGCACAGTTTTATGAGTATATATAAACCAAATTAGCACACAAAATATTGGGGATTTTAATTGATATGGAATGCGCATGGGGCATTTTCAAAAGTTCTTCATAACGCTTAAAATACTCAGGAAAATTCCTTATTTTTATCCCCCCAATTTTTTTTCTTCGCTGATAAATATATGCCGTAATGCATGTAGAAGGCATGCAGCCCTTGAATGGTATTTAAAGTGAAATTAAAAGAAAATAAAAAAATTAGTTTGAGTCCCTTGTTCCCTTAAGACCTATTTAATTTTGAATTAGGACAAAATAGTTGCGTTAAAAATGTTTTATAGGTTAAATACTATGCATAGCAAGCTCTTTCGCACGTACATATTTGCCGAGCTCTCGGTAGTGCAATCATTTTTTTAAATTTGACAAAATTGTTAATTTTTTAAAAATATTTTATTTAAAATTTCATTACCTGTATAGAGATTTATTTTATACATATAAAAAGTCGTTGTTTTTACCAATTGCCAAAACTTAAAAAAGCTCAAATAATGATATTTCCTTTGTATTAAAAAAATGCATTTACACGTAAATATTAAAAAAAGAAATAAAACTTTAAAATACTAAATAAATTATTAGGCATTAACCCCTTAACGGTCGCATTAAATTACGGTTTAAAAATTAAATTTGCTTATTGGCACCACTTTTATGAAAAGGAAATATTCACCTTATTTAATGACAGGTAAAATGATATCAAAATAAAGCTAATTACACTATTCTATAAAACTGGTGGGAATCAAGCAAATCATAATAAATCTAAAAAAAAGACACAGCCCGTGAATATGACGGGAGCGAGAATTAAGGGGTTAAAAATATTAAGCAGAACTGGGACGCCACGCACACTCACATTAATTTTAGGCTAACATTTTATACTTGATTATATGCTTATATATTATATTTGATTATATGCTTATATTCTAGTCGCACTACTATATTTTTTAAATAATTTTTTTTGCTCATGTTGTCAAAGTACAAGCAAAAGTGTTTCTTAAAAAAAAAAAAAAAAAGGAAAAAGAAAAGTCGTGCTAACCGAATAAAATTCGTGTAAGAGATGCTGATCCCAATCTCACGTGGGAAGTAACATAGAACCGATAAGAGTTAAAACATTACCTCATTTGTTATATGTAACTAAATTTTATCCGTTTATATATACTATATATTCATGTGTCTGATAATATTGTGCAAGAGCTTCACACAAGTTAGAAGTGCCTAAGTTTTTTGGCTTTCCTGAAAAATCGCACTTTTCAGGTAAAAATTCCCTAAATTCCTAAAGTACTCGAGCGATTTCGATATATATATTCTGTTTTTATGGCAGAGTATAAATGTAAGATCATACGTTGCAGACAGTTTAAAAAATATTTATTTAGTTAAAAAAAAAAAAAAAATCTGAAAATTTGTGAAAATTTGCCATTGCTATAAAATAAAAATTTTAATCGAAAAAAAAAAATGTCTGCTATAATTCTTGGGCATCCAGTGAATAGGAATTCGAAATTTTATCAAAATCATCAAAATCGGACTGGTTGTTTCCGAGGAAACATGATTTAAAGCGACGCATATTTCCCTTATGATTGCGCCTAGTCGTGTATTCCCTATAATTAGGGAAAATAACGCCATATTTAACCCTTTGCACTAGTGTTGCTATGTGTCACGCGTAAATAAGGACTCCAAATTCTCTGGACACCACTTATTTCTTATTATTTATTTCGCCATCTTTAATCGCAAATAATTCTGCCATTCGATAAGACTAAGAAAATCTCTTTAAAATACTGGTGTACAGAGCATTTGGAGCTCGAATTTACGCAAGATATCTGGCAGCACTAGTGGTGAGCGAGCGTCACCTCTCGAGTGCAAAAGGTTAACATTCCAAATAACAATATTGACAAATAGTTTTAGATTAAAAATATATTCACACAAGAGATTTATGTCTCTTTTTTTGCTGTCTCTCTCTGCCCGCCTGTCTGTCCTAATCCCAAAGTTTCTTTTAAAAATATTTTTTGTACACCTGTTATTAAAAATAAAAGAGTAATTAACCATTAAATAAGCGATTTCTTATTTTGTTTCGAAAAAATTATATATGTGATACTTTGAAAGGTTTATTACACGGGAAAAATATTGAAAAAAAAAATCAGAGATACAATTTTCATATAATACGTCAACCTTTTCTTCTATTGCACATCTGCAATAGTAGTAACAATTACTGTCGTGTGGCTTTTTGACGCTAAAATATTGCAAATTAGTAAAAACTTAATAAGCATGTCTCCAAATACCTTATTTTACATAATTATTTATTTTATAAAACTTAACCTTTAACCCTTTAATTCCCATGATAGAATATGTTCTAGAAATTACGTAATTCAGAGAATCTGACTATACACCAGAAAGTTTCAATGGCTAATTTTGCTTTATTTTAATACGGATTTTCTGTTATTAATTAAAGCAAATATTGCTATTTTAATTTTCTGGTGTAAATTAGGTATGTACGAATAAAAAAAATGTAATAAATTCAAAACACTGTTGTTTGCATATATGCAAAGCTGCGCACTAAAGGGTTAAGCAATCCAAAGGAAATGTCACGAAAATAATTTAAAATCCAGGGTTCGTACGCTTCAAGAACTTTAAAGGATTTTTACCAGAATTTTCGTAAGGAAATATTGGCATTATTTAATGAAAAACATTCTAGCTTTAGATTTAGCGACCAGTATTTTACGAAATTTCTGGTGCATCAAATTAAAAAATTCCCAGAATCTCTTGATGCATACGAACTCTGAAATCAAAATAAATTCATTATTATTATTTTTAAAAACGCTCTTATTAAAAGCTGTTAGTGGAAATTTAATTTTGTACCTACAAAAAACTCAAAAACACTATTCATGATGAAAAATCAACAAATAAAAGAAAAACATTTAAGAAATTGAAAAAAATAATTTTGATTTTTAAATGATATGAAGGAATCTCAAGGTAATTGAGTTTTATTTTCAATATAAATTTTCTCTCTTTGAACTAAAAAATGCATATATATGGAAATTTAAGTAATTTTAGAATAATTAAAGAATCATTTATACGAAAGTATGATCACTCGAATTCTTTTGATGAAACGAAGTTTTCATCTTCTCTCAAGTATAGGAAATATCTTCACAAATATAATTAAAAAGATTTACTAAAAGACGTATACTACTCATAAAAGTTAACACTTTCAAAACATTAAATAAAATTTTAATAGTCTAAACCGACAAGTTTCAACCACCCTGCGGCCATCATCAGGGTCTTAAATTTTATTTAATGTTTTAAAACTGTTAACTTTTATGTGTAGTATACGTCCTTTAGTAAAACTTTTTAATTATATTTGTGCTGTTAATTTCAAAGATAATAATAATCGTAATAGTCCATTCAATTTATTTATAGGGAATATCATTCTATATTTTGAATTTTTTTCAGAATTTAATATTCAATAAAAGCAATCAAGAGTTTTGCATGTGATTTCTTCATGAAAAAATTACGCTAAAATTAGAATAAAGTTAAGGGTATACTACGGTGGTCGCCAAAGCTGTGAAAACCTTTCCGAAAAGGTGTAATTTTGAGGTTTAATAGCCTATAACACCTTTTTTACTTTCTGCTATCTATAGAAGAAGAAAGTATTGCGTTCGTGAAATTTTTCGACTTATGGTCTTCGACTGTTTACACATTCTAGGGGTCAGAGATCCCCAAAAATATCTTTTTACAAAATGTCTGGCTGTGAGTCTGTCTGTATTTGACACAAAATTTATGAGTTCTCTATCTCCAGAACTAATTCACGGAATTTAATAAAAATTTATATTCAGTTAGTCTCTGATATAAATAGGTGCTGATTACGTTTTGGTGCAAATCGCCAAACAAGTGGCGCTGCTATGCTGAATTTTTCCTGATTTCCGCAATACTCTATCTCAAGAACTAATGCACGAATTTTCATCGAACTTCTGATTCACTTACGCGTTCACACAATTTTCCTGATTAGGTTTTGGTGTTAATCGCCCAAAAGATGGCGCTGCTACTATGTATTTTTCACGATTTTCGCAATATATCTCAATAACTAAAGCACGGATTTTCATCAAACATCAGATTTAGTTAGATGTTGACATAAATTGTTCCTGATTAGGTTTTGGAGTAAATCACCCAACAGGTGGCATTGCTATATTACATTTTTCAAGATTCTCACGATTTTAGCGATAGTCATATCTCAAGAACTAATGCATGGAATTTCATATCTTTAGAATCTTTATGATGGGTATAGATTGCCAATTTTGGCACTGTGATGGCGAATTTTTAAGTGTTAACATGTATGAGACAGAAGAAAGTTTTGGGATTGGCACGTCCGATTAGTTTATTTAAGTAGTTGCATAAATTTATATATCGGTGGAAAGATAATTCATTCAAGAATGCAATGAATTAAATATTGTATAATTGCTAGTATTTAATGAAAAGTTATTCACAAATAAGCAAAAACTAGAAACACAACTTGCTTAAGTGATTAGAGTGAAGAAGATGATCGAAGTGACTTGCTAATTTAAATAAAGGAAACATGCTTCATGCTACATGAACCAGGTTTTCTTTATTTAAATGCAGCGAATGAGCATGAGTGTTTAGACAGCCATTCTGGAGTCATCCGGTTTTGGTAGTGACTGAAATAGGTAACAGAAGGAAGTAACTGTTGTTGTCTTTAGTGCTGTGAACATTTGGCAGTACTTAATGTGATTGATAATAAAGTTGGAGCAATCCAGCTATAAAATTCAATTAATAGAAGAACCGAGCCAAAACCCGTCGAATTCAACGAATGAAAATGCTTAAAAGAACTGAATTTATATAAAAAAATTAATAAAAATAATTACAATAATTAATCAATATTATGTTGGTTAACTCTTAAAACAAATATTATTTTTGACTAAAGTATAATTTCAACTTTTCAAATTATTGAAAAATTAAACTTTATTCCTATACGTAATCAGTAATACGCAATTAAGATAATGAAATTATGAAGTTATTAACTGAGGCTTTGATCTTTGGTATTACATAATCAAAAATTAACGACATTGCGCCACTATGATACAATTATCTTTTTTTTTTCAACGAAATCTGAAAATAACATCTTTTTCACCCATCGTCATTTTTACTATGACGTCATTTTCGCCCACTAAAGCCCTCTGAGATTAGGTCTCAATCTTAGTATCAGAGGAATGAAAAAAAATATTGAAATTTGTAACAGCTTTATAAGTAAAAATGCGCTATTTTAAATCGTGGCGTCCTTTTCTGTTAAAATGTTTTTAAAAAGTTATTCTTAATTGTAATACGAAAATGGCAACCGTAATGATATTGTAATTCGCATTTTCCCTCTTTTCTATTCAACAATGGAAGTAACCGGATTGCCATCAATGTGAACAAATTTCATAAAGGGTATTTTTTTAATTAAAATCTGAAAATTGGATTATTTTAATTAATAGCGAGTGCGAGCATAGCTACGAAAATAGTGCTTTCATTAAAAATAATAATAATAATTATCAAAACCGGTTCAATAGAGAGCTCAAGGCAGATGATTAAAAAAACAACCTTGTATTTTAAATATGTAGATAATTCAATCTTATTGTCACATTATAACAGAATTTGAACTAAAAGATCCTACAAAGTATTAACAGACATTGTGATAATTGTTGTATATCCAGTGTGGCGAGTGGTCATGGAAAAACACAGTCAAAAAATGTGTTATATACCAGTATTTTGTTAAAGAGAAATTCGACTTCTTTAATCCCTTTATATTATTCGAAGTATTTTCTAAAAGAAAATACTGGTAGTTTCTTCTTTTTTTCATTGTGCTTTACCCTGACCACTTGCCAGTCTGATATCTCATTTTTGTGATATGTTTCACTTTTTCTTAATAACTACTGTTATCAAATTTGTTGCATTATATTTCTTCATTAAATTATCTTCCCATTGGTTTATAATTTTATTGCATTGCTTAAAAAGAAAGTGATTTTATGAACCGATGATGCTATGAAATAAAAGGAGGAGAATGATAGTCCAGTTTCTTCTGGCTGCGAGTGAAGTAACTGATCAGGCTGTCTCAAGATAGCGGCTGTTTATTTACATCGGGTCAATAGATTCCGATTACCGCTAGTGCCCCACCAGTGGCCGAGAGGTTCTGCTCTCGAAGCTGGTAGACGGGAGGTGCTGGGTTCGATCCCAATCGCGCCCGTCGGCCTAATCGTTCGGAGTTTTCGTGGTTTTCTTCGAGCCGTGGATCTTCCATGCGTTAATACGGATTAGGTTCCCTTAGAAAGACCCCCACGGAGGGCACTCCCCCCGGGCCTATATCCCTCGTGTAGATAATTGGCCGTCAAAAATCAACCCAACCCAACCCGATTACCGCTAGGCAGTGATGGAACAGTGTAGTACTAAAGAATCAATTGACACCGCAAATTTTAATAGTATTTTTCGTCTTACTTCATGATAGAATTTCTGAGACTTTTAAATTCGAAGAATACTATAAAAATTTAGTGGTAACAATCGCTCAACTGCTGCGCAACTGTTCCATTACTACCGCTAGGGCAAACTTCCACAAGAAACTTTGAATAAAAAATGTCGTCTTATTTAAGAGCCTTATTCATGCCAAATTTCTATCACAAACATGATAAAATATTCTATTTGTTTTTACTGGTGGCAGGTTATCAGGCAATATAATCTTTTTTCACTGTCACTAACAGAAGGTTGTTTAGAGAGTCACAGTATGGCGGAAACGAAGGGCCTGATTACCGAATTAAACTTTCACCAGTAAAAATGAATATCTGTTATTGAATAAAAATGAATATCTATAATTTGCGACTGAAGTTTTGCATCGAAAAGGCGTTTAAATAAGGAGAAAATTGCAATTTAAATTTACTGGTGGAAGTTTGCCTTGGCGGTAAACAACCCCTGCGAAGCCGGTTATAGTTGAAAATTCACTATTTTACGGATATGTCAGTTCCTCTTTATTGATACCATGTATGGACCATCAAACTTTCGGTTTCGGTTGCCGATTTTTTTTATCTTATGATGTAAAACAAAAACTGCACCAAATTCTCCTGTGTGTTTAGCTATATCAGGGCTCGTAGCGTTCCAAAATATTTTTACTTTTGCTCCCACTATTATAAAACAATAAACTTTGTGGTATATATTTTTATTGGTGATGTTAAAAGAATTTACTACGAAGATTTTTGTGTCAAAATAGTAGTATAACATGTAGAAGAACTTAGGAAAGTTACGATCTCTGGCTAAATAAAGGGTGGGCATAATTAAAGTACTTGCGTTTGAACTATGTCAGCTAACTATTTTCAATATTTTAAAGAGATTTGGTATTTATACTGTTTATCGAATGCGGAAACAAGCTCTGCACTCAAAAATGAAAAAAAAATTGAAAATTAAATTTGTTAATTATGGCCGCCCTATACATCATAAAGCAGCGATCGTAACCTGCAGGCTAATGCGTGCACATGCGTAGGTAGAAGCTGCACGCATATTCACAAGACCAACTCGGCGGTTTTTTAATTCAAAAATTTCAAGTTCACGCCGGAAAATTTTAAATAATAATATTTCTTTATTTTATTTGCAAACCATCTACTGCTATTTTTTTATCAAAAATAATTATTCAAGCTTTCTGGGCAGAATTTACAATTTCTTAACGGTAGTTACATAAATTACGCATAAATGCGTCAGCGTGGCTGTGTTGGGTTAATTACAAGCTAGTACTGGCGACTATTACTATATTCACTCGTACCAGAATTTACAAAAAAGTTTTTGTGGAAGATTTCTCTTGAATGTATCTTAGTGTAAGTGTAAGCCAGAGATTATTTTTCAAGAAGTGGTAAATACAGAAATAACAATTGGAATGACATATGTTTCAACCCCGTAATCAAAGAGTTAACACCATAGATGCCAACACCTATCTCTTAATTATTCCGGAGTCGGATCTAGGACAAACAAGTTTCCCACAGGAAATTTTACTTAACCAAACATTTTAAAATGAAATATTAAAAGTACTTGACTGAAACAAGATACATTTACTTATACACATATTCCGCTTTTACGCCTGCTTGTCTTGATCAAAGATTCCGGAATAATTAAGAGATGTTGGCATCTACATTTAACCCCTTGCGGGATGGTGGGATATATTATATCCCACCTAAGTTTAATTAAGATTTGCACCAGAAACTTTTAACTAAGTTTTACTTTTACAACTTTGAGGGATAATAGTTGAACATTTTCTTTTCCTTATTTAAAAATAAAATTTTTCAAACTTTCCGGTGGGAATTCAGTATTACACAAACTCAATTGCTTGCTCCTCAAGGGGTTAACACCAAGACATTTGTTCGACTGTTTTTTACCGTGATCTGTCACCACCCAGCCAAAGACTAATTATAGATTTACTTTTCAATAGTAATATATCCTTTTCCTTTTTAATATAAGATTTCCCAACTGTTAAATCAATGCAATAGCAAACCTTAGCAGTTCTTAAAATTATTTTTAAAATATTGGTTTTACCCAAATGCATTATCTGTTATTATCTGTCGTATTTGACGTCACATTCCACTTTACTTAAACTTTTCTAATCTTCAGAAAATAGCGAAAGACACGATTTTGAAAAGCTTTTATGCCTTTTCCGAAGCAATAACACACAAATTCTTGAACAAAAAGAATCTCTCAGGTGGTTTGAAAGATTTCATCTTATGCAAGTGTTTATTTATGTAAATGGATGACAAAACACCCACATCTTTTCATAGCTAAGACATTGTAAGAATAGTGACACTATTTGGAATACAACATGGATTCCAAAAAACATAAGATTCGAAATGTTTTAGCATTTTTTTTTCTTTTTACCATAGAAAATCTTATTTTGTTAAGATTTAAAAATACTCTTATTGTTTTGTGAACTTTTGTACATAGGAAAAAAATTAATATTATGTATAATGAATGGAATGACATTTAATCATCCTTTTTGATGTTGACTTCAGCCAAACATTTTCACACTTAAGCATTTATTGCTACGATCTATTAGTACGTGGAGATAATAACCAGGGCTGCCACAGGCGACTATTTTATATTCTGTTCGCACCAGTATTTTTTTTACTATAAATGTTGAAGTATATTTCTCTTGCAAGTGTTGTAAAAGTGTGTTTTAAGGAAATCTGTTTTTTTATAAAGTGGTGCCAGTTATAATTACAGTCGCCTGTGGCAGCCCTCTGATAACGAAACAAATTGTTAAGATAAAATGAGACTTAATGACAACACATGTACTGTAAATAGGACGCTTGACCCCGAAAGAGTTAAATAACAATTCCATGCTTCTTCTACGAGATAGCGATTGCTTCATAAGTGTTTCAGAATATTGAAATTAGATACCAAATAAATATACTGAGAAATACCAGTGTCGAATCTGAACAGAGTGGCTATTGTGATTATGCAATCTTCTGCTAATGCCGGAGCAACACGATTTTTGCATACCTCTGCCTGTCCCAAAACTGCATACATATTAAGCGTCCTATCTTAAATGGGAGAGGTAACCGCAGAGAGCGTCACAGGAATCAAGGACACACGCCACGTAGCGGATGCGGTTGAACTACAGGAAGATGCCTAACTGTTTTCTTACTAAAATTGTAAAGATTTTTTCACCTTGATTAATAGCTGAAAAGTCTCTGATTAGATAAAGCGAAGAAAACTTCGTGGTGTCAAGTGCATCTGGACCCCAACCTTCTTCTCGCCATGTCATTATTTTGCAATAAATCTGGTAAACAAGATTCATATTCCATGAGTGACTAAATATTTAGAAAATATTCGTAGATGGTAGATTTTATGTCATATATGACGTCACACTAAAAGCCCGCGTATGTGGATTATCAATGCCATCCACAAGATGGAGCAACTGTGTTAATTTACGCCCGATTCCAGCATTAAGTTTGTACGCTTAATATGTATGCAGTTTTGGCCTGTCCCTAATTCACTGGTAATTCAGTGTATTAGTCCGAGCGATAATACTTTGAGCATGCTCAGTACGTGTTAAATTCGTTAGCGCACGTTACCGTCACATTGCGGCCGATGTGCAAAGTAGAAATGACCTACTAATGTACATTATGTAAATTTTGTTTGGATGTACACATTATGTAAATTTTGTTTGGATAACTCGTGTGTATATCAATAAAAAATCCGCGTAGGGGAACAGAATAGCTACCAGTTGTTCTTAGATTACATAGTCCATCACACTGCCCTTAACTCAACGTAATTTCTGTGACTAGGTTTTTGATCTAAGTTTTCATTTAATTGTCCTCATTTGGGATTACTTTTGGATTAATTTTAAAATTTCTCTTTCTAATTTTTCTGGTGTAAACTTTTTACTTTACAGTATGCAAAAAGAATACCAGGCGTTCGAGAGCACTATTGTCAACTTTAGAAAAATTTCCTATTCATTTGTTTAGGCTTATTATTTAATGGCTTTGGTATTAGTGGTTACTTGCTAAATATGTAAATGCTTTATCTCTAGACATAATTTTACATTTTTTGTTTAATTATAAAATAGTTTATTTCAAACTAATTCATATTTTTTAAACAGCAAACTTTATATTTGCTTATTGTGTCAATCAAAATCCTTAACGTTTCGCTATCAAATTATTATCTTTCGAGTTTTTTAGAGTAACACTGTAAAAAATACATAAAAGCAAATACATTCGTAAATTGCATTAATTTTTTGCATGAAATTTTATTCATAATTTTCAGTTTGAGTATGCTTTTATGCTAATATTTTATGAAGTGTATGATAAAATTTTTTTGGTTAATTCTGACATAGTTTTTTCTTTTTCAGATCTCGAAGGTTTGTGGCGATCACAAGGATTAATTAGATTAATTCCAAATAACGACAGCATCTTTTTAATAAAAAAAATTCCATCTTTCGATAATGTCATTAATGAACAGACTTCATGAAGAATATAAGATATTCCATCATTATTTAATATCTTGCTGATGAGCTTGGTGAAAGAAGAAATTTAATAAAGGACGTTATTAAAATGAATAAAAAAGAAAAAAAGTGACAGTTTTCAATTCATTACTTTTGATAAAGTTTAATATTTTAATAATTACGACGGTATTTTCTATAATGATATATTTTCACCAGGAGTAACGCTTTAAGAAGATATATGATATTTACAGGTGAGAGATAAAGTAATTTTTTGAAAATTTGTTACAGTAAAGTGTATTTCACCGAGAAATATAAAATATTTTTATCCCTTTTAACAAAAATAAACCATTTTTTACATCGATGGTTCCACAAACAACAATTATTTTCCATTATTGTGAAATAGTAGCAAAATACGATGTTTTTATGAATAACAACTTTGTTAAGATTGGAATGTTAAAGTGATTAATATTTTCTGCGCTACAAAACAGGAAATTTACACTAGTTCTTAGCAAAGAAAACTGTGAAAATTGTCAAAGAGCTGATAGATTATTTTTAAAAGCTTTAATTGTACACAAGCGTAGTAGAACATAAGATTTTTAATTGCATTAGATGTTATTAAAATGATTCGTGTAGAAACAAACATAAAATAAGAGGAAATCTAATCCAAAAAGATATTGATGTTTGAGATCAATGACTATTAAACTTATAAAGATTAAACAAAAGAGAAAAATCCTGTGTTTTGTTTTTAAAATATTTTAATAAATTGTACCGGAAAAATGAACGAGAATATAATGTAAAAGTTTTTAAATTAAAAGTGTAAGACCGTATGTTGTGAATTTCGTAAAGTTAAAAGGGAAATATTTTTATGATATGTGAAATTATATGATTACTAATAGTAATAAAATGAGCAATAATGAGTGATTGTTCACTTCAGACAAATAAAGAATTCTGTTAAGAGTAAAGTGATACAGAAAATTCCAAGAATAGTGCAACATAACACATGCTTTGTAAAGCAATTTTATTCTTGAGTAAACTGTTGCATTTAAGCTCTTATTAAAATACGCTTTTCTTCGAGTAATGGCAGATATAAATTCAAAACACGAGATTATTCGAAGAGAATCAATTAAGAACAATGGCATTGTAGTAACAATGTCACACGAAACAAAATACAAATTAATGTAATATATCCCTGCTTATATAATGCATTAACGACATGTGCTGTCGTTTAAGTGGATTTTTAACAGTCATGGATGTCTTGTTCTCTATGGATAATATTTTTAACACAGGCCCTAACAAGGATACACCAGATCAATTTCCCAGTGAATTAAACCTCACAATATTTTCATTAAATGAGACTGAAAATTACACATTTCTCGAAGAACATTCGGGAACTGGAAATTAAATTTATTTAAAGTTAATTGTGTAACATATTGCGAATATTGTGAAGCTAAAAAGAAGTAATTTAATTTTATGACGTGTAAAATTACAGGATTACAAATATTGATAAGCTGTCTAAAGTGAACAATAATGAGTAATTGTTCACTTCAGAATAATAAAGAATTCTACTAAGAGCAATGTGATACCAAAATCTCTGCTTACATATTGTCGTTTAAGTGGATTTTTAACAGACATGGATCTCTTGTTCTCCATCGATAATATTTCTACCACCGAACTTAACCAGGATACACCTGACGAATTTCCCAGTGAATTGAATCTCACAATATTTTCATTGAATGGAACTGAGAATTCCACACTTACTGAGGAATATATGGGAACTGGAAAAGTCTACTGGGCACTTCTTCTGATACCTTTACCGTTGGTTGCAGTTATTGGTAACATACTAGTTATCTTGAGTGTTTACAAGGAAAAAAGTCTTCAAACTGTGACCAATTACTTCATCGTCAGTTTGGCATTTGCGGATTTACTTGTGGCAGCAGTCGTGATGCCTTTCGCTGTCTATGTCCTGGTAAGTATAGTAAAAGTTTAATGCATGTTTATATTTATATCGGTGCTTTTATATCAGCTGGGCACAAATCTCGCCAATCTCATTTTATCCCTTGCTCATAGTAGCCTTTCTTAATTGTCTAATAAAAAATGGTACTTTTCCATTAACCCATTAACACTAGAACCGCCGGAAATTTTACTAAAGTGTTATAAAAATATTTTACACCGGAAATTTTAATTGAAACTATTTAACTTTTTTATTTAACTTATTTCTCCGTGGTACATTTTAAACTTATCTTAGAAAGAAATTTCTGGTAATAATCGACATATTTTCATTTGGTAGCAGTCAAAATGACCTCTACGGCGGTTCTAATATTAACCGCCAAAACTATACTGTTGGAAATTTCTTATTTCTTGTTGAAAGCCGTTTGCCACCACAAATTAAGAAAGGTAAATTTCATTTTATTAAAATATCAAATTTTCTGCCTGCAAATAAGGCATTTTTTTAAATTTTAAAATAGTGGTGGGAAAGGTAATTAATTTAAGCGTAAACAATTATTTTGTTCGTTGCGTGAACGCAACAAAAGCGGGTAATCGGTTAAGAGCCTTGGCATTTTTTTAAAGATTGGCGCAATTTGGCTTCAGAAAGTGAGATTTGTTGCCAAATGATGTTAGCAGCTATAAAAGCAAACTGGATGAAAGTTTTATGCTTGTCTGCATATGTATGTATATATATATACCCGTAAGGCATGGTGACGTCACGGCGACGTCGTTGTGAAGTCACACTGTGATTTTGTGACCGTCGATGTGACGTCACGTGACGTCGATGTGACGTCATAGTGACTAGAATGCGAGGTCGTTATGGCCGTTTTAGAGGTCGTTTGTGACGTTACATTTTGACTACTCTGTGAAGTCACGGTGTGACAAATTTGTGAAAAGTGTGTCATTCGTGACTATTTTGGCATTAACTTTGTCACGAACCTGTGACGAAAGTGACAATGCTTTGAAGTCACACTGCGACCAATTTGTGAAATATGTGTCATTTGTGACGAACTTGTCATAAACACTGTGATGATTTCAAATGAAAATCAAATTTCATATTAATTGCTTAAAAGGCGCAAAGGCGAACATAGTGAAAAAGATTCCATGCTGGGACTCGAACCCGGGCCATCAGTATAGCGCACTGACATTCTACAGACTAAACTACATGGAACGATACCCAGCCTGGAAAATTTCTCACTATTACATATTGGCAAGGCTACAAACGCAGCACAAGATGGAATATTTATCGTGAGCCACCGACATGGAGCAAACACGAAACTAAATTAAATCCAGCATCGATTGAAACTATATTAATACTTGGAAATTTTTCCCAGAGAGAACCATTCGCCTTGCATACAATATTCCAAATGAAAATCAAATTTCAAATTAATTGCTTAAAAAGCAATTTTAATTTGAAATTTGATTTTCATTTGAAATACTGTATGGAAGGCAAATGCTTCTCTCTGGAAAAAATTCCAAATATTAATATAGTTTCAATCGATGCTGGATTTAATTAAGTTTCGTGTTTGCCCCATGACGGTGGCTCACGATAAATATTCCATCTTGTGCTGCGTTTGTAGCCTTGCCAAAATGTAATAGGGAGAAATTTTCCAGGCTGGGTATCGTTCCATGTGGTTTAGTCGGTAGAATGTCAGTGCGCTATACTGATGACCCGGGATCGAGTCCCTGCGTGGAATATTTTTCACTATGTTGGCCTTTGCGCTTTTTAAGCAATTAATTTGAAATATTGTATGCAATGCGAGTGGTTCTCTCTGGAAAAATTTCCAAGTATTACTATTGTGATGATTCTTGTCATAAACACTATGATAATTTTAAAGTAAAGTTTTGTTTGAAATATAAAATCTTATCTTTTTACCGTACTTTTTAGCAAGATATCACTATTTTGGAGTCCTATTCTTCTAAAATATTTTTAATTTTCCATTTAAAAAACAATGTTTATCAACTGACATCTTTTTTTTTTTTTTAATTAAGTTCTAAGCTTGATCTTGAATTCAAGCTTAATATTAAGAATGTGTATGCTTTTTAATGTGATTTGTCATTGCTTTATTAAATACGAACATAGAGTTTAACGGACATTAATACAACTGTTATTTATGGAACGACATGATAAGCCCTATTTATTTAAATTTTTTATTCCCGTATATAATGTATTTTGTGAATATGAGCTAAATAGATTTGGTATGTTTTATAGGAAAAAACTGATCTGGGAAATAGAAACAACAAGTAAGATATATCCTGCGTTAAGCATAGATTATAGAACACTTTCCAACTCTTCCTGATGGTTTTAACAAGACATCGGGGTAAATAACGTAAATAAGATAACTAAGTAAACATGAAAACTCATAAAACATTTGAAAAACTGATTTCAGCAGTTACCATCCATAGCCAAATATGTTTTCCAATTCTTTTAAACAGTCCTGTATTTGGTCTGTAGATTGATATATATATACTATATAATGGACACATTTAGTTAATCAAGGAAACTCATAACAGGTTGAAATTCTCTTGTAGTAATTTATACTAATGTATGGAAACATACTTAAATAATTTTGTACAACCTTGTAGTTTACCTAGAGCCTTTATCACACGTCTCTATTTAGTTAAAATTTAATTCAAACTAAAACACTCTTAAAACTGCTGAAATCACTTTTCCAGAAATTATAATTTATAGACGGCAACGTATCCAATTCTTTGCGTGACCCTGTATATAATTTTATCTATATTCTACAAACATTTCTTAGTAAATTAAATACAGTGCAGCATAAAAATGCATAACTTATTTAAAAAACACCTTTAATCAACACCCAGTAACCCTTACGAATACTTTTGTATAGTCATGTATATGAATTATAGCATATATATATACACCATATACTATGCATAAATGTAGTGAATCATAAAAGCGCATATCATAATTAAAAATGCATTTCCAGCAATCATCGCTAATGAACAGTACTTCGGATACAATATAGTATCTGAAATATTTTGTGTGTCCCTGTAAATGCTTTATACACTTCGTATTATACATGAAATAATACATAGTATGTAAACCTCAACGACATATATCAATTTCATTACATATCAAATAGATTAACATAAATAATGTACGCCGCAAACAATTCCCTCCACCCCTATATCATTATGTATTGGAAATCCTTTTTTAGCCCTGTAAATGAACAATAGCTATTCTTTGCATCGCATATTCTACGTAATGCACATTTTAGTGCGCTTCATAAGTGCATATCAATTTTATTCTGTTTGAAAGCTTGTAAAACCATTAAAAATCATTTGAAACGATTTTTTTCCCACAGGTCGTAATGTAATGGAATACTTTTGACTGTCCCTGTAAATGAACTAAACATGCTACAAACTTCATTACAAATAGGGACCTTGCTATGGTAAACGTCAATAACATCCAAAAATTCCAGGTCAATCCGAGTATATTTACGCGAGTTAGAGCGCGGACAGACGGACAGACAAACCGAAGTCATAAACATTTTCCAACTTTATTGGGCATGAAAAACACTTTATTTCAATGCTTAAATATTATATTATATTTTTTAATGCCAATAAAATAAATGTATCGAAAACGTAGAAAATGAGTTTACAATCAAAGAAAATTTAATAACTAATTCTGAATGTCTACAATTAAATGTTTGATTAAAATCACAAACAGCAAAAAAAAAAAAAAAAAAAAAAAAAAGCTTAAATACAATTAAAAAAATAAATATATCAATTTGAAAAACACTAAATAATTAGTATTTATAATTGTACTATTAAACAACAACAAACTACAATAGATGAATTAAATGCATTTAACAATTTCTCAAAAATCTTTCCATATGTTATAAGGAATTCCTATTATTTTATAATTTTGGCAAATGTTAAATCTGAAAACATTCGTATGAAGATTTAGGATTTTAAATACTAATTTAAAATATTATTAGCAATGAAAAAAAATCTTTCAAAAGTTTCACTGCTATAATATGTAAAAAGACATTTTCTTAGTATAATGTTAATTTCAAAATTAAAACAGTTTCGTAATATCATTATAATCGAATATCATATTTAACTCCAAAATATTAATAACGATAAATACTGTGTTAGAATCAGTCTCTGCATCAGCTTTTTTTTCTAGCGATGGCAGATTATGGTATTTTACAGCATGGAATCGGAAAATATCTCTTCTGAAAAGAATTCTAGATCAGTCTCATTGCATATAACATACAATTATTTAACTCATGATAATAATCTATCAAACAGGAATAAAAAATTTAAATTAAATAAGACATACCTTTTAAGTTCCATAAATATTTTAATAATATCCGTGTTTTATCCTAAATTGTCAGACATATTTCTGTTAGCTTAAAAAGACTGACTTCCCGCGTCAAAGTTCTCTGATCCTTATTTTATTCTGCGGTTTAATCGAGCGCAGACGATATTGAGCAAGCAGGTGCTTGTACTGTATTATTCTAACTTTTTTTTTGTATACAACAGATTTAGAGTTTGAATGCGCAATTATTTTATCTTTATGAGAGTGTCTATGAAAATTTTCTATTTGAATGAAACACCTGCCTTTTTTCTTTCTTTTTTTTAAAAGTAAAGTTTGTTTTACACGTAATAAATAACAAAATACGTATCTTCTTAATAAATGAAAAGAGAGTATACAGGATAAAAAAAAATTCTTTGTCAATCTGTCATTTTTTTCATATTTATTTTCTGTAGAATAAAACAATTTGTAAAATAACTTTTTTTACAGTCATATCTCTAAAACACGAATTTGAAATACGAATAATTATATCATGGGTTTTCTATAAAATTTGTATGGATATTTTTTCGGAAAATGCTAATTTTATTTAAAAAGTCTGAAAGAAGTAGATTTTTTTTTTTAAAATAGTTATTTAAAATAGTTAAACAATAACAGGAAAAAATATGACTTGAATGCAAATTCTAAAGCAAGAAATGCATATATGTCTAAACTCTGAATCCTCTTTCAACGTGCTCATTAAAAGCTACAGACTTAACTGTAATAGAAAATTTTAGTTTGAAACCACAGAAGTGTTTCCAATACCATTGGTCGACAAAAAAAAAAAAAACTTCCTCCCTGCAAACTAAATATGTAAAGTGTCCAGATTTAATATTCCTAATTCTAAATATGTTATCCAAATTGCTCCAGTACGTTCCATTTTTCCGAGAAACACTTTTATAATAACAACAATCAGTGAGGGATTAAATTGCAATGGTAGATAAAATTGAAATAATAAAAAAAGTATACATTCACTGTCTTAGATAACAAATTGATAAAATATAGCATGAAAATCTAGTTTGGGGATACTTGTACCGTGCATTTTCCTTTTTATGCCCCCACCCCCCTCTTTTCGTGTCCGAATTTACTATTTCCTATCCACTAATATAGTTTCATTCCTTATGTAGCTGTAACTCGGGCATGTTTAAAATATTTCTGTTAATTGTCAAAGATTTTTGATGTTCATATTTTTGTCACACTGTGACTTACAATATGGTGGGTTTTTTCGTCGCATATGTGACGTGACATACGTTACATGCAGTGACATAACAGTGACGTCACAATTGTTTTTTAATTGCCAGAAAATATAATTTTACATAAATAACATGTTTTGAATATTTTTTGTAATTTTTAAAAGTTTTCTAAGAAGTTCACATCTCAGTCACAATGTGACATCACTGAGTGGTTGCATTTTGGTCACAGATGTGACGTGACCACAGTGACTCACAGTGACGTCACAACGACGTCACCGTGACCATGCATGCTATGAGGGTATATATACACATTTTTTTATATATGTATTATTATTGTTTCTTACATACTATTTTCTTCTATTTGTATATAAAAATAGATAAATGGCTTCTTCAACTAGTTTCATTTTGATCATTTTCAAAAAAAAACCTAATAAATTTTGTAATAGCAGAATGTAACTTTGTTCACGGAAAATATTTTCTAACATCGCTTGTGCTTATGCAGCTGTGGAAATATGAATTTTCATTGAAGAAACTTTTAACATTCATTGTAAATATGATTGTTTACATGAGATTCAGCCTTTAATAAATATAATAATTTAAATTTTATTTAAATATCAGTGATGGAACAGTGTAGCACCTGAGAATCAATTGACACCGCTAAATTTTAATAGTATCATCTTCTTATTTCATGATAGAAGTTCTGAGATTTTTTATAAGGCGAAGAATAATACTATTAAAATTTAGTGGTGACAATCACCCAACTGCTGCGCCACTGTTCCGTCAGTGAAATATACAATAAAATTGAATTTCTTTTTTCCCAAACAATTAAAAAATCACATTCAATTTAAATACAACATATCGGGCTACCACACAGTTAAATTTACAACAAATTTTGAAAGAAAATATGTAATAAAAATTTGTCCTATATTTATGCACATAATTTTTTTTTTTAAATATGCCTTGCGCTTAGATAAAATGTATTCATATACTTATATGTATTTTAATATTATTTTAGAATATATTAAAACGAATTCTTTCTATATTTTCAGGAGGTTTTTAGTGTTAATTTTTTAAACTATGGGAATTTAACGTAATTAATATTTATATTTTTCTTGGGGGAGAAGGGGGGGGGGGAGAGATTTTCAGGTTATGATTTGAACTTAGTTCATACATATATTTGGGGCAACTTTTTACTTCATTCGACATTACATAAAAAACTTAATTTATTTTTTACACTCCTGAAATGCATGGGAAACAAAATGAAAAAAAAATATATATAATACACCACTAAAATATATATTACTTATCTCCATTCATATTTTATTCTAAAGATCTTAAGTTATTTCTAGTAATTAGATATTTTTATGCTATTAAAATTGCGACATAAAAATATTTTAAATGTAAATTTATTTGATGTTATTGCATTAAAATATATGTTTCTTTTTAGTTATTAAAATATAGCCCTTGGATAATATTAAATATTAAAACTTAGTTTCATTAAGAAGAATCGACCTAAAAGATTAATAATATTTTATTAACTGATAATAAATTATTAAAAATAAATATATAAATAAATTAAATATTAAAACTTAGCTGTATTGACAAGAATCGATTAAAAAAAAAATCAGAGTAACTGGCAACAAATCAATAAAGAAACAATATTTTAAAAGTCTAAACAACGGGGACCGAGCCGCCACCTTGGGCTTACTAGACCTATACTTTAACCATTACACCATATCTTCTATATGACTTTAACGAAACGACTCTATATCTCCGGAGGTAAGTTCATAGGAGAATTTCGCGCTTGGCGATTTTTCATTTTTCGCCAACATCTATTTTGATAACTGATGACAGAAAAAAAAAATACTTGTGATGCGATTCCACAAAAACAAAGCAACGATATCTATAAATTTTAGTCATAGAAATAAAAATAATCCAAATTATATATATATATATATATATATATATATATATATATATATATATATATATATATATAACCAGAAAAAGAAAGATATATGTCCGTGCAGACAGAATGAAAACGAATCTTAAGGAAGAAAAAAAAATATTTTTTTCAAGACAATTGCGAAATTCTTAGGCAAAATTGCGTTTATATCCATAATATAAACATTTCTGATCCTAAAAATGGGTGTTAAAAGTCTAAACAAGAGTGAAAATATTATGAATTATGTAAACTTAAAAACACTCTATTTTCATCCTGTGTAAAGGCTATGGTAACGTTGCAGTCGATCGGTTGAAAACAGCTTTGGACCAATCAGAATTTATTGCATCATGTCGTTTCTCTTACCAAAGGTTGTTGTAGGTTCTCTAGAAAATGCGATATAATTGTAATTAAAACAAAATCGCACGTTATAAGAGTAACAAGTTTAAAACTGTGATAAATAAATAGATAGTCTAAATTTATATAGGGGAGAGTTGTACAAAACCGGGTAGGCGGGTAAAACCGGGTAGCGCTGGTTCCTCTTTAATTTGAACTTTTATCTGTCGCCAACACCAGGAATTGCTTGTCGAAAGTCATTACGGCATTTGTAGCTGAACGAAGCACTATTGTGAACGGTTATTTTTCTGTGAAGGAATGCGTTTGAATTTCTCTTAAAAAATTAATTTGTTTGTTTCTAGGTTTTACGCATATATTAACTGTTTGCCAGAATATTAAATATTGGTAAGTACTATATTTAATTATTTGCTTCCTTTCAAGTATTTAAACAGTTTTACTGATATTTTACTATAGGACTGAGAGTAGTGACGTCATGTTTAAAAATCTGCGTTACGTTGGGGTAAAACCGGGTACTTAAGAGTGGGTCAAAACCGGTTATACCCATTTTTGTCCTACACTCATGGAATGAATTTTTTAGGATAGTTAACTACTTTTTGTGACATTCGACCTGACAACTCTAGTTGTCACACAGTTTGGCTTCATCTCACTCTATTCATAATGTTGAAATTTATCTACATACCTTCCTAAAGTTTTTTTATCCATGTTATGTTCTTTTGCAGCCGCATGTGTACTTAACTTATCATTAACATCTTTTAACCCTTTCAGAGGCAAAGTACTTTCAGCACTAAAATATTAAAATAAATGTCTGGCACCGGAATATACGAACAAATTTATTTGGAAATATGAAAAAGGCTGTATTTCACATACTTATTAAACTGAAAGATTTGAGCAAAATTCTGGTGCCATTTTGGAGTTTGGGAATTAAAGTGGTTTCATAAACATATCACTGCCCCTGAAACAGTCAAGACTGCTGCTTTCGTACTTTCTCGTCTTTAACACTGTTTCTATTTACTTATTGTAAGTAATATTTAAATGGAAAAAAGTTCCTATCAACTTTTGCATTTATATTTCGTTAATTTTTTTCGTGGAGTGCAAATAGCAATTTTTTACATCTTTCTCTAATCAGTTTTAAACGTTTACTTTTCCATCACCCCATTTTACTGTACCTTTGCAGAATAAATTTACATTCATTTTTATATATAACCACTAATCTTTCATTATGCACAGTGTATAATAAAAAGATTTCCAAAACCCCTTAATTAACACATTGCCGAGGGCAATTTTTATGAAATCTCAATTTTAAAACAGTAGGAGCTCCTCCCTGTTCTGAAAGTCGGTAGTAAATTAGTGTTCTAGATAGGTTTCCCAAGTTTATGCATCGGTAAGTATCTTTCAATGAACGAATTTAATATAAAATGTCTTACAATCTAAAAAAATATGTACAACATGATATAAATGCATTTTCTGTAAGGTAGAAGCCCCGCCCTTAAACAATGATATATTTTGAATGAAAACTGGAATTCTCGTTTCCCGCCGTGAATTGCTTTGGGGGCAGACTTGAACATCTGGTCAACCGTTCCTCACATTGACTGGGTCAAGCCTCCTCACATAGCCTTTTTCTAGAGAATAGCACATTGTTATGTTAAGCCTAACTTACTGTATAATCTTTATGTCTGGAATGAAAGCTCGATATTTCTGCATTACTTAAAACCTACTTACTTAAATTTCTGTGATATATTTTATCTGAAAACAGCTTACAAAATATTTCTAAAAAACACAACTTTTAGGTTGAAAACCCCTCACAACTGATTTTTTCGACACCTATTTCGATTATCTGTATGAAACAGAAATTTTTGTTTGAGCATTACGGTAGCTTTGATTGACACCTATTGATAAAACTCTGAAATTCTTTTAAATACGAAAACTGGTGGGTGGGTCAAGCCTCCCCAGTCTCCCCTAACTGTAATTCCCAAATGCCACATCGGCACCAGAATTTTGGAATTAAATTTTGACTTTGTAATCTACACTGAGAAAATCTTTTAAATCAGTCTATACTTTTTTTTTTTTTAATTTAATAATACTTTTATATAACTTTTATGCTTTTATATAAATTTGTACGTAAATCCCGGTGTCATTTAATCATTTTAACGTTTTAGCGACATAAGTACCTTGCCCTTGAAAAGGTTATTGAGTTTTTAATTAATATCTGGATTAATTACGTGCTGAGTTTTACGAAATAAACATTATTGAAAAGAGGACAAAATTTACTATATTAGGCTAACAAAGTGAAATCGAATTATTTTTATTAATGTAGAAAAATCGCCTAAAAATGTATACAAGTTGGAAATTGCTCGTCAAACGTGGCAAATGAGGTGCGTTCGTACTATAACTTGTTTTATAAATATTTCTTGCACCACATATTGTACTACATGTATAGTTTAGTGCACTTCATAAGTGCATATCGATTTCATTCTGTTCGAAAGTCTGTAACATCATTAAAATGCACTTGAAATAATTTTTTCCCATTGGCCGTAATGTAACGGAAAACTTTTGACTGTCCCTGTAATTTAACTATGCATCCGATTTTCATGAAATTTGAAATGACTCCACAAAATTTTGCAACAATTATATATTTAAAATTTCAGACCGTTCGGAAGGCTGTAACATCATTAAAATGACTTGCAATATATATTTTTTTTCCATTCGCCTTAGTGTAACGGAAAAATTTTGACTCTCCCTGTAATTAAACTATACATCCGATTTTCATAAAATGTGAAATGACTCGACAAAATATTGCAATAATTATATGTTTAAATTTTCAGACCATTCGGTTGGGTAGTTTTTGCTCTGTTATATGCGGACAGACAGACAGACGGACTGACAGACGGACTGAACGACGACTATAGGTGCTACGTATTTACATAATTACGAACGCACCTAAAAAGTGCTAAAAGCGCATAAAAAATTAAATAAAAAAAATCTAATCAAAATCTCTAAAATCGGGTTTCAAGGTGCTTTTACAATTTATAGGCTTTTTAATTTTCTTTAGCATTTGCGGCGACTTTTTGACATACAATTTTTGCCCTAATATAGTAAATCCTGCCTCTTTTCAATAAACTTTATTTGGATTTCGTACAGAAACTTTTGAATTTTTCGTAAATTTTTATGTGATTTTTAGAGGTTTTTTGCGATTCGCTACGATTTTTCCACACTAGTTAAAGAAATCAAGTTTCAATCTTCTAGCCCAATACAGTAATTTTTTTTTCTTTTCCTCAATTATTTAAAATTCGTGCTGCGCTTTTTAAATTTTTCGAAAACTTTTATTATGATTTTCAGAGCTTTTTCGAATTTAGTCCTAATTTTTGACGTACCCGAGCAACCTGGGCGGGTCAGCTAGTCATAAATAAACAGTATCACAATAATGATTAAATCCGACATTCAGGAAAAAAAAAATAATTAAGTCAGTGTCATTTTCGCATAAATTACGTGTAGTAAATCTAACATTTAACTTTATGTCAACATCAACAATATCACAATAATGAAATAAATAATTAAATCAAATATTTAAAAAAAAAAAGAAATCTATAAAATAAGCCTTTTATATAAAACTAACATTTAACTTTATACTAACTTGAAAAATACTGTGAATATACTAACAAATCACCGATAGGTGACAGCACTATTTCCAATAAAAAAAAGTTATAGAAATTTAATTTCACTTTGGAAATGTTAAATCATAAATTTTACGATCGTTCACACCGCAGTTAGCAGGGTCATTATTATCTCCGTTCTGTCTTAACCTCAATAACATAAATATTATTTTGACGTTTATATGCTCGTAGATTATGTCTGAATTGCTTTAACGGTGAATTTTACAATAAATCCGAAAAATGTTGTCTTGCATGGAGCTTGTTTACAATAATTTATGCCTTTTATAGAAATAAAACTCTGAGAGATGTTTTGAGAAATGTTTAGAAATATTTTTAGTTATGTTCAGAACAAAGAAAACAGTTAAAAAAGAATGGTTCTTATGTACCCAAAAACCTAAAATAAATAATAAATAATTCTCTGAAACTCAACATTTAAAAAAGTTTATTTTAACTTAATTTGCGTATTTATTTATTTTATTTATAAATAATTTAATGAGACATTCAAATTTACAGAAAAAATAAAAAATAAATAAACTAAATAAATATGGAGAATTATTTTCAAACTCGCTGAAACTAAAAAAAGCCTTTTTACGTTTTTAGCTCCGAAATTTCACAAAACTCAAAATATTATAACTCAGTGAGTTTCGGTCGTAGAAAAATGTCACTTTCGTCTAAATTACGTATAGTAAATCTAACATTTAACTTTATGTCAACATCAGCAATATGACAATAATGAAATAAATAATTCAATCCAATATTAAAAAAAATAAATAAATCTATATGTCAATCCTTACAATCCTTACTATCCTTAGAATCCTAACATTTAACTTTGTGCAGCAGCAGCTATATCACAATAATAAAATAAATAATTACATCCAATATTCAGGGGGAAAAAATCTATAAAATGAGCCTTTTATACAAAGATAACATTTAACTTTGCGCCAACATCAGCAAAATCCTAATAATGAAATTAATAATTAAATTCAATATTCAGAAAAAGAAATCTATGAAATAAACCTTTTATACAGTGCTAACATTTAGTTTTATGCCAACATCAGCAATATCACAATAATGAAATAAATAATTAAATCCAATATTCAGGATAATGAAATTAATAATTATATCCAATATTATGAAAACAACAACAACAACTATAAAATAAGCTTTTTATACAGAGCTAACATTTAGCTTTATGGCGACATCAGCAATATCACAGTAATGAAACAAGTAATTGCATCCAATATTCAGGAAAAGAAATCTATAAAATAAGACTTTTATACAGAATTAACATTTAGTTTTATGCCAACATCAGCAGTATCACAATAATGAAATAAATAAATCCAATATTCAGAAAAAAAAAATCTATGAAAGAAGCCTTTTATACAAATCTAACATTTAACTTTATGCCAACAGCAGCGACATCATAATAATGAAATAAATAATTATATCCAATATTCAGGAGAAAAAATTCCATAAAACAAACCTTTTATACAAAGATTTTACTTTATGCCAACATCAAAAGTATTGCATTAATTGTGAATATACTAACAAATCACCAACAGATGGCAGCACTATTTTCCATAAAAATGATAATAGGAATTTAATTTCACTTTGAAAATGTTAAATCATAAATTTTACGATCGTTCACATCGCAGTTAGCAGGATCATTATTATACCCGCTTTATCTTAACCTCAATAACATAAATATTATTTTGACGTTTATGTGCTCGTAGATTATGTCTGAATTACTTTAACGGTGAATTTTACAATGAATCTGGAAAATTTTGTCTTGCATCGAGCATGTTTACAATAATTTATACCTTTTATAGAAATAAAACTCTGAGAGATATTTTGAGAAATGTTTTTAGAGGTGTTCAGAATACAGAAAAAGTTTTTATAAAATATAGTTGTATGTATTCTAATAAATAATAAATAGTTCTCTGAAACTCAACATTTTAGAAACTTGCTGTTTATAATTTTATTTTAACTTAATTTGCGCATTTATTTATTTTATTTATTAATAATATAATAATACTTTCATATTTATAAAAAAAAAAAAAAAAAAAAAAAAAAAAAAAAAAAAAACTAAATAAATATTGTGAATTAATTTTAAACTCACTGAAACTGAAATGCATTTTTTACATTTTCAGTTCTGAAATTTCATAAAATTCAAAACATTATGATTCAGTGAATTTTTGAGGTCAAAAAATGAAATTTTTACTGTTGTACTTGTCAGTAAATACATGAAATTTCTCTAAAAACAACTGTTAGGACCCAGAATTCTTCTAAAATTAAAAAAAGTGTAACATTTTGAAAATTAATGCCCGTAATCTCATAAACATGTTAATCTTAATTCCTGCCTTGTTGCGAAAACTTTTGCAACTTACACCTGCGTATCTCTAACAGGTAAAAAATTTGTCGGATGTGCCAATCCCAAAACTTTCTTCTATCTCACACATGTTAATACTTCAAAGTTCGCCACCAGAGTGCAAAAATTAAATGACAATCTATGCCCATCATGAGTGAGTATTCTAAAGCATCTATTTACTAGGCGTCCCCAAAATGAAGATAGACTAATTCAAACTTTGAAGTTTTCTTTAATTTTCGACGCGTTTAAAAGGTACAAGCCCCTTAAAAAACTATATATTGGGTGATTGCAAAAGTTCTTGCCCGATTTCCGATGCATTTAGTTTCTAAGTGTACCCATCTTGTTTTAAATGGCGAATTGCAGTCAAATTGTCAACATTTAGACACTCAGCAATTCCCACAGTAGTAACCCGTGGATTATTAATCACTAAATCACGGATTAAATTTAACGTTTAGATTGAAATCACCATTTCGAAATCGAAACTATATATCATGTTTACAGTTAAAAATTACTAGCAGTTAAAATTTTTACTTTAGACTACTTAATTTTTAACTGCAAACATGATATATAGTTTTTTGTCATTTGAATGTTATTTATTGCACTGACGAGGGGCTAAATTTCAGCTCGAAACGTTTGCTTTTTAATTGCAGTAAATGTATTTATGTAATTTTTACTTGCATGTCTGATGAATTGTAATATATTTTTTTATTTTTAAATCGCATATCAGACGTTCATTTTCATTTTTCACGTGAAATCTTGCAATAGAAATGTAATTGTTGTGGTAAGAATTTTATTGTGGATTTTTAATTTTTGCCAACAATATAAACAAAAAATGTTTAAATTTCCTTTCATTTTTCTTTGAGAGCTGGTTTTATCAGAATCATGCTAAGGCAGTATTTAAAATTTTTAACCCTCCCCATTTCCACCCTACGGGCCGATTTTGCCCATTTGCAATTCCGGCCGAGATATCAGTCATCTCAATGTTTTTGGCGAGTTTGAAGACGATCCGTGCATAATTGCGACTTTTATCGTGCAGACATACATACATACCTGGTGTCTAAAAAAGGACTGATGTGTTTTAAAATTCCAAAATTGCAAACGGTGACAGATATTAAAAAAATTCTTGCAGAAGTGTTATGTAAGATGTCAGGAGTTTTTATGCTGCGATTCTCAGTTTTAGTTACAAATAGCATCGATAGATGGCGCTGCAAGCAATAACCGCTAAATCCAGGGTCGATTTTTTGGCCTCTCTCTTCTTCAATGCGAAAAAAGGAGATTAAAATATATTGAATGGATCCCGAAGTACCAAAAATCAGGTCTGGACTGAGCGTCTATTGCCATCAGCATCATCTATTGTTTGAAATTCGAACTAAAATCAAGTATAACAGTACAAAAACGCCTGACATCATACATAAACCTCCTGCAAGTTTTTTTTTTAAATATCTGTCACCGTTTGGAAGTTATTAAATTCTAAAATCCATTAGTCCTTTTTGGGACATCCGGTATATACTGGGTGTCCCAAAAAGGATTGACTGATTTTGAAATTCAATAACTTGCAAACGGTGACAGATATTTAAAAAGTTCTTGCAGGAGGGTTATGCATAAGGTCAAAAGTTTTTTTACAGTGATTTTCAATTTTAGTTCGAATTACAAACAATAGATGGTGCTGTAAGCAATAGTCGCTAAATACAGGCTCGATTTTTGGTCCTTTCTCTTGTTCTATGCGGAAAAAGGAGATGGAAATGTATTATCCGGGCCACGAAGTACCAAAAATCGAGCCTGAATTTAGCGTCTATAGATCGCAACGCCATCTATTGTTTGTAATTCGAACTAAAATTGAAAGTCACTGTAAAAAAACTTTTGACCTTATGCATAACCCTCCTGCAAGTTTTTTTTTTTAATGTCTGTCACCGTTTGGAAGTTATTAAATTTTAAAATCCATTAGTCATTTTTGGGACATCCGGTATATCTCTATATATAAAAGAAAGTCTGGATTTTGTATTAATCAACGCGCAGCCCAAACTACTGAACCTAAAATCTTGAAATTTGGCGTAAAAATACTTCTTATGACATTGAGTGCCGCTAAGAAAGGATTTTCTAAAATTCCATCCCTAAGGGGGGGTAAAAAATAGAACGAACTTTTAAAAAATTCCTTAAAAATCTGATTTTATAGTTATTTTTCAACTGATAACATATTTTAGTGTATTTTTGTGTGCTGAATCGAATGGTACTAATCAAATTATTTTAAGTCTAATAGTTCATGAGATATTTCATATTTTTCTAATTTGGCGCTATCTTTGGCGACAAAACCTCAAATTTTCAAGTGATAATTTCTAAAAACTCATTATCTTCATTCTGTTACTATAGCAAGGGAAGAAATTCAAATTGAATAATTTTTTAATCAATTCTTTTGCTTAAATATTTAAAACAACTACGTCACTTAGGAAAAAAATATAAACGCCTCAAAAACTAAAACTAAATAATAATAATGATTAAAAAAAACTGTTGTACTTTTTCGTTCTATCAACACTATGCCAAAATGTATGGTATCGCGCCATTTATTTGTACCCTTAGCGTGCAAACGAGTTTTATTGCAAACCGTGCCAAAGATTAACATTTGCTATTTATTGAACGTGAATATTTTTTATGAGTATTATTCCATCGTAATCTCGTAAAACTTTTTAATTTGTTATTTTTTGAATAGAAAATATTTATTTTTAAATTATAACTTACATTTATTACTGACACTGACATGGATTTTATGATTTGGCAGCTACTTGATGACGAGGAAGGTGTAATAAAATCATTTCAGAACTTAGGAATTATGCCTATAAAAATGTTTTGTTAAAAAACGTTGAACGTTTTCATTCAAAAAATTAAATGTTTACTGCAATGACAGATATGCTTATTACGTACGCCACGCTACAATGATAACCTGAAAGACATTTACAATTCGAGACCTGCAGATTAAATTGACTTTATTTTATTATTTTATTGTAAAATATTTATTTTTCCTTTTATTTTAAGTATTGATTTGTATTGATTAAAAAAAATGTAGTTGGTGAAAGTCTGTAATTTTCAAATGTTATATCTTTTAAATGCTCATTTTTGTATCAATAAAATAATTTTTTTTTCTAAATGTTTCATTTCCATTTTGCGCTAATTATAATGCTTGGCGACAACGGTGTTGGCATAACGGAAAAAAACGAAAACAGTTACTGATTTTATTTAAAATACAAAGAAAAAGGGTTTAATAAGAAATAAATATTATAAAACGGAAATATTTAATTTAAGTATGAAAGCAATGTTTGTACTGTTTAAAAAAGTGTTCATATTCAAAGGTTTAAATAGAAAAATATTTTGCAATTTGCCATTTGCTCCTATGGATAACAAGAAAAAATAGATACTTTTTATGTTAGCCGTGCATAAATGCAATAGCACCAATACTTACAATTTTACTCATCATCATCTACTATCTTTACAAAACGCAAATTCTTATTTCATTCTGATTGACTATAACTCAGGTTCTACGGAATATAATTTTGTAGAACGTACACTGTTAGTTAAGTAATTTGTTTTAGAAGTGTTTTAATGTAAAAAAATAGTTCTACTTTGAATTAGTGATAAGTACGGGACTTTTAAAATTAGGTGAACCCGATTATGAAAGATTACCTTTAATGTAAAGTTCTACTAAATGGATTTTTATGCTATGCCGGAAAGTTATCTGTGGTGTAGTAAATTACTATAAGAAGATGTACGCTATATGCAATGTGTATATACTAGAGAATATATATTCTATAAAGGTGTGCAGGGTTTCTTAAAAAATCCACTGGGTATATAAAGTAGACCTACCCCTACATCTCTGAGAGTTCTATAATCTGCTTAACGCGATTATGGAAGATATATTTAAATTTAACTATCTATAATATGTATAAAATGCAAAGAGAAATTTTGTTTGGGCCGCTTACAACCTGAGTTCTGCTGAATAGATTTTTGATGGAACTTACATTGTTAGATAATTTTTCCGAAAAAAAAAATTAGTACATCATATCGTTCTACGTTGCTTATTTAAATAATTATGGGGGAAAATTCAAATTCAGAAGAACACGATTATGAAAGACTGGTTTTTTTAAAGGTTCTGCTGAGTGGATTCTGGTAAGACAAACTGTTAATTAGATAATTTTTAGGGAACGTTTTGGTACATTTTCCAGTTTAACAGATTCTGCTAAGTGGATTTTGGTGGAACTTGCTCAGTTAGTTAATTTTTCAGGGAATATTTTAGTATAAAACACATATCGTTCTAGGTTGCTTGGTTATGGGATTTTGGATGAAAGTTCTAGAATGAGGTGAGCCCAGTTATGAAATATTAGCCTTTTTCATAGGTTCTATTGGACGGAATCTGATGAGAATTGCATTGATAAATTTTCAGAGGAAGGGTATAAGTATATTACATATTGTTCTATCATACTTTACCAAATCCTACAGTAAAGGATCAATTAAAGAAGTTGGTTCTTAGCAGCTCAAATTTGGTCAGTCTCAATAGAAAATACAATAGTATAATGAGGTCCGTATCGTTTGTAGCAATTCGGATGGGTATGCCAGGTTAATGTCCATATTGCTTTCAAACGAATGATCAAATTCACAGATATATTTCGTTTGATTCATGGTTTGTTTAGGAAAACAGACCAGCGAAGCGGGCGAAGGCTGCTAGTATATATATATATACATACTTGCCAACTTTCACTTAAACTTCCGTAAAATGGAAGCTAAATTGACCCAGGTTAAACACGTTTGAAACCAGAAATTTTTTAAAGAAATGAATTCAAATAGTTTTCATAGAGAAACATGATATTAAATGTATAATGATACATCTAATAAATTTTCTGGTTACTAGCGTGTTTAACCTGGGTTAATTTAACCCAGGTTAAATTATCCAAAATTGCATTTTTACGGAAATTGCAATAAATAATCGAAAATTGCATTTTTACGGAAGTTTAGCTGAAAGTTGGCAAGTATGTATGTATATATAAACTTTTTTAGGTGGGAGTGGTTTTGGGTTCCTGGGGTCATATAATGAAAATTTATAAAGAAATTTTTCAAGAGCCGCACCATGGTAACGATTGCAATAGGTGGTATTTCTTATGAAATCTACCTAAAAAGTAAAATAGCAATTAAAATTAAAGTTATTGTAGTTACTATTGGTACTTGTTTCTAGAAATTTACTGATTAAAAAGGTATCATTAAAATTCGTCAAACCTTAGAGTGATCCTTCCTTTATCCTCCCTCCCCCTATTATTGCGTAAAATATGGGTAAATTTCAACCAGGAATCAAATTTCGAGTCAGACAATTTATTTGGTGTATTATTATTTATTAAATTGGTATTTTTATTTGTAACGTCTTTTATTCTTTTTTTAGAATTTTTTTTTCGAACCTGGATCAAAATAACCGATGTTTTACGGAATAATAATGAGAGGTTGGCACGTATGAATATAATACTTATTAGATTATATTTTTTCGAAAGTTCTGTGTATAAATTGTGTAAAATAATCTTAAAAATGAAAAAAAAATCTATCTGAAATAATATTAATTTAATTGAAAAAAAAAAAAAATCAAAATGTCTTAATTTTCGGACACTAGATACGAATGGGCTAAGAACTTAAAGCATATTTTTTTTCCTTATAAGTCAAAAAAAAAAAAAAAAAAAAAAAGGACAAAAGTTGAATAAAGTAAATTTTTACAAAATTAAATTAAAAAAATATTCATTTTCTAGCAATGCAGAGGTTTTTCAAAATTCTGGATTACCGTAAACCAATAGTATAAGAAAAATAAATCATCCTGTATTATTGGATATTAAATGTTTATAGTCTCAAGATTGAATAATAGATGGCAGCACCAAAACTTAATACAGAATTTGTAGATCTACATTTTAACCTAACAATCCACTATACATTTTGAAATTATTCTAAAAAAAAGGAAAAAAAAAAGAAAAAGAAGTAGATTTTATTTCAACATATTTGCTTTCCAAAGAACGATAGTTATATAGGAACAATTTATTATGGAAGATTAGGACAATTGGCAATCTCCATTGCAAAACTTTAAGACATCAAATACAGATATTTGTAAGTATTAATAGTAGATGGCAGCACCAAAGAAAATTATTAAGGCTAAAGATTTTCTTCATCTTGTTATAAATGCTCAACAAATAAATTTCATGATCATATTAAGACAACCCTAGGCAAACTCCACAAGTTTTTTAGAAAAGAAAATTTCACCGTATTTGATCGAAATATTCTTTCATTAATCCTTTCAGGAGCAAAACAATTCCATTGCTAAAGTGATGAAATTAATGAATGACACCGGAATTTGAAAGCAAATTTATTTGTAAATACGAAAAAGCTATATTTCGCATATATAATAAACCGAAAATTTTTAAAACAAGATTCTGTTGTCATTGTGGCATATGGGAATTAAAATTAAGTGGTTTCATAAAAATACCACCGCCCCTCAAGCAGGGGCGTAGCTACAATTTTTTTTTGGGGGGGGGGGGGAAGGGGGGAAGTTCAAAATTATCCCAACTTATAATTTCTAAAATTTCCCAACGTGAAACAAATTACTGTATTTTCCAACTAAAATTATATGTTCGGTGTGTTTTTAATAATAATGATACTTATACACCCCCCCCCCCCCAAAAAAAAAAAAAAAAAAAAAAAAAAAATTCTTTCCAAAGAAAAAAGTTGAAACTAAAAACATAAAAATTATAATTATTGGTTCATTGTATTTCTTTAGAAAGTTTTTGTTTTGAATTGTGTACGAGTCATAATCGTACTTTATATGATAATAGCCTCATATTTTTAGATTTTTGAGAAAGGAACAAAGTTTTGGAGGAAATGTATTAGAGAAACTGTTGATGGACAATAGTAGAGAAATTCAGGTCTGGTAGATGTATGATATTTTCGTAGTACAGAGAAACATAATGAGAAATTGAGTATGGCTGCTTTTTTTTTTTTTTCTTTAGAAAGTTTAACTATTTTACTATTACAGAACTCAGAAAGATAGTCATCAAAACAATAACAAATTCTTTTTATTAAAAAAAAAAAAAAGAAAAGAAAAAGTGTTTCAAAAATCGATAATTTCCCAACTCTAAGCTCAAATTTCCCAAGTTCACATATATTGGGGGGGGGGGGGGGTTCCCCCATAATCCCCCATTGCGATGACACTGCCCTCAAGGTTAAAGAAGGAGAAATTTCCCCTTTAAAAAAGTAGTCCAGATGGTAATACAGCCGATTATAGTTGCCGTTATTTAATGTAGTCACTGTAGTTAAAATAAATAAATATAATCTTGGTATTTATGTGTGTGAATGTTACGCCAAACGTACTTTTATACGCAAATTTAGAATAATAACAGAATAATAACATTGATTTTGATTTACAAAACTCCTGTAGCTGAAATTGTTTCTGTTTTTTCTCCCACTCGTGAAATTACAAAAGGTGTTATTCGAAGGAAAATAAAATTAAAATTAGCCTTAAATAGGTTTTTTTTTTCATTACATAAAATTCTTATTGTGAAATGGGAGTGGCGATTAAAGGGGAGGGGGGAATAAGAATGGAAGAGCTTAGCATATGAACATGTAAAGTTTCTGTCTACATTCTGCCTAAGCACATCTGCATACTTAAGGAGAGCTTTTCTTGAAAAATGTACAATACTGAATGGACAGAATTATTGTTAGTTCGATTGTAATACAGAAGGATTAAAAAACATAAAATCCTAACAATATCTTAATAACATAAAAAAAAAAAAATTAGCCTCCGGTATGCTATTTTTTTCTCCCAACTACCAGAGTGTCGTCTCCAAAAGATAATGTTCCGTTGTATAAGCCAGCCGTAAAACAGAGCAGATGAATCATTGAACGGAATAATCTCTACTGCAATTTTTTAAACTTCTAAACATAGCACATTTTCAATTTTTATACCGTCGTATTCGGAAAAAAGTACTTTTTACTGCAATTTGTTAGAAAACTACATCTCAATTTATTTTTGAGATATTAATTTTTTTTGTAGTCTTTATCGCCATATGTTTAATTTTGGCAATTCAAATACTTCATTTCTGTAGAAAGTAACGAAAAAATAGTTGGAAAATAGTAATTATATTTTTTGTTGCCATTTTCCCATAACTACTGAATAAAATCTAATTAAAATACGTGCTATTTTGAAAAAAAATATAAATGAATGATTTCCGATAAAACATGGAGCTATTATAAACTGTATTTAATTTAACTAGTAAATCTGCAGATCAGGAGCCTCAACGTCAGCTCTACAATTCATTGTGTTTAGCACCCTTTGAGTAATATTAATCTTTCTACAAAAAACGAAATTTAAAGTTTTGAAATTACAAAAACATTTATAAAACGAAAAAATATTTCGAAGGTTTCTGACATTAGAAGCGTTAAATTAAACCCCTTGTTATGTAATGGTATTCTGAAAATCTCATGAGCTACTTATTCTGGTAATTTTTAGATAATAAAGTAGATTTCTTCAGGGGGGCTCTGCCCCCCTGACCCCCTTCGTAGTGTAATTTAATTTACATTTGTAATTATCAATTAGTTGTGTTAATGTCCTTTAGTAAATTCTACCAATAAACGGAAACGTACACGAATTCTTTTCTACAGCCCTGAGACGTGAAGATTTTTACGCGTCGTCTATAACATTTAAATTTAATGCAGACAAAAAACCCTCTTAAAACTGCTCATATCACATTTCCGGGGATTAGTATGCATAGTGTGCACCATATATCCAGTTTCTCGGAGTCCTGTATATGGTTCTATTTAAATTCTGCAAACATTTGTTAGTATACTAAATGTAATTGGGCTGGGAAATACATAACTCAAAAAAAAAAAAAAAAAAAAACAAACACTGAAGCAATTTGCGCTCATTTTCATTTATACTTACGAATTCATTTGTGTATCCCTGTACATGGTCTATACAATATTTAAGCACTACTTATTAAGCACAAATTTACTTAACGTTAAAACGCACACCATAATCGAAAATGCTCTTCAGCAATCATCCCTAATAGACCAGAACTGTATCCGGAATTTTTTATGTGACCCTATAAACGAACGATAAATACGATACAAATCATATTCAAGCTTCTTGTAGTCAACCACAGTAATGTAATTTAATTTCATAATGTTTGAATTAGTGCAACACAATTAACACACTGACGACAGGCAATTTAATTAAATCTGGGTTTAAAAACAGTAGAAGCTCCTCCCTCTTCTGAAAGTGTCTCGGAAATTGGTTTCTGAAATATGTTTTTCATGTTTATGCAGCATTAAATATCTTTCAATGTACGGATGTAATATATAATGTCTTACAATCTATAAAAAATATGGACAACACAATATAAATGTCTTTTCTGTAAGGTAGAAGTCACTCCCTTAGCCAATGACGTATTCTGAATAAAAACGAGAATTCTCGTTTCCCGTCGCTAATGTGTTAAAATAAGCTGTGAAGAGTTTTTTTCCCCCCGTAGACCACATTTTAATCGACCACTTTTGTGTGACCCTGAAAAAAACATATGCTTTGCACCCCATATACTACAAAAATGTTTCAAAAATACATATCAATTTTATTATTTTGTAACAGAGTAACATCATTAAAAAACGCCACAAAAGGATTTTCTTCAAAGATTGTAATATTATGAATACTTTTGAGTTCCCTGTACGCATGCTGTAAGTGCTACACATAACATATTTTATAGTAACCAGGTTCTAGTGCACCTTAATAAAGTATATAAATTTCATTACGTTTAAAATTATGTAACATTATTAAAATACACCGCAGACGATTTTTTCCAAAGACTATAATGTAACGGAATAGTTTTGAGTGCCCCTGTAATTAAGCTATGAATGCTACACTCTTCATTTTTAATACCAAACATACTTTGGCAAACCTCAATAACGTATATCAATTACATGCCATCCCGACTATATTTACGCGAGTTAGAGCACGTAGAGAAACACGGCAGGGGACAGGTAGAAAAACTGAAGTCATAAATACTTTTCATCCATGTTGGAAAGTGTTAAAAAGGATTTACATGCCTTTAACTGTACTTTTTTTTTCACTTATAGCATGGTTAAACATTAGTTTAAACATCCTAATCCATGCGATAGCAATAACATATTAAAAGCCCCCCAAAATATGCATATCTGGAGATCTATAAATCTAATGGAAAATAATTCATTATCGTGCCCACTGTTAATTGCATAAATTGCATCGATTTGGCGCGATAAAATATTTTTTGTGATAGCCTTTTAATAGTACCTGCAACAAAATTAACGTAATTTACTAACTTCATTCATATTTGAAGCAATGATAGGCTACGAATAACAGTCGCTAGGCAACGAAGAAAAGGAAAAAAAAAAGAAATATGTATCATGTAAAACAAGAAAATTAATTTAAAAATTCTTTATATTATTGGAATACATGTATAAATGTCCTCAAAACATTATACACTTAAATAAAAAAATCTGATAGATATATTGATAAAACTTCAATATAATAGTAATAATTTAAAACCCTTATTTGGAATTTTAGTATCCATAATTTGACATTTAAATCCATTAATCAAACGTGCCATTTTCTTTCACCAAATGGAAATTTGAAAATCGTCTGACTTGCCGTAGAAAAGCATTATAAAGAAAAATAAAATCTTCCATATTTTCCGAACGAATGAACCAAATTTAACCAAAAACTATACAGCTACGTCCGGGTATCTCACGAATATGCCCAATTAATTTCAAGCTGATCGGGTGCTTTTTGCGGTAGTTATCGCGGAACAGACAGACAGACAGACAGACAGACAAACGGAAATCAAAACTTTTCGTGTCTCCACAGTAAGCCTTCACTGACGTTTCGGCAATTATCCCTACTACAAACAAATGAAGGCATATGAATTATTAATCAGCAATTTTTTTTATTTTTAGCTATTTGTTTATTTATTTTTTGTCGACTTTCTTGAGTGATGACATCTGTTTTTTTGGATTTGTGTATTATTCAGCGATAGTGACGTCCGATGAATATTTTACTGTAGATTACTGTTGTTTAAGACTGGATCGTAAATGCAGGGGCCTCGCTAAGGAGGGGAGACGGGGTGAGCCTCCCCCTCCCCCCCCCAAAAAAAAAACGTTTGCGAATGCTGTTACATTTGGAAAATTTACGAACTTACAAGGGAACCACTTTAGGTGTTGCTCGCACCTAGTATTGAAACCTGATGCATTTTAAAGCTCTATATTAGAAAGTTTGGGAATGGATAAAATTTTTTTGTTACAATAATATTTTTTGATTTTACAGCAGGTTAACTTTCTGAAAATTCAATTTTCTAGACCATTTTCCGGGCTTTTAACGCAAGTAAAAAAAAAAAAAAAAAAAAAAAAAAATAGTTTAAAATATAAATTAGTCAATAATAACTATCAAATGTTGAAAAAAGTTTTAAAATTCCTTCAAGAACCTACGAATTTGATTTACAAAAAATACAATATAATATTTACATATTTGGCGGGGAAAGATTGGCGTCTTTTTCGTCCCGTACAGTTTTCCGGCAACCCTAGCTCAGTATTTTCGCTACGTACCGTGTTGTAATGGTTTGGACATAAACTTATTATATTCATAACTAAAAATATCACCATTGTAAATACTTAAAAGTAGTTCATTTTAAATGTTGGCAAGTATGTAGATATAAACTTTTTAGGTGGGAGTGGTTTTTGGGTTCCTGGGGTCATATAATGAAAATTTATAAAGAAATTTTTCAAGAGTCGCACCATGGTAACGATTGCAATAGGTGGTATTTCTTATGAAATCTACCTAAAAAGTAAAATAGCAATTAAAATTAAAGTTATTGTAGTTACTATTGGTACTTGTTTCTAGAAATTTACTGATTAAAAAGGTATCATTAAAATTCGTCAAACCTTAGAGTGATCCTTCCTTTATCCTCCCTCCCCCTATTATTGCGTAAAATATGGATAAGTTTCAACCAGGAATCAAATTTCGAGTCAGACAATTTATTTGGCGTATTATTATTTATTAAATTCGTATTTTTATTTGTAACGTCTTTTATTCCTTTTTATATATATATTTTTTCGAACCTGGATCAAATTAACCGATGTTTTACGGAATAATAATGAGAGGTTGATGCGTATGAATACAATACTTATTAGATTATATTTTTTCGAAAGTTCTGTGTATAAATTGTGTAAAATAATCTTAAAAATAAAAAAAAAATCTATCTGAAATAATATTAATTTAATTGAAAAAAAAAATCAAAACGTCTTAATTTTCGGACAGTAGATACGAATGGGCTAAGAACTTAAAGCATTTTTTTTCCCTTATAAGTCAAAAAAAAAAAAAAAAAAAAAAAAAGACAAAAGTTGAATAAAGTAAATTTTTGCAAAATTAAATTAAAAAAAAAAAATTCATTTTCTAGCAATGCAGAGGTTTTTCAAAATTCTGGATTACCGTAAACCAATAGTATAAGAAAAACAAGATAAAGTAAAAAAACTAAAACCCAACTACGACAAAAAACTACGCTGAAAAAGTATAAAAGTACCCCATGAATACAGGTAAAGTCACAAGCAAATGCTAGTAATATATAGATATATTCAAAATGTACAAGTAAAGCGCTTTTGAATGATACCAAACACGGCATATTTATCTTAACTTTATTTTTTGACGTATGACGCTTCCAGTATTTGGTAGTAGTGACGCACATATCCGTCGATGGCAGCAAATGGGTAATGGACCGATTAGTGGATGAGGTCGTTAGTGTAATGTGTAAATGTGTAATGTAGATTGAAGGTTTCATGTATTAAGATGACCTAGGAAGATTTCTTAATCTATCTAATTCTGCTAACGATTGACTGTCATGTGGATTTTTAAGCAACTTATTATGATCCAAGGCACTTATAAACAAACCCTCTATGGTTTTGAAGTGAAGCGCTTTAAAATGATACCAAACACGGCATATCTAGCTTAACTTTATTTTTTTACTCTGTATATTTTGTCCGCTAGAAGGCGCCACATTGAATTTGGTGAAAATCTATATAGCCTATAACCAGCGGACAATTAAGACGCTTCTAATGATATGTCATTTGTCGAATTCTGATTAGTGGTTTAGAAGTTACGAGGGAACAGATGAACATACATACATACATACATACATACATACATACATACATACATAGCCTGTCAAAATCATAACCCTCCTTTGGCTTTGCCGTAGTCGGGTAATAAATCATCATGTATCATTGGATATTAAATGTTTATAGTCTCATGATCGAATTATAGATGGCAGCACCAAAACTTAATACAGAATTTGTAGATCTACATTTTAACATAACAATGCACTATACATTTTGAAATTATTCTAAAAAAAAGAAGAAGTAGCTTTTATTTCAACATATTTGCTTTCCAAAGAACGATAGTTATATAGGAACAATTTATTATGGAAGATTAGGACAATTGGCAATCTCCATTGCAAAACTTTAAGACATTAAATACAGATATTTGTAAGTATTAATAGTAGATGGCAGCACCAAAGAAAATTATTAAGGCAAAAGATTTTCTTTATCTTGTTACAAATGCTCAACAAATAAATTTCATGATCATATTAACACAACCCTAGGCAAACTCCACAAGTTTTTTAGAAAAGAAAATTTCACCGTATTTGATCGAAAAATTCTTTCATTAATCCTTTCAGGAGCAAAACAATTCCATTGCTAAAGCCATGAAATTAATGAATGACACCGGAATTTGAAAGCAAATTTATTTGTAAATACGAAAAAGCTATATTTCGCATATATAATAAACCGAAAATTTTTGAAACAAGATTCTGTTGTCATTGTGGCATATGGGAATTAAAATTAAGTGGTTTCATAAAAATACCACCGCCCCTCAAGCAGAGGCGTAGCTACATTTTTTTTTTTTTTTCGGGTGGAGGGGGGAAGTTCAAAATTTTCCCAACTTATAATTTCTAAAATTTCAGAACGTGAAACAAATTACTCTATTTTCCAACTAAAATTATATGTTCGGTGTGTTTTTAATAATAATGATACTTATACCCCCCCCCCCCCAAAAAAAAAAAAAAAAAAAAAAAAAATCTTTCCAAAGAAAAAAGTTGAAACTAAAAACATAAAAATTATAATTATTCGTTCATTGTATTTCTTTAGAAAGTTTTTGTCTTCAATTGTGTACGAGCATAATCGTACTTTATATGACAATAGCCTCATATTTTTAGATTTTTGAGAAAGGAACAAATTTTTGGAGGAAATGTATTAGAGAAACTGTTGATGGAGAACAGTAGAGAAATTCAGGTCTGGTAGATGTATGATATTTTCGTAGCACAGAGAAACATAATAAGAAATTGAGTATGGCTGCTTTTTTTTAAAATTTCTTTAGAAAGTTTAACTATTTTACTATTACAGAACTCAGAAAGATAGTCATCAAAGCAATAACAAGTTCTTTTTATTTAAAAAAAAAAAGAAAAAGTGTTTCAAAAATCGATAATTTTCCAACTCTAAGCTCAAATTTCCCAAGATCACATATATTGGGGGGGGGGAGGTTCCCCCCATTATCCCCCATTGCGATGCCACTGCCCTCAAGGTTAAAGAAGGAGAAATTTCCCCTTTAAAAAAGTAGTCCTGATGATAATACAGCCGATTATAGTTGCCGTTATTTGATGTAGTCACTGTAGTTAAAATAAATAAATATAATCTTGGTATTTATGTATGTGAATGTTACGCCAAACGTACTTTTATACGCAAATTTAGAATAATAACAGAATAATAACATTGATTTTGATTTACAAAACTCCTGTAGCTGAAATTGTTTCTGTTTTTTCTCCCACTCGTGAAATTACAAAAAGTGTTATTCGAAGGAAAAGAAAATTAAAATTAGCCTTAAATAGGTTTTTTTTTTCATTGCATAAAATTCTTATTGTGAAATGGGAGTGGCGATTAAAGGGGAGGTGGGAATAAGAATGGAAGAGCTTAGCATATGAACATGTAAAGTTTCTGTCTACATTCTGCCTAAGCACATCTGCATTCTTAAGGAGAGCTTTTCTTGAAAAATGTACAATACTGAATGGACGGAATTATTGTTAGTTCGATTGTAATACAGAAGGATTAAAAAACATAAAATCCTAACAATATCTTAATAACATAAAAAAAATTTTTTAGCCTCCGGTATGCTATTTCTTTCTCCCAACTACTAAAGTGTCGTCTCCAAAAGATAATGTTCCGTTGTATAAGCCAGCCGTAAAACAGAGCAGATGAATCATTGAACGGAATAATCTCTACTGCAATTTTTTTAACTTCTAAGCATAGCACATTTTCAATTTTTATACCGTCGTATTCGGAAAAAGTACTTTTTACTGCAATTTGTTAGAAAACTACATCTCAATTTATTTTTGAGATATTAATTTTTTTTTGTAGTTTTTATCGCCATTTGTTTAATTTTGGCAATTCAAATACTTCATTTCTGTAGAAAGTAAAGAAAAAATAGTTGGAAAATAGTAATTATATTTTTTGTTGCCATTTTCCCATAACTACTGAATAAAATCTAATTAAAATACGTGCTATTTTGAAAAAAAAAAATATAAATGAATGATTTCCGATAAAACATGGAGCTATTATAAACTGTATTTAATTTAATTATCCCTACTACAAACAAATGAAGGCATATGAATTATTAATCAGCAATTTTTTTATTTTTTAGTTATTTATTTATTTATTTTTTGTCGACTTTCTTGAGTGATGACATCTGTTTTTTTGGATTTGTGTATTATTCCGCGATAGTGACGTCCTATGAATATTTTACTGTAGATTACTGTTGTTTAAGACTGGATCGTAAATGCAGGGGCCTCGCTAAGGAGGGGAGACGGGATGAGCCCCCCCCCCCCCCCCCCAAAAAAAAAAAAAAAAAAAGTTTGCGAATGCTGTTACATTTGGAAAATTTAGAAACTTAGTTGCCAAATTTTTGTTTAAACTTTGAAAAAACTATAATACGCTTTCTATTTCTGACAGACTTGGAAAAAGTTACAAATCTAACAGGGAATATTATTAAACTTTTTACAAATAAGAACCATATTACATTCTTTAATTTTGGCAAAAAACTAGTTGGCAAATGCTGAAATTTGACTCGGCAGTTTAAGATCTTCTCCCCCCCGTGAAGAAAAAGTCTTAGCGATGGCCCTGCGTAAATAAGGAATTCTTCAGAGGATCCGAATGACGTCATTTTATATAGAATAAAAGCGTGTGTTTTAAGTGTTAAAACTGAAATATGTTTTGCATTATCTATATTTACATACATATATATTTCTTTTCATCGGAGGCGATACTAAATTCTGAAAAAGCAGGATTCCTGTTTTCTAGTTTTTATACTTTTTTTCTTGGCGAAATTTCATGCCTACAGCACACAGCGTACAATGAATTCAGCTAAATATATTTCAATTTCCTTTGTATTACATACTACTATTACACTTATCTGTGCACTGAACAAGAAGCTTTACAATATCTTCAAAATTAACTGAAATATTTCAAAATATGTCAAAAACTACATATACAATAAAACCCCTCTAATCCGAAATTCCGGTTAATCCGAACCGATTTTATTTTCGAAAATTATACTTGAACAGATTAACTCAAAATACAGTCGAGTCTCTATATAACGAAATCCATTGTTCCAGTAAAAAAATCGTTATATAGAGAAATTCGTTATATAGAGAATGAGTAAAAATCCCCATTTAATGTGTACGTTTTGAACAAAAATTACTTTTGAGGTGTTTAATTAAGAATTTGAAATGTTTAATTATAAATATTAACCTAATATTGCATTTCTTAATTATTTAAACAGTTTTAAAAAAGAGAACAGACATTTATTTGAAAGCATAATAAAAATCACATAAGGGTTGGGTTGGGTTGATTTTTGACGGCCAATTATCTACACGAGGGATATAGGCCCGAGGGGGAGTGCCTTCCGTGGAGGTCTTTCTAAGGGAACCTAATCCGTATTAACGCATGGAAATCCACGGTTCGAAGAAAACCACGAAAACTCCGAACGATTAGGCCGACGGGCGCGATTGGGTTCGAACCCAGCACCTCCCGTCTACCAGCTTCGAGAGCAGAACCTCTCAGCCACAAAATCACATAAGGAAAACTTACATTAATTTTAGACGAAGACATCTGTAATTTTCCGCTGTTTTGATTTCAAAATTGTTACACTCTCGAAAAAATGTCCACACTTTAGCAAGGAATGAAAAATTGTATCGGGAACATTTTCCTCCATATGAATTCTCATTCACCTTAAACTTCAATTACCTCTCTGATCCCGCTCTATATGTGTAACAATCCAATTGACACTGTTTTAAGAAGTATGTTGGAAGGTGTGTGGGAGGGGAGAGGGGGAGATGAATTCGTTGGGCATAAAAAACGAGGAAATTCAAGGTAGAAAGGTAAGATAAAAAACTCAGCACTGAACGATAAATCACTAATCAGTGATGGAAAATGGATTCCATGTGATTTGGAAGCTTTTTTAAAACAATAAATAAAGAACATTTTATGAAAAAATTCGTTATATGGAGATAGATATTTCGCTATAGGGAGACTGTTTTTAATGAGATCATGGGAAAAAGGGACCGTTCCTACTAAAAATTCGTTATATAGAGAAATTCGATGTATGGAGTTTCGTTGTAGAGAGACTCGACTGTATTAACTTACGAAATTTCCCGGATTAAAAGATGAATGAAAAAACGTGTAGAAGTTAGAATTAAACAAAAATGGCAGTAAAGCATGTTTTTTATTCTTAAAGCAGCTTTAATAGAATAATAAAAAAATACTCAATAAAGTAAAAGTACAACATATATGATCACGAACATAAAATGAAAACGTGCACTGCAGGCATTACTTGTAGAAGCCATCTTCAAAAATTCTGGAATAACAGTTAGTTTGCCACTCACTAAAAATTTCTTTTTTAAAATGCAAAAAGTATTTAATTCAGATGATAAAATTTTATTTTTCCTTTCAACAATTTGATCTCACAAATTATCTACAAAAAGGTTTTTCCCCTCTTCGTCGACATGGTGACTGAGCTGTTTATAGATTCGAGATTTGAACCGTTTGTAATGGAATGTCACGTAATTTCTTATTCTGAAGTTCCATTGGATTATTATAAACATCAGGGGTGATTAAACAAGGAATACTATTTTTTTCGAAAGCCGTTCCGGATTATCCAGCATGTCGGGCCTTAGGATGCGGATTAGAGGATCTTTATTGTACTACTGAGAACTTATAATTTGCATTTTTTTTAGCACTTATCTTTTTCTTTTCTATTTTTATCGGAATTTCGGATAATTCTAATTTTTTGTAATCCGAATAGGCACCGGTACCAATTAGTTCGGATTAGCAGGGTTCTACTGTATTATATATATATGCAGTGTGTCCACGTATAACCTGACCGACCTTTATTTTCGCAACCGTTGGTCCTAGACGCATACTTCCAATTACAAAAACGGTCAAAATTAGGTGCAGGGTTAAGATTAAAAAAGTTTGAAGCGAAAAAACAATTTAGTGAGGAATTACAGAATCTAAATTTTTATACGGTCCCCTGGTCCTATAAGTTATATTTAATAAAATTTCCCTGTTACACTAGCAAGTAAGGCAAAAAAAGTCCCGTTATTTTACGATTAAAACTGACCGAGTAATAGCTGTTTAAAGTTGGAGTATATTTTTTGCTACATATTAGGGGTCATTCACAAATTTAGTAGAAATATAATTTCGTCCGATATATTAAAGAAATGGTTGAGAGTAAAATTAGCATTGCAATATAAATTTGAAATCTTTAACCATTCTGACATATTACTGCAAAATCTACAATCTGTACTCAACATTATAAGAGGATAAAAATAACAGATTTTTTTGTTAAATAAAAGGATGAAAAACAATAGCCTCAATTCTTTACAAAATGATACATATTTTTAAATGCTGTTAAATTACACTGTCTTTCAAGTTTTGGATTTAGGCATGTTTTTTAGCTTTTGAAAATTGATTCTTATGTATTTTTTAGCACTGAATCCGAAAATGACCTTCATTTTAAACTATCACGTCAGGAATTTTCTGAAATCGCAAATTTCAAAGTTAAAAAGCTAAAAGTTATAATTGATCCCCCCTCCCCTCCCAACCTCATCGGACCCCCGAGCTGTTTAGCTGTAAGAAAACCAATATAAGCCAAAAAATCTAATAAATTATTGAATTAAATAAAATTTAACTGAATAAAAAAGTCTTACATCTATTTTATAGTATCAGATTTTTCGCTATTTTTTTACCTTGAAATTTACGATTTGCGAAACGTATTGACATGATGGTTAAAAGTGAAGGTAATTTTTTGATTCAGCGTTAAAAAATACATAAAATGTAATTATAAAAGTTAAAAAGCACAACCATCGCAGGTTTATGTTATCTAATCTAAAACTCTTTCTTAAACTTCTTGACGGTAATCTATCCAAATTTTTTTTGTGTTATCCTCTAATATAAGTATGTATAAGATGGTAAGAGTCGAAAATCATAATAATATTGCATTGTCATCGGATTTAAGTCAGTTTGTAATATTTAGCTTCGATCGGACATTTGAAAGTTAAAGTTCGAGTACAAATTTTAAACTGGAAAGACGATTATTGCAAGTTAAATAAAACCTTATGAAAATAACATAATTTTAGTTAAAATAAACCATAGCCTCAAATCCTTACAAAATAAAACATATGGAAAATACAATTATTTTCACTAATCTGAAACTTAACTAATAAAAGTTAATCGTAATATTTGTACGATTTCTTTCAAAGCGCAGATACCTCGAAATAAGTTTAAGCACTTTATATACGACCCCTGAAAGCATGGTCGAAATCATCTGTTTTGATATGCAAAAAAGTGGTATAAGTCATTCATTTCAAAGTTTCATAACTCGGTCAATTTTAATGTTAGATGAATGGGACTTTTTCTGTCTTACTTGTTAGTGTCACAGTAAATTTTTACTAAATATTACTTATAGGACCGGGGGACCGTATTAAAATTTAAATTTCGTAATTTTTTATAAATGTTTTTCTTGACCCAAATCGCTTTAAAAATAATTCCTTACCTTATTTAACATTTTTGTAATTGGAAGTATGCATCTAGGACCAACGGTTGCGAAAATAAAGGTCAGTCAGGATATACGTGGACACACTGTATATAAAAAATACAATTTTAGCTATAACATAATTATATTATCACCTTGAGCTTATTCTAGCTCAGATCATAGTGAGAAATATGGTAAGCCTTCTGAGAAAATTTCACTGAAATATTTTTCAAACATTTTATCTAATGGAGTTTATGGAACATTAAAATAACGGAAAAATTGGTTTGGTTTGGTTTGTTTTTGACGGCCGATTATCTACACGAGGGATATAGGCCAAGGGGGAGTGCCCTCCGTGGGGGTCTTTCTAAGGGAACCTAACCCGTATTTACGCATGGAAATCCACGGCTTCGAAGAAAACCACGAAAACTCCGAAACGGCTAGGCCGACGGGCGCGATTGGGTTCGAGCCCAGCACCTCCCGTCTACCAGCTTCGAGAGAACGGAAAAATTGATTTTCCAGAAATTGCATTGAAAGATCTCTTATCTACTAGCCGCCCTTAGCGACCAGTTTGTTCTCCCTTAAAATTTATGTTTGGGAAAGCATGCTAAGCATTGTATCATGTTACTTTTATTCATAGTTTAATTTACTTGGATTCCCTTAAATATAATTAATATAATCCCTTAAGCTAATACAGTATAACTTCAAAAATCCGGCATCATCGGGACCGAGTTTATGCCGGATTTCAGTTGGAATGTCAAAAGTAGTAACAAGGAATATCAAAAGTAGTACTATATTCTTAATGGTGCCTTTAGCCATAATTTAATTCATTATTAAGTGATAATTATGTAAGAAAAAGAGAAAATCAAATAATAAAAATAATCTTACATTAATTGATATTTCCTATGTTACAGAAAATATATCTAATAAAGAGTGAAATTATTTCTTCTCGAGTAATTTCGGAAAAATCGATGTCAATTTTGTTTGCTTCAATTTTTTTGGCCGTTCTTTAGCAAGTTTTTCTTGTGTTTTATACAAATGAAGAATTTCTATTACGGATCTATTGCGGAAATACAGTCTTGTTCTTTAAACCAGATATTAATTCTGAAATCAAATTTATGCATTTTTCTAGTGACATATTTTCTTCAGCCTCTTGTTCATCCTCGTCTTCGAAGCTGTTACTAGCGTTATCGGCACTTTTATTTAGCACAGTATTAGAAGAAGATCTAAAGAACTTGTAACTTGTCTCCATGCCGCTTCTGAACGATAGAGCTCCCAGAAAATTTGTTCAGAAAATAATCGCCTCTGACAAATGAAAAAATGTCAAATATTATTTTTTTGTATTTTTACTTTCGATCTTGAAGTTTTTAATTCATAAGCAATTGCTATTTTTCTTCTATCAAAACTTGAACGTGTAAAAGAAAAAAGAAGGGGAAAATATGGTTTTCATGCAGGATATTTAAAGTTGCCGGATTTCTGATTGCCGAATTTTTGAAGTCGCACCTTATTAGTTTTTGTTGCATTAAAATATCTCAATTTGTTGATTTTCTGTAAGCAAGTACACCCTATTGGTTTACAATGGAAGTCTATGGGAATTTGGCGAAATATTAGAGATATCGCCAAGTTGGCGATATCTCCCCTCTACATTACAGGGTCCCTTCAGGGCCCCCTCTACATTAACTTCCTTATAGGTAGTGGGATGCTTTAAATGCCGTTTAATAACCAATGAGATGCGTTTCATTCGAGCGTTGCCATTAAACAATTAACGATCGCGATTTTTGTGCCACGTACGATAGCGTAATAGATATATATAATTTTTTCAGCTTTTAGCTTCTTTCTCACAGAAAACAACAGATTTGCTTATATAATTGAATTCTGTACTCTTGAAAACGTAATTCAATGTACAAGTTTTTCAATTTTTTTTCGGTATCCATATTCTTCTTTTTTTTTCTTCCATGTTAATTCTTGTAATTATGTATAAGGCACTTTACTTTATACATACAATTCTATATTATAGGTTTGTGCTATCCATTTTTATTGTCCTTTCACAATATTGCGGTTTTTGATGATGGTCGGAAATAGTCCTTTCACAATATTGCGGTTTTTGATGATGGTCGGTAATAGATAGATATTGGTTCTTATGCATAAAATTAACCCAGGAGTGCCAATTACGGTTTATTAGTGTTTTTATGTAAAAAACGTAAGAAAATCATGCATAGAAACAATGTTTACATATTTCCAGCCCTTTAAATACTCACTTCCGGTAGTTGACTCATTACTTCCTGTTTATTAAATTGACCATAACTCCTGTTCTAGTAATCGTAGGAATAAAATTAAAACAGATCTGAAATAGCAAAAGATTGCACTTCAGAATGCTCTTCCATTCAAAATGATGCCCACCCATACCATGATTCCACGAACTTTGTATCGATGCTTTTCTCGGATATTTGCAGCCTTATTGCGTGTGTTTTATCCCTCTCAATAATTCTGCAAACAAAATCAAGATTCATCGGTAAAGAGAACTCGGCTCAAGTCCGTGGTACTCCAATGACGAGGATCTCTGCACCACTTTAAACGGCCGCATTTCGCTGCCGAAGTTAGTGGAATACAAATCATAGGTTTCCTTGCATGTAGCCGTTTTTATGCAGCCTATCACTCACAGTAAATCATGATAGTCGAGTTCCTGCTGGTGAAGTGAACTCCCTTGCAATCTGGTGTCGCCAATTGCCTGTTTATTTAGAAATCGTTGCCAAATAACGATCCCGCGAGTCTATTGTGGCAGGTTTTTTACCTTGACCTCCAAGTCTGTGCACATTACCAGTGTCTTTAAACCAGTTCCAGATTCTTGACATGACGCTTTCGGCTATTTTTAAGTCTTTACAGACCCCTGAAAGTGTCTGTCCTGCTTTCACTTTCCCTATCGCTCGCCATTTCTCACAATCGGCCAAATGTCTTCTGTACGACATATCCCACCTTCTCCAAGAGAACATTTTACCCAACTACGCGTACAATTCTTGAAATTAGACTTCAAATGACCCACGTGCACTCCTTTTCACACGTGAACCGAAAGAACGAGCTGAAAAATGTCCATATTTTTCTGTAGCGAAGATTAATCTCATTGGACTACATGATAACGTTGATATTGAGTTACCAAGCAATCTCCTTTCATTGAAGTTCCCTTAATATAATTAACATAAAGCACCTTTTTATGGCTGTTCCTTTAATTTTTCTCGCCAGTGTATTTTGAAAATGGTAACAAATAAACCAGTCCGAAAATAAAGTTTTTTAAATTAATTGCAGGCAGCAGATTTAAAGTAATTGATAATATTGTCAGTTATAAAGTGGACGAAGATAAGGGCCACGAAACTCATCCAATATGCCGTTATTGCATTCGTTTAAACTCGTCTTTCCCTTAAGGGGTCTCAGGACTCTTAAAGCTTTAAAATTTTCGAAATTTTAGTTTTTTTAGATATTAAACTACTATCTTTTCTGAACATTTTGGTATAAATGTTTCCTTGAAATTCCTATCAGAACAGAAGTTATGGCTTTTAGAATTATACACGCTCAATAGCTGACGCGGCGTTTTAGAAACTTTGAAGTCAATTTTCTCCAAATGACGTTTTTGGGCATAACGCGCACGATATCTCAAAAACTTCTGAATTTTTTTTCATGAAATTTTCAAAACGTATGTTTCATGGTAGTCTGTATAAACTGAACCTAAAATTTCCTTCTTATTGTTCAGAAATATATTCTTTATAGGTGATTATACAGTTGAAAATTTCTAAATTTTGCATTAACTAAATACAACTTTGTATTAAAATAGAAAAATGCTTTTAATACAAATGTATTTAGGTTCAGAGTAATTATTACAATGTGAAGCATAAGTAGGACCCAAAATTTTCCTTCTACTTGCAAAATTTATTTTGTAATCGTGCGCGTAATCTGTTATGCCGATTTTCCGCTCGTCAAATGTCTGACATTTTGGAGCCCACTGTAAATTCTAATTCTGCATCTTGAAATTTTTCAAATACATGAAATGAAAGAACATACTTATATATTTCATCCCAATATTAAATTGTGTCTTAAAATCAATTACATTTTAAGATATTATATGTTGAAAATGGTTGTTTTGTTTTTGATTTTTCCAATTTTAAGAGTCCTGAGACCCCTTAAGTGTCGACAACAGTTGGTCCTATCGAAGTCCAAGATAAAGAAGTTTTACGTTTAACCTGGTTACTGAAAATTTAGATAAACGGAATAGCAGGTATACTTGCATAGCTATCCTTCCGTTCGGGGCTGAGAGGTTCTGCTCTCGAAGCTGGTAGACGGGAGGTACTGGGTTCGATCCCAATCGCGCCCGTCGGCCTAATCGTTCGGAGTTTTCGTGGTTTTCTTCGAACCTTGGATTTCCAAGCGTTAATACGGGTTAGGTTCCCTTAGAAAGACCCCCACGAAGGGCACTCCCCCCTCGGGCCTATATCCCTCGTGCAGATAATTGGCCGTCATAAATACAACCAACCAACCTTCCGTTCGGGACATTAAAATGTTTTCATTTACGAGAGGATTCCGTGTTCACAGAAAACCTGCCAAGAAGGAATTACAATTGGAACAAATTCCATTTCAGATAGGTTTCAAACGTTAGCAAGCATAAATATATAGTGTTGTTTTCTTCGAATCTTATATTGTTGTCCTTTGAGATAGGTCATCTTCACAGATTTTACTGTAATACATTTATGCTCTTCAGAAGAGTACTAGCCCCTCCAGTGGCCGAGAGGTTCTGCTCTCGAATCTGGTAGACGGGAAGTGTTGGGTTCGAACCCAATCGCGCCCGTCGGCCTAATCGTTCGGAGTTTTCGTGGTTTTCTTCGAACCTTGGATTTCCAAGCGTTAATACGGGTTAGGTTCCCTTTGAAAGATCCCCACGAAGGGCACTCCCCCTCCCTTAGGGCCTATATCCCTCGTGTTGATAATTGGCCGTCATAAACACAACCAACCAACCAACCATCATGAGTGTACTATAGAGTAAGTACGTTTTAGCAGTTTTAATGGATACTGTGAAAATGGAAAGTTTTTATAACGAAAATCTGTCTAAAACGGAAAAGTTTGTAGTCCCGGAGGGAGACGTACCTTTGAATTATACCTTCTAAGACGAACACCTGTCTAAAGCGGAATTCTTCGTAGGTTCTTTGTGATTACGTCTTAGTCCTTTTACTGTTGTATCCATAATTCAGTAAATCAGTTCTTCGTTCGGGATGGGTCCGGACACCCTGGACCCCCCCCCCCTTCCCCCCTTGGCTACGCCACTGCTTATAGGAGAAGCTATTACTAGAGAGACATAAGAAACTATTTTTAGCTGAGAAAATTAATTTTGAAACAATATTTTGCTTGTTATTAACAATTTTCTACTGCCTACTTTCGATATCAGTCTGGGACTCTGATCGCATGAAAATTTTTGTGCTCCGGCTCCGTAAAAACTTATCTCTAAAATTGATCTCGCCCCACCAGTGGCGGAGAGGTTCTTCTCTCGAAGCTGGTAGACGGGAGGTGCTAGGTTCGAACCCAATCGCGCCCGTCGGCCTAACCGTTTCGGAGTTTTCGTGGTTTTCTTCGAAACCGTGGATTCCCATGCGTAAATACGGGTTAGGTTCCCTTAGAAAGACCCCCACGAAGGGCACTCCCCCCAGGGCCTATATCCCACGTGTTGATAATCGGCCGTCATAAACACAAACCAAACTAAAGTTGATCTCAAAGCCTAATGGTTTAGGAAATGGCTTTGCACAGCGATAAGAGGTGTTTTTAAAAATACTTCAAATTTAGAAATAGTGAGTCTTACCTATTGTAATTACCACGTATCTCATAGAAGGGAATTTGTGTGTAAATTATATAAATTGATAGATGATATTAATTTTATTAATATTATTTAATTTGAAAAATCTGATAAATTCTTTCAAATATATACTAATTTGTAGAAATGTATTATTATTAAATAAGTAAATTTTTATTTACCAATAAGAAATTATGATATGACAAAAAAAAAAAAAAAAAATATTTTTTCGATGGTTATAAAAATAAAAATAAATAATTTGTGTAATTGATAAAATGAATCTAATACTTTAGAGAGAACCAAGTTTATTTACTTAAAGAAGAATAATTTTTTAAATAAGCAGTAGATGACAGCAAGATAAAAATGAAAAGAAGAGCATTTTTGCTCTAGAAATAGTCCTACGACTTAAAAGTAGATTGCAGCACTACACAAAATTGCGAATTGATTTTTTGATTTTTAGAGTGAACCAAATTTATTTTCTTAAAGAAGAATAATTTTTTAAATAAGCAGAAGACGGCAGCATGATAAAAATTTAAAAAAGAGCATCTTTGCTTTAGAAATAGTGTTACGACTTAAAAGTAGATGGCAGCACCACACAAAATTGGGAATTGATTTCTTGATACTTTAAATCCTAAATTTCATGCTAAATAATAACTTTTATAATTTAGTTATTATTTTGTCGTAGTATTGATTACAGAAATATGACCGCGTCATTGTAATAACTGACTTCTTTTGTTATGATTTATGATTATTATTTTCTATAATGAAACTCGAAAAAGTTGAGAAATTAATAATAATACCTTTCAATATACACAATAGATGGCAGCATCAAATTTAAAAAAAGCTTTAAGAATTCAATGGAAGGGAGACTAGGAGATAATGGGGCATCGATTGTATTTCATACAGGGCTTAAATTCTAACAAAAAAAGTTCCGCAGCCGTAATATTTTGTGGTACCGATGCATCAACCGTACCACCCCCTCACTCTCACTGAAATCTGCATATTTATATTTCGTACATTATTTGCAAAATTTTAAGCAATTTTTTTTTTTCTTCAGCAAAATGAAAATTTTAAATACAGTTGAGTCTCTATATAACGAAATCCATTGTTCCAGTAAAAAATTCGTTATGTAGAGAAATTCATTATATAGAGAATGAGTAAAAATTCCTATTTAATGTGTAAATTTTGAACAAAAATTAATTTTGAGGTCTTTAATTAAGAATTTGAAAGGTTTAACTATAAATATTAACCTAATATTTTATTTCTGAATTATATAAACAGTTTCAAAAAAGAGAACAGACATTTATTTGAAAGCATAATAAAAATCACATACGGAAAACTCACATTAATTTTAGACGAAGAAATCTGTAATTTTTCGCTGTTTTGATTTCAAAATTGTTACACTCTCGAAAAAATGTTCACACTTTAGCAAGGAATGAAAAATTGTATCGGGAACATTTTCCTCCATTTGAAGTCTCATTCACCTTAAACTTCAATTACCTCTCTCATCCCGCTCTTATATGTGTAACAATCCAATTGACACTCTTTTAAGAAGTATGTAGGAAGGAGGGGGGGGGGGGGGAGATGAATTTGGGCATAAAAAACAAGGAGATTCAAGGTAGAAAAGTAAGATAAAAAACTCAGCACTGAACGATAAATCACTAATCAGTGATGGAAAATTGATTCCATGTGATTTGGAAGCTTTTTTATAACAATAAATAAAGAACATTTCGTGAAAAAATTCGTTATATATCGATAGATATTTCGCTATATGGAGACTATTTTTAATGAGATCATGGGAAAAAGGGACCGTTCCTACTAAAAATTCGTTACATAGAGTAATTGGATGTATGGAGTTTCGTTATAGAAAGACTCGACTGTATATCTATCAGCATATACTTGATAGCTTGCATACCTTGATAGTATATACGGTATAGAAGAAAATTTTGTGATGGCCACACCATACCAGTTTTCTTTTTCTTTTTACTCTTGTACTATGGTAATTATTTATCTTATTTTTTGTTCTTTTAGTTATACGGAAGTTTGAACAACGTTAATAACACAAGCCTTCGACGATTGTGTTTTTTAACTTTTGATAATTGATTTTGATGTATTTTTTTAGCACTGAATCCGAAAATGACCTTCATTTTAACCATCACGTCATTATTTTCGCAAATCGTAAATTTCAAAGTTAAAAAGTAAAAAAATAGCGAAAATCTCTCAAAGCAATTTGTCAAAGCCTTAACAAAAGAAGGTAAATGTTTTAAATACATCTGCGACAAATTTCTCAGCCTTATCAACCGCCAAAATATAAGACGATAGCCAGATGAACCCCATTGAGAAGATTAAAGGAAAAGCGCGAAGCAGAGAAAGAGCGGTTCAAAGAAACGTCCACGCATGGTATAAAATTATAAGGATTTTAAATACACAATATTTTACATGTTTAACTGTAAAAATGCATAGTATAAGCAAAAAAAAAAATAATAATAAATTATTATGAAAATATAACGTCTATTTTATAGTAGCAGATTTTCGCAATATTTCGAGTTTTTAAAAATTTAAAAATTTGCGATTTGTGAAAAAACCTGACGTGAAGGTATGGTAAAAAAAGAAGGTAATTTTTGGATTCAGCACTAAAAAATACATAAGAACCAATTATCGAAAGCTGAAAAACATATCCATCACATCCATTTTTTAATATCAGATTTCTGAAAGAGGGGATCTCTGAATAAGGATCCCCTTCAGAAATCTGAAGGGGTCTTAACATCCTTGAAAGTCAAAATGTGTCATCTAAGTGGTGTGTATACCTCTTCACAAGCGCGGAACCAAGGAAGGGGGCGATCGCCCCCTCCCCCCCACCTTGGATAAAAAAATATAACTCCACCGATTATCGCGAATTTTGACGAATGGTCACCGAAAAAAATCAATTTCGTCAATCGTTCGCAGGTCAAAGGATCGCAAAAAAACGCAACTTTCGTCAAAGGATCGCGTAAAAAACGCCAATTTCGTCAAAGGATTGCGCGAAAACGCAAATTTCGTCACAGAAGAGCGGTTAAAACGTGAATTTCGTCAAAAGATCGGGCATTTCGTCAAAGGACCACGAAAAAAAAGGCAAATTTCGTCAAAGGATCGCAGAAAAAAAACGCGAATTTCGCCAAACAATTGCTGAAAAACGCTAATTTCGCGAAATAATCTCTAAAAATATGTGAATTTCGTTAAAGGGCCGCGGAAAAACGCACAATTAGCACCAGGAAGAGATTTCCCTAGGCGCCTATCCACGGGGGAGGGATTGATCGGAGCGGTCGCCCCCCCCCCCCCCCCCCCCCCCAAGATATAAATCCAACGCTTTTAACGGCAGTTTTCGCGAAACAGACAGACAAGCAAACGAAACCAAACACTTTTCGGGTGTCAATGGAAAACCTCACTGGCGTTTCGGCAATTAATGAACAAAAAATAATTATGTTCTGTCAAAAGACATATGGCGTCATAATTTTTGGCACTATGGGTTGAGGTGGGGGACGATGCCACTTCGTGTACATTTTGTTGGATCTCTACAACAGAAATTGACAACGTTATGCGGATCCCTTTAAAGTGTTGAAACTTTTTCGTTCTTTCAAAGAAGCTGCAATTCTAATTTCTGTATAACGATATTTTTGAGGAGTGCTTTATTGTTTGAGAAAAGAATGAGATTCATAGCGATTTCCAAAGAAAGAAAGAAACAAGAAAAAGAAAGGTCCTTTGAAAAATTCAAGCATTTAAATGTTTTCTGAAGAAAGCCACTAATGTGTAAAAAATGTACTGATATTGCCATCCACATTGGTAAATTTCAAGGGACAAAAAAGATTATGTCCTAATCCTAGTCAGTTAAAAGCTAAAAGGTGTAAGGTGTGTTGATTTTTTAAAAAGCAATTTGGTAAATTTGTTCTTCCCTTCTTTACCTCGGTCAAACCCCCCACCACCTCGTGGAGGCGCGCCTAGGGGAATCTTCTCCCGGCGCTAATTGTGCGCTTTTTCCGCGGCCCTTTGACGAAATTCGCGTTATTTCAGGGATTCTTTGGCGAAATTCGAGTATTTTTTTCGCGATTCTTTGAAGAAATTCGTATTTTTTCAGAGATCTCTTGACGAAATTAGCGTTTTTTGCGCAATCCTTTCGCAAAATTAGCGTTTTTCCGCAATTGTTTGGCGAAATTCTCGTTTTTTCTGCGATCCTTTGACGAAATTTGCGTTTTTTCGTGGTCCTTTGACGAAATGCGTGGTTTTTTGACGAAATTTGTGTATTTTTCGCACTTCTTTGACGAAATTCGCGTTTTTTCGCGATCCTTTGACGAAATTGTCGTTTTTTGTGCGATCCTTTGACGAAATTCGCCTTTCTTTTGCGATCCTTTGACCTGCGAAGGATTGACGAAATTGATTTTTTTCGGCGACCATTTGTCAAAATTCGTGATATTCGGTGGATTTATATATTTTTTGTTTTTTTTTCAGCCCCCCCCCCCCCGTGGATCTGCGCCCGGTGAAATCGGAAATAAATATATTGAATAACTGATTTATATATACCTGTGAGTAAAATGACATCGCGTCACGAAGTGGTGTCGGCGCATGCGCTCAGTCAAGTCAATGTCAACACAATTACCCCTACCAAAACTCCTTCAGATGGTCTACAATTTCACGTTGGTTTCGTATCGATTGATTGCATATTTCTCATACAATTTATTTTTGAAATCGGGGATACCTTTTTCAATGACGCTGTAGATAGATAGACAGAATCGCATGTAACACAGTCATCAAACAAGCACAAGCATTAAGAGAGATTTGTATAATTTTAAATTACTGTTTCTTCGTTTTCTGTCTTATAAGCATAGGGGACTCCAAGATTAACAAGAATTAGAGCGTTCGATTACCAGAAATTTAAATACTAGTAGTTTCAATGTTGTTTTGCAAAATTAACTTTTTGCTTCGTTGGTATTACTTGAACAGCCAACTAATAATGGAGGAACGAATTTCTTAAAATTTCAAAGCAAAATTTTGACATTAAAAATGTGAATTAGAAATCTCAAGCCATCCTCAGAATTTCAAGGCGTATGGTGGCCCTCTTTCAGAATTGAAATCTTTGCGTAAATTTTTTTTCCCAGATTAGAAATCTTTTTACTACTAATAGAAATATTAATATTTTTCTGCCATTAAATTACGCCGAAAAATTCTTATGACTTATTTAATTAATGAAATAAAAAAATATACATGAAATTTTAAATAAATAAACAAAACTACAAATAACTAAAAAAATATATATGTTCTAAAAACACATATATTATTTTATAAAAACTTTACTGAAGGTGTTTAAAATATATACAAAACTGTATATTTTTAAAAAAACCGAGCGCTTTCGAGCAAACACTTGCTCAAACAAACACAAATACACAATGATAAAAACAGTGAAATATATCGATTAACTGTTGGAGAATGGAACAAAGCATTAAAACAAAACAGAGGGGGGGGGGGGGGGCTGGGAGGTATGTAACAATCACATCACACATTTTGAACTATTGCTAAGAGTCTATACTAGGGATGCACAACCTATGGCCCGCGATGGGTTAACTCGTGGCCCGCGAACTTCGTCAATTTATAACTGGGAAAAATAGCAATTTTTGTCAATATGTCGCTGGAAAAAAATTGCAAATTTCGTTGATAGAGTTTTGACAAATCGCGAATTTTGTCGATCATATGCGGAAAAATCTCAAATTTCGTTGAATGACTGCAGAAATATCGCGAGTCTCGTCAATATATCGCGAAAAAAATCGCGAATTTCATCAGTCTGCCGCGGGAAAAATTACAAATTTCGACAATCCTTTAAGAATCGCGAATTTCGTTGATCGGGCGCGGAAAATAGCGTATTTCGTTGCTGGAGTGCGAAAAAATCGCGAATTTTGCTGATGAGGTGCTGAAGAATTCCAAATTTCGTTGATCTGCTGCTGAAAAATCACGTGTTTCGTCAGTTTATCGGGAGAAAAAATCGCAAATTTCATCAATTTTTCGCGGGAAGAAATTACAAATTTCGCCAGTCAGTTAAGAATCACGAATTTCGTTGATCGGATTCGGAGAAATCGCAAATTTTGTTATTCATGTGCGGAAACATCGCGAGTTTCGTCAGTTTACCGCGAGAAAAAAATTGCGAAATTCGTCAGTTTAAAGCGGGAAAAAATTACAAATTTTGTCAGTTAGTTAAGAATCACGAATTTCCTTGATCGGGTTCTGAAAAATCTCGAACTTTGTCGATCGTGTGCGGAAAATCTCAAATTTCGTTGATCATTTACCGAAAAATCGCGAGTTTCGTCAGTTCATCGCGAGAAAAAAGCGCAAATTTCGTCAATTTTCAGCGGGAAAAATTACAAATTTCGTCGCAGTTAGTTAAGAATCGTGAATTTGTTTATCGGTCGCGGAAAAATTGTGAATTTCGTTGGTCGGGCGGTGAAAAATAGCGAATTTCGTTGATCGGGTATGGGAAAATAATAAATTTCGTTGATCGGGTGCGGGGAAATAACAAATTTAGTTGGTCGAGTGCGGAAAAATTCCGAATTTTGTTGATCGAGTGCAGGAAAATTGCGAAATTCGTCAATTCCGTGGGGGAAAATCTCAACTTTCGTTGATCGGGTACAGAATAATCGCGAATTTTGTGGATGAAGTGCGGAAAAATTGTAAATTTCGTTGATCAGCGGCGGAAAAATTTTAAATTTCGTTGAGCAGCGGCGGGAAAAATCGCAAATTTCGTCAGTTTATCGCGAGAAAAAATCACGAGTTTTGTCAATCAGACGCGGAAAAATCTCATATTTCGTTGGTCGGCTGCGGAAAAATCGCGAGTTTCGTCAATTTATCGCGAGAAAAAATCGCGAATTTTGTCACTCAAAAAAATCATGAATTTAGACAATTGTTGGGAAAAGTTTCAAATTTTGTTAATTGATGGCAAAAATATCGCGAAATTCTTCAATCGCCCGTGGAAAAAATGTCCTGAATTTTGTCATATTTTTCCATTTATCAAGAACAAACAATTAGTCTTCATAAAGTGCTGTATGTTTATTCATACAGATGTGAAGAAGCCCTGTATACAATTATTAGTTTCTATTTGTTTAATTTTACTATATACAAAAAATCATTATTCTTCAAGAATAAAGACTCCCCCCCCCCCACCCTTCCCAACGTCCTGGATATAGAATTCTGTCTGTGTTACTGATGTGGCCCTCGACAACCCAAACGTTTCTGTAAGTGGCCCTTCTCTCAAAAAGGTTGTGCATCCCTAGTCTATACCATAATTTGGGAATATTGTAGGATAATGAATCATTTTATCTTTTATACACAAAATTTCTATGGATTCATTAATTATAGAATCGTAATAGGTTGACGTACGTTTAATTATTTTAGCTTGATCAAAATGTATTTTGACTGATTCCGCTTGTTTTAATCTTGAAAGTGCAGTTTTAGCTGTTTTGGATTTAATATCTGAAATATGTTCTTTCAAACGAGTTTTAAATTTCCTTAAAGTTCATATCTATATAAGTCTTTTACTTTGTAACATTTCTTATCATTTTCATTTACTGTCGGATCTGAGTTGTATGAGTGTGTCTTATCATATCTCAAGTTTTTTACAACTTAAACAAAACCAATTATAAATTATTGAAATTCATAACTTTAAAACATATACTAATTTAAAATTACTATTTAAGTTTTTTAATCAAAGGATTTATTTTAACATAAAATTTATTGGTGTTAATCTAATTATTAAAACTTTTGACACGCGGAAAAGTTATTAATATCAATTTAATTATTAAAATTTTTACATACGCATAAAAAATTATTAATGTCAATCTAATTATTAAAATTTTTACATACGCATAAAAATTATTAATGTCAATCTTATTTTTAAAAATTTTAGCGTGCACCTTCTAGCAGATACACTTTATATCTTATTTATTAAAATGCCTTCAAGAAATTATTAAAACATTTACATTACTCGAAACATATTATATCTTGAAATCAAATTTGTATATTTATTTGCATATGGGTTTTACATCTAACCGCCGAAGACATTGCTGTTGTTTGCATAATTTTAAATAATTACTTGTTCAGTTTCTGCTTACAATAAACAATGAGGAATCCATGATTAGCTAGAATTAGGACGCTTGTGATTAATAAATTTAATACGTAATTTGAATGTTAAATTGAAGAATTGATTTTCTAGATTATATTAGCACTACAATTTGCATATAGTTTTGAAATTCAAATCTAGTTATTCAAATTATAGGAATTTTCCACAAACCTGTAAGATTTCGTCACTTAAAAATGTGTAGGAAGAAAACATTAAAATTCAATAAGGTGTATTTAAAATCTTAAGTTTTATTAAAAGAGCAAAATTTAATTAAGATTTTCAATACTAAAAATTTGTGTGCGAAATACATACCGTTTTCAAAATATCTTATACAGTAAAATCTTTAAAGGCTTTGTAAATATTAAATACAGCTTGTGAGGATCTTTTGTTTAATATATAAAATAAATCATTAAGAGCAAAATTTAATTAAAATTTTCTATGTTAAATATTTGTATAAAGGAGTATGTGGGTTTCAAAATATCTGACGTTTTGATATCTTTAGATGCTTTGTATTTATGTATTAAAGATTATCTTTCCCAAAGTATATATTAATACTTATCTAGAGATTGCTGGAATTCCAGCATGAAGACAATTTCTTAGGCTTAATTTTTTAACAAACATTGAAAGAAAATATAATCTTCTGTCAAATGACTGTGTACGTTTCTTTCTGGGACAATTTGGTGATTAAAATGCATCAAGGCGTTCGCTGGCTCCGCCCACCCGCGACTAACGACATACTAGGCCACTTCATGACTTTTAAAATGTCACACGGAGTGGATCATCTTTACACGGTTATTATGTTATTATAATAGCACAATAATGTAATTTTTAAATTTCATTTTGATTTCGAATCAACATCATAATTTGTAAAGCACATTTGTGAGAATAAAAGTATTATCCTTCATCTAAATTTATAAAACGTTACAATTTGATCCTGATGTGCTTGAATGTTTTACTGGATATTTACATTTCACGGAATTCGTAAATAAATATCTTCTTTTTTTTAACTTACACATGTACCACAAATGAAAATATTTATTTATACACAGCTCTAGAATTTCACAAGCGAAACTATCAGAAGGGGCTTGTGTAATGTCAAATTACAGCATGTTCAGATTCATCTACAGATTCGAGAAGTAAACAAATATAACATATGCATTAAAAATATACTACATTTCTTTATTACTTATTAGGGTTAGCTGGGGTAACTGGACCCACGAGGTAACTGAGCCATCGGCTGTTTTATAAAAAATCGTTGATGATTTTTAAGCTTTAGCTTTCGTGAACAATGCACCTTAATCTCTACTTCCAACAACAACGTGTGTCCATTAAATCATATCTCTCTCTTTGCTGTGGTAGGTTGTCGAAAATTTACGTTTCTTTTTTAAAAACAGCATCCATTTGGTTGAACTTCCTCAACTTTTTTATTAAAATACTGTAAGTACTTTCATTAAACAATCTTTTTTTTAAAGATTAGGCATAGAACTACATTAATATTATCAGGTATCTATACATATTTACTTCATGTTTCAAATGTAAGCCCGGTGTCCCAGTTACCCCATACATTTTATAAAGAATGAGGTAACTGGGACATATATCAGGGGTAACTTTTGAGTTTCTCTTACTACGAGAAATAAATTTCTCCAATGTTTTTTGCTCACAATAAAGAAAATTACAGAATACCTTATTAAAATTACGTAATAAAATAAAAAAAAAAGCATATTGGGTGGTATGAAACCAAATTTCTTAATCCCTTGAAGGGTGTGATGCCGCTATGGCGTCACATATTTTTAATCCCTAATTGCCACATTGGCACCGGAATTTTATAATGAAAATTTCACCTTTATTAAGTACAGTAATACCTTGACTTAGTCAGCAATTCGTTCCAAGACTAGTGACATAAGTCGAGGTAAGCAAAAGAGGATGAGTAGTGAAAATTCTCCAAAATGTACTGAACATATTCTATTAGCATTTAGGGTTTATGTTACATACATTTAACATTAGCAAAAAATGCATTTGCCATACAAGAATTTGGAATAAATCAATAAGTTCTTAACTTACAATTTATTGTTCTGCTCGCTGATCCATTTGAGTCTTTGGGGATCCGAAAAAATCTTGCAATAAAATTTGAACCGACAAATTTTTCTTCCTTACTTTATTAACCGCTTGAGGGGCGATTGGATAAAATATATCCCAGATAATTTAACACTAGAACGCCCGATGGAGTCGTTTCGACTCCAAATGCTCCTAAAACACCCATATCTCTGAGAAATTTTGATTTTTTTTCCCCGCTTCCGTGACTTTTATTATTTTTATAATCTCTATTTATTCTGAAATTTATAAATTATTTTCACATTTAATAAATTGATAATGAGGCATTACCCCTAGAACGCCCAAAGGAGTCGAATCGACTCCAAAGTAAGATTTGCAAAATGCTTTCATTATTTTTGCGTAACATGACCTTGGGATTCATAATATTTTTATCTGTTATCAGGAAAGTAAATGTTTTTGCTCTTCTTTTCTCTACACCCCTTTTGTTGAGAAAAATGGTTAGTTCCATGCACCTGCTGAAATGATTGCGTACTGCTTGCGAAATTCTTTGTATCATTCGAATTGAATTTTTGTTTCAATTTTTATTAGTCTTGTGTTTCATCATAGCTAAGCAACTCCGTTTTTCCTTTTTATTAGAAATAAAACATAATGTCACGGAAAAAATTTCTAACACCGGACGAAATAACTGCTCTATTACGAGAGCTTTCAGATAATGAATCTGAAGGTGGTGAGTTATCAGAAAATGAAAACGAAATTCAAGAAATTAGTATTGGAAATAATTCTTCATCAGATTCCGATACAAATGAAGATGCGCTAATTATTGCATCTGAAAGAGATGGAATTCATATCGCTCCAGATGGCACACAATGGAAAATTTGTGCAAATAAGAAAATTTCTGGAAGATATCCGAAGCAAAATATCATGTATCAGACTACTGGACCAACTATTTATGCTAAGAAATTCGTGAAATCTGAAAGCGTTTTGAGTGCATGGCTGTTATTTGTAGATAAAAAAATGCTGGAACAAATACAAAGATGCACAGAAACAGAGGTAAGACGTGTTCTTGAAACCGATAACTGGACAGTTACGTTAGACGAACTGTATGCCTTTATTGGAATTTTGTATGCCCGAGGTGCATGTGGTGCAAATGGAATTGATATTCATTCTTTGTGGTCAAACTCATGGGGTTTGAATTTTTGCACTGAAACTATGAGAAGAAATAGGTTTTGTGAAATTTTACGCTTTTTGAGATTCGATTTGAAATCTACCAGATCTATACGCTTAAAAACAGATAAATTTGGAATGATATCTGATATATGGAATAGATTCACTGAAAACTGTATTGCCTGTTTCAAGCCTGGTGAAAATATAACAATAGATGAACAGTTATTTCCAAGCAAAACGCGTTGTCCTTTCACGCAATTCATACCTTCAAAACCGGATAAATACGGACAAAAGTTTTGGCTTGCAGTAGACCTTCGAACAAAGTACTTACTGAATGCGTTCCCTTATTTAGGCAAATGTGAAGAACGGCCTTCAGATCAAACTTTATCAGAATATGTAGTTATGCGATTGATGCAGCCATTTCTAAACAAAGGCATTAACGTCACGGTTGATAATTATTTCACGTCACTGCGTTTGGCTGAACAACTGAAAAAGAAAGGTACTAGTTTAGTAGGCACTATGAGAAAAACTAGGAGAGAAATTCCAAAAACTTTGAAAGATTCGAAAGATAAATTATACGAAACAAAATTTCTAAAACACGAAGAACCGGTACTACTTTAACCGTGTATCAAGGAAAGAGAAAGAAAAATGTTATTATTCTTAGCACTCTCCACCCATTCATTGATATTGAAAACAACGAAAAGAAAACACCAGAAACTGTTACATTTTATAATGAAACTAAGTCTGGTGTTGACGTTATTGATCAAATGGCTAGGAAATATTCAGTGAAGGCGCCCTCCAGAAGATGGCCTGTGCATACTTTTTACAATCTCTTAGATTTAGCAGCAATAAATGCCTGGATTATTTATAAAGAAGTTACCGGAGAAACAAAAATAAGCAGACAAGCATTTATTCAGTTATTAGCAGATGAATTGCGTCAAAATTATACATCTGCTAAAAATAAACCAACAAGAAAAAGACTCGCTGATACATCATCTGAAACAAAATCCCTAAAGAGAAGAAAATGCGAAGTAAAACTATGTAAAGGCAACATGACTTTCAATGATTGCATAACATGCAAGAAAATGGTTTGTGGAAAATGCTTGACCAAAACTGACTACACTTGCAAAAACTGTATTTCAGATTGAAAATTCGAAACGATTCTGTGAGTATTTCCTTTGAAAATATTTTTCCAATTTCTTAAAAATGCGTATATAAATATTGTTCTTACAATTGTAAAAAATACATGTGAATCTTAAATTCAAATATAAATATTATATTCACAGTCTTCTATTCATTTCTATGCGTTTCGTTTATTTTTTCTCTTTTGAAACAGACAGGAGTCGAAGCGACTCCCGTGGGCGTTCTAGGGGGAAAATGGTAACGGGCGTTCTAGTGTTAAACAAAATTCTCACCAGAAAATTTTAACTAAATTTTATATTTTTAACTTTGGAGGAAAACTGTAAAAAAATTGTTTTCCCTTATTTAAAAATAAACTTTTTCGATTATTCCGGTGAGAATTCAAAATTTACAGACATTTTTGCTTGCCCCTCAAGGTGTTAAGCTTTTGGAAGAGCAGAGTGAATTTTCTACATTTTCTCTGGCGAATTTTTTATTTGTTTGCCACTATCACTCAGTGTTGCCAGACGAATACTAAAATTTTATTTTGTATACCACTATTTTCGTACGGTATTATACGCTTGCTTTAATCGCAAATTTTTTGTAAATAAATAAAGCAACTATCTCTCTATGAAAATAGTGGTATACAAAATAAAATTTTAGTATTCGTCTGCAACACTGCTATCAGTCGACTGTTGCGGAAAAGTTTTCCTTCGTAGAACCAAAAGTCTTCAAAAAAGTTCAGAGTGCGTCTTATTTAAGAATTTTTCTTCTTCCAGGCCAGACGACATAAATGCGGGGTGGCGTAAGTCGGGGTACTACCGTACGTGAAAATATAGTTTTGCTTGTTTATAAATAAATTCTTTTGTAAATACTGGTGTTATTAAATTATTTCAACATTTTACGAATACAAGTACCTTGACCCTGAAAGCGAGATAGCCAAACCTTGAAACTGTACGATACAGATGAAGTATGTAAGTACTTACGTAGACGTTTGTTCATAGATTTACCTTGTTATTTTTTCCCTTAAAATACCTATGTAACTTTTATACTTATTACCTGTACTAAAGTACATAAGTACTTACTTAATTTTTATGTTTTTGGTATAAATAAATCTAATATTTTCATTTTTAGTGCTTTTTTTAGACACATTGACAGCCAAGGTTTCCTTTACAACGCTCATTAGTTGGTATATAATTTACATGATCTGCCTCGTTTAAAAATCTCCTGCGACTCGTCAGATTTCCTGAAACTTACGTATTAGCCACCTGAAACTTACGTATTATCCTAGCATTTCATTGGTTGTTTGGGAAAAGGCTTTTCCATCGTCAGATTTCCAAGAAATCTGACGACCAATTTTAAATGAAATTTAATTCTTAAACTTCTAAACATCCCACAATATTACTTTTTACACCGTTGTATAGGGAAAAAATATGTACTTTTAAATGCAATTTGTTTGAAAGCTGTATCTCAATTTGTTTCTGAGTTATTAATTTTTTTTGTAGTTTTTATTACTTTTTTGTCATAGTGGCATCCATCTCTGTTGAAAGTAAAGGGAAAATACATATTACTGTATAGACCAATCAAAAAACTAATAAAATGCGGATTCAACCAATAAGATGCTTCATATATGTTTGTGATTTCCTACCCTGACAGAGAACAATAACCATTTTTCCAAATGGTTAAAAAAAAAAAAAAAAAAAAAAAAAAAAAAAAAAAAACTCGTGTGGAACATAGACCCTCCTGGTCCACTTACCCTATTTTTATGGGACAACTGGACCCATGAGGAAAGAAAGGTGAAATATGCATATTTTTTTATTTTTAAATATTAAAATGATGGCCCCGTTGCCCCACGTAACCTTATATCGTTATTTTTAAATTTAATTTTCATTTTGAATAAACATCATATTTTCAAAGCACATCTTTGAGATTAAAAGAGTTAGCCTTCATGCAAATTCATAAAATGTTACAATTTCCTCCTGATTTGCTAGAATGTTTTATTGGATATTTAAATTTCAAGTAATTCGTAAAGAAATATCTTTTGTTAAAACTTACGCATTTAACATAAATGAAAATATATATTTATACACAGCTTTAGCATTTCACAAGCGAAACTATCAGAAGGAGTTTGTGTAATGCCAAATTATAGCTTGTTCAGATTCATCTACATATTCGACAAGTAAACAAAGGGAATACATGCATTAAACATACACTATATTTCTTTATTACTTACACTATAACGTTATTTTTATCCGACTGAAAAGAAGGGTTAAGTGTTTCACGCGTATCTGTGTATGTGGATTTCTTTATACCCTCGAAACATCCCAACGGCTGGATGGATTTTAATGAAAGAGGTCTCTATCAATTCGTCTTAACGGCCCGATGGTTATAGGTTAGGTTTTATTTTTATGAATTCAAAATGGCGGCCGTAAAATACAAATGGCGATAGAGACGAAAAAAAATGCGCACCGTATTGAGTAACATATCATTGGATAGGTCTTTCAAAATGAAGACGATGTTTTATTGACTATTTTACAGTCAGAAGCTCCGTTAAAATATTATACAACCTGGAAGTTTTGTATGTAGGATCTCTAGCTTGACTGCAACTCTAACCATCATAGACATCTATAGACCTCTTCAAAACAGTGTTTATAGATAGGAACTAACAATTAAACACAACTTAAAAGTCATCAATACAAGTAAATAAAAATATAGGTAAGTAATATAAACAAGTAATATAAAAAGAAAAAATATTTTAAGTCAATTCCTACTTACAAGGTTCTTCTACAATAAGGTTGTTCCATTTGAAGGATAGCCAATCAGAGAGCAGGAGTGAAACGTCACGTGGCGGACAAGATCGGAGCTCGATCAGCCGTGGGTCAGTAAATAGATGCGTAAAAAGACCGAAATACGAAGTAAATAATTTTTTAAAAAGCAGATTTTCGAAAGTAAATTGAACAAAATTACTTTCCTTAAAATAATTTGGACAAATACTGATTGGAGTTAATCAAATATAAAATACATAATGGTTAAATAATATCGCGATATGTTTGTTAACATTCAAATACTTAAGTAAATTCGCGAAAAAAATTACCTTTTTAATGTGCAAAATTACAAATGAAAACTTTTAAAGTATTGTAAAATAAAATGAACGAATGAATTATATGAATATGATAACACAGGAGTAGTAATGAAAAGACTAGCATTATCAAACAGAATAAATTAAACTAAACTCACACTTCAAAACTTTTAACAATAATGCATTGTCCAATTACTAGATATAAGTTTTCAAAAATTTTCGAATGTCATTATGCTTATACAGGATGAAAATAATACAAAAATATTACTCTATAATTAAACTAATTCTATTATGAAAAAATATGTACTATACATATTATTTACATTATATTATTAAAATAACAATATCGTTATTTCATACAGTGTTGAATTCAGACACTTTTCTCCGGGAGGGAGATTGCACTTTTTGACCAGTGAAAACCCAAAATCTCAAATCTTCCGGAGGGGACATAGTATTGTTCCGGGGGAGGGATGTCCTCCCCCCGGGCCACCCCTGAAATCAACACTGATTTCATGTATACAAAATTTCAGCAAAAACTGAAAAACTTAAAACAACTTCAGTATTAAAATTTCCATGTTATCTTATAAAACACATCAAATATAACATTTCTTCATACAAATAGGAAACAATAGAAAGAAAATTTATGGAAGTACAGTAGAGAGCCGATTATTGGAACCCCAATTAACCGAACTTCCAATTATCCGAACAGCCAATTTCTATAAAAAAATGTTTTTAAACCGAACTTCCAATTATCCAAACAGCCTATTTCTCTCTCTTTTTTTTTTTTTTAGATTTGTAAAAGGAACTCTGTTCAACTTTTAGCCAAATACAATGAATTTTCTCCTCTGCGAGTTTTGAACTTTGAACTTTTTTTCCCCCATTTCATGGCGATTTGTCTGCATTTGTGAAAGAAATCCGGCTTTAACAGTTTAGTCCAATATAGTAAATGCCTCTTCTTTTTCTTTCATTAAAGTTTATTCGGAATTTCTCGCGATTCTCTTATGCAATTTTTAGAGATTTTCCCGTTCTGCAGAAATTTTTTGACATTCGTAAAAGGAATTCGGTTTTAAAATTGCAGTAAATTTTTTCCTCTGCGATTTTAGTGTTTTTCTTTGCGATTTTCCAGAATAATAATCGCCAGGATGTCGATGCTCGGATTTGAGACTATGTACTGTATTGTTAAATCTGTATACTTGTTCTGTGAGAGTTATTAGAACACGTTGATATAGCGCATTCATTAGATTTTATTCAAAAAGTCTGTTTAAATAATAGAATAATTAAAATCATTCACAGGAAAAAAATTCCAACGCAGAACAGCATACAGAATAATACTGAAACGAGCGAAGCGAGGCGAAGTTGTCCGCCACGTGACGTAATGCGCGAGCAGTTAAGAAATCTTTAGAGTTGGCGCATCGCACGAATGGTACCCCCCTGCCTACTTAGGTCAATGAGAGAATTTTTATTTTCCCCATTCTTCTTTCCTCCGCTTAACCCTTAATTGCATGAATTATTCTTTTAGAATTGTGTTTTTTATTTTTATATTAAGGATTAGACACCAGAAATCTTAAGATAGATTTTTAACTTTATTTAGCAGCATATTTTTGTAGTTTTTAGAGGATTAATATTTCTATATAAATATAGTGGTTGTAAGAACTTAATTTATGTATTAAAAGTTAAATAAAAAAGGTGAAGGAAATTTACATCACTATGCAATTAAGGGTTAAAATGCCTTGATCAAGAAGAGGGTTCTCTCGGTCTTAAAATGCCTTGATCAAGAACAGGGCTGTCTCGATTATTGAAAATTAATTAATTTAATTTAATTAATGAATTAATATTTGAAAAAAAAATCTGGATTAACATCAAGTGTCATCCACTACAAGTTTAAGAAAATTTATTTGAGCTTGATTGGTTGAATAATAAGTATTTTATTAACGATTAAAAATTTGAACAAGATACATATAGCGAGAGTGTGAGCTAATAGTAGGAATTGAAAAAAAAAATAGTTTCACATTGATGAGAAATAATTAATTAGTTCGCTTTTTACGCAATCTGGTTTTTTGATTTTTTAAATTTAATTGTTTAATAAATTTTATTTTCATTTTGAATCAACATCATAATTTTTAACCCCTTAATACTCTTCATGGAAGTGAAAGTTAATTTTTTAAAATTCAGATTGTTTGTTTCCCACTAGTTTCTTGAAACTGCGTAATAGTGGCTTTATTCTCCCACCATTTTATTTGCCATTAAATAAGGTGAATAATTCACCTTCAAAAAAGTGGTGGAAATAAAATATTTTGAATTAAAAAAAAGTAGCCTACGCTTATTGTGTGCGACGCTTAAATGGTTAAAGTACATTTTTGAAAATAAAAGTATTATCCATCATACATATTAATTAAACTTTACATTTACATCCTGATTTGCTAAAATCCTTTATTGCATATTTAAATAATAAAAGACATGTTAAATTTCCTTAAACCAACTAATTTCAAGGAATTGGCAGACATATGCGTATCTATGAAACAAATTATACCTGTAAGTCAAATCAAGATATTTATTTACACGTCGCAAGTGAAGCGATCAAAAGGAATTTGAGTAATTTCAGATGATTTCTTGTTTAGTTCCGTCTCTAAATAAACAAGGGGAATGGATCCTTAACAAGAATTACTTCAGGCTGAAAAGCGATTAATTCATTAATTTAATCAGTATTCAGATTGTTCAATTACAGAATTTATTATCACAGATTTCACTTGTATTGAAATTTGAGTCTCAATTCAAATTTCAAATCTAGTTATTCAAATTTCATTAATTTCTGCAAATGAGTATACTTTTCTGAGAGCCAAATTAAAAGAAAATATTACCAAATGATAGACTACATTTGAAGTTTGACATGTTACCTGTGTTGGATTTCACACGAAGAACGAAATTCAATTAAAACTTTTGAAGTCAAAAGTGTGTTTCTGTGAAAAGGTAATGCTTAGAATTATCTTAAGATTCAAAATTTTAGAAACTCCTAAATTTGCATTAATGTTTATCAGAAAATAAATTCAATTGAAAATAATTTATATAAATTTTAAGTAAATTCTTGAAGGCGAGGGAAATGATCTTACTGTATGTATACATCTATATATGAAATTATTATTGTTATGATTTCAGTCTAATTCGTTAAATTTTTCTATTACATATATAAAAATACTAGGTGTCGCGGTTAATAATTCTTAATTTTTCCATTAAAAAAACACGTTTACTTCGGTAGAAAGGTAAAAAATGGTTTATTCAAACTATATCCCATCGCTAGCTACACATTTTTGACATGTTGTGACTGCCCTCCCAGAAAAACCGTGCATATTTTAAGGTGATCTAGTCATGAAGCCATTTTTATAGATCTTCGTAATTACAGAAGTGTTTCGTGGAGAGTGCGTAAGACATCGATGAAAACAAGTGGTAGTCCGAAGGGGCCAAGTTTAATAAGTACACGTTCTGATGCAAGAATTTACAGGCAAGTATATAGATATGTCATCTAGAATCTAATATTATCTAAACGCATTTTAAAGAAATTCATAAAAAATATATTGCTTTGAAACAACTTTTTAACTTTAGTAGCGATAGAGCTGTGGTGCAGCAGTTGAGCGATTGTCACCACCAATTTTTAATAATGTTCTCCGCCTTAAAACATATCAGAAATACCATCTATGCATCAAGAACTAATTGTCTGATCTTCTTCGATTGAAAGTAAACGAGAGCATAACGACTCTTATATGCAATTCATAGTTCTCTGCATTGGCTCAATAGTTCAAATGAGATGAAGTTTACTAATTAAATTTGTGGTGTCAACTGATTCTTCGGTATGCCACTGCTCCATCACTTTTAAAAGCCAAATCAAGATATTTGAATTTAGTGGTGTCAACCGATTCTCTGGTACGCCACTGTTCCATCACTCCTTTAAGCTAAATCAAGATATTTGCTCATAGTTTGAGATTTTCACAAACGAAACGATCGTGTAATTTTAAATTATAGTTTGTTCAATTTTCCATTAAGTAAACAAAGAGTAAAAGAACCAATTATTTAAAGAAAATTAACATATTTTTTACTTTTTGTTACAGTATGATTTGGATTCATTTTGAATTTGAATTAATAATAATTTTTCTAGTATACTTCTGAAATGAAATTATTTATCTCTCATTCAAATAAATTAATGTTGCATTTTCATTCTCATTGTTAAAACTTTCTATTATAATTTTAAATAATAAAAGCTATGTATTCATATTACCTGAACCGCATGGACGAAATTCGTAAATAATATCATTCTTTGTCACAACTTATAACTTATGTCAAATGAAGATATTTATTTACACGTAAGTAGCTTTGGCATTTCGTAAGAGAGACGACCTAAAGGAATTTATGTACGTGGGTGGTTCACTAATTATTGTCCCTTATGTACATAAAATATTTGTACTGCGATGGTTGATATTGAATATCGAATCCCAATCTCTTAAATGCCTATATGCTTAATTTCAGAACCGTAGCTGCTATATTAACATAGTTTTGGAGGGAGGGGTGAAGTTTTAAAGACCTACTTTTAGGTGAGTTTTTAAGAAAAGGGTGAGGGTGAAATGCTGGTTCGGAGCTTATGAGGCTACATTTGGACAGTGTATGAGATGTGGCTACATCAATATGATCCGGAGCCTATATGACAGTAGTTACGTCTCATCCACTGTCACAAATCCAGCCTCATAAGCTAACAATCAGCCTTTCACCCCCACTCTCTCCCTTTCACTCCTCCCTCCAAAACTATGTGAATATAACACCTACGGTTCTGAAATTGAGCACATAGGCATCTAAGACATTAGGCTTCGATATTTCACAACAACCATCGCAGTACAACTATTTTATATACACTAGGGATAATAATTATTGAACCACCCTCGTAATACGAGTATAAAATGGTTCCTAATTTAGGTTCCCCCCAAAGTATACAAATGGAATGCATATTTAAAAAAAAGTATGTTGTTATACTTTATTTACCAGGGTTCGTACGGGTGCTTATTTTTTAATACCAGCATTTAAAGGGAAAATTCATTTATTTAATTGCAAGATTCTGTGATAAATAAGACAAAGATATATTTTCTAAAATTCTGGTTTTCAAAAGTAAGCATCCGTACGAATTCTGTTAACATTATTAAGTATGCGATTACACATTATTACGTTATAACTTATATCTAATTTAATTTCTAGTGGATACCAATATTTTCAAAAATGTCACGATATCTTTCCGATTTCTTAAAATTTCGAAACACATTTAATAATAATATAAGATATTCATTAATTCTTTTTATCTGAACCGCTTTCACGGAGTTTGTAAACAAATAACTGTCTTTCAAACAGCGTATAGCTTAACACAACTGAATAACATATAACGTACCACAACTGAAAACGCACTTCAGGCAATTATTGTTCATAGGCTTCAATAGTTCAATTTCTTCTTTAGCCAAGCTCTTTCGTGTGTTCTTGTAAATGAACAATATATGCACACTATATTCTACAGTAAGCGGCGTGTAGTTACCTCAGTGATATATACAAATTTTTGTATGTTTAAAATACTGTAATATTATTAACCCTTTAATTCTCGCTCCCGTCATATTCTCGGGCTGTGTCTTTTACTCAAATTGTTTGGTTCCCACCAGTTTTATAAAACAGTGAAATTGGCTATATTTTCGTATTGTTTTTGCTGTCATTAAATAAGGTGAATATTTCTTTTTTATAAAAGTGGTGCCAATAAGCAATTTGAATTATTCAACCGTAATTTAATTCGAGCGTTAAGGGGTTAAAATACACCGCAAGCGATATTTCTCCATATACCGTAATGTAACGGAATTCTTTTGAGTGTGTCTGTAAATGAACCGTAAATTCTATACACTTCATATTCAATACCGAACATGTCATAGTGAAACCCAATAACATCAATCCAGTTCATGGCAATCGGACTATATTTATGCAAATTAGAGCACGGACGGACAGACAGACGAGACAAACCGAATTCATAAACACTTTTTAATTTTGTTGGAAAGTGTTAAAACAGAGAATGTATGTTTAATAAGGATTAATTTTGACTGGAAAGTGATCAATTCATAAATTCAATCAGTATCCAAAGTTTTCAATTGCAGAATTGATTTGAATAAATTATACTGTCATTGAAATTTGAGTATCTTTATAATATTTACTCTAATTATTCGAATTACATTATTTTCTACAAATCCGTTCACATTCTGTTGAAACGAATTAAAAGGAAAATATGATGCGATAGATTACATTTCAGGTTAAACAAGTTATCAGTGTTAAATTTCAGAACTTTCAGAATGAATAAAAAATAAAGCTTATGATGTGAAAAGTTTGTATTTGTAAAACGTATAGCTTAGAAGTATCTTTAGACTGGAATTTTCAAAAGTTGTTAAATTTGAATTAATGTTTATCAGAATCATTTATTTATTTTCTTGTATGCTACATGTATTTTAAGAAAAGACTAGAAACTGATTTAAAAAATCGGCAAAAAACCTGTTTAAAATTAAAATTGCTTGCAATTTTAGCAAAGAATTTCACTGTTAAGATAAATTTAGATTACGCGTTTTCGTGCTATATGATTGTTTCTCGAAACAAGTTAACTATTTAAACCTTTCAAGGACGGTATGACCACCTAATTTTAAATCTAAACTGACCACCAAGAAAATTTAGTAAAGTCTTTTTTTATAGTTAAAGTGTAGAAAAACAGGTTTATATTTTCTAAGAAATTCGTTTGAAAATTATGCTGACAGTCAATTATTTCATCATTTTTGAATAGAATTTTTCTGCCCTTGAAATGGTTAACTCTTTCAGGGGCAAGGTACTTGTATTCGTAAACTGTTCAAATAATTTAATGACACCAATATTAACAAGAGATTTTATTTGCAAACAAGTAAAAGTAAATTTTCGCGTATTTACTAAAGATGACATTTTCATCATAAAATTCCAGTGCCAATGTGGCAATTTGGGATTAAAATTATGTGATGCCGTGACGGCATCACCGCCTTCCAAGGGGTTAAAGCCGGTGGCACAGGTATATTGGTCGTTCGGAAAGTCATGTCCGTTTCGGAAAATCAATTCGTACCGGAAAATGCTATCATTTAACTATTAGACATTGATTCAGATATCTAATGTCTAATAATTAGCGGGCAGAATTTTCCTGCCCAAATTGATTTTCCCAAACGGACATGACTTTCCGAACGACCCAATGCCTTCATGCTCCCATATCCTGTAAGGCAAATTCTGTCTTCATTTCCAAAGCGGCTGTTCACTTCCTTTAAAAATTAAAGAAGCAATGCATTCATTCTACAAAAAGCGAAAAAAAATGTTATACCTAGCTAAAAAAAGTGCCATTTTATACAAGTTTAACCCGTAACAGAGGACGTGCGGTCTCACATACCGCATAACATGTTCGTCTTATCACTCCCATTTCATGCCTTCTCCAATTGACAAGTTTTAAGCCGAAACAACAAGTTTTATTTCACTTTAAAGTATTAAAAAACTATGTTGTTTTGAGAGTTAAATTTCAAACAACATCTAAGTGAAATTTCAGGATAATATTTTAATTTAAAAAAATGATAATGGTTCGCGGTTTCTGAGACCGCACGTCCGCTGTTATGTCCTACTTTTTTACCTCCCCTGTTACGGTTTAATATTACTATTATACATAAAATTTTATCACTATTGGGAACAGATTAAAATACTGTAGTTTTGAGACATTTAAACACTAGAACTCGCAACTTTTTAATTTAAGCTTTATAAAAATATTTTGTATCGGTATTTTTATTTAAATCTTTATCTTATCTTTCTAACTTATTGCGGTGTTTTTTTTGAGTGCGTTCATAATTATATAAATGCGTACTATCTACACCTGCCTGTTCCGTCCGTCCGCCTGTTTGTCTATCCGTCTGTCCGCATATAACAGCGCAAAAACTACCCAACCGAATAGTTTTAAATTTAATATATATATAGTCGTTGCAGAATTTTGCCGAGTCATTTCAAATTTATGAACTTTTATATGAACATGTACAAATAAAATTAATGATAAAGCATAATATCGACGGCTGCGATATTAAGTTTGAGGAGGCGAAAATCATAGTTCCATGTAATAATCCATTTGAAATCACGATCAGAGAATCATTCGAAATCATTGCACGTGAACAAAATGCTTGTAACGATAATTTTCCTTATAATATACAAAAAATCTGACGGAGCATCATAAAAAAAAATTATTTTCCTGTTCGCAATATTTCAATTTTTACCATGTCCTTGTTTGAATGTAGGCCGTTCCCCTTCACAGCTGGTGACAACCCATGATCTTCAAGTGAAATTTCGATTGAGCTCAACTTATTTCATTTCAAATTTTTCTGATGTACTCACTGCTGTTTTCCATTTATATAATTGATCAAGTCTCCATAGGAAACTTTCGCCTCTAGACAAAATTTCAACATAATAGTTATCCTGAAGACGACTGCAGAAGTAGTTCGAAACGTCGATATTATGCTTTATCGTTAATTTTATTTGCTTAAGTTCATATAAAAGTTCTTGTTTATGTGCACCATTGAGAAAGTTTATGTGTTTTAGCGTGTAAATCTTATTTATTGTATTAATTGTGTTTAAAGGTCTTAAATAAATAGCTCTTTATATATGGGCTTAAAAGTGCTTAAATGTTATTAAATATTTATGAGAGAGTTCGGCCCCACGTGTTAAGATATCGAATATGTGCCACCAATAATAAAGTAAATGAAAAGAAAATACAACCGTAAATTTTTAATTCAATTTTCTGAAACTTTAATTTGTACCATAACCTCCTTCCATTCGTATGTTCATTTCTTAATGCGTAGGTAGATTACATTTAATAAATTAACCACGGAATAAAAATTTCTAATGTATTACCTCTCATATAAACGTAACGAAATTATGTGTTTAAATGAGAAAACTCTATTTGAAAACGACGGAAAATTACCCGTACATTTAATATCCTGTACATTTTTTTCCTTATAGGTGCACTTTCAAAAACCATTGAATCCCAAGTTTCCTCTTTTTACTTTCTAGCTAATGGCACTTATGATTCTTTTATCGTCAAAAGATTTGTAGTGGAGAGTGATACAATAAAACGAACAATGAAACTTCTCAAGAAAGTTTGAAAATGTCAAAAACAGATGGTCAGCGAACGGAAACAAGAATATCCTTTGAAAAGGGTTGAAAGAGCGGGTACATAAAATTGTTAAGGATTGCACTTTAGAAATTCATTACATTTTGGGATTCATTTATATAAGTTTCTTTTGAAACTTAAATCAATATTATAACGAGAAAAATATTTCCATGTTAGAATTCAATCATTTTCACACATGAATTCACTAAAGAAATTGTACAAAAAATCATAAAACATATAAAAAATAAGCAATTGAAGAAAAAGAAATCAATCAACATTTACAAAAAGCTTATTTGATGTTTTTACAAAAGAAATGTAAAAGTAAAAATACAAATATCATTAAACTCATTACATTTTTTGACTTTTTTTTCATAATAATTAGAGCTAGCCATTCATATATCTAAAGTAATTGTTTCTTTCAACAGACAAAAAAAAAGTCAATTGTTTGTTAATAGTTTAATGGGTCTCAGGACTCTTAAAACTGGAAAAAAAAAGAAAAAAGAGACCATATTCAACATTTAATATCTTAAAACTTATATGATTTTACAACACAATTTTTATTGGGATGAAAGACATAAATATGTTCTTTCAAGTCATATATTTAAAAAATTAGCATGAATTAGCATTTATAGGGAGCTCCAAACTGTCAGACATTTGACCAGCCGAAAATTGGTAAAACAGCTTATGCGTAGAATTACAAAGTAAATATTGCAACTAAAATGAAGATTTTGGCGCCTACTTATACTTCATATTATAATAATTACCTTGAATCTAAATAAATTTTTATTTAATGCATTTATATATTTTTTATACAAAGTTGTATTTAGCTAATACAAAATTTTGAAAATTTCAACAGTATAATCACCAAAAAAATATTTTTTTAATAATAAAAAGGAAATTTTAGGTTCAGTTTATACAGATTACCATGAAACATTCGTTTTGAAGATTTCGTGGAAAAATATTCTGAAGGTCTTGTGATATCCTGCGCGTTATGCCCAAAAACGTCATTCGGAGAAAAATGACTACAAAGTTTCAGAAAAACCGCTTCAGCTATTAAACGGGTATAATTCTAAAAGCCGCAACTTCTGTTCTAATGGGAATCTCAAGGAAACAATTATATCCAAATGTTCAGAAAATACTGGAGTTGAATATCTAAAAAAAACATAACATTTCGAAAATTCAGTAGTTTTTAGAGTCTTGAGGCCCCTTAAGAAAAAAAAAATAATCTAGGAAAAATGTAAATCAAATCCAGATTACACATACGTGCACACACAAAAAAAAGTAAGAAGAAGAAAGAAAGAAAAAACAACACTTTATTTCTAAATGAAATTTGAGAATATCAAAATGGTGAAACTGAAATACTATGATTCTGATTACTTTTGAAGACATAAGATATTGTTTTTTAATATAAATTATTTTAATATTTAAAATTTGATTAGTAATATTATTTCAAATACATAATACTTAAATCTCATTAAGTATTTATAAGATATTTTCATACCACTCGTTAAGATATCGAATATGTGCCACAAAGAAGAAAGTAAATGGAAAGGAAATACAGCCGTAAATTTTCACTTCAATTTTCTGAAACTTTAATTTATAACATAATAACCTTCTTCCAATCGCATCTTCATTTCTTAATGCGTAGGTCGATTACATTAAATAAATTAATCAAGGAATAAAAATTCCCAATATGTTATCTGGCATATAACAGTAACGAAATTATGTGTCTGAATGAGAAAACACAATTTGAAAACGACGAAAAATTACCCGTACATTTAATATCCTGTACTTTTCTTATAGGAGAACTTTCAAAAACCATTGAATTCCAAGTTTCCTCTTTTTGCTTTCTAGCTAATGGCACTTATGATTCTTTTATCGTCAAAAGATTTGTAGTGGAGAGTAATACAAAAAAAAAAAAAAAAAAAAAAAAAAAAACCGTACAATGAAACTTTTCAAGAAAGTTTGAAAATTTCAAAAACAGATGATCAGTGAACGGAAGAAAGAACATCCTTTGAAAAGGGTTGAAAGAGCGGAGACATAAAATTTTTAAGGATCGCACTTTATAAATTCATTACATTTTGGGATATAATATTACTTTCTTTTGAAATTTAAATCAATATTATAACGTAAAAAGAAATATTTCCACGTTGGAATACAACCATTTATGTATATGAATTCACTAAAGAAATTGTATTTCTACTTTTACATTACTTTTGTAAAAACAAACGTCAAATAAGCCTTTTGTAAATTTCGATTGATTTCTTTTTATTGAATTGATTATTTTTGATATGTTTGATGATTTTTGCACAGACATCATTAAACTGGCTCATATATTTTTGTGTTTTATTCATAATATGCTGAGCCTGTCATACTATATCTAAAATAGCTGTCTCTTTAAAAAGAAAAAAAGTAAAAAAAAAGTCAATCGTTTGTTAATTGTTTAAGAAAAAAAAAATAATAATGTAGAAAAAATGAAAATCCAAATGCAGATTACACAAAATCGTAAAAAAACCAAAATGAAATTTGAGAATCTCTTAAATGTCAAAGTGAAATACTATGATTCTGACTACTCGAGGATATCAGATACTGTTTTTTAATATAAATTATTTAAATATATAAAATGTTGAGTAATAATATTATTTTAAATGCGTAATATTTAAATGTCATTAAGTATTTATGAGAGATTTCCGTACCACCTGTTACGATATCGAATATGTGCCACCAAGAAATAAGTGAATGAAAAGAAAATACAGGCTGTAAATTTTCACTTCAATTTTCTTAAACTTTAATTTAAACATAATAAACTCTTTCCATTCATATCTACATTTCTTAATGCGTAGGTCGATAACATTAAATAAATAAACCACAGAATAAAAATTTCTAGTGTATTATCTGGCATATAACAATTACGAAATTATGTGCTTGAAAGAGAAAACTCTATTTGAAAATGATGGAAAATTACTCGTACATTTAATATCCTGTACTTTTCTCATAGGTGTATTTTCAGAAACCATTGTATCACAAGTTTCCTCTTTTTGCTTTCTAGCTAATGGCGCTTGTGAGTCTTTTATCGTCAAAAGATTTGTAGTGGTCAGTGATACAATAAAACGTACAATGAAACATATCAAGAAAGTTTGAAAATGGCAAAAACAGAGGATCAGTGAAAGGAAGTAAGAATATTCTTTGAAAACGGTCAAGAGAGCGGTGGCATAAAATTGTTAAGGATTGCACTTATTCATAAATTCATTACATTTTGGGATATAATAGTAGTTTCTTTTGAATTTTAAATCAATAATATAACGTTAAAAAACATTTCCACTTTGGAATTCAATCATTTTTGCATATAAATTCACTAAAGAAATTGCACAGAAAATCATAAAACATATAAAAAAAAGCAATTGAAGAAAAGAAATCAATCGAAATTTACAAAAGGCTTAATTGATGTTTTTAGAAAATATATGCAAAAGTAAAAATATGGACGTCAATAAACAGAATTACATTTTTTGACATTTTTTTCATAATATTCAGAGCAAGGTATGTATATATCTAAAGTAGCTGTTTGTTTCAAAAGACAAAAATCAGTAAATCTATTGTTAATTGTTTACGGGGTCTCAGGACTCATAAAATTGAAAAAAAAAAAATAAAAAAAACACCATATTCAACATTTAATATCTTAAAACGTATATGATTTTAAGACACAATTTTTATTGGGATGAAAGATATAAGTATGTTCTTTTATTTCATGTATTTAAAAATTTTTAAGATGCAGAATTACCAGTTATAAAGAGCTTCAAACTATCAGACATTTGACCAGCAGGAAATTGGTAAAACAGCGTATGCGTAGGATTACAAAATAAATATCGCAACTAGAATGGAGATTTTGGTACCTACTTATACTTCCGATTATAATAATTACCCTGAATTTAAATAAGATTGTATTTAATGCATTTTTATATTTTTTATACAAAGTTTTCAAAATTTTGAAAATTTCAACAGTATAATCACCAAAAAAGTATTTTTTTAACAACAAAAAGGAAATTTTAGGTTCAGTTTATACAGACTAACATGAACCATACGTTTTGAAAATTTTGCGAAAAAATATTCAGAAGTTTTTGAGATATCCTGCGCATTATGCCCAAAAAAGTCATTTGGAGAAAAATGATTACAAAGTTTCGGATCATCGCTTCAGCTATTAAGCGTGTATAATTCCAAAAGCCGTAACTTCTGTTCTAATGGGAATTTCGAGGAAACAATTATATCAAAATGTTCAGAAAATACAGGAGTTTAATATCTAAAAAAATTTAAATTTAGAAAATTTTGTAGCTCTAAGTGTCCTGGCACTCCTTAACCCCTTTGCGACGGGAGCCTTTTACGAAATGTTTATTACTTTGATACCGGTTTTAAAAAACAGAAGTTTGTGCTTATTGAAATCGGCAAAATGCTCGGATTAAATAAGGCAAGTATTACAGTAAAATTTTACTGGTGAGGATAAACGAGGATTCTTAGGCCTATTTCCGGCCCGTATACGTGTCGCTCGTCCCCAAGGGGTTAAGAAAAAAAAATAATAATCTGAAAACATGTAAATCAAATGCAGATTACACGCACACACAAAAGAAGAAGAAGAAAAACAAAGAAAAAACAACCCTTTATTTCTAAATGAAATTTAAGAATATTTTAATGGTGAAATTGAAATATCCTTGATTGATTCCTATTGATTCTGATTATTTTTGAGGATATCAAATATTGTTTTTTAATATAAATTATTTTAATATTTAAAAATGTGGTTAATAATAATATTTTTATTACGTAATACATAAATGTTATTAAGTATTTATGAGAATTTAGTACCACCTAATATCGGATACGAATACGTGCAACCAAGAAGAAATTAAATGAAAGGAATATACAACCGTAAATTTTCACTTCAATTTTCTTAAATTTTAATTTATAACATACTAAGCTATTTCTATTCGTATCTTCATTTTTTAATGCGTAGGTCGATTACATTAAATAAATTAACCACGGAATAAAAAATTCTAATGTATTATCAATAACAATAACGAAATTATGTGTTTGGAATGAAAAAACTCTACTTGGAAATGACGCAAAATTACTCGCACAATTAATATCCTGTTCTTTTCTTACAGGTGCACTTTCAGAAAATCATTGAATACCTACTTTCCACTTTTTGCTTTCTAGCTAATGGCACTCGTAATCCTTTTATCCTCAAAAGATTTGTAGTGGAGAGTGATACAATAAAAGTTACAATGAAACTTCTCAAGAAAGTTTGAAAATGTCAAAAACAGATGATCTGTGAAAGGAAGCAAGAATATCCTTTGAAAAGGGTTGAAAGAGCAGGGACATGAAATTGTTAAAGATTATACTTTAGAAATTCATTACATTTTGGGATATTATATTGGTTTATTTTGAAATTTAAATCAATATTATAACGTGAAAAAACATTTGCACGTTGTGATTCAATCATTTTTGCATATGAATTCACTAGCGATATTGTGCAAAAAATCATAAAATATCTCAAAAATAAGCAATGAAGGAAAAGAAATCAATCGAAATTTACAAAAGGCTTATTTGTAGTTTTTAGAATAGAAATATAAAAGTGAAAATACAAACATCATTAAAATATTTACATTTTTTGACTTTTTTTTTCCATAATATTCAAAGCCAGCCATATTATATAAAATAACTGTATCTTTCAAGAGAAAAAAAAAAGTCAATCGTTAATTGTTTAAGAAAAAAATAATAGCACACATATAATTAAAAAGATTTACTAAAAGACGTAAACTACACATAAAAGTTAACGCTTTCAAAACATTAAATCAAATTTCAAAAGTCTAAAGAAGTTTCAGCCGCCCTGTGGCCATCATCAGGGTCTTACTTCAGTCAAAGAGAGAAAAATACTTATTTATAATCTTTTCTGAACATCTTGATATAATTGCTTCATTGAAATTCCCATTAGAACAGAAGTTGTGGCTTTTAGAATTATACCCGCTCAATAGCTGAAGCGGCGTTCCGAAACTTTGAAGTCATTTTCCTCCTAATGACGTTTTTGGGCGTAACGCGCACGATATCTCAAAAACTTCTGAATATTTTTTCATGAAATATTCAAAACGCATGTTTTATGTTAGTCTGTATAAACTGAACCGAAAATTTCCTTTTTATTGTTCCAAAAAAATTTTTTTAGGTGAATTTATTGTTGAAATTTTCACAAATTTTGCATTAGCTAACTACAATTTTGTATTAAAAATATAAAAATGCTTTAAATACTTTAAATTTATTTAGGTTAAGAGTAATTATTACAATCTGAACTATAAGTAAGCACCAAAATTTTCATTCTAGTTGCAAAATTTATTTTGTAATCATGCGCGTAATCTGTTATACCGATTTTCTGCTCGTCAAATATCTGACAGTTTGGACTAAATGCTAATTTTGCATCTTGTAATTTTTTAAATGTTTGAAATGAAAGAACATAATTATATCTTTCACTCCCAATTAAAATTGTATCTTAAAATCAAATACATTTTAAGATATTAAACGTTGAAAATAGTCTTTTTTTTTTCATTTTTTCCAATTTTAAGAGTCCTGAGACCCCTTAAATGAGCTTTTTCATGTTCCCTTCAGGTAAGGAGTTGACAGCCAAAGAAAAAGCCAAAGATAGCTGTTTATAACCAGCCCATTTCCTTGATTGTAGTAGATTAAGCCTGATATTCGATTACATGCTTTAAATTTGTGTTTCAGTTATATATTTTTTCATTTTTGGTTGATGAATGTTTTAATTTAGTTATGGAACATAAACTGGAAACAAATGATGAACTATTTATAGTAATGTAAGAGAAATCAGATTTATCTTTCGTAATCGTCTGCCCGTTTTAGAGATAATTAAAATAAAAAAAATCATGCTTGAAAATTACTTTAAAAACAGTAAAAATTGAGTAAATTGGGATAAAATTTTCAAAGTAATTGCGATATTGTTTTCAAAGAAATTGTATTTGAAAGTAGATTTTTTTTCCCGTATCGAAGGAGCAAAAATTGAAAATGTGTGGTATTTGGAAGTTATGCAATAAACTTAATGAAAGTTAAATTTAGTCATGTGTTGTTGTCACCGTCAAAATGACGTCAGCGTTCCAACGGACAAGTTTGTCCCTTATAATATAGATATCTGAGCCTACTGATCACTAGGCCTAAGCGCTGATACAAAAATGGCGGTTGTCGTAGTTGGATTTTTTTCAACTTTTGTACGGTCACTTGAATTTGAATACCAATAATATTTTTAAGATTTTTTCCCAATTATTTTTCTGAGATTATATAATTCAAAGAAAACTTTTGGAAAGTGCTAGGTACTATATTCAGGGAACCGTAGAGACGCTGAAAAATATTCCGCCTATAACAGCTGCCATTTTTTTTGTCAGCACTCAGGCATTGCCATCGAAACACCCAAGGTCAGAGGACGCGAGTTGTGACGTCATCGCTAATAGACCGACTTCTCACTAGTGTTGGAATTCACACGAGAAATTTTTGAATAGTATTTTTTTTTCACTTTATTTGTGGAATATCTATCATCTTATAAAACAATAACAAACTTACTGGTGAGAATTTGGAATCCCCCAATAAAAAATCCGCCAGATGCGTCAAAACTGTGGCATTCTGCATCTAGCTGATTTATTATTTTGAATTCCGAATTCTCACCACTCAGTTTAAATAGTTATTTTTGTTATATATATATATATATATATTTCAGAAATAAAATAAAATAAAACTGCTATTCATAATTTTCCGGTGTGAATTCTAATACTAGTGAGAAGTCGGTCGATTAGTGATGACGTCACAACTCGTGTCCTCTGGCCTTGAGTATTTCGATGGCAGCGGCTTAGGCCTAGTGTTCGGGAGGTCGTGGGAATATGGCAAAACTGACTAATGCTTAACAATATCCCATCCTTTTTAATCCCTTAACGGTCGCATTAAATTACGCTTTAAAACATCAAATTGCTTATTGGCACCACATTTTTGAAAAGAAATATTCTTCTTATTTAATGACAGGTAAAATGATACCATTATAAAGCCAATTACACTATTTTATAAAACTGGTGGGAATCAAACAATCTGAATAAAATACACAGCCCGTGAATATCACGGGAAAGAGAAGTAAGGGATAAAAACGAAAATTTCACCTCATCTTTTGCTTTTAACCCCTTAATTTTCGTTCTTGTGATATTCACGGGCTGTGCCTTTTATTAAGATTTTTTGATACCCATCATTTTATAAAATAGTGTAAATGGCTTTATTATTGCACCATTTTACCTGTCATTAAATAAGATGAATAATTCTTTTTCAAAAAATGTGGTGTCAATGAACAATCTGAATTTTTAAACCGTTATTTAATGCGACCATTAATGGATTAAGTTGCTTTTAAGGACGCATTACTTCCGTAGTTTAAAAATTTCTATTGAATAATGAAAGCTGCATGTTGAATTGTATTTTAAAATCCAGATCATTGAATAACTTCGACTTGATATAACTTTGAATATGACTTTATTATAATAAACATTAGCAAGGTACAAGAATAGTCGTGCTTAAAATTTTAAAAAATCAATCATGGATCATCTTTTTGGGAGAACTAAAAAGTAAAAGACAATTTAAAAAAATATTTAAATAGTTTTCTTTCTTACCTTCCACTTTTGGGAATTCAAACGACCAATCTTTGTTCTCTAAAAAAAATGATGTATTTTTCAGAGACTAGATGAATTTTTAGGGGTGGACCTATCATAATACAACGTTCTGTATTTTATACCTAAAATATTTTGACAAGAATTAAATGAATTGCATAAAGAACAAGATAAATGTAGCAAGTAAAAAAAAAAAAACCCTTTTTCATTAAAATGCACAACAGATTTTGAAAAATTCCGAAAGACATGTTTACTAATTTTAGTTCCACCATAGGTATGTCAAGTTTCAAGATATTATTAGGTTGAGCAAAAAGTTCTGGGAAATTTGTAATCTAATAGTTACTAGAATTTATACGTATATAGGAGTACTAGTGGTGTATCTACAGGAGTTCCGGAATTTCGGCTCCAAAATGCTAACTGAACAGTATGATTTGCGTGTGTTGACCCGGCATTATTGGAAAAAAGGTCTAACTATTCTGAAATCAATTCTCAAGGGCCGTCGATTTGAATCCTTTAATGAAGTTGAAGAAGCATGTCAAGAGTTTCTGGATTCCGAGTTGCCGCCATGATACTTCCAGCAAATCCGCAATCTGGCAGAACGATGGCAGAAAGTCGTGGACTATGATGGTCTCTATTTTGAATAATAGTCCTTGTTGCTTTTGTTGTTAATTTGCACATAACACCGCAACGTTCACAAATTTCCCAGAACTTTTTGCTCAACATAGTATTTCCATTGGATTATGGGAAATGACGATTTTTTTAAAGTTTTAAATTTGCCCCCCCCCCCCCCCCCCGTTACTCTCTTAGGAATCGAATTTAAAAAAACTCAATGTCCAATTAATGTATTGCCATCAGATTCCAAATTTCAAATATCTATGTCAACAGGAAACGGGTGAAAAATGAGTCACAAGATTTTACTGCCACATGGAAGCAAAATTGTAGGTTAAAAGAAGGCATGTAATATATAAAAATAAATTATGAAATAACACCTTCAGCACATAACAAACGCATGTTACAAAGCAAACAACCAACATTGAAAAGTTAATTGAATTTTGATCTGTGTATGAAACTTAGCTTTTCACTGCATGATTTTTTCTATTTTTATGAAAAAAAATATTTGAAATCTATTTATCGGTCTAATAACGGGAAAAATAGTAAAAAAAGAATAAATTTTAAATTGTCAGCTAAAGTTTGATATTTTATGGCGTGCACCCTTTGCACACAATTAGGGTTTTAAAATACTGTATTGCTATATATATATATATATATATATATATTACAACTAAATTAGCTTAAATTAATTAATTTTATCTGCTTAACACTAGGCAACTTTTTTTATATTAATATTTTTAAGTATTCAGTAAAAATAGTGAAAGAAAACTTTACCTTAATAGCTTGATCGAAACTTTTTTTGTTTCCGAAAAACAAATTCTAATTTTTGTCAAATGCAGCCATCTGACATGGACAAAATAAGTGTTATTCCATTCTTTGGACTGTTCTTGATCAGGGTTAGAGATCATATTGGCCAAATTCATAGCACATAATAAGAATTACAGAGTTTTTAGGTATGTGCCAGTGAAGGGTTAACACTTTCGCGGCCGGTGTCCTTAAAATAGGACACCTAATTATTATTTTACTGGCACGGGGAATATTTAATTAAAATTTTCCTTTTATAACATACTTGAAAATAATCAAGTTTGTATTTTCTAATAAATTCATTTATAAATGTCAGTCCATCATTTCAACAGTTTATAAACAGAATTACTCCGCGCGGAAAGGGTTTACACTGCTATTTATTTTCACTTCACATACGTTCTATCATAGCATACTGTTTACAATTTTGCTTTATGATAGATAAAAACTGCAGATTTCATATATCTTTTGAACATGCATACAAATGCTTATTTCGTATATTCAAATAAATAATACTGACAAGCAGTAAAATTATACGTATAAAGCATACACAAAATTACATTGTGAGATGATTCTTTCCATACATAAAATTATACTGTGAGCTGATTCTTTCCATGTGATTCCATGCATATTAACTAACAAATATTCAACATTGAAAAATTAATTTCTAATATAATATAAAGTATATGATACTAATATTAAACGCAATAATGGTAGATAGTTTCGTTTCAAACATAATAAATCGCATCATAATATGTCTCTAATTTTTATTTGTTACGACAGAAACACGTAGAGTTTCTAGAAATTTATTTAATTGGAATAAATGGATTATAATTTGAAAGTGATCCTCAAATTTCAGAATTATTATAATCCAAGAATTCGACAAATCAATTTTCTGAAAACTGAAACATTTTATGAATTGCATGCATCTCATTCTACTTAATTCTTACAAAGACGAAATTCCTTTTGTTTTGATTAAGGCAAAAATAAAATAAAAATAAAAATAAACAAATAAAGCTATCAATTTAAATAACACAGTTTAATCTTTTTCTCTCACACACATACATATAACCAGGGCTTAATTTCTAAGAAAAAAGTATAGGAGCCTTAATATTATGCGGTACCGGTACTACAACTGTACAGTTTTCTCCTGACCCCCCACCCCCCTATCACTCCAATCTGCATATTTATATTTCGTACATTATTTTCAAAATATAATGCATTTCTTTTTCTTTAGCAAAATAAAAATTTTAAAAACATTTATCAGCATATATTTAGCTGTCAACTATTCCAGTTTTTTTATCACTCATTTCCGAATAGTAATATTTGCCTAGTTTTACTGTTAATTAATTGCGGAATTTTGCGATTAAATATGGTAAGGATTATAATTCATAAGTAGTGTTAACACAAAAAAGGGATAATTCATAAAAATGCATAGCAACGAATTGCACTGGGCTCCGGAGCCCTGTATTTATGAGCTCCGGTGAATTCCAACCAATATTTAAATATTTATTAAAAAGAGTACCGGAGTTGGGCTCCTTCGCAAATTAAGCCCTGCATATAACACATCCTTTTGATAAGAATTAATTTCTATTTACAAAGTATCTGAAGATTTCAAAATACGTGATATTTTGAAACCACGTGTTTTCTCGTACAAATTATTAGCATACAAAATCTTAATCAAATGATGTTCATTCTAATAATTTATTGAACTTTAATGTTTTCATTTTTTAATTTATCGGAGAGAAATGCTTACAGACTTATAGAAATGTTTCGAAATTTATATAACTAGATTTTAATTTCAAAACAATATTCAAATTTCAGAACTAATATAATCCATGACTAGTCATTTTAAATACAACTATCTGAATACTGATTAAGTTTGAATTATTCACGTCTCAATCTAAAGTAATTCCTGTTAATATTAGATCTCATGTGTTTATTTTGCGAAAATTAAACAAGCAATAATTTAAATTACACAAATTCTCTTTTATCGTTTTGCCGAAGCAATGTGTAAATAAATAAACAAATCTTAACTTGATTTGAAGGTATAATATGTTTCTAATTAAGATATTTATTTAGAAATCCAGTAAAGAATATCCAGTTAATTATAATCAATTCATATGTTCTTTAAATTAAAAGAATATTGCGAGATATTAATAATTCAGAATATGAGTATGTCAGCAATCATTTAACACGTTGAGTACCATGGTGACTAACACTGATGCTGAAAAATTTACAATGTTTTCAGTAATTTTTAAGAAAATATAATCCTGTAATAAATAAAAGGTAAGTAAATTTTAAATAAATTTTCAGTAATTACTTAAAACAATATATATCAGGGTTCGTACGGGTGCTTGAATTTCATGACTAAGAAATTCTTCGATAACAGTATTTTCTTATGGAAAATCTCGCCTGAAATAAGGCGAAATTTCGTCCGTTTAAACTAAATTTTTTTTCTATAAAAAAATTCTGATATTGGGCCTTGAAAATAACGGTATCCGTACGAATCCTGATATATTTTTTTAGTTTATATCATATTTACACTCACCATTATATACACTCACCATCGCTGTTATAAAAAGGTGAAAAATAAATAGCTTCAAATTAAACTCCTAATAGTCGTTTGAAGATATATACGCTAAGATGTTATATATCTTCCCCGGTCGCCATCTTGGATTTCTTGGCGATGTTTGTTGGCGTTTATCGATAAGGCAACGAGACGTGTTCTGGCAACCCCGTTAAGGCTAACATGCCCATAAGTCACTTCTTGGCGACATTTACTTGGCGGAAAAGGGGTTTTAACGCAAGCAAAAATCTAAAATGGCGGCCGCGGGCATATATAACATCTGTTCCGATATATATTATTTTAATAAATGGATTCAATAAACAAAATAAATTTAATTAAATTTAATAAAATATCATTGTTTGCCGCCCTTCTTCGAAAGCAACAACAACAACAAAAAATCTAGTGAAAAGGAGTCTATGAATTAAGAACATAAAAGTTTGTTGCAAACATGCCGCATTGTCAGAGGTCGCAGTATATAGGATTAATGTTACTGTTTCTACCAGTATCCCTAATCAATAATTTTCATTATAAATTTCTTTAACGTATGTTATAAAAATGTATCATAAGGAAAATTTCTTTGCAGCGTTATGGTTTTTACATTCATACATTAAATGGTTATGTATTGCTATCAAAATATATTTTTTAAATCTTGCTCAGTTTCTTTGAAGGTAGTGGTAGCAACAATAAAATTCTTCCTATGAGCCGCAAGGCCTGCATTGAATTAAGTGTAACAATTTTTTTTAGTTTTCTGAACAAAGCTAGAATTTTCATTTTCAATATGACGTCATTTTGACTAGTAACAGGGATGAAACATCTACGCCACAGCACTGATTGTCACCAGTGAATTTTAATACCATTCATTGCCTTATTAAGTCAGAGCAATTTTATTATTAACCTCTTCACTTAAGTGTCACATATATGTAACGCATAAAATAATCAGAAATGTTGGTTTTTCACGCTAGCGATTTTTCATCGTAAATTCTTTTTAAATCAAACCATTTCTGAGATTCAATTAGGGAAAAATTTCTATTTTGAAAAACCGATGATGAAAGATTACAAATTCTGTAAAGGATGCTCGTTGCGAAGGGTTAAACTTTTTCACAAAAATGATAAATGGCAGCATGTAACTGTGTCAACACCAAGGAATCATTCATTAGCCCTTCATACTGTTTGTCTTTCATATCGATTTGCAGCGTGTGCTATAGGGTAAGAATGTCTTTTGTTTTTTTAGAGTAATTTTTCAATAAGAAATTCAATGTTTATTTGCTCCTAAAGTATTTGGGGTGGAAATTATGATACATATGCGGTTAAACTGTTTCAATATTCAGAAATACTTAACGCCTTGTGAATTTGAAAACGCATGCACTTGTCACAATAGGTTAAATCTAAAGTAAAAATGGGCATAAGGGGTTGGTTGTTAAATCAACATTGGGTGGTTGTTACAAGTAACAACCACCATCATTTGTAATAAGCTTTTATGCTTGTGATTGGCAGATGAGTCTTTTGTAAATATAAAAGATACTACTTGATTATCCCGTTGACCAAAAAACTATCACCAAACTAGAAGATTAAGTGTCAATAATGGATGATTGTAAATATCACATTCATTTCATATTCATTTCACATTAAACACGTTACTCATGTTTGTTACGACATCAAGTGATATTAATTCGACGTTTTATTTGTATTTTTATTAATGTTTTACTAATTTATTTGTTCTTTCGTTATTTAAAATAAAAATTACGTCAATTTGTACAACTTGGCGAGTAGTTTGGCTATTTATACAATTTGGCGAAATTGGTCGACAGGATAATCAAGTACTACCATATAAAATTGGTTTGCATGAATTTAATTAGCAACAAATTGTTCTACAGGGTGCGGAAAAAGTATTGATAATTTTTTCTTAATCTTTGTGTGTGTCTTTTAAATGTTGGATAATTATTTTTTTGTGTATATTTGCTCTTTATAATCTAAATATTGCATTATAAGTAAGTATTTTTGGGTTATTGTTTGCAATTCGTCTCCTGTGTCGAAAAACTGTTCACTATTGAATAAGCTGTTAACCATCAGAATGACTGCATATTAGCCAAAAACAGTAAAACTGCTAATTCAAGTGGTGGAATAGTAGCCAGAAAAGCTCATTCAGCCAGCGTGATGGTTTTTGCCTGCATCTCAAGCAATGGGAAATTCCCTTTGGCCTTTGATTATGCTGGTGTCAAGATTAATCAGATCGATTATCTCAACGATATTCTAAAGGAGGTCCTTCCATAGCTAAATTCTCAATTTGGAAACAATCCATGTGTGTTCCAACAAGATTCAGTACCAGCCCATATGTCTTGCCAAACGCAACGGTGGTTCCAAGCAAATCTTCGTGATTGTATTTCATCTCAAGACTGGTCTCCGAATACTCCAGATTTTAATCCACTTGATTACTCAGTATGGGAGTGTTGCAAGCAAGAGCCTGTGCACCTCACAAAGATATCACTTCTTTAAAAGCTGCTCTGACGCGTAAATGGAACGGTCTCGATGCGGACTACTTGCGGCGCACCGTGGATGCCTTCCCGCACTTTCTCCGCGAGTGTATCAAGGCAAAAGAAGACCGAATCGAAAATGAATGATAGAATATCAATTGATACTTAGTTGTTAATCTTACGCAATAAAAATTATTGAAATAATTGTATCTATGGCGTTGTAGTAGAGATTGATTTTACTATCAATACTTTCTCCGCACTCTGCACATAGTCTAGGATTTTCTTTTAGGAATAGTTATGAAGACTTATAAAAAGAAAACTAATAGAGGAACAAATGCCCAACAAGCATTCATTGACGCTACAAATGAAGTCATACAGAATGGCAGATCACTTTGTGGAGTTAGTTCCAAACACTTCAATCTAAATTTTATGACTCTAAAAAATTTGAAAGAAAAAAAAAGAAAATCGTATTCAAATAATGTAATTAAGTTATATCGGTGGTAATTTATAAGTATAAAGACCATTTTTTTTGGTTGTATAAGATGAAAATAGAAAAAGTATATTCTTATTCATAGCTGGAGTAGCACGGTTGAAGTTTATTCCAACAGAGCGAAAAATGTCCAGACCAGGAATCGCACCTGGATACGTGGCGTGCCGTGCCAATGCTTTACCTGTTAAGCTATCTGGCCGATAGCTGGCTGACATAATTCCCTCTTATTTGTTGGACATGGCTGCGAACTGCAGCGCTAGTTTCATTCATCCGAGCTATAATTATGGCATTTACATGATGAAAGTGTGTTTTAACACGGAAACTCCTGCATACCATGTAATTAGGTCATAATGAAGAGAACGAATATTTTTCCAAATGGATTAAATCATAGTCAAGGCTGAAATAGCACTGTTGAAGATTATTCCAACAGAGCGAAAAATGTACAGACGAGAAATTGCACCTGGATACTTGGCGTGCCGTGCCAATGCTTTACCTGTTAAGCTATCCGGACGATAGCTGGCTGGCATAATTCCGTCTTATTTGTTGGACATGGCTGCGAACTGCAGCGCTAGTTTCATTTATCCGAGCTATAGTTATAGCATTTCCATGATGAAAGTGTGTTTTAACACGGAAACTCCTGCATACCATGTAATTAGGTCATAATGAAGAGAACGAATATTTTTTCCTACTGGATTAAATCATAGTCAAGGCTGGAGTAGCACAGTTGAAGTTTATTCGAACAGAGCGAAAAATGTCAAGACCAGGAATCGTACGTGGATCATTATGTAAATGCTATAGTTATAACTCGGATGAATGAAACTAGCGCTGCAGTTCGCAGCCATGTCCAACAAATAAGAGTGAATTATGTCAGCCAGGTATCGTCCGGATAGCTTAACAAGTAAAGCATTGGCATGGCCTTCCAAGTATACAGGTTCGATTCATGGTCTGGACATTTTTCGCTCTGTTGGAATAAACTTTAACTGTGCTACTCCAGCTTTGAATATGATTTAATCCGGTTGGAAAAAATATTCGTTCTCTTCATTATAGAAAAAGTAATTATTTAAAACTACACAAATTACTTTTGGTAGTTTTGCCAAAGCTGTGTGTAACAAAAAATGTGGCTCGACTTGAATATTTCCAAATAAAATCTTTGTTTATGATTTTCTTGAGTTCTGTTCAATTAAAATGAATTAATGAACTATGAATTCTCTTAACACATTTTGAGATTCGAGATAATAACGATTATGAGTTGCTATCATCACAATCTAAAGTTAATTGCTATTAAGATTAAATTCCATCTGTTTGTTTATTTAGAAACAGTGTCTGATTAATGCCAAAGCCACTTTTCTCAAAAAGTAATTTCAGTCTTATTTAATTTAAAGAAACTTGCGATTAAATAAGGCTGAAATTTTTTTTAGGAAAAAGTAGCGAAAACTCGCATAAGCAATAAACATAACCTGTTTTCTAAGAAAATCGATAAATGAATTATTTATAATTGCACAAATTTCTTTTGGCGGCTTCACTAAAGCTACGTGTAAATAAATAAATGAATAATATTGTCTTGACATGGGAGCAGAATTGCCAGGTAAATACTTCAATTGTATTTTGAATACCAGTTCATTATTTTAGTAATATTAATCTTATTTAATTACAATAATTCTGTGGTTAACCCTTTGACTACGGATCGGGCCATATAAGTCCAAATGGATTATTTTTTTATTCTTTTCGTGCCACGATATTTGCACGATAAATCGCCCACAAAGAAAATTATTCGTAAATGAGGGTACGATAGATTATAAAAAATAGTCATCAGTCCTAATCTACAATCAATGGGTTAAGAAATTCAAATATTACTGTTCGAGATTAGAGGTATATAAAGCTCAATTTTGGTATTTCATCGGCAATACTTTTTGATGGTATGGTTTGTTTTATTAAGATATTTCTTTAAGAATTCCGTTAAGACTGTTCAGATATTAAACAACGCTATATTAGTTTTCTTTTTTTTTTAAACATATTGCAATACTTTAATAATATAGACAAGACGGAATTTGTACATCAAACGTAGCAAATGAGGTGCGTTCGAACTATAACTAGTTTTATAAATATTCAGATCTTGCTGCAATAGCTTTTGCACTTTTATGCAAAAATGCGTGAATACAAAATTTATTACGATTATACATATTAAATCTAGTAATACGGAAGTAATATGACTCCATGTTAAATAGGACGTCATCACCATGACAACCTAGAATCATTACCTATCATGAGATATCATAGAATTAATTACATATGAGAGGATTTAATAAAATGAAGAAAATTTTTATTAATATCTTTTTACTTTTGATTCGATTTTCATAAAATTTGAAATGACTCCACGAAATTCTGCAACGATTATAAACATTAAATTCCAAACGATTCGGTCGGGTCATTTTTGTGCTGTTATATCTGGACAGACAGATGGACGGACCGAACGACGACCATAGGTGCTACACATTTATTTAATTACGAATGCACCTAAAAATACATATGCCAGCAAAGAATTCACATTAAATTAATTACACAGTTGCAAAACTTACATCATATTCAAAAATTTTGAGAAACATTGAACAAAACTTAAAGAATAAATAAAGGCACAATCTTGCTTAATGTTACACAAAACACGAAATTTAATAAGCTAAAAGTTAAATTCTACGTTTCGAGCTGTTTCTACAGCCGTCTCCAGGAAAAATATGATAGTTAAACGGCTAAAAAGCTCAGAGATGAAGGTTTTCTGTGCCAGAGATAATTTGTCGAAAGCTTCGACGAATTATCTCTTGCATGTCTTTATTTATTATATTTTATGGGGTAACTGTCCAGTATGTGTTATTAAAACTTAAACAATTATACGTAAAATTAAACTATGAGCTCATTCTAAACATACATATAAAATAACAAATATTCGGCATCAAAAAATGTAATTGATTTTTACACTCTACACCTATCATGTAACAAAGTCATCTACAAACACTAAATCACGTCTACAGCCTACTTCTAGCTGTAAATTGCTATTACTTAAGGGAACTCATGACTCTTAAAGCTTTAAAATTTTCGAAATTTAAATTTTTTTAGAAGTTAAACTCTTATTTTTTCTGAACATTTTGATATAATTGTTTCCTTGAAATTCCCATTAGAACAAGAGTTATGGCTTTTAGAATTATACCAGCTCAAAACCTGAAGTAGTGTTTCCGAAACATTCAATTCTTTCAACTCCAAATGACGTTTATGGCCATAAAACGCACGATATCTTAAAAACTTCTGAATATTTTTTCATGAAATTTTTGAAACATATGTTTCATATTTGTTTGTATAAACTGGACTTAAAATTTCCTTTTTATTGTTCAAAAAAATATTTTTTAGATTATTATACTGCTGAAATTTTCTAAATTTTTCATTATCTAAATACAACTTTGCATTAAAAATATAAAAATCTTTTAATTATAAATTTATTTAGGTTCAGGCTAATTATTACAATCAGAAGTATAAGTAGACACCAACATTTTCATTCTAGTTGCAAAATTTGTTTTATAATACTGCGCGTAATCTGACATGCCAATTTTCTGCTAGACAAATGCCTGATACTTTGGGGCCCTAAATGTTAATTCTGCATTTTCCCATTTTTTAAATACATGAAATGAAGGAACATACCTATATGTTCTACATTTAAAATTGCGTCTTAAAATTAAATACATTTTAAGACATTAAATGTTGAAGATGGTCTTTTTTCGCTTTTTTTTTTTCTTAAATTTCAAGTGTCCTGAGACCCCTTAAAACAGCTGAGATTCAGGCAAAAATTCATATAAATTCAATTACAAGATTATAATCTGAAAGCAATCTTCAAAATTTTTATAATATAGGACGTTATTTTTAGAGGTATAGAAATTTAAAACGAAACAAAAGAGATTAAAATAATGTTAACAGCGATGATATTGGTTTTAATATATAAATATTTCTATGCCATTTGTGTTTAAAAATGATATCCGGTATACTGGCTGGCTCCAATGAAGCGTAATCTTGAAAATCAATTTTCGACCACAACGATCGAACAGCTGGGTCGTATATCAGCAATAACGCGGAGAATGTTGTTTTCCAAGTGGTCTAATGTCTGTGGTTTATCGGCGTAGACCAGCGACTGGACAGATCTCCACAGAAAATAATCCCAAAGGTGCCAACCTCAAACTAATCTTCCGTAATACTTGAGTTAATTTGACCCTGGTTTAATACGCTTCAAACCAGAAATTGTTTTAAGAAATTAAATTAAATATTTTTCCACGTATAAACCTAGAATTAAATAAATAAGCATTCATGAACGAAATTTTCTGGTTCGAAATGTGGTAAACCTGGGTCAAATTAATACAGATATTACGGAAGATTAGTGGAATGTTGGCAGCTATGTAATCCATTCACGTAAGATCACATGGCCGTGGAGGTCAATTCACAGGCCCATTACGCATAATTATGGGCTCACCGAATATCTCCCACAGTACACTGTTGGTGTTTTGCACAATTTGCAAGCGTAGTTCTGACATAAGTCTATTCATGGTAAAATGGCAAAACATACTAAGTACAACTCATCTGTCAGCTGTCAAATGAACTGTGACTAAAAACTGTGTTGCTGATTTCAAAACCACACCTCTTACATGAATATTATTCAGAAATTCAACTGCTAGTCCAAGAGCTGTTAAACATTTTAGGGAAGGTATTTGAGGCACCCTGAAAATTTGTGCAACACTTCTTTTGCAATGGCTGAATACAAAATCGAATATCTGGCTGAAGGATCGTGGCCCAAAAACTGTGCCAGACACGTGTCAAGTGCCATTTTTTTTACTACCCCCCAAAAAAGGTATTTGAGGCACGCTGAGATTAAGACAGAATAATATTTATACTTAGAAAAAAATATTTTGAAAACGACAGACACTTTAGTCGGCCCAAAAACTGTGCGAGACACGTGTCAAGTGCCATTTTTTGACTACCCAAAAAAGGTATTTGAGGCACGCTGAGATTGAGGCAGAATAATATTTATGCTTAGAAAAAAATATTTTGAAAATGACAGACACTTTAGTCGGCACAAAAACTGTGCCAGACACGTGTCAAGTGCCAAATGGCACTTGACACGTGTCTCGCACAGTTTTTGGGCCACGATCCTTCAGCCAGACATTCGATTTTGTATTCAGGCATTACAAAAGAAGTGTTGCACAAATTTTCAGGGTGCCTCAAATACCTACTCAAAAATGTTCAACAGCTCTCCTACTATACCTGATTACCACTTAAATCTTAAAGGTGCACACGTCTCAATCAAGAATCTTTTTTTTTTATATTTAACTCAAAAATGGAGCAAGCAATTACAGTAGAACCTCGATTATCCGAAGTAATTGGAGCGACCCTCTTTCGGAAAGTCGAAATATTCGGATTATCGAGAATGCTTCAATTTTAAGGTTATCGACAAATATACGCGGTATTTCTTATTACGGTAACAAGTGCTTAATAAAAATAAAGCAATAACAAAATAGAAACAAGAATAAATAACCTGAATTTCAATTTTGAAATTAAGTATTTTTTACATATTTTACAAAAGTTTGACGCAAAGTTTTGTTTATCGCAGTTTCGATTATCTTTGCATTCCGACATTACCCCATAAAACTATTACTTCACCAGTATAGTCTTTCTGCTGCTCCGGCCAGGAGAAATCTATTGCAAAACATTCAAATGTTTCAGAATTGCTAATTTTTCGTTTTCTTCGCCTTCTAGACCACATTTACACATTCCGGTTCTTCCTCCTCTTACTGTGTTCTAGTTCACTTCGCAGTTTACAGGAGCTCAAGTTAAATTCAAAGGGATTCTAAGAAAGGGGATCGAAAATATTTATCTGTACTCGTGTTTCGGAAAGGACCATTTGCACACAAGGAATGTGATAGTTGAAAAAAAAGCTTTAAAATGGATTTCGGTTAACCGAGAGTTTCTGTTAAAAGAGTTTCGGATAAAAGAGGTTCTACTGTATTTAACAAACCCCGTTTGATCACTTTGCCAAATCTATGCATGAATAAATCTTGACTTGATTTGAAGGATTATTTCGTTTCCAAGTAATATAATTACTTAGAAATTTCGTGAAGTTGTTTCAGATAGTAATAAACATTGTATATATTTTCTCTTATTTAAAAATATATTGAGTGATTTTAATAATTCAGAATTTGTGAATGGCAACAGTGAATTTACACACTAAATTAATAAAATAATCCATGAATATAACTTTTGCAAGTGAAACGTATCAATATTGATTAATTTTGAAGTATACATGTATTTGAATCAAATATAATTTCTGCTATGATTAGATTCCATTTGATTATTTAGAACGAAATGAGGCGAAATAATTATTTAAAATTACACAAATTCCCTTTGATATTTCCATCAAAACTGTTTATGAAATAAATAAATTTTTATCGGACTTGTCTTGAAATTTTAATTTGTTATCCAATAATTGTATTTGTTTATGAATTCCGTGAAAACTGATCGTTATAGGACATAAGAATAGATGTATACATATAATATCTTATTTAAAATATACGGGGTTTATCAATAAGTTTTTACCCTCACATGGAAATAATTGAGTGAAATTTATGAAATTGCTACATTTTATGAGTCCTTTTCTATATAGTTAGTGCGCACAGTAACATATTTGTGCAACCGGTATTTCAAAGAGAGAGAGAGAGAGAGAGAGAAGGGGGGGGGGGTTATTCCAGGAGGCGCGATAGTAGGCCCAAAGGGGGGAATTTTTCAAACTTTTACCTACCCCACATGTGACATATAGTTGGAAAGGCCACTTATTCATGCTATACACCTCCTGAGCCTCTCTCTCCAAATTTGCCCTCTAGGGGTCACTTTTCTAAATTTTGCGGGCATCATTCATGCCCCTCCGGGGGGCAAATTTAGGGGGAGTTACTTGGGAGGTGCATAGCATGAATAAGTGGTCTCAGGACTTTACAAAAATATGTCACATGTGGGGGTGGGTCGGCAAAAGTTAGAAAAAGAATCCCCTTTGTGTCTACTATCGCGCCTCCTGGAATACATCCTCCCCCCTTTCTTTGAAATACCGTTTGCAGAAATGTGTTACTGTGCATTTTGACTATATAGAAAAGATCTAAAACAATGCAGCAATTTCACAAATTTCACTCAATTATTTCTATGTGAGGGAAAAAACTTATTGATATACTCTCGTAGTACGATATCTCAGTAGTACTGAAAGAACATTTGACATAAATGAAATTAATAATTTACTCGCAGACTTTGATTTAAAATTTTACGAATAGATCATGTTATTATAATTGTATATCAAGTGAAAACAGACTATAACAATCATGGCGAAATCTTGGAATTATTATTGCTTTAATTTATTCTACCACCAGTATTCTAACGTATATAACTAATGTAACTTCGCGCCTTCTGAAATACATCCCCCCTTTCTTTACCGTTTTCAGAAATGTGTTGCAGTCATTCAGGGTAACTTTGAACCATCGGGTGTAACTTTGCACCACCTCCTATTTTTCAATATTTTTGACTCCAAAATACTAAATAAACTCCAGAACTGTGCTCTGTTGGCAAGGTTCTAAACTGGGATTTCTACTCTTTATTTTAGAAAATAAATTAGCAACATTATGGGCAATTAATTGCATCATCTAACTATTTTTGTGAAGTACTGTTTTCACGTTAATTTTGAATGCTGTTTTGAAGTCGTTGTAATCGAATTAAATTTTCATAGTAAGTAACAATATACTCATTTATCAGACATATTATTATCTAAATGTTGTAAATGTGTTAATATTTTATGATTATTTATAGTTAACAAAATGTAAAATAAGAAGGCACTAATAATTTACCGCATTTTCAGGGTAACTTTGAGCGGGCTCAAAGTTATACTGATGTTTATAATTTACTGATTATAGGTGCTACTGTCAAAAATTTCCCACATTTGCACGTATATTTTATATAAATGCCGAAAGTGTGCATTAGATATAACACATTTTCACAAATATGTGTAAAATACATAAAATTCATTAAAAGGCGTTTTTCGGGGCGGAGCTACTCAAATTTGACATTTCATACATTAGACATTTTTTATTCTTGTTTGAATAATACTAGTACTAGTATGTATTACTGTAACTATGGACATATTATTCAGTTAAAACATTGAAAATTGTTTTTCACTGAATTTCTATTTCTTATATGAACGATAAACAGTTTTTTTTTTATTTCTAAATATTCATGGTTCTCTTCTTCCACTTTTCTTATGCACAATATTTGTTGTAATATCATAAATTATACAAATCTTGTGAAGTTGGGAAATGTAAATTCGGAGTCTTTACATATCTGAAAACATTTTTGGGGGTTTAAAGTTGTCCTAACTATAATACTTTTTTTTATAATTAATTATTTTAGATAATATTTATCATATGGTGCAAATATACCCTAAATGGCTGGGTAACTTTGAACTAGGTTAAAAATTCATTTTTTATTGCTTTTATCGTTATTATTCCTTAAATTTTGATAGTCAAACAATAATTTAGGCTCATTTCTTCTCTTTTATGCTCATAGTTGCAACAATGTTCTTAAAATAAGAGTGTGGCATATGAAAATAGAGAAAATGCGGATCAAAGTTACCCTGAATGACTGTACTGTGCATGGTTACTATATTGAAAAGGTCTAATCCAATGCAGCGATTTCATAAATTTCACTCAATTATTTCTATGTGAGGGCAAAAGCTTATTGATACACCCTCGTAATACGAGATTCCAATAGTACTGAAAGAATATTTGACATAAATGAAATTAATAATTTACCCGCAGGACATTGATTTAAAATTTCACGAAATCGATCATTTTATTATAATTGTGTATTAAGTGACGCGTTACGTCATGGCGAAATCTTGGAATTATTATTGCTTTAATTTATTCTACTACAACTATTCTAACGTATATAAATAATGTGATAATTACGATTTTATTTTTATAAAATATTTTACTAATATAGTTTTTACTAATTTTAAATTCGATTCATAACTTATTGATGCATGAATTCCATATCATAGCTATGTCGCATTGAAATGCGTATTACTAATAATTATTGAGTCAAAGAAAAAGCAACGACAGACCACTTTTTGATAGATAAACATATAATCATCCTATGGTAATTTTCTGAAGGTATAATAAATTTCTATAAAACTGACACAAATTGTTTCGTTTCTTTTTCTTTGCACATACACTATATTAACTTCAGATTTCTTACACATGCAAAAAAAGCCCACTTGTAACTTGCCAGATAAAAATGACAAATAGATTTTATGCTGATCAGAAAGATTTCAAATCCTGTTATTTCTGAGATTATAGATGTGAAATACAGATGGGGAAATTTCAAATTTGAAAGAAATCTGAAGTTAAAGACAAAACAAGAGCATAAAAGATAATAAAAGAAAAATAAATAATGTGTTTTCAAAAGCTGCACTTCAATAGATTACTATACGGCTGACTTGATTTCTATTCATTGTCGTCTCTTCTCAAAGTTGTAAAAGCCCATTCCTCCAAATTAATACCATAAATATCACTTTAAAAGTTTGTAGAGACATTTCCTTTTGTTATGTGTATAAAGCAAGAAGACACGACATCATTTTTTCTAAATTAAAGAACTAAAGAAGACATATACGTTTTTTCTTTCTTATTATGTTATTTCTGAACATATGAAATGAACCACACATCTTGTATTTTATTTTTGTACTTAAAGCAAAAACTTTTGCAAGGAGAATCTATTTCATATGTTTAAATGAACGTAATTTATTTGCTTTTGATTTTTTCAGTATGTTAGCCTTTTGACTAAGAATCGGGACATACACGTCTCAATGGGCTATTTGTTTAATTTTTCGTAGCACTTTTTGAAAAATATTCTCTGCCATACTAGTATATTATCAAGATGAATATACCATAATATTTTTCAAAGATTACGGTACAATAGAATAAAAAAAAGTCACCAGTCCTGACCCGTGTAGTATTGCCCAATTTACATCGATGTTTTTAAACCGTACTCCAAACAAAATTGAATAATGTATGTTTAGTAAAACAGAAGTTTAACTTTAAACTTTCATCTGGTTTGTTTTTATTTGAACTCTCCGAGACTATTTTAACGTGTTCAAAACGTAGAAGAATAAAAAACAGTTTTAAATGTTAAAAGTTTAGATGTTAAAAAAAGAAAGCATTTTGTAACATGACTTTTAAATTCTGTTTCTTAGTAAATTTAGAGAAAATTAATTTCGCAAACGTTCATTAAATATTTTAAGCTAAGATGTTTCTCACTTTTAAAATTAACTACTTTAAATTTTAGTTACTACTCAAAAAAGACCAAATTACGCAATAAAACAGATCTAGTATTGGAACTATTGTCCATATTTGCCTAATATGCATTATATTGATATTATGCGATTTCCAGATAGGAATTTTATTAACACTAGAATAAAGCGATATAAGTAAGCGTGCAAACTTAATGCTGGGATCGGTCGTAAAATAACACACTCGCGCCATCTTGCGGACGGAGTGATAATCCACATACGTAGGCTTTTAGAGCGGTACATATTTTCTAAATCTTTAGCCACTCATGAAGGCGAATTTTGTTTTGCAACATTTAATGCAAAGTAATGACGTAGTAAGAGAGGCATCCATATGCACATGACACCACGAGGTTACTAGCAGCTAGCGGCAGCAGGATTCCTAATGGTAGGACTTTGATTAAAATCTGCAAATCATGAACCTTCGGATTTATCCCTAAAGAGGGATATTTTCCTCTTTTAACCTGTTGTATTGTGCTGCCATCTATTAACAGAAAATTAAAGCCATTACGTTTACAGTTACTTAAAACTATTATATTAAATATTGTGGCAGATAAAATTGAAATAAATTATCAAAGGCATTTAAATTATTTATAGAGTTAATATTGGTAGTCATTTAAAACTATCATCTTTGCTATCTTGGCAGATAAGGAAGAAATGAATTATCAAAGGCATTTAAATTATTTATAAAGTTAATATTGTTCGTTATTCAAATAATTCTTGAGTTTATGTAACAATTATATTCTGGTATTTTCAAACCGTAACCACCTTTTCGTGTAAGATAATCTAAACCTGCTAATTTATTATTTCATATTTATCATATAAATTATAATTTAAATTGGAATAATTAGCATAAGTAATCTGACAAGACAAAAAAAAAAATAAATAAATAAATAAAAATAAATAAATAAATAAATAAATAAAAATAAAAAATTATACCACATTCCAAGATAGTAAACAGGCAAATATTCTCAGAAACAGTTTTCTTAGTGATTGATGAAAACTCTTACTTTAATTTAAGACATTTAAATTATTTATGGAGCTAATAATGTTCTCTATTTAAGCAAGTCCTGAATTTATATGGTAATTATATTGTGGCATTTTCAAACCATTACCTGCACTTTTTTGACAAGTTAAGTTAAACATGTTAATTTATTATTTCATATTTATCATATAAATCGTAATTTAGATTTGAATAATTAGCATAAGTAGTTAGACAAAAGAAAAATTATTTCTACAACACATTCTAATACAGTAAACAGCCAAATATTCCAAGAAACTGTTTTTTTAGTGATTGATAAAAACTATTACTTTAAGGCATTTAAATTATTCATAGTTCTAATAATGTTCTCTATTTAAGTAATTCTTGAAATTATGTGGTAAATTACATTGTGGCATTTTCAAATCTTAACTAGACTTCATGACAAGATAAACTAAACATGCTAATTTATTATTAAATTGGAATAATTGGTATAAGTAGTTTGTCTAAAAAAAACTTTTATTACAACAGATTCCAATATTGTAAACATGCAAATATTCCCAGAAACTGTTTTCATAGCCATTGATGAAAGTTCTTAGTAGTTCCAATCTGTGTAAATAAATGTTAAGTAATTGATTTCATTTCAGTGAATACATATCATTCCCGTATAAAATACATCGAATTTAATAAGGATGTGTGGAGCACACTTCTTCATTAATCTGTAATAATAAGGAAAGAAGTTTGTGTGTGTGAGTGTGTATCTGTCGGCTGTGCTCTCAAGAAACTACTGCATATAGATCTACCAAATTTGGTGAGAAGATACCTCTACGTATGCAAATTTGTCATTTTCCGTCTTACATAGTTTGTTTCTCAGGTACAGATATAATTATTAGCTTGATTCTAGGATAAATGATAACATATTTAAGGAAATTCGGATTAGATCTTAAATTCTTGTGAAATTCACAGCAATTAATTCATATGGACCACATGAGATTTGTTAAAATTATTCTTAATTAAACATTATTTTAAATGTACTAACGAAAAGCCGGTTATCGCATTTTCAATAAGCCGCTATTATCAGATCACGAACGATGACTTCCCTAAGCATTTGAAGAAAGTGGGGAAAATATCCCTCTTTAGGGATAAATCCCAAGTTTCAAGCTTTGCAAATTTTACTCTAAGTCCTACCATTAGGAATCCTGCTGTCGCTAGGCGCTAGTCACGAGGTTTTCTTCGCCTTGTCAAAAGGATTTCATTTATTAATCAAAGTGAAAGAAACTTTATAATTTTAGTGGTGTGAGTAAAAAAACAGTTAGGTATTTACCTGTAGTTCACACTCCATCCGCTACGTGGCACGTGACCTTGATTGATGTGACCTCGCTTTGAATCTTGCGGTTACTTCTTCCATTTAAGATAGGACGCTTACTTATATCGCTTTGCACTAGAACGCTCTTAAGGAGTCAATCCGACTCCGACCATATGATTAACTGTCAACTGGAACCAGAAATTCATTCATAAAATAAGTTAAATTTAAACCACGCAAATTTACGGTAAATAAATGAGTCAAATAATTTTAAATAAAAATTCTGGTGTCAAATATCTTTTTTGAAACTTGAGTAAATTTTCCGGGCGTTCTAGTGTTAAACTTGTGCGAAGTATGTAGCATCTACAATTACTTTACGGTGCAATATAAAACAATTCAAATGCAATAAATAATATGCTTATATGATTATTAAATGGCTAAACATGTATATTGCAAATGTATGGTTATTCTTAGAAAAATCTTTTATTTGCGATATTCACTTTCAAACTGATTAAAGTTTTTTTTTTCTGAAAATACGTTTCTACGGTAATTGGTTTAAATTTGATTGCCATGTCGTCCTAATTTTCCTAACAATCTATGATTAAGTTTCTCAAGTACATTTGAATAAGAGTGACATTCAGTTTTGTTAAGGGGTCTTGTACCTTTTAAAAACGTCGAAAATTAACGAAAAACTTCAAAGTTTGAATTAGTCTATCTTCAAAGCCTTTTTATGTATAAACATGAAATTTTGGATATTGACTAAACAGATTATGCTTTGTAATATGCTACCATTAGAAATTTATTAACCCTTTACAGAATTTGTGTATTGTTGAAATCAAAATAGCTCTTTTTTTACCCGATAAGTCATTGCGCGCATGATATCTTGAGAAAGTATGTATGGATTCTCATGAAATTCGGTAAAGATACTAATCATATACGTGTGTTTAAAATGATCTACTCTTAGGCTAAAATTATTTCATTAACTATATGAAACAAATATTTTCGTAAAAAAAAAAAAATAAAAGTTTTGTATTTTTAATGAATAAAAATAGTCATAACTAAAAATATTGCCATTGTAAATACTTAGAAGTAGATCATTTTAAACACACATATTTGTTTAGTATATTTACCAAATTTCATGACAATCCATACATACTTTCTCAAGATATCATGCGCGCAATGACTTATGGGGTAAAAAAAGGAGCTATTTTGATTTCAACAATACACAAATTCTTTAAAGGGTTAATAAATTTCTAATGACAGTATATTACAAAGCACAATCTGTTTAATCAATATCCAAAATTTCATGTTTATACATAAAAAGGTTTTGAAGATAGCAATGGTGGAAAATTGGCGCAGAGGAGGAGCCTATTGATACCACTAAATTTTAGTAGTATTTTTCGCCTTATCTAATGACAAAATTTCTGCGTTTTTATTAAGGTGAAGGGTACTATAAAATTTTAGTGGTGTCAATAGGCTCCTCCTCTGCGCCAATTTTCCACCACTGAGATAGACTAATTCAAACTTTGAAGTTTTTCGTTCATTTTCGACGCGTTTAAAAGGTACAAGACCCCTTAATATGGGGCACCGGGGCATATTTGTGATTTTTGGAGAATGGTTTAAAACTTCGTCTTCGATAGCACTGAAATGCAAAGTTGAAGTTGCATTAAAAAATGATTTTTTTGTAAATAAATTTAAACAGAAATTCACTTATTTCATATTTTTAATAAGAATACATGCAAACGCATGTATTGACTATTATTGCATGTATGACTGAAAAGTATTTATTGACTGTAGAGCGAAAGGTATATTTAAAGAACTACTGTTATTTAGCGGTAATTTCGAAATCTTGATTTTTTATGAAAGTGTTTAATACAAATAATATACATCCAGGAACATTGAAAATAGCGCACAAAGAAGGGAGCATCGCATTGAAATGAAATTTAATACACATAATGATACAGATGAGATATTCACTTGATCCCAAAATCAATTAATCAAATACAGTGTGTACAATTAGACAAATACAGTGCAACTTCAATAGCGCGTCGGATCGTCGCCTGCTGCAATACATGTCGCAACGCGGCTCAGCATTGAGTTGATCTTGAACAGCCACCTCCAAATCATGTACAGAATGACACGACTGTATCTGGCGTTTCAGCTGGCCTCACAAATGCTGTATAGGGGACAAGTCTGGGGAGCGCGATGGCCATGGAAGAGAATGAACACGACGTAGGAAGTCTTGAGCAGCTCGAGTTGTATGTGGACGAGCATTATCTTGCTGGAAAATTTTCCTTGAAAGACCATTTAGAAAAGGTCCCATGTGGGGTCGAGGAATGTCATCAACATAAAGCTGGACCGTTAAAGTTCCACGTATACGACAATTAGAGGGGACCAGATATCATAGACTAGGGCTCCCAGGACCATTACGCCTGCTGTGCAGGCAGTGTATCGTGCGATAACACTGGTAGGCTTATACTGTTCACCAGGACGCCTCTACACCCGTAAGCGGTTATCATCTGCCACCAACCGGGATTCATCACTAAACACCACGTTTTGCCAGTCTGTGTCATCTATAATCCACGTCACTCTAGCTTGGCGGACGCACCGTAGACGGAGCTTCCGTTTTGGTGTTAAAGGCAGTACACGAAAGGGTGCTTGGATTATACATTCTATTCCGCAAAGCGTATGGAAATGGTTTGTGAAGCAACTAGCCTACATCAGGTTGCATCGAGGAACGAGTCACTGTGGAATCCACGAGCGCTTACCGCACGATCCTTCGATCCTATTTCTTCGTCGTCTTCCTGTTCGCTCCAGACACAGTACGGCGCACGTGGGTACCATCTCGTTTTCACTGCTCTCAAGATGTTCTGAAGGCACACCCCGAACGATCGATCTGACGAGAAACACGGTGCGTCGACCAACCAGTGGTTTTCATGCCATGATGAGGCCCCTCTCAAGGTCGTTTAGTTATGAGAAATATCTTCTCACACGTCTACCTGGCATTCTTCACGAGTCTTTCACTATGCGCCTATTTATATAGGGCCCATTTCCTGATTGCAGCTCCCCTGCAGGGTGTGCCGTCACGCGCATTGCCACCAAAATTGGATCATTTGCATATCGGATTTCACTGTACTTATTTGCAAAGTTTCGCGATTACACATATCTTTCTTCTTGGTGCGTTATTTTCAATGTCCTGAGTATATTTTGAGTGTAGGTTTCATTTATTTTATTTTTCTTTTTTTAATATAAGACATACAAGGTAAGCATACTCCTTGGAATTGTCAACAAGTATGGAACTGATATATTAAGAATAGAAATGAATATTATATTTTCCTCAGATAAGCGATCTTTCTTAGTTTAATCGGAGATTTTTTAACATTTATCTCCAGTCAAATAAGGCAAAAAAATTTTATACGAAAATTGGGGTACCCCCTGTTCATATCAGAAAGTTATAAAAAGAGGAGCAGATATTACATAAATGCTGAATTTATATAGAATTATTATCAAGCTATAGTGAATATTACGTTTCAGTTCGCAAGACATCTGAGAAATGATGCTTTATAATTAAAATTGCTTTTCAATAAGCTTATTTTCTAGTGAATTGACTAAATACGCTGCGACAATCTATTTGATCTTGTAATAGTATTATATTTCATTAACTTAATGGACAAAGTTTCATTTAATAAACTAGGTGCAGCATTCTTTATCTTAAAAATAGAATAACTGAAATAAATAAAAAGGACTGGCACTTCTTCACTAACGATTTCTGGAACTTACTAAAAGTTATTTCGGGGGATGGATTCAGTAATGAATTATTTATTTCTGAACTCATAATGGAATAAAATATAACATGAATTACAGGGTTATTTTCCAATTTAGATTTGTGAGATATATTTTGTTTTTCAATACAATTAACTTAAGTATTTTATCATACAGATATTTCAAAAAGATACGTCTAAGCTTATTGATATATAGATTTGCTTGGATGTTAAGGAAATAGATTTCAAAAACGAAAATTGTTATTTTTGTAAACTGTCATAAGATTCAATAAATAAGTATGCAATAATTTCCTACGACTACAAAAAGATTTCTCGAAGGAGATGATGCTTATAACACATTTTATGAGTAGATTATATATTTTTCATATCAAAAAGTGTTTCATGATAGGTAACATTTACGTGGATTAGTTAGAGTAAGATTAAATATACCTGGATTAGTTATAGTAGAAATGAATCATAGAAATATGTCAACATTTTAATCGAAAAGAAAAAGTTCAAAGAAAGTTTATTTATCAAAATTTTAAATTTCTCAAAATGCTTAAGAAAAGTTTTGCATTTATTTTCCAAATGGTTTATAAACTATTTAGTAAAATTTATTATTTTTCTAAGGTAAGGTCTGGAAACTTCTGTTTTTAAAGAAGAGAAATATCACCGAAATCACTCAGCATTGATGCGAAAGAAAAACGTTAACAATATGGAGTGGGCCTCCAAGAAAAAGATTGTACTGATGGACGAGACCCACTCCATATATTTAGCCTTCAATGCTGGGGGATTTCGGTTTTGGCCTCCGTTGGGCGCCTATTCAAACTGCTTATTATTATTATTATTATTATTTAGTATCATTTGCATATTTCCTTTCGTTACATTTTTATTTTCATATGGATTTTGGCATCAAAATAAGAATTAAAGCGCACTTTAACCCTTTATCTCCTGACGGTACTTATAAGTACCATTAAAATAATTTGTTATAAAATTCATTTAATACATCGATTAATAGTAATACAGTTTAGCAAGTTAAATTAGGCTATTTCCATTAATAACACATACGTCTTCATTAAGTATAATCAAGTTGAAGGTTTGTGTTACTAAACTGTTACAAATATTTGTGATCATATCGGTTGTATCTGTTATATAGTATGTATATCTGTATATCGTATCTGTTGTTAACAAATACGAAGAAATACCATGCAATATCTATTTAACACATCTTTCTGTTTTTCGCCAACTGATGTCACAGGTTAACGTCGACTGGGAGCTGAGCAACACACTGTGCGACTTCTACATCGCTGTGGATGTAACGTGCAGCACAGCATCGATTTTCAATCTGGTGGCAATCAGTGTCGATAGGTGACTATCGTTTTACTTATAAATGATATTTAAAGTCTTTAAAAAAACTATACTCCCGCCTTTATGAGCTGCGTATTTATGATAAAATCCTACCAAAGATATCATTAGACTTAAAATAATGTCATCTTTAATAATATGATTACAATTCCTGAAAAGAGGTCGTCTACATATTGAAAAGTGAACCGACTGCAGTTTCTGAGATGGTAGCAAACTTTTTGACTGTTTATTTGTGTTCTTTGGATCAAAATCGGCCCGGAAATGTAAATATGTATATTTTTTTAAATTTTTAGGTTCTAAAGTTCCTAAAGATTCATAAATTTTAATATATAAATTATTTCTTTAAACATTTATTGGGATGAAATTGAGATTTTTTCTTTCGAGTTCATTATATCATATTTGAAGGTTACTGAAAACAAGCCTTATATAAAGTGAAACCTCCCTACGTAACCACCTCCATTATGCGACCACCTCCCTGAACGATCATTTTTTCATAGAACGAAATTTATTCCCGTAGGCTTAATACTAATTTTACCTCCTTTCAGAGACCATCCTAGTTGAACTCCCTCCATGAGCGGTCAATTTCTCTGAAGAAAATGAAAGAAATTCCTTCATCTCCTGGTCGCTTCAAGAAGGTTTTATTAGATAAATAATTCCGGAGGGCGCATTATTCATCAAACTTCTAAACCAAGTTTAGATTTTTTTTTATTCCGGTAACTTTTAAGTGTTTAAACCCCTTTGTGCCTTTTTAGGCAACGAATTTAACTCTGATGGCAAAATGAGAATGACGGTCAATAAACTCCCCTGCCCTATTCTGTCAGGAAACTCTCAAAGAAATAAATAAATTAATGAAATCGTCATTATTTGTTCCCGCCCAAAAGAAGTTGATTTAATTTACTGAACTTCGAAAGGACTTGGAAATAAAAGTTATAAAAGATAAAACCGTAAAATCAAAGAAAACGTCAATATATTCATTTTTTAAACTCTGCAGTAATTAACTTATGTAATTAACTTTTGTTTTGATAATTAAATTTTTATATTTTTTCTTAATATGAAAAATAAATTTCAGTAACATTAATTGTTACTTTTTTCAACAATTCAAATGTAGATTTAAACATGACCTCCATTAAGAGACTTACCTCTCGGAGCGACCAATTTTTATTGGAACGGAACGTGGTCGCTTTAGGGAGGTTTTACTATACTTCCTTTTAAAACTACATGAAGATTTTACAATAGAAATATAAACCACGTTTTTTACTAGGCTACCTTGATACAAGGAATTAACCCTTTGCGGCAGAAATATTCCTACCAGGCACATGCATCTCTTACACAAACTTATTTTTTTTAGCAAATCTTTTCTTTTAAGAGACATTTTTACTTTCACTTTGAAAACCTCTGCAAGAGAAATTTACTAAAATATGTATTTTTAAAATATAGTGATGCGAGTAGAATGTAAAAATAGAATCAAGTACATAAATCTTGGGCGGCTATTCGCCGACATTAAGCCACAAATGGTTAGTATACGGTAGTAAAGCATGGGCGTTACCATTTACAAAATCAATGTTGGTGCATTTTGCAATATTTAGACCACTTCTTTTTGGAAAATCCTATTAATATTCCGAAAGAAGACAGACTTATGAATCTAACGACACCTTTGGCTCGAATTTATCTAAAACTGTCTATGAATAAAGGCAATAATATATTTTTTTCTATTTTTATACTGACTGCATGCTATAATAATATAAGAGACCTTCTAAAGTATCTTTTTTTATACTGATTGTGCAATACAATAATATGAGAGACCTACCAAAGATATATCTTTTTTACTGACTGTACATTTTAACAATATGAGAGACCTACCAAAGGTGTATCCTTTTTTATACTGACTGTACAGTATAATAATATGAGAGACCTACGAATGGTGTATCTTTTTTATACTGACTGGACATGTACACTATAATAATATGAGAGACCTACTAAATATTTTGTATTCAAGTCTTTAATATTATAGTTAATACGTTTATTTTTGCTTTATATTCTGTCTTGATGTGAAAACAAAGAAAATTGTTTTATTCCAAAATGTCAGAAATACTTTTCTGTATTTTGTACGTTACGTTTTCTTTATTTTTCCTTATTTTATTACTATCACTTTGTAGTGTACAGATTTCTTTGAAAAACCAGTAAATAAAAGGATTTTTTACACTTAAAAAAGATGCGTGCAGCTACGATACTACGTACGAGAAATATTAACTTAATTATTATAAGGAAGCGTTGAGCGAAATATTAACTTAGCTATTATAAGCAAGCGTTTACCAGTCTTTTCTTTATTTTTTCAATAATACGTTTTGCGAAAAGTAATACGTTTTAAATAAATTTTTATTTAACACTAGAACCGCGATGACGGGTCATTTTGACGATCCAAATGTATAGATGTCGATTCGAACCAGAAAAATCCTTATAAATTACATATAAACTGCACAAAATGAAGTTAAATATGTTAAAAAGATTTAAATAAAAATTCTAATGTAAAATATTTTTTTTTCATAAAACTGGAATAATATTTCCCGTGGATCTACTGTTAAAAAAATTAAAAATTAATTATACATCGGTTTATGAAAAACATTTAACATAGTAAACTAAAATGTTCACGCGTATCAATAATAGATTAGTGTTCCCTCTTAGAATGTTTCTAAGTGATTAAATTATAAACTATAAACAATTTTCTAGATAATTAATGTTGTGCCTTTGTCAGTTAAATAATGAACGGTCATAGAAATTTTAAACAAAAACTAGATAGAAGTTTAATGGTAAGAATATGGTATTTATATTCCGATTTCGAGTTTCATAACATAACGTCACATTGACCTTGAAAAATGAACCTTGAGAGAGAGATAGTTCTAATTTTTATTTCAAGTAACATGTTCGATGAATAGCGGCACTCTTCTTATATCACTTAAAATTTCTTTTAATTAGTCTATAAAAAAACTTATAATTATACGCGGCTTTTTATTCTTTGTTAAGATTTGTAAACAGAAGTATAAATAATAAAGTGGCATTTTTCCAATATTATACAATAAACACATTTATTATTATGTTTTCCTTACGGCCTGAATTCATCAGCTCCGACTTCCTATCCTTCGACAAGAAACACTTGTTTTATGACAAACTTTTGAAAATTTGTACTTCTGGTTTTGAAACACCTAGTGCATGTTAATTTTGCGATAATAAGTTGAAAGAGGCGTAATTATTATCAGATTACTAATAGACCAGTCATACTCAACTTGTGGTCCGCGGGCCGCATGTGGTAGGGTGTTATTTGATGTGTGGCCCGTGACACTCAATCAATAATCCATATTAATACAAATTTGAAAGTGCATAAATATAAATTAAGATCTTCATTATTGTTTTAGTATATTTTAATAGGAAAACAAAATCAGACTATTTATTTATAATTTAAAAGTACATCTTAGGTAAAGTCTTCTTACGTAGTCATATTTGTCAAATTCATATACATTTTATAATCTTCGCGTCTAAACAAACATTATTTAAAAATAATTAAATTTAAACTATATATTTCCACATTTTAAAAAGCTATGAAATTTTTGCATTGAGAAACAGTAGGAATAACTAAAGGAAAACTGATTTAATTATTTATTTTATTGTAATCTTTAGATTTTGGAAATTGTGCACTATTATATTATTTCGTTTTATACATATTATGTATATCTAAGCTAAGTATATAAATTTTGTTACACTACTTTTTTATCCAATTTTTGTTATGCTTTTTTTTATTTTAGCCCATCTACGATTAACACTAGAACGCCGGCAAATTTTACGGAAGTTTTATAAAAACATTTGAAACCAGAAAAATTATTTAGATTGTTTAATTTATTTCAGTGTAATTTATATATAACTTATGATTTTAAAGAACTTTCTGGTTCAAACCGGCAATTAGTTCCCTGGTCGATGTCGAATTGACACCTGCTCGGCGTTCTAGTGTTAATGAAGATTTACACCAGAAAATTTTTATAAAATTTTACTTCTCTAACTTTGGCGGGAAGAAGTCGTAAAATTGCTCTTTCCTATTTTATGATAAATTTTTAGGAAGATTCCGGTGTGAATTCAACATTACAGAAACACATTTACTTGCCCCTAAAAGGGTTAACTACATTTTTTTACATTATTATATAACTACAGTATGTTGTTGGCCGCCTAACGAAGCAAACTTGTATTTGCGGCCCGCGCAAGGTGGAGTATGGCTATAATAGATCATATTTTGAAATGAATTTTAAGAAAAACAAAACCTAATGTTACTGAAAAACCAATTAAATTTTTTTTTTCATTTCGAGATTGTGCTTGCTGAATAAAATACACCTTTAGGTATTTTTGATATAAAAATTTTTTTAAACTATGTAGAATTAACGATATATATGTCGTTTTGAAGGTTTTTACTATTTAAAATTCCCCATCATGTGAAAAGTATATTTGAATATACGTTTTATTTGCAGCCTGTCTAAGAATGTCAATTAAAAACAGCAAAAAAAAAAAAAAAAAAAAAAAAACCAAAAAAAAACACCCTACAATTTAGATACTTATAATGTACCAGAGGGTGCGTTTTCAAGCTTCATGCTTATGAAATAATAGAATTTATGTCGGTTGCCTGAATTAACACAAAAATCTATCATATCATATATTTAAAATAAAATACAGAAACAAAGAAGCATAATACATAAGCGTTGGTAATTTAAATATACCACTTAATTTAATCGACCCCCTCCCCCCTCCAATGTCATAAATAATGATAGAATTTTAGAATAAACTTTTGCTTTTATAATACACGCAAAGAAAAGTTTTTGCTTATTACCAAATAAATTTATTCACAAATACTGGTATTATTCAGTGTTTTCAAGACTTTAGAAACAGAAGTAATTTACCCTTGAAATGACTAATCCTTTCAGGACCGATTTCGTTTTTCAATTTTGGAGGAAAATTACTCTTAGGTTTATAAAATTATATCTATCCAAATCACAAAAATGATTTGCCTAAAATTAACGAATATGTCATTTAATGAAATTTCAACGAATATGTCATTTAATGAATTTTAACGAATATGCCATTTAATGAAATTTCAACGAATATGTCATTTAATGAATTTTAAAGAATATGCCATTTAATGAAATTTGTATTTTGCATTCTAGTACTTGGACAATTGGCTAATGATTTTTTTTTAAAGTCATTTGGAAAATTTCAAATTGCAACAATGTTAAATAGATTTAAGAACTTTAAAGTGTTTTATATATATCTTTTTATCATAACTTATTGTTTCGGTTAAGTAGCATTTATTTTAAAGAATTTTAAGTATGAAACGTATGTTTAAAATAAACAAGTAATATAAAAATTTTGTTTTTAAAGTCAATTCCTACTTAGGCTATCAAAGAAAAATTTAATATAATCAAGCTAATATTAGTTTTTGTTGCATTAAAATATCTCAATTTGTTGATTTTCTATAAGCAAGTAGGTTTACAATGGAACTCTATGGGAATTTGGTGAAATATTACAGATATCGCCAATTTGGCGTCACTTTTGGCGACTCATTTTGGCCGCCAAAATTGGCGATATATCGCCAAGTTGGCGACATTTTTGGCGGTATTTGGCGACAGAACAGGGTCCCCCTATGGTAACCCCTTATTGAAAATACTTTCATTGAACTTCAATAAACAATGGCCGCCATTTTGTTTCCCATGCAAAACTAAAATTAATTAATTAAAATTTAATTAATTAATTAATATTTGAAAAAACTGTATTAACATCAATTGTCATCCAGTACAAGTTTAAAAAAATTTATTTCAACTTGATAGCATGAATAATGAGTATTTTATTAACGATTGAAAATTTGAACAAGATAAATATATAAATATATAAATAAATATAGGGAGAGTGTGAGCTAATAGTAGGAATTGAAAAAATAAGCAACAATTCAATGATTTTTGTAGGATTCGTACGTCTCCTGGAACATTGCAAACGGATAATTCTTCGCCACCAGTATTTTCTTATAGAAAATCTCTCCTCAAAAGAAGGCAAAATTTCGAAGTCGAAGAAAAAGAAATACTGGTAGTTTTCCTGGAAAATTTCTGCGTCCCGTACGAACTCTGTTTTTAAGCAAGCGTTTTATTTGGGTTTCATTACTAAATGATGAAACGTTAATGAAGTGATAATAAAGTATGTGCAGATATATACTATTATTACTGAATGCAGTTAACAACAGGCTAATACAAAATAATTTAAATTCACCTGTACTTTTATGTCCCATTAGTCCCAAAAAGAATAAAGTCAAGCAAGAGGAAGGGACAGATAATATTGATCAGTTTTGGCTTACTGTTTGAGCTCTGATGGGTGAATTTCTTCCCACTTAATTTTAATCTCCAAATGTCACATTGGCACCGGAATATTCAACCAAATTTATTTGAACATAGATTAATGAATTTTTTCGTTCATATCATAAGCCTAAACTTTTGTTTACAAAATACTGGTGCCAATGTAACATTTGGGCCTTTTGAAGAAGTTCACTTCCAGATCTCAAAGGGATAAAAAGGGAGACCAGGTAGAATATGAAACAATCCTTTGGTATTCTCAATGTTTAAAGTACGGCATATGAAATGATAAAAATATTTTATCTAAACAAAATGTTAATATTCATTTTCTTTATCACGTTCTAGATATATAGCTGTCACTCAACCTATCAAGTACTCAAAGCACAAGAACAGCAAAAGGGTCATCATAACAATAGCATTTGTATGGATTGTCTCGGCAGCAATCGGCTCACCCATAGTACTCGGTCTCAACACCTCCCCGGAGAGGATTCCAGAGCTTTGTGTATTTTATAACTCGGATTTTATTATCTACTCGTCTCTCAGTTCATTCTACATCCCTTGCCTTGTCATGATATTCTTGTATTATAAAATATTTAAGGTAAGTATATTCAATATATTTTTGAGGGTTTGTTCAGGCTCGTAGCCACCAAGTAAAATTAGGAGTGCTTTGAAAATTCGGTGGGGATAATTCGCGTCTGATCTCCCGTACTTTAATAATAAACAAATACACAGAGAAGTAGGAGGCAAGTTGGCCTTTCACAAAGCCTTTGATTACAGTTTTAAAATTTTTATTTGTAACATGGATACTACTCATTATTATAAGATTATTAATACTAAAGGGGCTGAAGAAATTGTAGGAGGGAGAGGTGCTCCTCCGCTGCCATCGAAATACTCAAGGCCAGAGGACACGAGTTATGACGTCATCACTAATCGACTGACTTCTCACTAGTGTTCGAATTCACACCGGAAAATTTTAAATAGCATTTTTTTTTAATTTCTGGAATATCTAATATCTTACAAATCACTAATAACTATTTAAACTTACAGATGAGAATTCGGAATCTCTAAATAAAAATTCTGCCAGATGCGGAATGCCACAGTGTTGACGTATCTGGCTGATTTTTTATTGGAGGATTCCAAATTCTCACCAGTAAGTTTAAATAGTTATTGTTTTATAAGATGATAGACATTCCACAAATAAAATTAAAAAAATTGTCATTCAAAATTTTCCGTTGTGAATGCCAATATTAGTGAGAAGTCGGTCGATTAGTGATGACCTCACAACTCGTGTAGTCCGGTCTTTAGTATGTCACTGGAAGGGGCTCACCCCATCCTGCCCCCAGTTGGGTAGGGCCACGTCTTTATTTATGAGGAACAATATTGAGATAGACTGAAACTATCAAATATTTCTTAGAAAAATTGCTAAAAGAGTCAGCATAACTAAAAAAATCGTACGGAATGCTATGGCAGCATTTGAATCTTCTATTAAAAATATACTTAGGCAGATACGTTTCGTGCAGCTTTGCTGAAAAAATGCATACAAACCATTGGAATGACACTCAGGGAGGTTTTTCCGATTGTCGTGCTTTAACATTTACTCATTCTTTAGTTCTTTTTAGTTCTTTTGCTTTTTCATTGTATTGTCCTATTGTAAAAAAATTAAAAAGACATTCATCAATAAATATTTTTCTAATAAATAATGTCTAATATTTCTTTTCAGTACTAATTTTGTGTAAGGAAAACAGTAGAATATAAACTGAATTAATTCTGTTTCAGCTTTTTTATTCTTTTACAATTAAGTATCGAAAAATAAATCTTCTTAAACAGTCTTCTAATTATGTTACTTAAAATATTAATAGGAATAGAACAACAATTTCTTGTTAAAGTTCTTTTGTTTAATACTTTTATGAAGAGAATGATAAATGAGTCTAAACGTTTGGTTTAAACCAAATATTGCTGCAAGAAGGTTATACAAAACTGTACATTCCTAAAAGTCCTAAAATCTCTTAAATATCCCAAAGCAATATATATAAAAAATACTACCGGAAAAGAAATGTGAAAAAACTTTTAATATATTTTAAAGACGCAATAATAATATCGTCATTGCAACTATTTTTTATGGTTTTATAACACCCTTCTAAAGCGGTAGATATTATTTGATCTTTCCTTATTTTAATCTGAATAATTGAAGAAAATTTCACTTTTATAACTTTGGTTAAAAATATCTGTGAGACTGTAATTCTTTACTGTCAAATAAAGTTTTTCGAAAGCTCTAGTGTAATTTAACATCACAAAAATAAAAACGCATCTTAATATTCGGGGATTTAATGGTTAAATTTCGGTAGAATTATGTTTTTTAAAATTGTATGGTTAACTTAAGAAATTTCAGAATGTTTAGGAAAGTACCATTTTATATAAGGGCATTTACACAAGCACTTGTCGTGTAAGTCACATACTATGATTTTTGACTACCATTATTTTAGAACGGAAAATGTGAGGTGTATTATGGGAGATATCTCATATAATTGAAAAAGCCGAAGCAAACTTTTATAAAATAACGGTGGCCAACAAGCATAGTGTGTGACTTAAACGACAAATGCTCGTAGAAATACTCATAACCTCTCTCAGATTAATATACAAAAAACGAATTTTTGAATTTTTAAAATACTTTATAATTGGAATCTTTCTTTTTACATCGTTTCAAATATCCGTCACAAGACATTAGTTCTCTAACGTACTCGTTAAACGAGTATACGGGGCCTGATTGCCACATAGGATAACTTCAGAAATATTTTCGAATACAAATTTTCATCTTTTTTAATTACAGAATTCTGCAATTGAAAGGTAAAATTTATTTTTTAATAAACGCTGTAGAATTTTGTCTAGGCGATAATTAGTTCCTGTCTACATATGAATTCAGCTTATGGTGGAGAATTGGCGCAGAGGAGGAGTCTATTGACACCACTAATATTTTATAGTATTCGTCACTTTAATAAAAACTCAGAAATTCTTTCATTAGATAAGAATTAAAATACTACTAATATTTAGTGGTGTCTATAGGCTCCTCCTCTGCGCCAATTTTCCACCACTGGCTTATGAGCTAATATGAGCTGTTTCTATACATAGACAGCAAATGCAAAATCAAATCTTTTATTAATAGCTCAATATTGTTTTTCGTTACTATTTATCATAAATGATTTTTTGTAAAGCTAATTATTGTACATACTCAATTTAGTGTCGCTGTCATATGATAATGCTATTCCTCAGCCTCTGTACTGACTCTTGCTTTCGATCTGTTTCTAGGTTTAACAAACTAGATCACTAAAAAGTAGGTAACTTGAATATTAAAATTATATATTTAAACACATTCTATATTTCAGACGATAATTAAAGATGAACTCATTCACATGTGAAATAATGAATTGATAAAGGGAGTTCATCATTTCGTTATATCGTCAGTACCATGTGTACCTATCCAATATGAAAACAATGGTCTTCTTTTTTTTAATTCAGATTTCTTGGTTGGCACAACTTTTCTGAAATCGTAAATTTCCGTTTGTTTTCGCCTTCATTAATATGTCACTAAATAAGGTTAAATTTGGCGAATTTTACTATTTTAAAAAAGTTGTTCCAATCAGGAAATCTGCATTTACAAAAAAGTAGCCCACTGTTTTCTCATTGGATAGTTTGACATGGTACCAACGATATCATTTCTGCTTTTTTATATGCTATCATATAGATAACAGAGCTTCCTAACGATAGAATTAAACGTTCATTAACTTGCCTAAAAGTTGGCTACTTAACAAGCGTAGATTCCCCAAGCCAGGTTTATTATTTGTTAATTTTATCCACATCTAATCCAAAATGTAATTTATTCGTAATTTTGTTTCCATTTAAAGGGAAGAAAATGCATTCTCACGAATTCCGAAACGCAAGCCAAGTATAAGTGTTTGAACCATTCGCTTTAGAAAACTGAACTTCGTTAATCTATTCTTCTTAAAATATATTTACGAATAAGATTTTCCTCTCTCGTCCAGTGTTGCCAGTGGGCTACTTTTTTTAATTCAGATTTCTTGATTGCCACCACTTTTTTGAAATGGTAAAATTACCTTGTTTTCACCTTAATTAATATGTCATTAAATAAGTTGCATTTTACCATTTCAAAAAAGTGGTGCCAATCAAGAATCTGAATTAAAAAAAAATGTAGCCCATCTAGCAACACTGCTCTCGTCAGTAATGATAACAAACAGACAAATTTCCGGGACAAACTTACACCAGTAAGTTTTAATAGAAATGTTCGCATTATTTCAACATCATTTATGCAGAATTTCTGTCGTAAATAATTCAAAATTATCTGTTAGTTTTTACTGGCCGATCACCCCCCCCACCCCCGCAGTAGAATGCAATAGATCCATATGAAAGAGTTTCTTCAATGTGAAAGAGATTTCTGATACAAAATCTCTGCTGGTATGTTTTCTGACAAATGCTATATAATCATTGAAATCTGATATAACTAATTAACGCTATTTATTTTTGCTCTTTCATTTTTTTTTTGGTAAAATTGTATAGTGGACTTCATGATGTTAATCCGCTGTTTAATGAATATGAGAAACTCGCCTAAATGGCAACACTGGTAGAAATACTGCAAACTTTATTTTTCACTCCATAAATGATGCGCGTACCAGTAACGGAAGAATAGCGTTTCACAACTGATACGCGTACGATAAATTCGGGAGCCCTGATATAGCAGATAAAATAATACCAACCTCATAAGATGCATTTGTTCTACCAATTTATTACAGACATTAAAACATATTAAGATACTGTACTTTAACATAAAAAAATTAATGTAGATGTCAAAAATTTTAAAATACTCATACTCTAAAAATAAAATATCCTTTCAAATGTAAAATGATTCAAACATATTTTCACGTCTCTTACTGAGGCATCTTCAGTTAGTTACTGTAACTCAAGTAACTGAAGATGCCGCAGTAAGAGAGATGAAAACGTTTTTGAATCATTTCACATTTGTAAGGATATTTCATTTATGTTTTAGAGTATGTTTATTTTTTAACTTTTTGACATCTACACTATTTTATAGTGTATGTTAAATTACGGTATCTCAATATGTTTTAATGTCTGTAATAAATTGATAGAACAAATGAATCTTATGATTAATATATGACATTATAAAATAATTTAATTATAAAACTTACATCAAACTCTCAACTGAAAAATTTAATAAACAGAAAACAAAACTCATATATATATTTTTTTGTTTTCCAGGCTATCCATGAACGTGCCAAAAAGATTAAATTACGAGCTAGAAATTCTGAATCCACATGCGGCAGAAGCACAGGAAGTACCAGTCTGACCACTGAAACTTTGGGTAGACCAAGAGTGGAAAATGAATACATGAAAATGGAACCTGTTGGTAGAATGGGAGGCTTGCAAGTGGTTATCGAAAAAGATGGTATGACAACAAATACCGGCAGTGGGAGTCAAGAGGAAGAATACGACGATGACACTCTTGGTGAAGAAAGCACAAGTAAAGAGCCACTGAAAGGGGCTGCAGCTTCCGCCATGCTTCTGAGTGCTTTTGTGGCAGAAACTATTAGGATAGAAATACCAATAAATGGCAATACAGACTCTGGTTATGGGACATCCCATGTTGAACGCGAGACTGAATTAGGGATATGTGCGGATTTCGCTTCGACAAATGAAGTTGAGTTTATGGGTGAGAGAATTATTAAGAGCAAGGGCATCTCTAATAGGAGAAAAGACACCGTGCAAGCAGAAGGCTCTAGAAAACCGAAAAAGAAGTCAAGGTTTAATCTTGGCAGACGGAATAAAAGCAGTCGGAAAAAAAGAGAGAAAGCATCGGCTAAAAGAGAAAGGAAAGCAACAAAAACTCTTGCTATAGTTTTAGGTAAGATTTTAAATAGTGAATTAGATGATATTGATGATTATTAATTAGTAGCTACTTGTGCTGCGTTTGTAACCTTGCCAACATATAATAGTGAGAAATTTTCCAGGCTGGGTATCGTTCCATGTGGTTTAGTCGGTAGAACGTCAGTGCACTATACTGATGGCCCGGGTTCGAGTCCCGGCATGGGATCTTTTTCACTATGTTGGCCTTTGCGCATTTTAAGCAATTAATTTTAAATTTGATTTTCATTTGAAATATTGTATGCAAGGCGAATGTATCTCTCTGGAAATTTTTTTTCCAAGTATTAATATATGATTATTAGTAAGTTCAGATTATTCAAGTAATTAAGTCAATTTACGCTTACGGTATGTGCGTACCTTCGGGGAACTTTTTTGAAAAAATACGAAATTTTTATCAAACACATGTGTTTTTTGTTAAAACACTTTTTGTCCGATCTTGCTATTTGCTTTTATTCGTGTTCTACAACCATGTGTGCATTTCTTTTCAGTGTACCCTCGTATAGATAAATTTACAAATTCAAATTGATACACTCGAAAAATAATGACAATATTTAAAATTAATGTATTAGACTGAAATGCATTTTACAATAATTTATTCGTAAAGAAGTCAAGATTTTTGTTGTTTTTCTAATTTTTACCATACCCATCTATTAAAAATTTAGAAAATAATTTAGATTAAGAGTACATGTTATGCTTAATACATATATCTAAAGTTACGAATTAATTTTTTCCAACTAAGAGCAAAAAGTTGACAAGCTGGTACTCGAACCCAGGAACCTTTGACTTGTATTGTCAATTCTCTACAGTTTGAGCTACCCGGGCTAAAAACCTGGAGGCATATTTTGCTCACAAAATCTTATTGGCAAAAACATCTGGTCTGTCATATAGACAGCTCGATAGAATAAGCCGCAGGAAAAGGAAAACCAATTAAAACAGGGTTCATACGGGTCTTTGAATTTTCTGACTAAGAAATTCGTCCGTACCAGTATTTTCTTATAATAAATATATCGTTAAATAAGGCGAAATTTTGCGCGTTAAAATTTAAACTAGATTTATTTTTCTATTAAAAAAATTACTGATATTCGACCTTGAAAATAACGGTACCCGTACGAACCCTGTAAAAGTTGTTACGTAGATACACAATTATTTTATAAACTAAATCAAACTGATTTGTAAAGCGATAATAAGAATGCAATTTTTCCAACTGAGCCAAAAAAATGCCCAAGGCGGGGCACGGACCCAGAACGTTTGAATTCGCATACGGGCTTGGGCCTTTTTTTTTTTTTTTTTTTTTTTTTTAGCTCAGTTGGAAAAATTGCATTGTTATTATTACTTTACAAATTAGTATGAATTAGTTTAAAATAATAGTGTACAGTTAACTTAATCGACATATTATTAGATATAATAAGACGGTAAACCAGTAGAAAGGCAGGAAATTTTACTCAATTTTTATAAAAAAATATTTTGCATAAGAATTTTTATTTAAATACGAGGGTTACTCTGAAATTATTGAGATACGCGCAGACGAGAATTTACAAAATAAAAATAACGGTTTAATTTTAAAATACAATGTATTTTAACACAGCAGGCGATTTTTTATTGACTTGCTTCAACTTGTTTAGCGTAGAATAAATTTTAAACAGAAGAGAAAATGGAGTTCACGCGAGAACACTTTCGCGCTATGATTTTCTACAATTTTGAACCAGGATTAAATCAAGAAGAATGCGTTCAACCGTTGAAATTAGCATTTGGTGATGAATCTCCAGCTCGTGCTACTGTATTGAGATGGTTTAAAGAATTTAGCAGAGGTCGCAATTTTCTTCAAGATGAAGAACACACAGGAAGACCGCCGTCGGCAGTAATCCCGGATAATGTGTCTGCATACGAAAAATGTTAATGGATGATAATCGCTGTACCTATCAAATGATACAGAAGGAACTTAACATTGGATCCGCAGCCATACACAAAATTATTCATGAATAATTGCATATGGAAAAAGTTGTTTGCCGTTGGGTTCCCCATAATCTAACTGACCACCAAAAAGAGGAGTGTGTCAGAATCAGTAAAGAAACTCTTAAATTGCTAAATGATGGTGGCCACTGCATCATTTCTAAAATTGTAACGGGTGATAAAACGTACATACCGTTTTTTGACGTTCCAACACGTCAAGAAAGCAATGTATGGGTCTTTGAAGTTGATCCCACGCCGACAATGGTGAAAAGACAACGCGCACTGAATAAAGTGATGTATGCCGTTTTCTTCAGATGTACGGGATTGGTCAAATCCATCAAGTTGGAAGGACAGAAGACAGTAACAGCAAACTGGTATACCACTAAATGTCTTCCAGAAATTCTACAAGAAGTGAATGTTAGGGGACTAATGCTTCACCAAGACAATGCATCTTCATATACAGCCTGATTAACAGTTGAGTTTCTTAAACAAAAACGAATTAAAGTGATAGAACATCCGCCGTATTCACCTGATCTAGCTATGTGTGACTTTTGGTTATTCTTTAATCTAAAAAAGAACTTACGTGGACGTCGTTTTCATTCAGAAGAAGAGATTGATGTGGCTATAAATGCATTTTTTCATAAAATTCGTCTACAAAAGTGCATTGATGCTGGAGGAGACTACTTTGAACACACCTAAAATTTTGTAAGTATAACTTTAAAAACCTAGTTGTATCTCAAAAATTTCAGAGTGACCCTCGTAATTTAACTTGTTCATTTAATGCATGCTTGGGTGAAGTGTATATTTAACTTATTTTATGAGGAAATTTCTTGTTCGAATGACATTATTTTCATGGGATCGTAGTCGATTTGAATCCTGCTGGGAATTCTAGTTTTAAATAGTTCCTAATAAAATAAAAATAAGAAGAGACTTACAAAAACGTTTTTGGAGTGTTTTATGTTTATTTGTAAAAAAAAAGTTCTCACATATACATAAAACTAAATGCTTGGTTTGAATTTTCATTAGAATATGTTTTTTTATAAATGCTGAAACGAGGTCATTAACTTAAAACTACTTTTTTTACTACTAAACTAAACTTTAAACTACTAAACTTTGTGGAAAATTTAAGCATTAGATTGCATATCCATTACTTTCAAATAGTCATTAAAGAAGAATGTTTTCACGTGACTAAACCCTCTAGAGCTTTTGAAACGACAATAATAAGTGTGTGTGTGTGAGGGGGGCAATGCCGATTTCCATTTTGATAATACCTTTATAGAAACCTTTATTGTATAGGAACAATGGAAAAAAATGTGTACTTCTAAATGTTACAAAGTTACTCATTCAACTAGAAACTTAAAATGGAAAAATATCCTATTTTATGTTCTTTTGTTTTGCTTTGTTGTAATAATAATTTAAATGATATTAAAGCCAGAAAACAGTTTATGTTTTAAGTACTTTCTTGCTGAGATTCAATTTTCAAATGTGTCTCAGTTGCTTCTAAAGCAATGCATGATTAGCCTGAAATAATTTTGTGGATAAAACAGAAAAAAGGAAATTAGATACTTTAAAGTGTCATTGGCTATAACTGAGATTTTTCTGTACACTGTTTTTAAAGAAAACATTATCTCCTAGTTTTCTGTATAGGTTATATGTGGAAATTTTAAAAAGATTAAAAAAAAAAGTAAATAAACATTTATCTGATTTTGGGATGAGATGTATATTATACGCTATCTAAATTTTTTCAGGAGTAAATATTTTACGTTTTCGGACTGAACATTTAATATTTCTTTCTGACATATTGCACCACGGAATTATTAACCCACTGACCGCCAAAACTATAAAGTAAGAATTTTCGAATTTATTGTCGAAAGTCGTTTGCCACCTTAAATTCAGAAAAGTTATTTTCGCTTTATAAAAACAGCAAACTTTCTGCTAATAAATAAGGCAATTTTTTAAAATCTAAAATAGTGGTGGGAAAGAAATTAATTTAAATATGAGCAATTATTTTGACTGTTGCGTGAACGCAACCCCAGCGGGTAATGGGTTAATAAGGAGGAACTGACATATCTTTAAAATAGTGAAATTTCAACTGTAACCGCATTCGCAGTGGTTGATACCGTTGGTGGAAACTTCCACCAGTAAATTTACATAGAAATTTTCTCCTTATTTAAACGCCTTATTAATGGAAAGTTTCAGTCACAAATAATAGCAAAAACAAATTTTCATTTTTACTGGGGCAAGTTTAATTTGGTGGCAGTCAGACACTGCGTTGTCGCCATATTTTGACAACTAGTGAAAGAACTAATTATTTCATCACGGAAACTGAAACCAGTTAAAGAAAATAGAAAATTTTACCATTTTTGTGAGAAAATATTTCTATGAATAAGACGCTTAAATAAGCCGAAATTTTCTATTCAATTTTACTGGCGGGAAGTTTGGCCCGGCGGTAATCCGAAATTGTAGATCCGATTTACAAAACGCAGCCGCCATCTTGTGAGAACCTCCTCAGTTACTTCATTCGCAACTGGTAGACAGTACACTGTATGTCTCCTCCTCTTTACCCATAACTCCATTTATTGCACTTTATGACAATAATTATAGAGGGTGTTGCCGAATTCGACCGACAAATTCAGAGCGGGTGATAGCATGGAATTGCTAATGAAGAGGAATTGCCATATCCTTAAAGTAGTGAAGCTTCAACTGTAACCGCTTTCGCAGGGGTTGATTACCGCTGGGTTAAACTTCCACCAATAAATTTAAATAGACATTTTCTCTTTATTTAAACGCCTTACAAATACAAAATTTCAGTCATAAATAATCCCAGTAAGGGATATTCATTTTTACTAGTGAAAGTTTATTTTTGTGGTAGTCAACAACCGTTTCCGACATATTGTGGACAACCTCCTATCAGTGTCAATGAAAAAGATTATAATACCTGGGCAAACTGACGCCAGTAAAAACAAACAGAATTTTTTTAGAATATGACTGAGAAAATATTTCTACGAATAAGGAGCTTAAATAAGAAAAATATCTATTCAAATTTACTGGTGGGACGTTTGTATGGAGGTAATTAAAAGCTGCTGATCCGATTAAAAAAAACAGCCGCCATATTGTGACAACCTTCTTCAGTTACTTCACTCGCAAATGGTATACAGTGCACTATATGTCTCTCTCTCTTTATTCATATCTCAATTGGTGATAGTTGGCATCAAGAGGATTAAAAATTACCTTAGATCAATGAGTTGCAAACCACTTATTTTGTCACAAATACAGGGTTCTTCACCTTAACTGAATTCTGGTTCACGATAATAATTTTAAGGGGTCTTGTACCTTTTAAACGCGTCGAAAATTAACGAAAACCTTCAAAGTTTGAATTAGTCTATCTTCAAAGCCTTTTTATGTATAAACATGAAATTTTGGATATTGATTAAACAGATTGTGCTTTGTAATATGCTACCATTAAAAATTTATTAATCCTTTACAGAATTTGTGTATTGTTGAAATCAAAATAGCTCTTTTTTTTACCCCATAAGTCACTGCCCGCATGATATCTTGATGTATGTATGGATTCGTATGAAATTCGGTAAAGATACTAATCATATATGTGTGTTTAAAATGATCTACTCTTAGGGTAAAATTATTTCATTAACTATATAAAAAAAATATTTTCGAAAAAAAAAATAAAAATTTTGTATTTTTAATGAATAAAAATGGTCATAACTAAAAATATTACCTTTGTAAATACTCAAAAGTAGATCATTTTAAACACACATATTTGTATAGTATATTTACCAAATTTCATGAGAATCCATACATACTTTCTCAAGATATCATGCACGCAATGACTTATGGGGTAAAAAAAAGAGCTATTTTGATTTCAACAATAGACAAATTCTGTAAAGGGCTAATAAATTTCTGTTGGTAGTATATTACAAAGCACAATCTGTTTAATCAATATCCAAAATTTCATGTTTATACATTAAAAGGTTTTGAAGTTAGACTAATTCAAACTTTGAAGTTTTTCGTTAATTTTCGACGCGTTTAAAAGGTACAAGACCCCTTAATAATAATAATAAAAAACTTGCAATAAAAATGAAACTATATGTACCTCGTTTGGCATGAAATGGGATGACATTACGAAAAGTTCTGAATAAAACATGTTACTCACTCAATGGATGATAACTTATGAACTTATAATCGCTGTCGAAAATGCGAAGCATCAAGTATATACTGCTGTTGCGTATAATGGAAACTTCTACCACTTTCTTTTGATGTTATCACATTTTTTCAGCAAAAGTGAAAGAGCGGGAGCCGGCAGCATAGACAATCACCTCATCGAGTTGGAGGCTGAAATTCCAGAATTAGCTAAAACTCGATTCCCATATTAAAAAGCAATCAGTCTGCCAAGTCATATCTTGGTGGAAAACACCTAAAAACCCGATTTTAGCGGTCGACTCGTAGGTTTACCAATGCGTTTTCTTGCACCCAAAGGTGTGAAAACATGGCGGACTGGGAGAAGGAAAACACAATGATAAACCTACGAGCCAACCGGTAAAATCGGGTTTTTAGGTGTTTTCCACCAAGATATGTCTTGGCAGACCGATTGCGTTTTAATATGGGAATCGAGTTTTAGCTAATTCTGGAATTTCAGCCTCCAACTCGATGATGTGGTTGTTTCATGGTTCGTACGCCTCCTTGAATTTGGCAGACCTGAAAAAATTTTCGCCACCAGTATTATCTTATAGAAAATCTCTTATTAAAAGAAGGCAAAATTTTGCGTGGTTAATCTAGATTTCTTTTTCTATAAAAAGATACTGGTAGTTTTCCTGGAGAAATAATGGTATCCGTATGAACCACGTGCCTGTGCTGCCGGCTCCCGGTCTATTAACCCTTTGAGGGGCAAGCAATAATGTCTCTGTAATATTCAATTCTCAGCGGAATAATCGAAAATTTTATATTAAAATAAGAAAAAGCAATTTTTCACCCCTCCCCCCCCCCAAAGTTAATAATATAAAATTTATAACAACATGTGTAATAATCACTTTTAAACAGATTAAACTAAATAATGCTACAAAAAGTGATAAAATATCTTTATTTAGATTGACGAACGTTAGTTAGTGAAAATATTTCTATCATAAATGATTTTGAAAATGTCGTTGTTTGTGCGACGTCAGTTTTTCAATCTAAACAAAGGTATTTGATCACTTTTTTTTAAAAAGTAATATACAATTTAGTTAAAAGTTTCTGGTGCGAATCTTGTTTAAATTAGGTGGGATATAAGCCCTTCAAAGGATTAACCCTTTAGTGCGCAGCTTTGCATATGTGCAAACAACAGTGTAGATTTTTTTTATTCGTATATACCCAATTCACACCAGAAAATTAAAATAGCAATATTTGCTGTAAATAATAACAGACTTTTCGTATTTAAATACAACGAAATTAACCATTGAAACTTTCGGGTGTGAAGTCAGATTCTCTGGACTACGCAATTTCTAGAACGTATTCTATCATGGGAATTAATGGTTTAAAGCTTAAGCTTTATAAAATAAATAATTATATAAAATAAGGTATTTGGAGACATACTTATTAAAATATTTACTAATTTGCAATCTTTTAGCGTAAAACAGCCACACGACAGTAGTTTTTACTTGTATTGCAGATGTGCAACAGAAGAAAAGATTGACGTATTATATGAAAAATGTATCTCTGATTTTTTTCATTATTTTTCCTGTGTTATAAACCTTTCAGAGAATCATATATAATTTTTTCGAAACAAAATAAAAAATCGAGCATTTAAGGTTTAAGTTTCATTGTAATGTATTTCAGCTTTCTGAAAGTTATTACTGAAAACCCAAGTTCGGTTTGATTAGAACATCTTTGTAATTTTAATTAAATAAGTGGTTTGCGACACCATATTCCATTGCGAGTTTTGTTCATCTTGATGCCTACTACCATCCCTCTGAATTTGTCGGTCGAATTTGGCAACACCCTGTATATACATAATTTACTTATTCTTTCACGCATGAGAAAAAAAATATTAAAAAAAATACAAACATGCATAAAAAGTGCATTGTTTTAACACGTTCACGCCGGCGCGGTGGGTCACACTCGACGGTCTCAGAGTTGTCAAGTCTCCGGCTTTTTGCACACCGCTGTTATTTTAGAGAAAATGTTGTTCCTTTAAATCGCCCAATTGTTCTAATTAAATAAAACAACATTTTCTGTATTAAAATACTGGTATCCAAACAGCCGGAGTCTTGCCAGCTCTAGGACAGTCGAGTGTGACCCACCGCGCCGGCGTGAACGTGTTAATTTTATTTCTGAAAGATGGAAATGAATTTCTAACTTGCTAAAAAATAATAAATAAATTTCCATCTATTTTTATTCTTTTTTAGCTTTTTATGTGTTATATTCGTCATGTTTAAGTAAAACTAAATCTTTGTTTAAAGTTACAATTGTTTATGTTTATATAATGCAGGGCTATTACAAATGATGGATCCGATTTAAAAAAAAATCATATTTTCGAAACTAATGCACATATTACAATAAGTGATACTTGAATTTAAAGAGAAATATACCAAGTTTTTTTCAGTTACAAATGTTCGATGTGTGACGCTCTTGTTAAATGGCGTGCGTGTCAAGTGCCATTTGTGTCTGGCACAGTTTTTGTGCCGACTAAAGTGTCTGTCATTTTCAAAATATTTTTTTCTAAGCATAAATATTATTCTGCCTCAATCTCAGCGTGCCTCAAATACCTTTTTTGAGTAGTCAAAAAATGGCACTTGACACGTGTCTGGCACAGTTTTTGGGCCGACTAAAGAGTCTGTCGTTTTCAAAATATTTTTTTCTAAGTATAAATATTATTCTGTCTCAATCTCAGCGTGCCTCAAATACCTTTTTTTTGGGTAGTCAAAAAATGGCACTTGACACGTGTCTGGCACAGTTTTTGGGCCACGATCCTTCAGTCAGACATTCAATTTTGTATTCAGCCATTACAAAAGAAGTGTTGCACAAATTTTCAGGGTGCCTCAAATACCTTCCCTAAAATGTTTAACAGCTCTTGGACTATTATGTACCACCAATGCCGAAATCAAAGTGTTCATAACTTAAAGAACGCATTTGTGAAGCTTTCAGAACCATTGATAGAGTGATGCTACAAAATGTTTGGAACGAACTTGATTACAGATTGGATGTATGCCGTGTAACAAAAGGGTCACACATCGAACATTTGTAAATGAAAAAAACTTAGTATATTTCTCTTTAAATTCATGCATCACTTATTGTAATATGTGCAGCAGTTTCGAAAATATGATTTCTTTAAAATCGCGGCCATAATTTGTAATAGCCCTGTAGATAATGTTCGTATAATTGTTGAAACGTAGCCATTAACATCAATCTAGTCATTTTGTGAAAAATATGAGTTTCAGATTGCATATCTATTACTTTGAAATAACCATAAAAAAAGAAATGTTTCCTCATAACTAATTTTCCTTGTGCTTTTAAAATGTCGAGAGGAAGTAGGGAAGTCGCAAAGCAATTTTTGTTCTGCTGATAACATTTTTATAGAGACATTTATTGTGTAATCAACATGGAAGCAGCTTTTATGTACTTCTGTATGTTACCCATATTATTCAGACAAACATCGAAGCAGAGACGAACGTTTCCTTGTTTTACTGTCATTTTCTTTGCTTTGTTGTGACGATAATTCAACTGATGTTAAAGCAACGTAATTTCGTTAAAGTAATATCTACTAAAAAACAACTTTTCAAAAGTAAAAAAAAAAAAAAGATGAAACTTGTGGCTAAAAAATGGTGTGATATCATATTTCCAAGCTTATATTATGGTACTTTTTTAACATTTTCCACTAAAACATTTACCATTTGTAAGTCGCGTGACTTCGTATATGTTGATAGAAATCCTCTTCTCCTGTACTAAATACATCATAACGTGTTTCTGAAAATTCAAATGTTTTAAAGTTATGCATCATGGGCTTGGCGGCCATCTTTCCATATTTGACACAAATTTCTATGTACCCTAATCCATAGTTAAAATCCGAAATTCAAAATTGTTACTTAAGCAGACATTTTAAGCTTTTCCGTTACGGACTTGTATTCGGAGAACTTTGTGTCTTAAAATAATAGTAACTTATCTAAAGGATTCATCTAGTGATTTATTTCATAAAGTAATTAATCATTTAAAGGCAATAAAAATATATTTCTTTTTTCAAAATATTAGTCTTTTTCAATTCATCGGATGTTTGCAGTTGAAAACCAAAGTTCGACATTGTTACCACAGCACACATTTTATGCCTTTCCTTCACGGAGTTGTGTGCTTAGAAATTTGTATGTTAAGGTAATGGTGACATATCTTCGCTATTCCTTTTATGATTACTTTTTTAGAGTAATTAAACATTTAACAGCAGTAACAATGAACTTTTTGTTCTCAAAATAAAAGTCTTTTTAAATTTATTTGTCCGTAGTTAAAATCAGAAGTTCTAAATTGTTATTAATGCAAACTTATTACCCTTTACAAACTTGGGTGCTTAGAAATATGTGTAAAATATGGAAAGATGGCCGCCAAGCCCATGATGCATAATTTTAAAACATTTGAATTTTCAGAAACACGTTATGATGTATTTAGTACAGGAGAAGAGGATTTCTATCAACATATACGAAGTCACTCGACTTACAAATGGTAAATGTTTTAGTGGAAAATGTTAAAAAAGTACCATAATATAAGCTTGGAAATATGATATCACACCATTTTTTAGCCACAAGTTTCATCTTCTTCTTCTTTTTTTTTTTTTTTTTTTTTTTTTTTTTTTTTACTTTTGAAAAGTTGTTTTTTAGTAGATATCATTTCTTTTTTTTTAAACAAATTATATATAATTTAAATAATCTATTCACTTAAATTAAAATGAGTTTTATTAGAACATTTGTAAGTAGAAAGGAAACCCAATATGTGTACATTTTTTTTACATATCATTCATTTCTTAGAGTAATTAAGGATTTAAAAGCAATGAAAGCTAACTTCTATTCTCAAAGTATCAATCTTCTTCAATTTATATGGTATTTTAATTTTTATGAAGAATGAAAATTTTGTAAAAAAAATGATAGAGTCGAAATAACATATAGACATAATAGTTGGTCTTTTAGTTAGATATTTGTTTATTGTTAGATAGTTAGTCAGGTATTTGTTTAAAGATAACTTTTTATTTTATTTTTTGCAAAATTGTTTTACCTTTGCAAATATCTACGGCTAATCCGAGAATGAAGGACGACATACAAAACAGTGCAGATATTTTTAGAAACTATTCTTAATGAACCTATACATATTTTAGATAATTAGTATGCCAAATTCAGGCTTCTACCCCGAACGGTATCACAAAAATTGGAATTTTAGAACTTTTTTTTTTTTGTTTTTGAACCCTTTTAAACTTTGAACTTATTAGGAAATTATTTCTGAGAGCATTAATGTTTCAAAAGTTACAACCATGTTAAATTTCAAGGTCGTGCTTTGACAATTCTATTTAAATCGTTATTTAGAACGTTTTCTGCTTGTTTAATCTCTTTAAAGATAGACTTCCTTTTTCGAAACAGTTCGTAACACTCTCGCTGTGTAAGTAATTCTTCGCGATGAGCGTCTTTTACAAAATTTTTAATCGTTTATCACCGGCTCTTTAAAGCAGAAATTTTTGACTATCGTAATCGGGGAAAATGTTCTGATTAAATCAGACAAAGTTTTCTTTAAAAGATAACTAGTGGGAATAACCAAATAGTATAAATTTGACGGGAAAATGCATGCCCGAGCATAGCTCAGGCTGCGGATCGAGAGGGTTAACGAGCACTTAGATATTAAAATTAAGAGCTTGCCAAAATTCAGGTTTCAATCTTTAAGGATATCAAGATAAACCCAATTTTAGAACTTTTTTGCTCCTGCGCCGTTAAAAATGTCGATTTTTTTAGGAACTGTTCATGGTGAATATTTACGTCTTAAACGTTGCAACTATGTCAAATTTCGATTTCCTTAAGGCTAAGAATTCCAAATAAATCATAATTTAGAACATTTTTAGAAAGCTTTTTTACTCGTTTCACCCTTTTAAATTTCGATTTTTTTTTAGAAATAGCATTTAGCGAGCACTTACATCTTAAAAGTAATCACCATATCAAATTTTAAGTTTCTCCCCTCAACAGTTTCATAGAAATCTTAATTTATGAATGACTTTTGCTCTTGCAACCTCTTAAATTTCGAATTTTTTAGAAATTGCTTAGGACGAGCATTTTCGTTTTAGTAGCTGTAATCATGTTAAATTTCAAGTTCACGCTCTAGCAATTCCATTCAAACCAAAATTTAGAAAGTTTTTAAAAAGCTTTCCACTCATTTCAACCTTTTAAAATTCGATTTATTTTGAAACAGTTTTTAATGAGCATTTACGTCTTGTAAGTGACCACCATGCCAGGTTCAAGGATTCTATCCCGAACAGTATCACAGATTCAAAAATACAAGAATTTTTTTGCTCTTGTACACTTATAAATTTCTAATGTATTAGGAAACGCAAAGAATTTACGGCCTAGAAAATGACATCTGTGTCAAATTTTATGTTTCTAGCCCAAACAATCTCATTAAAATCATAATGCAAACCGTTCTTAAAACGTTTTCCGCTCGGTTCACCTCTTAAGATTTCGATTTTTTACTAGCAGTTCTTAGCGTGCATTTACATGTTTAAACAAATCGCCATGCCGAAATTCAGACCACTATCCCGAACGATATTACAGAAATCGCAATTTTAGAACATTTTTTTTTACGCCTGCATCCATTCAAATTTCGAATATTTTAGGAACTTTTCTGTGAGATCATTTACGCCTTATAAGTAAAAAGCACGTCAAATTTCATGTTTCTAACAATTTGCATATTCAGCAATTGTTGCAGACTAACAATTACAAATAAACCATAATTTAGAACGTTCATAGAACGCTTTTATGTCGTTTCGAACTTTTAATTTCTACCTTTTTTAGAAATTATTCTTATCGAGTATTTAAAATAACCACTATGCGCCAAATTGTCGGTTTCTATTGCGAACGGTATCACAGAAATTTCAATTTTATTAAATTCTTTTCTTTTCTATTCTTTTCAATTTCGAATTTAATAGATTATTTTCGCCTCTGTCTAGCAGATTGATCCCCGTTAAATGTATGCTAAGCATTACATCATGTTACTTTTATTCATAATTTAATTAACTATCTGAATCCTTCGCCAAGTAAGAAGATTCTGATAGAGAAATCATGAACTCGTTAATTTTATGCTAGCGGGCGCAGGTGATAAATCGCCTATTATTGTTTCCTTCTCATGCATTCGTATTGCCTTAATTTTACTTAAACTTTAATCCTTTCACTTATTTTATATAAAATGCATAACTTTAATTTAAAATACAAACGTTTAAGATACATGCCTTTCATTATTTAATTAAAAAAAAAGGAAAAGAAAAGAAAAAAAAACTAGAGAACAGGAATTCTGCTTTTTCAGAATTTAGTGTCGCCCCCGGCATTTCCATTACTGCATTTTCTTCTGGCAGACTGATGGCTTCTATTATTATGAAACAGCCATTATAAATGAAGTGTTAGGTGAAGATGAAAGAGCAGCCGTAAAAAATTAGAACTCTGATTTTCTGGTCAGAATGGGGGGGGGGGAGGGGAATGGCCATTTTTTTTTTTTTTACGGCTGCTCTTTCATCTTCACCTAACACTTCATTTATAATGGCTGTTTCATAATAATAGAAGCCACCAGTCCATCAGAAGGAAATAACTCGGTTAAGCGGGACTCTACTGCAGTACAAAACAAATTTCAATTTTAAGACTTAAAGCACACGTTTTATTTTATGTAAAATGACGTCATTCGCATCCACTTAAGAATTCCCCTTTTACGATCTACTCTTAAACATCTACAGTAAAGCATGCATAGCACATCACTATCGCGAAATAATGCACAAATGCAGCAAAAAGATTCTGTCATTCAAGAAAATCGAAAAAAAAACCCGGCTTTCTAATAATTCATAGGTACTTACAATTAAATATAGTATATAATAGCTCCATTGTTTTAACAAAAATCATTCGTTTATATTTTTTTCAAAATAGCACGTATTTTAATTACATTTTCTTTTGGTTGTTACGAGAAAATGGCAACAAAAATATATAATTACGATTTTAAAACTATTTTTCCTTTACTTTCTACAGAAATGAAGTACTTCCGTTGCGACCATTGGTACCATTTTTTGCATAAGTACCATTTTTTTTTACGCCAATTTGGCGAAAACATTAACAGCATAAACAACAACATACGGGTTACCATATCAAGAAAAATAACTACACTTTGGCGCCAATTGAGTTCCCGTTGCGTACATGACATTGGCGTCAGAAAAAGATCGCGCCATTATGGGGCGTATATGACATCTGTGCCAAAACTTTCATTAGAAACACACTCAAATTATTTTATTATAAAATGCACAAAGTTTGATCTAATGTAAAACACACGCAATCTCTTCTATTGGATTGTCATATGAAGGTTGGGTTGATTTTTGACGGCCAATTATCTACACGAGGGATATAGGCCCGGGGGGAGTGCCCTCCGTGGGGGTCTTTCTAAGGGAACCTAATCCGTATTAACGCATGGAAGATCCACGGCTCGAAGAAAACCACGAAAACTCCGAACGATTAGGCCGACGGGCGCGATTGGGATCGAACCCAGCACCTCCCGTCTACCAGCTTCGAGAGCAGAACCTCTCGGCCACTGGTGGGGCCTGTCATATGAAGGATAATATCATCAAAATTTCTGGGTTGCTATGGAATAAAATTGCCATTTTGGCACTAAAAGTATACCCCAATGCGTCTGAGACATCATCTTTCCTCCGTTTGCTCATATGTTGAAATAAGTTCAATAACAGGGAGATTTTGCACAGATGTCATATACACCCCATATTGTCGCAATTTTTCCAACGTCAGTTTGGCGAAAACATTAACATAATAAACAACAACATCCGGGTTACCATATCAAGCAAAATAACGACACTTTGGCGCCATTTAAGTACCCGTTGCGTATATGACATTGGCGTCAGAAACAAATCGCGCCAATATGCGTATATGACCTCTGTGTTTGTTTGTTTTTTTACCTGAAAACCTTTTCATATTCAACTCAATTCATTTTCAAAAGTTTTGTTTACATTAGGAATGAAACCTAAAATGCCGTTAACTTTGAATGCATTCTTCTTAAAAGGTACCATTTCTCTATAAAATCATTTTTATTTTAAAAATCTTTCTAAAAATTAACTTTTATGCAGTTTTATTCGAAAAAATAATCTTGATGGAAAACATTCATCTACCAGATTGAAGTTGAAGTGGATTTGTGCTATTATAATGAGGATAGTACGCGCTCGTTGGCGGGTTTATCACTGATTGGCACAATTTGATAATTTTAGAATGAATTAACAGTTTTTTGCATATTAAGGATAGAAATTTTATTTTTTTTAAACTAAATTTTATAAAAGCACGTAGATCGAGTGATTACCAGTCCGAAAATGCATTCCACACTTTTTTCTGTCCATTATTTAAGTCTGTAGCTTAATTGAATTAATATATGTTTGACGAAGGATTTTTTGATCATTTTCAGTATCTCGACGTTTTTATAAAAATCCTGTATCTCTGTTTATAATTATTTTATAGAGACGACGAGTTTGGTCTCAAATTGAAGCTTTTCTTCAGTAGATTCTTCTAGTCTTAATTTTATTTCTCTGCGATACTTGCTTTCTTAAATATCTGAAATTTTAAAATGCCACGTTTGGTCGATTTAACATGGACAAGTTGTCTTCAGTATAATAAGCAGTTACGCTGTTCTGGCTTTTGTTTCTTGGCGTTTGTTTGTTTGGCGGGGTTAGCATTTTTTTATAGCTTGGCTTGGCAGAACGACCGTCCTGCTGGATCTCACTAAAATTTAATTTTTTATTATGTTGCAGCTGTTTAATAACCCATTCGGGACCATGGGTGCATATATGCACACTCAAAAAGAGAATAAAGAATTTGTTTTAGGCACGTTGTTTTAGTTAAAAAAGAAAAGTAATATTTCATTTGTTTAATTTGAGCATTTTTGTAATTGTTTAAGTAATTGTAACTTTTTTTAACAAGTGGTGCCAACAGAATAATATTTGCTTAAACGCTGCTGGTCCCGAACTGGTTAAGACTATTCGACTTCAATACTTCGCGGTATAATGCATAATAAAGAGCAATTCGATCCCATAAAGTTTTATTGTTTAAAAAGGAGATTATTTTTTACAATGAAGTATTTCAAGAATGTGTGAAAGCAAATGTTCAAGCAAATGTTCAAGCAACAATCTTGTGAAAGATTTTAGTATATAACTGTTATAAATTATTATATACCACTTTTAAAGGAATTCCTTGTTTTGCTATATCAGCGTTCGTACAGGTACAGTTATTTTCAAGGCCAAACATCAGAATTTTTTTTATAGAAAAATAAATCTAGTTTGAAAGGACAAAATTTCGTCTTATTCATAGAGAGATTTTCCATTAGAAAATATTGGTAGCGAGGAATTTCTTAGTCTGGAAATTGAAATTCAGGGACCCGTACGAACCCTGTATATAGTTAATATGCGAAAAACGTTAAGTAGAATATTTTTTAGTGTTTCTTACAAAGAATTTTTGTCAATACGTTTCAAGACAATGATTTGGAAACATAAAAAGGATAAAAAAAAATGCAGTTCTATGTAAAAAAAAAAATACTTAATATTGAATACTTAATTTTAATATTGAAGGTCGAATCGTAATTTCTAATGAGTTAAAAAAATAACAACCAACATATACATTTTTTAAGAAGTTAAAAAATAACAACCAACATATAAATTTTTTAATAAGTTAAAAAATAACAACTGACATACAAAGTATTGTTTTTCATGTTTCTACATCATTCAATAAAACAAAATATCTGTTTAAATTTTCAATCGTTTATATACAGGGTGTCCATAATTAAACGACCCCACTTTAAAGCTGTCTACAGACAAGGACAGTCTTCATAAAGCTGTGAAATTTTGTGAAATACATAATAAAGCGATGGGAATTTGTTTAAGCTAAAAAAATATAAATAATAATTGGCCAAAATTTCGCCAGCAAAGGGCCATTTTTAATAAATTACACATTTAGCATTAGTATAGTTTAGGAATCTTATTTATTAACTTAACCTTATTCTAAAAATAACATTTCATGACATGTCCCTAGCATTTCCCAGAACACACTGCTATCAAATGTGGAACATGTTATCTTAAGATTCCAGATGACATCGGAAAATGATGAAAGTCATGCAGAACATGTTTGGTTACAACAAAATCTGTTAAACTACCGTAAATGTATGCTAAATGCGTAATTCATCCTAATTTTTTATTCTCTCAAACAAATTCCAATACTTTTATTATGTCTTCCAAAAAATTTCACAACATTCTGAATAACAGTTTAGTCTGTAGACAACTTTAAAATAGGGTCGATTAATCGTGAACATCCTGTAAATAAAATTTCTAAACTATTGTAATGCTAAAAGTGTAATTTATTTAAAATCGCCCTCTGGTGGTGAACTTTTAAACTATTTTTTTATGTTTTTTAGCTTAAACAAATTCCCATTCCTTTATTATGTTTTTCACAAAATTTCAAAACTTTATGAACAATAGTTTTGACTGTAGACAACTTTAAAGCATGATTGTTTAATTGTGGACAGGACACTCTGTATATTCAATAAGTAAGATGCATGTACAGGGTTCGTACGGGGTCCTTGGAGTACAGGTCCTTGGATTTCCAGATTAAGAAATTTTTCGGTACCAGTATTTTCTTATGGAAAATCACTCCTTAAATAAGGCGAAATTTCGTCCGTCTGATTTATTAAAAAAAAACAAACAAACAAACAAACAAACAAACAAACAAACAAACAAGCAAACAAACAAACAAAAAAACCCGGATATTTTGTCTTTAAAATAACAGTACCTGTACGATCCCTGATGTAAATACTGAAACGAGACGATTAACTTCACACTAGCCATTTTTTAGAAATTATGAGAATGAGATTGCATATCCATTACTTTGAAATAGCCAGTAAAGAGGAATGTTTTCTCATTAATAACTCTTCTACGGCATTTGAACAGACAACAGTAAGAGGGGAGTTCGCAGTGCACTTTTTTATTTTGATAACATCTTTATGGAGACATTTATTGTACAATAACAATGGGTAAAACTTTTATGTACTTCTATATGTTACCAAATTACTCAACCAGAAACTTAAAATGGGAAATTTCCCTATTTTACGATCTTTTGAATTGCTTTGTTGTGCCGATAATGTAAATGATATTAAGCAGAACAGCGTGTTTTAATTTGAAATAATTTTGCGTTAAGATTTATTTTTCAAATATGCTTCAATAGCTTTTAAAGCAATGGAGAATACAATAGTCGTGAAATTAGATGTCTTAAGGCTTTACTGTTTAAAACTCAGATTGTTTTTTACGTAAAAATCTTTTCAATAAGGTTTTAAAACAATTATTCAAGAAACAGACTTATGAAATACTTTTGTATTTAATTTTTGTAAATGCTGTATGATATTTTAAAAAGAAGGATCGATCTGTTTATAAACTGTATAGATAACATCAGAAATATTTAAATATAATTTTTAAAAATATATCTTACAATAAAATATTTTAAATATATTTCGAGATAATTATTTAAAAAGTAGTAGTTCAAAAATATGTATATAATCGGTTTCTAAAATTTTTTTTGTGATAAAATAATAGTAGAAAATATTTAAAGCAGATGTGCTTTTGAATGGATAATAAGCGTAAATAGAAATTTAAGAAAAATGTGTCTTCATTAAGAAAATGAATTCTAAAAGTTACAAATTTAATAAAAACGAGAATATAATAATTAGAAAGATTGTATTTTTGATATTGTGACTTTAAGCAGAGATTGGAGCGTGGTATGTTTTTATATGCGCCACCACTATTTTCAAAGCATGATCTTCCTGATATCTTACTATTGCATATTTGAAGAAATTATCAGGAAAAATAGTACTTAAGAAATAGTTGTATCAAATATATAAAGAATATATAGGACGCTGTAACAGCTAACATCTGATTTAAAAGCGATGTGATACCTGTTCTAGTCCCCATGTTTTTTCGTACCTCTATTTCCAAGTAGTAATCCTCGCTTTTTTTAATTACAGAAGTTCTGCAATTAAATAAGACAAAAATTATTATTAAGAAATTGGGCACCCAAATTCAAGGAACGTGCGTACTGTGCACAAGCTTTCACCCGTTGCATTAATTGAGCAATATGGTGAATCATTAGAGGCCTTTGTGTCTTTTTAACCTTATATCTACTGACGGTACTCATAAGTACCATTAAAATAATTTGTTATAAAATTCCTTTAATACATCAATTAGTAGTAATGCAGTTTAGAATGAGTTATAGATGCATTACTTTATGTTGTTCCAAAAGCATTATTGGTTGCACAAAACAAAAATATTTTGAAAAAGATGGCCTCTTTTGCCTTTGCATCTTTTCAGCTTTCTTACCGTTGGGGGGGGGGGGGGGGATTTTTCTACTCGGAAATATTTCTATATTTCTATTGTATGTTTCCTAACTCTACAAAATACTAAGAAAAATATTTAAAATAAAAGATTTGGATGAGATTATAAATATTGCACAGAATCCCTATAAATTTAAATTTAATTAATCTTTCTAAATTCTTCAATCCTTCCAGAATCCTCCGAAAATTTATTAAATGATTATGTAAATCTTCTAATGCAGTTTCAAAAATTCATGGAAAATGCTTCTGAAGATAAAATTTTCTTGAATTAATAATTCAGTACATAAAGGGTTAATCTGGTAAAAAGATTAATGTACTATACTAGCAGTGATAAATTTTTCTTTTATTTTTGGCAAGTCTAATAAAACTGTATACACGCTATATTTCTATAGATCATTTCGAGCAATTATTTTCATTTTTTATGAACATGCGAGTATGTTTTAATTCCACAAGTTCCCAATGTATTTTGAAGCATTATTATGCTGCGCCACCAACATTTGAAAAATATTGGCAGGGCCCAAACATTTTTCGGGTAAATTGCTTCAACTGATAAAATTTTAAAACATACATTTGTGATTTCATTAAATTATATTTGCATGAGTAAAGATGAAATTTTTATTGATATCGCATTAAATAGGCACATCTACGTTTGATTAAACGCTGAAATCGTTTGATCATAATTGATCAAACGATTTTATGTCCTATGGCACAATTTTTGTTTCAAATGTCCGTGGAATTCGATGAGAGAAGCTAACTTTCAAGAGTGTGTGTTGCTAGAAATATCGATTTTTGGGGTACTTCCGGGTTTGATCAAACGCTGGAAACGGTTGATCAAATTCTGATCTAACGATTTCTGAGAAGTATCGCTAGTGCTTTTTAGTTTGCGCATTATTAAATATCTTAAGTAACAATATGCAAGAAGTTTCTCTCTTGGGAGAAATTTAATTGTACGTACGCTAAAGACATTTTAATTGATCTGACTAGTCTTTACTGCTTTTCTTATTGTTTTTCCATTGAACGTCAACAGAAAGAAATTTTTCTTGAGAAAAATAAAAAAAAGTGATAAAATAAAATAAAATAAATAATGAAATAAAATAATAGAAATTGGGTGGTCTGGGAGAGTAAATCATTTGGTGGGCTCGAGCCCCGTCGCCCCATGTAAGTTGTTGCCATAAGAGCCCACTGTTATTATGAAATTTGAATATGCATGATATTTCATATCAAAATTGCAAACAAAATTATAATTTAACAAGAAAGAAAAATCATGCGTACGGCATAGATTATGAAACACTTTCTAACACTCCCTGAAAGCTTTAACAAAACTTCGTGATTTAGGGAAATAAGGTAAATAAGATAGCTAAGTAAACATTTAAAAAATTGATTTCTGCAGTTACCGTTAGTAGCCATATGTGTATTCCAATTCTTTTGAACAGTCCTGTATTTTATCTGTATGTTGATATATATACTATATAATGGGGAAATTTAGTTTAGCAAGAAAACGCATAACAGGTTGAAATTTCTCATTCAGTAATTTATACTAATAATTGGAAATATAATTGAATACTTTTGTAAAGCCCTGTAGTTTACCTAGTACCTTTATCACGCTCCGATTTAGCTAAAATTTTATTCAAACTAAAACTCTCTTAAGGTGGTGGTAGGATACCTTTAAACCTACAAAATTTTCGAAAAATTTTTAATAAATATTTTGATTCCGTAATCATTTCTGAAAAATATGCAAAAAATCGCATTAAAAAATTCCCATTTGTTTACTAATTATGGAAGTTTTATTAAGACTACATATTAAGACTACATAGGATAATTAAACTTTGGATTGCGTTTATTCAAAACGATGAATTTTGATACTGCGCGCAGTATTACTAAAAAACTATGCATGGCAATCAAAAAAACTTTTCACCACATATTCATTACTGTATTATCTACAACTTAAAACAACAAAAAAAAAAGGGTAAGATTTTATTTTATTTTTTGTTTTTTACTTTGAAAAAATTTTTAAAAAGTGAAAATTTTTAATTTTTTGTTAATTTTTAAATTTAGTCAGTATTTTTTACAAATATTCTGGTTTTAGTATAAAGGTAACAGTATTATGAATTTATTTTCACCAAAATTTCTTCTTTATATGCATATTTTCAGATTTTATCATGCGCGCAACATTTTTTTTCTCTGATTATCATACATTTTTAAACTTATCATTTCAATATTTACTTATGAATTTATAAGTATGTATGTATTTTTAAATATAAATATAAATATGAGCTTTACATTTAAATGAAGTTTGATTTTTATTTGTGACTTATTACACAAGTTTAGAAGCTTGGAACATAGTGGTATTTTTTCTTTTTTCGACTTGTTCAAAGGTATCCTACCCCCATAAACTACTAAAATCACATTTCCAGAAATTATCATCCAATTCTTTGAGTGATCCTGTATATCATTTTATTAATATTCTACAAACATTTCTTAATAAACTAAATGCAGTTCAGCGTAAAAATGTATAACTCATTGAAAAACCACCTTTAAGCAATTTGCGCTCATATCCAGTAATCCTTACGAATTCTTTTGTATAGCCCTGTATATAAATTATAGCATTCATACACACCATATAGTATGCATAAATATAGGGAAACATAAAAGCCTATATCATAATTCAAAAATGCATTTCCAGCAATCACCTGTAATGTACAGTACTTCTGATACAATATAGTATCTGAAATCTTTTGTGTGTCCCTGTAAATGCTATGCACTTCGTATTATACATGAAATAACTTATAGTAAACCTCGGTGACGTTTATCAATTTCATTATATATGAAATAGTTTAACATATTTAAATTACGTCGCAAATAATACACCCCCCCCCCTCCCCATATCATTATGTAACGGAATTCTTTTGTGTGGCCCTGTAAATGAATAATAACTATACTTTGCCCCGAATATTCTACAGAATGCATATTTTAGTGCACTTTATAAATGCATATAAATTTTGCTATGTTTGGATGCGTGTAAAATCATTAAAAATCATTTGAAACGATTTTTTTTCCATTGGCCGTGATGTAACGGAATACTTTTGACTGTCCCTGTAGATGAACTAAACATGCTACAATCTTCATTTGAAATAGAGGTCGTACTATGGTAGAGGTCACTAACATCCAAAAATTTCAGAACGATCCGAGTATATTTACGAGAGTCAGAGCGCGTACAGACGGCCAGACGCCAATACAAACGGAAGTCATAAACACTTTTCAACTTTGTTGGAAAGTGTTAAAAATTACCTTCATTAAAGTACATGGATCTTGCGTACATTCCTTGCAATAGCCAAGGGGTCTGCCACCATTATTTATGATTGAGAACTTCCGTTTAATCGCAGACGCAGATTTTGTAATGCATTTCTGCCATTAAATAAGCCGAAATATCCTATGCAAATTCGTAGCAAATGTACGCATCCTCAGTATATGTATTTAAAAACGTAATTAAGCATAAAATCACCGAATATTGCTGTTATCTGTTTAATTATTTATATTTCTTGCTATATATTTTTATTCATGTTACATAAAACTCTGCTTTGATTAGAATTATCTTCGATTACACATCACTACCGCAGATAAAAAAAAATGTAAAAGATATAACTATTTCCAAATTTAGAACTTTATATTTAGTCTCTTTTTTCGGATGTAATAAGAATGAATTACGCAAACGTATATGTCAAAAGCTAATTATTTATGATATGCGATATGTAAGAAGCCCAAAAATACTACTTGAATCCATAATCCAATGCTCAATCCATACGTACAAAAGAGGGCATGCCTGACTCGTTTACACAAAAATTAGTTTTGTGTTTAATATTAAAGAACATCTATTTAAATATAATAGTTTTATGTTTATTCAATATCTATCTATCATAATTACAGGTGTTTCAATTTTGTAGATTATCATTTTTATACATAAAAATATATTACTTTTTTTTGAGTGTATGAATCTAGCAACATATGGAAATTCTCAGACATGAAGCTGATGTTTCAGAAAGGTCGATGCTACTACACTGGTGTCCAAAATTAAGGACCAGTCACAAAATGCTAATTTTGAAGTAAGCGAATACTCAAAAGGAAGTAATATAATCCAAATAATTACTATCCTTACAGCACAGCTAGCCCATATAGCATCTCATTCATGTCACACATGGTCACAAGTGTCACAGTCACTACGGTGAAACAAAAAATAGGAAATTACACACGTCTCATTATGAGTCTCAAATGATCGCTATATGTGACACCACTGAGACGTCCATGTGACTGCTGCTTTGTGACGAGTTACCAGTTGACTTTACAGTGTAGTTACATTGTGACTCTCATGTGACTGTCATTTTTAGACTCAATTTCAAAGTCATCATGAACGTTGCTTAATGATAAGTCACCAAATAATATCACATTATTGTCACATGGTGACTTTTCACAAAAGAGCACAATGGTGACTTCACAGTAGTCTCTCTGTCACCTGAAAGTCATCATGTGACTTTAATGTGGCATTATTTGATAACTTATCACAATGCAGCGTTCACGATGAGTTTGAAGTTGAGTCTACAGATGCTAGTCACATGACAGTCACAATGTAACTACATTGTAAAGTCACATCGTGTGACTCGTCACAAAGCAGCAGTCACAGTGACGTCACATTGGAGTTACATATAGTGATCATTTGAGACTCATAATGAGATGTATGGAATTTCCTATTTTTTTGCTTCTCCGTAGTGACTGTGACTCTTGTGACCCTGTGTGACATGAAGGAGATGTTATATGGGCTAGGTGTACTGTAAAGATAGTAATTATTCGAATTATATTATTTCCTTTTGAGTATTCGCGTACTTGAAAATTAGCATTTTGTGACTGGTCCTTAATTTTGAACACCAGTGTATATTGAGATACATAACTGTTAGATAAACAAAAAAAATACCTAATTTAAAAATTTAGACCATAAACATCTTAAGGATATAAAATCCCTCAGGACTCATAAAGATTCAAAATTTTCGAAATTTTTATTCTTTAAGATGTTAATCTTCTATGTTTTCTGAACATTTTGATATAACTGTTTCCTTGAAATTTCCATTAGAACAGAAGTTGTGGCTTTTAGAATTATACCCGCTGAATGGTTGAAGCGGCGTTTCCGAAACTTTGCAATCATTTTTTTCCAAATGACGTTTTTGGGTATAACGCGCACGATATCTCAAAAACTTCTGAATATTTTTTCATGAATTTTTCAAAATATGCGTTTTATGCCAGTCTGTATAAACAGAAAACCTAAAATTTCATTTTTATTGTTCAAAAGAATATGTTTTTAGGTGATTATAATGTTGAAAATTTCAAAATTTTGTATTAGCTAAATACAACTTTGCATTAAAAATATAAAAATGCTTTAAATATAAATTTATTTATGTTCAGGGTAATTATTACAATTCGAATTATAATTAGGCACCAAAAATTTCATTCTAGTTGCAAAATTCATTTTGTAATCCTGCGCGTAAGCTGAGATACCAATTTTCGGCTCGACAAATGCCTGACAATTTGGAGCCCTCTATAAATATTAATTCTGCATCTTACAATATTTTAAATACATGAAAGAAAAGAACATACTTACATCTTTCATCTCAATTAAAATTATGTCTTTAAACCATATACATTTTAAGATATTAAATGTTAAAAATGGTCATTTTTATTCTTTTTTTTTCCAATTTTAAGTTCGATATTTTTCATGTCAGTCTTTATAAACTGAATCTAAAATTTCATTTTTATTGTTACAAAAAATATTTTTTTAAATGATTATAGTGTTGAAATTTTCAAAAGTTTGTATTAGCTAAATGCAACTTTGTATTAAAAATATAAAAATGCTTTAAATACAAATTTATTTAGATTCAGGTAATTATTACAATCTGAATTATAATTAGACACAAAAAATTTCATTCGTGTTGAAAAATTCGTTTTGTAATCCTGCGCGTAAGCTGTCATACCTAGTATTCAGCTCGACAAACATCTGACAGTTTGGAGCGCTGTATAAATATTAATTCTGCATTTTGCAATTTTTTAAATATATGAAACGGAAGAACATGTTTATATCTTTCATTTCAATAAAAATTGTGTTTTAAAATCAAACACATTTTAAGATATGAAATGTTAAAAATGGTCTGCTTTTTTCATTTTTTCAGATTTTAAGAATCCTGAGACCCCTTAAGCACAAAACTAATTTATGTTTAAAAGTATGAGGAACGCCCCCATGGATTTGTTCTGTTCATGAATCCATGGCACACCCGAAACACATAAAAATTCTTTGACTCAGACATGAGGCTGATGTTTCAGAAAGATCGATATGCTGCTATACTGCGATACGTAAATGTTGGGTAAACATAACAATATTTAACTTAAAAGTTTAGACAATAAACCCATTAATTATAACTTAATTTCTGTGTTAAAGTGTGAGAAACGACCCCGCGGATTTGGCCCTAAATAGCTTAAGCTTTTTTTGTATCTACTTATGTTGTTTTGTAGCTACTTATGTTTCATGTGCTGCGGGTGCACCATGGATTCATGCACTGAAGAAATATATGGGGGAGTTCCTCACACTTTTATACATAAATTAGTTTTGTGCTTAAGGGGTCTCAGGACTCTTATAATTGGAAAAAAGGAAAAAAAAAAGACCATTCTAAACATATAATATCTTAAAATGTATATAATTAAAAACACAATTTTAATTTAGATGAAAAATGTAAGTCTGTTCTTTCCTTTCACGTATTTAAAATATTGAAAGATGCAGAATTAACAGTTCCAAACTGCCAGATATTTGTCCAGCCGAATACTGGTATGACAGCTTACGCGCAGGATTACAAAATTAATTTTGCAATTGGAATGAAATTTTTTGCCACGGGCGACTATTTTTTTTTATTCTAACTGGCACCACTTTCGCAAAGTGTTAACCCTCAGTTTGACAACATTTGCAAGAGAAATATACTTCAAAATTTATAGTAGATAAATACTGCTGCGAACAGAATATAAAAAAAGTCGCTTGTGGCAGCCCTGATTATAAGAGAAATTTAATGTATTTTTATGAACTATGTTTATGTATTCTATGTATTACGTTGTAATGTTAATCTATTTTTTATTTTATTTTACATTAGGTATGTTTTTAATGTGCTGGGTTCCATTTTTCACGTGTAACATATTGGATGCGATTTGTATAAAACTGGAAAATGACACATGGAGACCGGGAGTAACTTTATTTTTACTAACAACGTGGCTTGGATATGTGAACAGCTGCGTCAACCCTGTCATCTACACAATATTTAACCTGGAATTCCGAAAAGCCTTCAAAAAGCTTTTATTGGATTCGTGGCACTGCTGATTGATATTTTGCATGACACTTTCTGTCAATAATTGTTTTAAAAAGACACGTATTATTGTTGTGAAAATAAAGAAATTTTACAAATGTTGTCAGGGAAATTTTGATTATGTCGCTGCTTTCGACACATACTCACACTCATAGCTCTAAATAAAATATTTAAATTATGACACAAATGAATGAAAGCAATTTCTTATCTCTTACAGATACCACTATTTTTCTTTTTCAATTTTACTGATTAATTTGTAATTTTTAGTTTAATTATAGATATTGCTGAAATTGTATTTCATTTGGAGCCTAGTACTATTGCTACAGGCTTCTTTATAGATACTTTTTGTAATTATAATAGCCTTTTACATAATGTTTTGTACATGCGCAGTGTCCTATAACTTATTAGAGCCTTTTATTCATATTTTAATCAAATGGTCTCATAACTGCTCACACTAGTTATGCCCAGTTTCTGTCACAGCAGTAAGGGTAATATATATATGTGTGTGTGTAGGAATAAATAATGGGCACCAGATAATTTTATTAAATTTGTCTATCTACTTTTTCATCTTTTTTTTTATTCAGGGTTCGTACGGGTCCTTGAATTTCCAGAGTAAGAAATTTTTCGATACCAGTATTATCTTATGGGAAATCTCTCCTTAAGTAAGGCAAAATTTCGTCCGTTTAAACTAGATTTATTTTACTATAAAAGATTACTGATATTTGGCCTCGAAAATAACGATACCCTTACGAACCCTGTTAATATTATTCTTTCTTCCATAGGAATGATTATACTTTTGGGGAATTTTTTAATAGGGCCCAACTAGTCATTTTTAAGAATTAATGTACCACTTTTAAACTTACACCTGGAAATTCCTAAATTACTTCTCAGAACATTTGATATTCGAAGATAAATTTTCCCAAAAATTCCCCATATTATGTCAAAATTGGGCTTTAACCCACCAGCCGCGGGAAACGGCTATCTATTTTAGTGTTCCAGTGGGCTACTTTTTTAAAATTCAAATTGCTTGTTTTCCACCACTTTTTTAAAAGCGTACAATTCGGCTTATTCCTGCATTATTTAATCTGTAATTAAATAAAGTGGCTATTTCTACTTTTAAAAAAATTGGTGGGAATCAAACAATCTTAATTTTAAAAAAGTAACCCACTGAAAAGGTCGCCCGCGACTGGAGTGTTAACTGGTGATGGGCGATTCTGAAAAATTTGAGAATCGATTAAAATCGACATCGTATAAAACAGAATCGATCACAATAAGAATGGATTCCCAAATTCTGGAATCGATACTTGAATCGATATTTCGATGTTCACAGATAAGCTCAAAAATAGTCATTTCAAAACGTAGAGAATCAGTAGGGTCGTAACGACTACCTCTCACCCCTCACCCCCATTTATGGGGTCCCTAGACAATGTTAGGGACCCAGAAGTAAGCTACCTTTAAGTCGAATAGTAAGGTTTTTTAACTTTTAAAATTATTATTTTTAAGATGTAATTTTAATAATAATTCATATTATATTTAAATTTATTTTTTAAGAAGGATCTCGGTCAGATTTAAAAAAAAAAGGAAGAAATGATTTTTTTTTCATCCGGAAAAGACGTACTTTCTACTCTTATTTCCTTCAATTAAACAAATGGGGACTTACTTCCTATAAACGTCTTTCGTCTTTAAAATGTGCAGATGAGCGAAATTTTGAAGGCTCTAAATTTATTTAAAATGTTAAATGGTTTTTCAGTCTTTTTAGGGCCTTCTATAAGCGTGGGGGAAATGCAATTATTGCAAATCTTCTTTCAAAATAGCTGTGATGATGTAACTAACCAGTCATCATATGCCACCTACTAATTATCCCCAAATGAATAAGCAAAATTTTCTATTTAATAATATATTAAACTAAAATGTCTTTCCCCTTTTAAAATATATATTCCTTTATCTCATTTATAGTTTATAAATATCTTTCTCTTTAATGTTTATCAAATTTTCAGCTGTTAACAACAAAAAAAAAATTCTCATCCTAGAATCATTAACAGTGGAATAACATACTTTTTTCTGGTTAACAAATAAATAAAAATATATCCTTTGATTATATGGGTTTTTTTTCCAACAGTAATCTAAAACTCTAAACAGTTATTGACTCATTCGCTGACAGTGTCGGACGTGGAACATGAATCTGAAAATATCATGATTTTCTTTCTTTTTTTTTAATAGTGTTCTCGTTCTTATACTAGAACAGAAAAACAGGACTTGTGTGATCATTTTGTTTATGAAAAAACAAAGAAAAAGAAATAGGATAGAGTTATAACAGGCAGATGCCTCAGTTATTTATCGAAACCACGAGAATCTGAAAGATTAATGATTATGAAAGTAGTAATTAAATTGCTTTTAATTAAATAAAAGGCTTTTTAGAAGAGATAAAAAGATAAATACTAAATTTATTTCAGAAATATAAACAGATTTTAGATATTAACGCAGCTTAAAAAAGCATTAACAACACAACATATTTTGATAAATTTTATTTAATATAAATTTGATATATTTTGATAAATTTGCTACTAATAAGTATGTGATCACTTCCTATATTTAAAGAAATATTCTTTTACTTTTTTCATACGAGAGTAAATAAAATTTTACAGTTTAAAAAAGAATAAGCCCGACCCTGAAGGCTGGTATAAAATCGACCTAAAACAAAAGACTTCGGTCATCTGAATGTTAAATTTACAATGGCTTCTTATGCTTTTTATTGCGTTGGTTTTTAGATCCCATGAATTTACTAAAATCTAATTTATAATCATATAAAGCAATAATTTATTTTTCTAAGTTTATGAGTTGTAAAGATTCAAAATCCTTCCCAGGTGAGTGTGATGGTGAAGATCCTGGGTTGCGCCACTCTAGAGAGAAAAAAAATAAAAATAAAAGTGCCCAGTTAAACTGATGGTATTGAGCTCACCGGCTATTCACAGTAATTGTATATTATACTCTTATTTCAAAGAATAATCCTCCTCAAAAAATAAATAAAGGAGGATTAGCCCCCGTTTCCCCCCTTTATACTTACCCAATGAACCTCCAAGTGTAATTAGGGAAACTCCTTAACATAATAAACTGGCATACCAAATTTGAAGCAAATCAGATAATTCTGCATGAAAAAAACATTTCTCTAAATTAAGGGGGGTCTAACCCCCCCTCTTTATACTTAACTAATGAAACTCTAAATCTAATCAGGTAAGGTCCTTATCAGAATGAATGTGGCGCAGCATGTCCCTTAAGGGATTTTGTGCCATTAAACATCATTCAACCAACCAACCAACCTTATCAGAATGAACATAGAAAAAAAAAAATGAAAGTAAATTGGATAATTCTGCATAAAGATCCGTTTGTCTTTGTTAAGAGGAGGGGTCTTGCCCCTTTCCCCTTTTTTATACTTAACCAATAAACCTCCAAATCTAATGAAGGAAACGCCATATCGAAATAAACCGGTATATAAATTTGAAGCAAATCGAATAATTCTGCATGAAAAACCCATTTATCTAAATAAAGGGTGGGGGATTAGCCCTTGCCCCCCTTTTCACTTAATCAATAAACCTCCAAATTTAATCAAGGCACCTCCTTAACATAAAAAACGGTATACCAAATTTGGAGCAAATCGAATAATTCTGTATGAAACCTATTTCTCTAAATTAAGGGGGGGGGGGTTGCCGCCCTTTATTCTTAACTAATTAACCTCTAAATTTAATCAGGGAAGCTCCTTGTATATCAAATTTGAAGCAAATCGAATACTTCTGCATGGAAAACCTATTTATCTAAAAAGGGGGGTAGGCCCCTCCCCCCTTTATAATTATCCAATAAACCTCCAAATATAATCAGGACAGCTTCTTAATATATTAAACGAGTATACCAAATTTGTAGCAAATCGAATAACTCTGCATGAAAAACCCATTTATCTAAATTAAGGGTGGTGTTCTACACTCCCCTCTTTATACTTAACTAATGAACCTCCAAATCATGTCAGCTACTTAACATAATAAACCGGTATACCAATCTCTGAGCAAATCGAATAATTCTGCATGAAAAACCCATTTCCCCCCCAGGGACCATATCTCAAGAGGGACCATACATAAACCCCAGGGATCATATCTCAAGAACTAATGAACGAAATTTCATCAAATTTAATATTCCGTTAGACACTGTCATATGTTGTTCCTGATTAGGGATTCATGCAAATCATATAACAGGTGGTTGCACTGCTATGCTGGTGTTTTCAGCAAATTTAATTCAGACATTTTTCTCCGGGAGGGATTTATGCGGTCTGGAGAGAGACATTCTACAGTTCCGTGGGGATGGGGGGGGGGGGAGGAGGAAGAGAGAGAGAGAGAGACTTTTGTCTATTAAGCAAAAAATCTCAAATCTTCCTGCGGGACATTTCAATGTTCTGGGGAATGTCCTCCCCCTGAATTCAACACTGTTTTTCAGGGTTTACACGATGTTAGCGAGAATATCTCAAGAACTAATGAAGGGAAATACATCAAACTTAATATTCTGTTAGACATTGACATTAGTTGTTCCTGATTAAGTTTTCGTGTAAATCATATAACAGGCTGGCTGCTATACTGCATTTTATACGATATTCGTGATAGCTGTATCTAAAAACTAATGCATGGAATTAATTCAAACTTCATATATTGTTACACTATCACATAAATAGATCCTTATTATGCTTGGATGTATACTGCCCAACAGGTTTCGCTTTTATTCTCTTTGAATTGGGAATTTCTGTTGCAGACATCTAAGAGAGTGTGGGCCGAAATTCAATTATTTGTTTGGAAAATGCATTCTTTTAAAATGCACATATTTCAACGAACCTAAACTTTTTGAATCCTCATGATGCCATGGGTTATAATTTAAATTTGACACTGTGATAGCGAATTTTGAAGTTTTAACATGTTTGATATAGAACAAAGTTTCGGTATTGGCACATCCAACTACTTTACCTACAACTTTTTAAGGAAAATGAAAATGACATTACCTTTAGAGACATCGATTAAAAAATTTACAGAATCGATTAAATCGAGTTGGCTATAGTATCGATTAAATCGATTAAAAAAATCGAAATCGCCCATCACTAAGGTTAACACTGAATATTTCAAAATTGGTTACAATTTCTTTATGGTAAGTTTTTTTCCCCCCCAAAACCTAAACTAAAAGAAGAGATAAGTCCCAATCGAATGGCTGTTTTTGTTTTTCACAGCAACTATTTTGTGATTAAAAAATATTATATAACACATACTTGACAACTGCACCATAAAATATTATAAATAAAGACACAATCTTGCTTAATGGTACACAAAACACGAACTTTAATAAGCTAAAAGTTAACTTCTACGTTTAGAGCTGTTTCTACAGCCGTCTCCATGAAAATATGATGGTAAAGAGGCTCAAAGTTCAGAGACGAAAGCTTCCTGTGCAAGATATAATTAGTCGAAACTTGACCAATGATTTGAATACAAAAATGTAGTGTTGTCTTAAATCGATCTTTGGTTCATTTGATATCTGTTCATTAATAATTATTTATTTTCACTAGATGGCAACACTACATTTTTTTATTCAAATCATTGGTCAAGTTTCGACTAATTATCTCTTGCAGAGGAAGTTTTCGTCTCTGAACTTTGAGCCTTTTTACCATCATATTTTCTTGAAGACGGCTGTAGAAACAGCTCGAAACGCAGAAGTTAACTTTTAGCTTATTAAAGTTCGTGTTTTGTGTACCATTAAGTAAGATTGTGTCTTTATTTAATAAAAAATATTATGTTTCCTGTCTCTCTCTCACACACACACTTTTGTTTTTGTTTGTTTTGTTTCTCGGACCATATCATGTCTCAAATCTAAATTGAACATAAAAACGTATTATACTGTATAATTTTATCTTCATCATGATTACTGTTATTGATTTTGATAAAATTATTTACATTTATCGTCTGTGATTGTATTTATTTATTGAGAAGTCAACTTTAACACTTACAATTTATGCAGTGCATAGAGCAATAGAAATACAGTAAAACTTCTTTTAAAGGCCACCTCTATTAAGGGCCAATTTTTTTAGGAACGAAAACTATTCCTATAGACATAATGTTAAATAAACTCCTATTAGGGGCCGCATCTAACTCTCATAAAGGCCATTTTTTCACATGTGCCTTAAATCATAAACAGGTGTATTTAATCCTTGAATCAAAAGATAAGAGTTCAGCAAACAACTGCACTTGCAACAAAGTAGCAAGAGCAGATGGGGAGGGTTTAGTAACACAACGAAGGACCACAAACTTTTCTACAAGTGAGACAAACAGGTGTTCCTCACACTTTGTTTGACCTTTCAACTTTTAGTGGTTGGGTTGGAGGGGAAACTTGACCCTTATTTGTGTGAACACAATGGATAACAGGTTATCTAGAAAAGCTGATTTCACATTTACTAAAACTGTGAATGCATACTGAAGGACAATTTTTACACCTGTCAGGAATAGCTAACAGATATAAATAAACGGTACTTCTTAGTTATCCTGTCGACCAAATTGTAAGATTAAATGCCAATAATGGTTGCCATTAATTAATTAATTGTAAGATTAAATGCCAATAATGGCCAATAAAATCATTAATTCGACGTTTTATTTGTATCTTTATTAATGTTTTACTAATTTATTTGTTCTTTCGTTATTTAAAATAAAAATTATGTCAATGTGTATAATTTGGCGAGTGATTTGGCGATTTATATAATTTGGCGAAATTGGTCGACGGGATAACTAAGAAGTACCAAATAAACAAATATCTGAGTCTAAGTCATTAATAAATGATGCAAATTGAAGTATAATTTGTTCCGTAAAGTAAAAGAATTGTTAGAAACAAAAATTATTTGCAAAAAATTATGAAAAGTAAGCAAATTTCAATAGAAATATTTTTTAGTCATGTATAGAGTTTGAAAATGTTAATAAACAGTTTTTACACCTATAAAGGTTTTGATTTCCTTATTTTATTTAGGTTTTTTTCTCACACCTATTCAAGGGTCACCCCTTATAAGGGCCAGTTTTCTATGGAACGCCAGGTGGCCCTTACAGAGAGGTTTCACTGTATTAAGATGTACAGTCATAAAACAAAACAGCAAATATCCCCTACTAACTCTGCAACAATTTATCGTAGAAGAAAGTTACTGGTACCAAACGATTGGAAATAAAGTCTACTTTTAAATGATGCATATAAAATTTGCTGAGGGGTCTATCTAGATATCAAAACAAACACAAACTTCGTTTGTTTGAATAAGGGTTGCCCGTTCGGCCTCCAATTTTTATCCGAAATTTCAAATTGATATCAGAAATTTCGGAAGAAGTATTTTTACTTTATATGCAGTGTTGCCAGAAAGTCGAAAGTCAATTTCCCCAAAAGCTCTGAAAACTTCTCCAAATCAGCGGTTTTTTCCGAAAAAACCCCCAACATAGTTTTTACTAAAATAAATGATTTTTTATTTTTCAATTTTCCACTATAAAAAATATTTAGCTAATTTAAGATCAAAATTTTCCCCTAAATCAAGCCTTTTTTTTGAAAAAATTCCCCATTTACAAAAAATAAACATTTAAATTTTTACATTTAATTAGTTATTGTAATATTTTCCATCTGCGCAATCTACTGAGCATAGTTTCTGAATATTAAGCAACTCAGGATTAGAGACTTTTATAGTGCGATGTTAGCCATGATGTTTTGTTTGGAAACTGACTCCAAACAAACGGTTGCTGTGTTTCATTTCTTATTCAATATAGATGGAGAGATTCGACGCAGATCAGGTGTTCCCAGATGATTAAAATTTATCATTACGTCAAATAATGAAAAAAAATCCCCAAGTTCTCCCACAAAAATGTTGATTGTTCCCCAAATAATTCCCCTGAAGATTTAAAATTCCCAATCTGGCAACACCGTTTATACGATCCTTAAATGTATCTCATTAAAGATTAAACAAAGCATAAAATACCATTCTTTATTTCTGGTATGGACTTGGAATTTGTGAATAAAAGAGGAGGCCAAACTGGCAATCCTGGTTTCAACAGCAATACACAAGTTTGACACAATAAATAAATTTCACACCCTTCAAATAACCTAAATACAAATTTTAAAGGAATTCGTACGATTAGTTTCAGAGAAATTAATTACTTTAAAATGAGCATATTTTAGTGACTGTATCCAAATTGAAGTTCGGCATTCGATTTTTGAAATGATACAGAATGACCAAGTCACTTCTATTACAGTATTATGTCTTGCCAATATGACCGCTTCACTTATTTGATATGTTTCGAAAGTTGCCAGCCCAAATCTTTCAATAAAATGCGTGAAATATATATATATATTTCCATGTTTTCAAATATAAATTTCATAATTCATATTATAACATTTTTAAAACTTCAAATTTAATGTATTTATGTTTGGGTTTTTTAGTATCATAATCACACAAAAAATAGTCACATTAACACTATAATTTCAGGAGGTATTAATAAAAATATGAAAATGTAATTTAATACTAAAAGCTCTATATTTTGAATGTTTATAATAAAAAAACTTATCTTTCAAGTGACATCTATTATCTAAATTATAATAACATAACTTTATCTACAGGAAAGTAATTCATAAACATTTTATATAATAAAGGAACTCATTAGTCATTACTACTGTTAAATGTAACTTTTAAATTTATTTTTGAATTTAGAAAATTTATCTAAATTATAATAACATAATTTTATCTACAGTAAAGTAATTCATAAACATTTTATATAATATAGGAACTCATTAGTCATTACTACTGTTAAATATAATTTTTAAATTTATTTTTGAATTTAGAAAATTTATCTAAATTATAATAACATAACTTTATCTACAGTAAAGTAATTCATAAACATTTTATATAATAAAGGAACTCATTAGTCATTACTACTGTTAAATGTAACTTTTAAATTTATTTTTAAATTTAAAAAAATTATTTCAGCACAAAAAAATAAGGAATAGCCTTTTATCTTTTTATTATTAGATACAGTCGGATCCGGTTAAGACGGTCACGGTTACTACGAGATTCCGTTTAATACGTAGGTTTTTTTTCTGGTCCTTTGAATATCGATCTTAAGGGGGCAGTTCACGTTCATGGTTAAAAAAAAAAAATAAAATTTCACAAATTTCAGAATGGATACCTTCAAAAGTTACAAATCCATTGCAAAAAGAATTTTACAAAAATACCAATTAGAACAGAATTTATGGCTAAAAATATCTTGCATAAAAGAATTTGCTGTAATGTTATTAGCCAACTTTGAAGCCATTTTTCAAAAAAATGATTTTGCGGTATTGCGTGCATTCTCATTTAAAAACTAATTATCACAGAACTTTGAAATTAGGTAATATTCTTAGTTTGCATGTTTTAGTTTATACTGAACCTCAATTTAGTCTGAATTTTGTCACAGAAAATTGTGGATTGAAAAAATAATTATACGTTTTTTGGTGAAATTTAGTGAATATAATTAGAAAGGCCATTAATTATGCTAAAGAATTTCTTCATAGCTCAAGCTTTTTCATACCTCATGAAAAATTAAGAATCTGACTGTTTAGAATCACTTGACAAATGACTAAAAAAATTGTAGACAAGTGAAAAAAAACAACAACAACAACAAAAAAACAAACAAACAGAAAACCATTATGAAAAAATTAAAACATTAAACTCATATGCAGTTTCAAACAGCTCTATAATTCCAATTACATTCATTTCAATTAATAATTATTCCTAGACATGAAAGATTGAAAATTTTCTGTGTGGCGTTGTGTAGGTATTAGACAAGCAACGCATTTAAAAAACGCATTTCTGCATTTAAAAAATTACGCTTAAGGTAGACATCGCAAAACATTGTTTAAACATACGACATTACGTTATAACCGTCAATGGTACATGCATTTTATCCGTTTATTCACGTCAGGAATGAACTGTACATTTTATTTTCAACTACAAGTGAAAAGTTCCATCATTTAATTAAAAATAAAAATAAATTGTCTCATACATAGTATATTATCAACTATATACTTAACATTAAAAATTAAATTTTCAATCAATTTTTCAAAAATAAAATCTTAAAATTTCTTATGAACGACAATTAACTTCGTTTTTTAGTTTAAAAATTTATAGTTTATTTAAGTTTTTCCTAAAATTTTAAATTTCTTACATTTTAAACTATTTTTACTTTTGTACTGGATAAAAACGGAAAAATTCACGCTAGGTTTTCAGAAAACCGAAAACGAAAAAAAAAATGTTAAACTTCTATCTTACAAAAACATACGATTTTCAGTTTTCTGTAAAGTGTGTATTTACAAAAATCAATGGAAAATGGGTATAAAAATTCTTATGGACTTTTTAACTTCTTTCCTTTAACTAACAAAATTTTACAACATTCAAGGCACGTTATTCTTTCTCAAGTACTCAAACGTCTTCCAAATTATTTTTATTCTTATACTGTTTAAAAACGTTAAAATTCCTCCGAAGATTATAAAGAAAATGCAACCAAACTAAAATGAAGTGTTCAGTTAAGCTTCCATCTCAAAAAACTGCAATTTAAAAAAAAATTATGTATAATTTTTTTTGTTACAAATATCAATACTATACGTACATACTCCAAAACACAAATAGCAATGCTCGAAATGGAATACTCCAAAAAAAGATACATGCAGTACTCAACACAAAACAAAATATGTCCAGAAGAAAAAGAATAGAGAAAGAATGTAATAAAAAAATAAGATTTTATTTGTAAAATGTTTTGCTTTAAATATGAAGATAAAATCAAAGATGTTTCGATTCACTGCATTTAAAAAGGAAAAAAAAATATAAAGAATAAAAGAATAGCATTATTTTTTTCTTAACTGAAAAAAAAACTATGTTATAGTTTATTTTATGTATTATGTGTATTTTATAAGGAAAAATTAAATTGGATTTTTTTATGTAACATATCTGGCACAATTTTTGTGGCTTCACCTTCGAAACATAAAGAACGAATAGAGGTCTATGATAGAGATTTATGAATAGAGCTCAAGATGAAGTCAGTTTTTTGGTAACCTATTGAAATGTAGCATTTGAAAACATGATTTTTTTTCGACTTTTAGATTCTCTCTATTTCTTTTTGTTTTGATGCCAACTTCATGTTCGTTTAAAATTTTAGATTTGAAAAGTGGCTTTATTTCCCATTTATTATTGTTTTTTATAGACAGGATATTTTAACTTTTGCATGCTACATATAATCCATTTACCTTTCTTATCAAAAGTGTTACATTCAGATATGTATATATAAATGAAATAAACTTAAGATAAATCTGATATCTTTTTAAAAGAAAACAATCCAATATTTTCGTCACAATATTTTATATGAAATATTCGTTTTCTAAGTCTTCTTTAAAAGTTTAAGTGTCAGGAAAAATTGGCTTACATTACCATTATATATAGTACTAAATTTTGTTCCATAAAAACATGAAATGGATTTTCCTTAATTTTAGAAGAAAAAAGGAAGATTATATCGGGTAAGGTGGTGCAGGAGTGCGCGCTTTATTTATTTCACCAAACAACAATAAATAATTTAACCCTTTCAGAGCAAGGTACTTGTAAAATGTTCAAATAATTGACTGACACCAGTATTTAGAAGACAATTTATGTGTAAACAAGTAAAAGTAAAATTTCGCGTACTTAATAAAGATGAAATTTTCATTATAAAATTCCGGTGCCAATGTGGCAATTAGAGATTAAAATTATGTGATGCCGTGATGGCATCACCGCCCTTCGAGGGGTTAACCCTTAATTGCATAGTGATGTAAATTTCCATCATCATTTTATTTAATTTTTAATACATAAATTAAGTTCTTATAATCACTATATTTATATAGAAATATTAATCCTCTGAAATTTACAAAAATATACTACTATATAAAGTTAAAAATGTATCTTAAGATTTCTGGTGTCTAATCCTTAATATAAAAATAGAAAACACAATTCTAAAAGAATAATTCATGCAATTAGGGTTTAAGCGATGATGTTATACAGGGTGGTTATAATTAAACCTCCCCTATAAAGAGAATCCTACAGCTTAAACGGGTGAACGAAATGCAACGAAATTTGGTATATAGACTATATACAAGATGCGCTCACTGAATTTCGAAAAAAAAATTATTTTCGAAAATGTCCACCAGAGGACGCTTTTTCCGTAAAAAAAAAACATTAAATTTAACACAATAAACGGCCAAAACAGAATCCTGAAACAATATTAAAATTAATTGACTACATTCAGATCATCTTGTCTTCGAAGCACATTAAGTAAAAGTAAGGAAAAAATAACAGTACGCTGTCTGAGAAAAAAAAAAGTTCAGTTTGCAGAAACTAGAACAGATTAGGACGAAATTGCACAAGAGGAGCAGTTGTTAATCGTGTCCAGGACGATGTTGGGAAAGATGCTCCATGTGACCACCCTCATTCACCTGAAAAATTTCAAGTCGATGGACGGTGTCTTCAACAGCAGATCGTAACTGATCAATTGTGATGCTTCGCACATGAAGCGTTAAAGAGTTCTTTAAATCATTCAACGTCGCAACACCTCTACAATACACCAGGGTTTGTAAGTGCCCCCAATAACCAGAAATCGAACGGATTTATATCCAGCGAACGCGGTGGCCATGGATTACGAAAGAAGCGACTGATAACACGTTCGTATGTGAAGTGTTGGAGCAATAGCGCCTTCACGGGTTCATGGATATGCGGAGGCGTACCATCCTGCATCAAAATGGTCGATGTAAGGACCCGCCTTTGCTGTAGTTGTGTCACAGCAAACGTCTGCAGCGTGTCATGGTACTGACGTCCCGTAACGGAACATGTGACAGAACAACTTGCAGTTATTTCCTCAAAAACGAATGGCCGAAGGATGTATGTCGCCGTGAATCCACACCAGACAGTCACTTTTGGAGAATGTAGGGGAATTTCAGTTTGCATTTGTGGATTTTCCTGAGCCCAAATGCGGCAATTGTGTGTGTTGACTGTCCCAGTGAGGTAGAAATGAGCCTCCTCGCTCCACAGAATATTCCAAGGCCATGACTTATGAACAGTCATTCTGTTGAGAAAACTGACTGCGAATGAGAGACGTTGTGGCTTCTCCCTACCCAACAGCTCTTGTGTAAGGTGGCTCTTGAATGGGAAGTAGTGCATTATGTTTCTGAGCGCTTTTCGGACGGTGCTGTAAGAAGATCCTGTCTGTCGAGAAACTGCACGTGCGCTACTGCACCCAAACTCTCATATTTGTGACTGTGCGGCAACAGTTGTTTTGACAGCATCAACAAGTACCAGTGTGACAGGTTCACGGCTTCCAGGTTGAACTCCTGATTTCTCCGTCTCTTCAAATCTCTTAATCATGGCACAGATACATTTAGAAGACACTGGTCCATGCCTTAGGTTCTTTATACGACGAAATTCACGAACTGCAGCAGAAGCATTCCCCTTGTTTTCGTAAAACAGCTTCACCAATAACGCACGTTCAACTAAAGATACCGTCATCATTACTGCCGGAAACATCGACATAAAACATGACAACGTATGCAAACGTTTTATCCCTAACCTCAGGGGGGTCGTACTTGTCCAGAAATTTCATGACCAGGAAATTGTTCGGTACCAGTATTTTCTTATAAAAAATCTCTTCTTAAATAAGACAAAAGTTCGCCCGTTTAACCTAGATTCATTTTTCTATAAAAAAAATACTGATAACTGTCCTGAAAAATTCCCTGAAGCAGACGAATCCTGCTAACCTGTTTTGCATAAAGCTTCCTCTTCTTCGCAAGCATGCAAGTCTCGATATTTTTTCCCCAAGAACTGAGAGCTTTTCTCGGTTTTACATTTTATTACTCATAATTCTTGTTCTGGATTGTTAATATTCTTTCTGTATTCCGTTTTGGTTATTTATTGTGTTAAATTTAATGTTTTTCCCGAAAAGGCGCCCGCTAAGGGACATTTTGGAACTAATTTTTTTTCGAAATTCCGTGCGCATCTGGTGTATAGTCTATATACCAAATTTCATTGCATTCCGTTTACCCGTTTGCGCTGTAGGATGATGTCTATATGGGAAGTTTAATTATAACCATCCTGTACTTTATTTAAACTTTAGATTATTAAGCTAACAAAAAATATCATTAATGAACTTATAAGAAACAATTACAGTATTATATGAAAAATAGTAACTTCCTAAATGCGAAATCTTGTACAACCAATGAGGACAAGAGTGCACAGTCAAGTGTATAAGAGTACACAATAATAAAAGGAAGGGCTTCAGTTACAAACATCACATTTGTAGTGACCACGACATGCGTAGTTGGGCTTTCTCCGTGCCACCAGTCTCTATAATAATTGCACTCGATGCAATCCTCTACAATTGGTTCTCTATGGGTTTCTGAGCAGCATGGACATATATGTTTTTTCTTGGGTGCAGTTTTAGGCTTCATGGGTCTACTCATTTTTTTTGGTAAAGGTTTTTGACTTTTTTTCCGCAGCGTCATCTTCAAGCAGCCTTTTGTGTGGTGAACAGTTTAAAATTCCGTACTTCTCTTACTATAGTATCGCAGCACAAATGACTATGGATACGGTGACAGTTCTCTAAATTTGACTATGGAATGGAAGTCGAAGCTATGCCTTGAGAAACCGAAGTTGGGTTAATTTCATATTGAGCGTGTGTCTTTTATTTTACATCGCTAATTTGCCTTTTCTGAAACATCATTTTTTGTTGAAAGCAATGCTCTTTACGCCTCATTTTCAGTGATCTGTGGTTCTATTGACATATGTGGTTCAGCAGAAGGTAATGGTCTTTCAGCAAAGCTGCTTGAAAAAAGGCAGTATAAAAAGAAGTTATTTCTGAAAGTCCCGTTTTTATAATAATTATGTAACTTTTGACAACAATACTTTCAGTCAGATCTGTGGAATTGGGAAGGCGATAAATTATTCTAGTACTGCTGCTAATTTATTTTTATTTTACTATGAATATAAATAAACAATACAATATAATAAATCTTTAAAAGTGTTAAGGCATATTGATGATATTTTGATTTTTACTTTAAACTTTATTAATAAATATGACATCATATATCCGAAATATTTAAAGCTGAATAGGGCGAAGATATAAGATATTATTAAATTGATTTAGTTTTATATTAAGATTTTTAACTACCTGGGTCTGATATACTCATATGCATTATAAATAGTTTAATCAAGGAAAACCAATCGACAAATTAAAATCAAAACACAATAGAATCCCGCTAAACCGATATTGCGGTTAATCCGAACCGATTTTATTATCGAAAATTGTACTTAAACAGATTAACTAATAAGATTGACTTACGAAATTTTCCAGATTACAGGATGAATGTTGGGATAAACGTGTAGAAGTTAGAATTAAACAAAAACTGTTAGTAAAACATGCTTTTTATTCTTTAAAGAGCTTGGATAGAATAAAAAAAATACTCAATAATGTAAAAGTACAACATATGTACATGAATATAAAATGAAAACATGCACTGTAAGTCTACTCGTAGAAGCCATCTTAAAAAAAACTCTAATAAGTAAACTCCCGACTATCCGGTAATGTAACGGAATGGTAGGCCGGATAACAAAAAAGACGGATAGACCGGAGTTCTAGAAATATTTACTCACTTTTCGCCCTCTTCCCGTCATGATATTAAAACCAAATGTTACACATTTTAAGATAAATTTTATATATACAGTACATACAGTTTCAAAATAAGAAAAACATTAACGTAAAACGTAAGCCTAATTCGTAAAAAAAAAGAAGTAAATCTTAATTTACTGTTTATTATTAAATGATTGCACAAATATGAAAAGTTACGTAAAAGATAAAAGAGTCAAAACCTACAGATTTTAATGTTTGAAAAAGTCCTTGGTAGATGACTGCTTCTCCCTGTTATCCCTCTTCCGCGACGCAATGTCCCTTCAATTATGCAAGCAGATAAGCCATGATATCAGCTGGCATAGCTTCATCCTGCTGACTAATGTAATGCAGTGCTGCCTCAATCGTCTTGAACACTTCCGAATGTGGGATGACATTTTTTCTGCCATACTCCTCTTCTTTTCCTTCTGTTACTTCACCACTTTCCTCTCTGTTACTTCTCTGTGTCACCATTTCAACAATATGGTTTTCAGTTAATCCATTAACTTCGTCGTTTGCCATACATTCAGGATTGTCCTCTGAATTGCCATCGTCAGAGCCCGGTTTATTTCTCAGCAGCGAAAGAAGTTTATCGTTCTCATCGTCCACTCCAGTTTCCCATATGGGGTTTATGTCCAACTTTATGGTCCAAAAGACTGTTCCAAGTCCTTTCAATCACTATGTTTGGAAATTCTTCCCATTCTTCTACCATCCAACTTATGACATCAAGCATATCAGTCTTTTTCAGCGTGTTTACGTAGTCTTCATTCTTATCAATCGCTGATATCAACGAACGGGGAAGACGTCGGCTATACTTTTTCTTTTCATTTCAAGAGTCACATTGGGTGGTAAAAATACACTTTTACATAGCTGCCAAATTTTACGCTTTTTTTAATACCACTAAAATTTAAAAGAAGTTTTTGACTGTTTGAATCGCAGAGTTCGCCGATTAAGTATGGAAAATTTTACTATTAAATTTTAGTGGTAAGAAAAAAGCGCAAAAGTTGGCAGCTATGCCTTTAATGTCTCCATCTGCGATTTCATCAATGGACGGATGCAAAGATGCTTTGTCAAGAATTAGAGGAGCTTCTCTCGGCAAATTGTTGTGTTTCAAATGTTTTCTACAGTCGGTACTGTCTCGGCCGCTTGCAACATTCCTCATTTTTTTACTAGGTCGGATAGCACGGAGGGCCGGATAGTCGGACGCTTACTGAGTTTTTTTGCCCGTCACGATAAAATTATTTTCTAAAATGCAAAAAGTATTTAATTCAGATGATAAAAATTTACTTTTACTTTCAACAGTTTGATTTCGCAAAATTATGTACAAAAATATTTTTTCTGCTCTCTTCGTAGACGTGGTGACTGAGCTATTTATAGATTAGCGATTTTGAACCGTTTGCAATGGTTTGTTACGTAATTCCTCATTCTGAACTTACATTGGATTATTCTGAACATCAGGTGTGATTAAACAAGGAATACTATTTTTTTCCCCGAAAGTCATGCCGGATTATCCAGCATGCCATACCTTATGATGCAGGATTAGAGGATGTTTACTGTACTATTGAGTACTTATAACTTACATTTTTTTTGAGCATGTATCTTTTTCTTTCCTATTTTTATAGGAATTTTAAATCCGAACAGGCATCGGTGCCAATTAGTTCGGATTAGCAGGGTTCTACTTCAGAATGGTTAAAGGTAACAATTTAGCGCTTTCTTCGCTAGTTTTCCTCGCTACAGAAACATTCCATCTTATCCCAGCTCTGTTTCTGTTTACTTTGCTTTGAGCATAGGACCCTATTACCGCAGGAGCCAGCTTCTGTCTTTATTTTAGTAAAGGCACTTTCGGCTTAATAAAACGCAATTTTCTTAACACTTTCATCGCGACAATGGCGCGCCTTTGTCCCACCCTCTGCGCTAAGAACCAGAGCCGCTCCCCGCAGCGCTAAAATTGAAGCAAAACACAAATTCATTTAAAACTTGTTTATTTTACTTTGAAAAATAATAATCAATATCATTTCTCACTCTAAAGATTTGTTTCTCCTTACAAACATAAAAAAATAATAAAATGTCGTGTCCGTTTGGGAAAATCAATTCGCACCGAAAAATTCTGCCTGGTAATTATTAGACATTAGATATCGGAATCAATGTCTAATAATTAAATGACAGAATTTTCCGGTACGAATTGATTTTCCATGATTTATAGCTAATATTCCTGGAAGACGAGTTATCTCGTCCCTCGCGATGAAAGAGTTAAGAAAGGTGAGAAGTTTTCACAAAGTACTGATGAAAGGGGCTGAACATATATAACGTTATCGGGAGGGGGAGTCTAGCACATGATATCGTAAGATAGCTCTATGAGGAGGGGGGGATTTGCCTTTTAATATTGTTATCATTTTTGATCCTACCACAATTTTCTCTTTAAGTTGCGACTTGTTCATTACATCAAAATAGTCTGTAATCGAATTTTATGAAAATACATAGTTATTAAAAAGCATTAAATCATTATTAATAATTTAATTTTAAAATGTAGAATACCCCAACGTTTGGCATTCTTATTCTTCTGTCATATGCGTATAATCTGCTGTTCGAGACACTAGGTCTGAAGTGTATTTGAAATGATATTTGTTTTTACTAGTAAAGAAAAAAGAAAGAATGTTGTCTACCTATTTTTTTATAAGTATTGCCCCCCCCCCGGGCGAGGGGCATTGCAAGGAGACATTATTATTGTAGCATGCATTATGTAAGAAAAATCTATTATTAAAAAGTTTTAAATAGTAGCTATTTCTTTTACGTGTTATTTGATATCATATTAGTTCATATATAATAGTGATATCATGACTTCTCTGCATTCAAATTGTCTCTGTAAGTATTCAAATAATAAATGTAAAACCTTATCGCTATATCACTGCAAACAACTGAAAAAATTGTAAAAATGAATAATTTTTAGACATTGACAACGATAACATTAATAAGGGGGTGGGGGTGTTCGAGTAATGATAATGTATGATATCGTAAGTGGGAAAGGGGGTTCAAAAATACCAAAAAGTCGATAACGTGTTATATACTCGTATGTACACCCCCAAACTTTGCCCTTGCAATACTCAAGCATTGCTCGCGCGTTTCTCTGCCTTATTTATATGATGCTAACTCTCGGCGGAATTTTTTTATTACTCTGTACTCAACACTTATTACAAAGAATTTAACCCTTTGAGGAGTAAGCAATTGTGCTTCTGTAATGCTGAATTCTCACAGGAAATTTTGAAAAGAAATTATTTCAAAATAGCGAAAAAAAAAAAAATTAAACCTTTTTTCCTAGCAAAATGATTAAAAAAAAATTATTAAAATTTTCTGGTGTAAATCTGAATTAAAAGTAGGTGGGATATAATATATCTCACAACCCCTCAAGGAGTTAAGAAACGTGCATGAATAGATTAAAATTTTCATACCGTACACCGTGAACTGATATATCTGTTCACTAAGCTGTAGGTTTCACTGCAATAGAAACTAATATAATTCTACGGATATAATACAATTTTGAAAGATTAAATTTCAATTACTATTTTTAATGATTATATTCCTATACATAATTAAATTTTTCATATCACGTTGAAAAAATCACGTTGCAAAACATATTGATGTGAATATTGTTGCTTGCGCTGCATATATCTCGCATGAAATTCACATCTAATTTTAAATTGACATTATGCACGTAATATTTTCTATGAATATTAAATTAATGAATACATATGAATTAATATAAATTGGTTTATATGAATTCATGGAACTATAAATAAACGGGTATTGGCATATCCTCAAAATGGTAAAGCTTCATCTGTAACCGCTTCCACAACGGCTGATTACTGCCTGGGCAATAGTCTATTACTAAATTTTTACAGAAATTTTCTCCTTATTTAAACACTTTATTCATTTACAATTTCATTCATAATTCTGGCAAAAATATCTATTTTTTTTTACCAGTAGAAGATTGCTCCGGCAATACTCAGGTCTTGCCTTTCCGCCATATTGTGATAACCTAAGCATCCTCCTGTCAGTATCGGTGAAAGAGGTTATAATACCGGGACGAACTTCCACCAATAAAAAAGAATAGGCATTTTTTGGATATTTGGGAGAGATATTTTGCATGAATGAGACGAAATTTTCTGTTCAAATTTACTGGTGGAAGGTTTGGTATGCACTAGACTAGGGATGCACAACCTGTGGCCCGCGAACTTCGTAAACTTATAACTGCAAAAATTGCCAATTGTCATTATGGATAAAAAAAAGTTTTGTACATAGGTCACAAGAAAAAAATCGTGAATTTCATCAGTTTGCCACGGGAAAAATTGAAAAATTCTTCAGTCAGTAAAGAATCGCGAATTTCGTTGATGGGGTGCGGAAAAGTCGTGAATTTTGTCCATCAGGCACGGAAAAATCACATATTTCGTTGATCAAGCACGGAAAAATCGCGAATTGTGTCGATGAGGCGAGGAAAAAATTGCAAATTTGACCTATCAGGCAAGAAAATATCGCGAGTTTTGTTGGTCAAGCTCGGAAAAATAGCGAATTTCGTCAGTCCGGCACGGGAAAATCGCGAATTTTATCAATCAGGAGCTGAAAATAATTTGAAAATGATGCTGAATTTCATTGATCGGTTACGAAAAAAAATCGTCAATTTTGTTGAAGATGCGCGGAAAAATTGTGACTTTTGTTGATTGTCAGCGTAAAAATCGTGAGTTTCGTCAGTTGCGAGAAAAAAATCGCGAATTTCGTCAGTCAGTTAAGAATTACGAATTTCGGCGATCGGGGGCGGAAAAATTGCAAATCTTTTCTATTAGGAGCGGAAAAATCTCAAAATTCTTAGATGGGCTGCGGAAAAATTGCATGTTTCGTCTGTTTATCCCGAATTTCGTCAATGTGCCGCTGGGAAAAATGCAAAATTTTTCAGTCACTTAAGAATCGCCAATTCCGTTGATCGGACGTGGAAAAATCGCAATTTTCATCGATCAGGTGTGGAAAAATCGCAAATTTCGTCGATCGGGTACGGAAAAATCGCGGGTGTTGTCGATCGGGCTCCGAAAAATCAGGAATTTCGTTGGTCGGGCACGAAAATAATCGCGAATTTTGTCGATCAAGCGTAAAAAATCGCAAATTTCGTTGATCATGTACAAAACAATCGCGAATTTTCTCGATGATGTGCGGAAAATTGAAAATTTCGTTCATCGGATGCGTACGAATCACGCGTTTCGTCAGTTTATTGCGAGAAAATAGCGCGAATTTCGTCAATTTGCCGCGGGAAAAAAATTGCAAATTTCGTAGAGTCGGTTAAGAATCGCGAGTTTTGTCGATCGAGCTCCGAAAAATCGCAAATTACGCCGATCAGACGCGGAAAAACGCGAATTTTATCGACAGGCTTCGGGAAAATTGCGAATTCTGTCAATCAAGTGCAAAAAAAAAAAAAAAAAAAAAAAAAAAAATCGAAAATTTCGTTGATCGGGCGCGGAAAAATCGCAAATTTCGTTGATCGGCTCCTCATCCCCCTTCGTTCATACAGTTCACATTTTTTCGGCACTAGCCACTTTCATGCCTATGTTTGTTTTTTAGCACTTTTAAATAAACAAAATTCACTTCCCCGAATAAAGTCAAGGAATATTATCAGCAGTCCTTCTAAATAATACTTGCTATATCTCTGTTATATATACAAACGTAAACTGTTGATATATCCTTGCCAATTGAATTGTATATGTTGACCGGGTAGGGGACCTAGAGGGGTAAAACTACTCCCCCCCTGCCGTCTGAAACCATATTTTTGATCTGATTATAGGATACAGATCATTTCTCAGAAACAGAATTCTCCCCGTGTTACTGATGTGGCCCTCTACAACCCAGAATTTTTTATAAGGGGCCCTTCTTTTAAAAAGGTTGTGCACCCCTACACTAGACTATATGTCTCCTTCTCTTTATTCAGAACTACATTTATGGATTTCGCCCAACGTTTTTGGAATCGTTGGAAAAAAAAAAAAAAAAAAAAAAAAGAGACTGATTTTTTCAAATATATTTTCATCGATTACGATTGCTTTTTTAAAGTCACGTAACACAAAAAATAATCTCTGTATTTAATGACAGAATTTCTGGGTTTTAATAAAGCAAAGAATACTATTAAAAATAAGTGGTTGAAATCATTATTTCGGTCAGAGCGCTCTCATCCCTACAATGTATATTTAACCCATTTATGCCTGGCGTTCCATTTTTGAGATTCTTCGAATTTCAATAAATTTGTATAATTTTCTTCTTCTTTATAACATGGAAATTGTAGGAAATAATTATCTGTAAATGTCTTTACCTGTTACCAAGAGATAACAGCTTAAGATAGATATTTATTTGCTTAAATGAAGGCTTTTTTCGGAGTTTATAGGTTTTTCATTGTTCAAGATGGCGAAATGTAAAAAGTAAGTTTATTTGCATTTTGTTATACTAAGGATCCAAATAAATAAGTCATAACATTAGCTTGCACACTTCTTTGAAATACACATTTTTTTAAATTGTGAAATTTTATGTTCAAGCCTAGTTTTTATGCATTTTTGTGAAGTACAAAATATAGAGCGCTAGGCACGAATGGTTACATATTTTTATTAGCCATTTACAGGGTTCGTACGGGTGCTTGAATTTCATGACTAAGAAATTCTTCGGTACCAGTATTTTCTTATGGAAAATCTCTCCTGAAATAAGGCGAAATTTCGTCCGTTTAAACTAGATTTTTTTTTCTATAAAAAAATTCTGATATAGGGCCTTGAAAATAACGGTATCCGTACGAACCCTGATTAAGGGAACAGTTACTTAAATAAAGTTCTTTTCAAGATGATTATGAAACAAATTGTTTTTAATCCTCAAATACGATTATTCTTAGATTATTATTACTAATACTGATATTTTAAATATATTTTATTAGTAGTTCATAAAAATACTAATTATAGCATATAATATACAATTTAAAAGCTTATTTTACACAACTTTAGACAAAACAGGTAATTATTCATATTATACTATTGCAAATATTATGCATATTCCCATATTTAGCACGTTTACATTTTATTAAATTAATACAAAACATTTTTAGCGTACTTTTTTTTTTAGTATTTTTCCAGTTCATTTTGCAACACTTTAAAAAGATTTTACCAAAAATTTGAGAAAACAAAAACTGAGACACATATAGGTTAAGAGCTTCTGAGAACTTGAACCGTAGGAGTAACTCTAAACGATACCTTTTTAAGGCACACATTGAGCATTAAAATTTTTAATTAAATTCTGCTCTGTTATACTGTTAATGTTAACATTTATAACTTGTTTAATTTGAAATTCAATCTGGCGATTCCTAATATATTCTTTTTAACTCGCTATGTCAAAGTAAACGAATTTGTAGAAATTCTTAAAAATTGAATAATCAGATTTAAATTTTGAACAGATACTCGAATTTCAATGCTATTGTAAACTAGGAAAATTAATCCTGCATTGAAGAATATGAATAATATCCTGTTGAAGACTATGAATAATGATTTTTATAAGTGAACTTCTGTTGTGTTACACTGCTACTGTTAACATTTATAACTTGTTTAATTTTAATTCTGACTGTTGTTTGGAGATTTGTTTTTTTAGCTCGCTATGACACAAAAAGAAAACGAATTTAAAATAATTATGGAATTTACGTTGTACAATTAATACTAAACGAAATAGGAGTCGCTATCCAACGTACATTTTATTCATAAATTAAAAGCTGATATAAAATAAACGCATGAATAACATAAATTTCAACCGTTCGGTTTAATCTTTAAGACCATCATGAGGATAAAAATTTCTAAAATATAAATCAGCAGGAAAACAATCTATATGCCACAATTTAATTTTTAAGATGTAGCATATAGATCGTTTCCCTGCTGATTTATATTTTAGAAAATTTTATCCTAATGATGGTTTTAAAGATTAAACCGAAACGTCGAAATTTAATTTATTCATGTATTTATTTTATATCAATTTTTAATTTATGAGTAAAATGTACCTTGGATAGCAACTCCTATTTCGTTTAGAAAACCAATTTTTAGAAATTCTAATTCTAATTTGTGAATATAGCATTTTACATGTTGGAAGTGTGTTTTAACACGGAAACTCCTGTATACCATGCTATAGTTATAGCTCGGATGAATGAAACTAGCGCTGCAGTTCGAAGCCATGTCAAACAAATAAGAGTGAATTATGTCAGCCAAGTATCGTCCGGATAGCTTAACAGGTAAAGCATTGGAACGGCACGCCAAGTATCCAGGCTCGATTCCTGTCAGGTCATTTTTCGCTCTGTTGGAATAAACTTCAACTGTGCTACTCTAGCCTTGAATATGAACAAGTAATCATTTGAAATTTCGCAATTTCCTTTTCGTCTTTTCGTTTGTGAAATGCTAACGCTACGCAGTGTTTGAGATATGATTCAAATTTTTTAGTCCAGAATCTTTAATTGCAACCACTTTTTTGAGATTGTAACATTCGCCTTATTTAATAATACGTATATTAACTAAGGCGGGTTATACATGTTAGAAAAAGTGGTAGCAAGGAAACGATCTGAATAGTTCAAAAAAATTCTGACTGCCAACACTGAAACTACGTGTAAAAAAAAATCTTGAGCTGACATGACTTACTGACTAACCTACAGCCAAAGTTGCCAATGTGTCCTCAATATTTGTTCAAAACATCTGAGTTCATACCAGAAATTCTGAATAGTAAATTTTGCTTTATTTAATGACAGGCATTTTGTCATTATTTAACTCCTTAACGGTCGCATTAAATTACGGTTTATATATTCAAATTGCTTATTGGCATCATTTTTTGAAAAAGAAATATTCACTTTATATAATGACAGGTAAAATGATACCATAATAAAGCCAATTACACTATTTTATAAAACTTGTGGGAATTAAACAATCTTAATAAAAGACACAGCCCGTGAATATCACGGGAGCGAGAATTAAGGGGGTTAAAGTAAAAATTGATCTTTCTGAAATGAAAGTTCCAACTTAGAATTTTTGAATAGAAAAATGAGGCGAAGTGGACAATCCTGCCTCGAACTATTCTTTCGTAAAAGGTGGTTTAATGTTATCCTGGGTAAACATAGTTGAAACAGGAACATTTCTTTGTTATATTTTATGTATCAATATTCACGTTTCTACATGGAAGTTAACTGACATTTTTACTAAAGCAAATTCTGATTTGAAATGTATTTAACGTGGGTTAAATTAATCCACATTTTATGGAATCACATTGGTAGGTTGGTAGGTATGATAAATGTACTACAACTTGTTGCCGAGAAAAATGTATATATTCGAATCCCGCGGAAGCGGTTAATATAATAAGAATCAATGTATCTATTTTATTATTTATAAATGTAAAAGAAAATTTTAACTAATTAGTTTGAAATTATAACTGTGCATAATATGCATATAAGATGAAATGGTTTAATTTGAAGTTTAATATAACGAACAATGCTTTCGTCTTAATTCGGTATGGCATTAATGTTTATGGATTTAGAGACAGCCATATAATTTGAATAAATATATGATATATTCGAATTTATTCTAATATCTTTGAATATGGGTTCTGCAATTGATCAATCTCAATACTGATTAAATTTATGTATTGCTACTTTTCCAGCTGAAATTAATATGTTAGAATTTGTTGACTTAAGGAAGAAACGGATGTTGCAATCACTTGATATTATTCAAATTCCGTTTCATCTTTGCTAAACTTGCGAAACGACAAACTGTGTGTAAATAAATATATTGATTCTACTTAAAGATATAAATCGCTTCAAAGAAAGATATTTGTTTATGAATTATTTAAAATCGGTACAGATTATCAGAATCAATATAACAGACTGCAAACAGTATTACCAATTCTAGGCTGTTTTATTTAATCAGTAATTTCGAGTTAACACCAGATAACTTTTAACACTAATTTTCATAAATTTTATTCAAATAATAAAAAATTCTTTTCGTTTCTACTAGTGGAAGTTTGCCGCGATGGTATTATAATCACTTTCACTGACATTTGGAGAAAGACATTTTATGCAGTGACTACCAGTTGCAAGTGAAGTAACTGAGTACGCAATCACAATATGGCTGTTGTGATTGTTTACATCGGATCACCAGGGCCTGAGTATTCCAGGGAAAACTTCCACCATTAAATATGAATAGAAAGTTTAGCCTTTATTAAACGCCATATTCACGAAAATTTCTGTCATATAAGGCAAAAAATTTCTATTCGTTTCTACTAGTGGAAGTTTGCCGCTATGGTACACTGTTAAAAATTTTGCAGCATTCAGGCAGGTCATTCGACCGTTTTTTGAAAAAAAAACGGTTTCATAACCATAATAACTATATTCTGACCATAAAGATGCCAATAATATGGTCAGAATAGTGTTAAAATTACGGTTGTGTAACCGTTTTCGAAAAAAAAACGGTCAAATGACCTGCCAGAATGCTGCAAATTTTTAACAGTGTATTATAATCTCTTTCACTAATATTGGGAGAAAGACATTTTATGTAGTCACAACATGGTGGATCCGCAGGGCTGAAGGAAATTCCCACCAGTAAAAAAGACCAATGGAGAAAATTTCCACCAGTAAAAACAAATAGATATTTTTGTGCTAATTATAACAGAAAGTTTGCATAAATGAGGTTTAAATAAGGAGAAAATTTCTTTTGAAATTTACTTGTGGAAGTTTACTACGACGGTAATCACCTGCTACACCCATTGGTGAAGCTTCAACATCTACAGCAGTGTTTTTTTTCCAAACTTTTTAAATCTCGCAGCCCTTTTTAAAAAGAAGTTCTACGATAGAGCCCTTTTATCTTTCATATTTTGCAAGTTAATGATATTTAGCTATAGTACTCCAGGGAAGAAGAAAAGAGGGTAGATAGCTGTTTGTACAATTGTGCAATGCTCCTGTAATAAAATTACACATTTCTAAAATTTTATAATAATAGTCTATTTTCTCTAAAAAACCACCATTATACATAATACTAGCTGTTATCCGTGACGTCGTTAACTTAGAAGTAATAGAAAAATAAAAACATTAAATAAAGCAAAACATTTCACTGCGGATAATTAGGAACATGTATATTAACCAACTCTCAATCACATTTTATAGAAGACAATGCGGTATTTCTTATTTATAGGGGCCTTGATTCAGTCATAAACTTGTCGGATGTAGCAATCCCAAAACTTTCTTCTATCTCATACATGTTAATACTTGAAAATTCGCCCTAAAACGTGTAAATCCGTCGAAAACCGGAATTCGAAAATTTTCATTAATCCAATACATTCTTGTAATGATAGAAGAAAGTAAAAAGGTGAAAGTTTGTGCCAAATAACGAAACTGCAACCAATAATGAAAAAAGGAGGGCCAAGACAAATCGTGCAAATCGGCGAATCTCTCTTTGGAAGACGAAAAAGTAACGCTGGGATAATTCTACTATAATAATGTATTTTAGGTGATATTTGGTATGAAATTTGTATATGTATGCACTTCATCTTATAAGACTTTACAGAAATGTATTATAAAAAAAACTATATTTACAAATGACAAAATAAATGACAAAAAGAAATAATTTTAATCCATATTATTTCTGTGTCATTATATATGTCAGAAAACATTCATTTTCTGAAATGAATGTTAATTTTTTTTAGGCAATTGAGTTAGTTTTATAGTTTTAGAATGAAAATAACTATTTTCCGCTCAGTGTTGCCAGACGAATACTAAAAATTTATTTTGAATACTACTATTTTCGTAAGGTATTAATCGCTTGCTTTAATCGCAAAATATTTATAAATAAATAAAGCGACTATCTGTCTATGAAAATAGTGGCATTGAAAATAAAATTTTAGTATTCGTCTGGCAATACTGTTTCCGCTAGCCATCACGTAATTTCCAACATGGGTAATTTTGCGATGCATATTATTGACATTTACTATCCATTTTCTTAACTTTTTGTTGTTAAATTTTTATTGTGTATGCAAAGGTATAATAGCAAAGAGAGATCAGAATTATTAATTATCACTGTAACCGGATACTTAGAGAATAACTATAGGTTTATATCAAGCATAAGTATCCTAAAAAATAAATTGTATTAATTTTGTAACAATAAAATTCGTAAATAAATACATGCTTTTATAATATTCCCCTTATTTCAATGTCTTCATATCATTCAAATTTGGTTTACATTTCTGGAATGTTGCTGAGCACCTGGAGATTTTGCGAGCAGTCCTTATAGCTTTGCAGAGCACAAGTTAGCAACTTCTGATTTAGAGGATGTGTACAGTCGTGCAAAAAAAAGTAAACACCCCCTACTAACTCCTCAACAAATTATCGTAGACGAAAGTTACTGGTACCGGACGATTGGAAATAAAGTCTACTTTTAAATGGTGTGTATAAAATTTGCTTAGGGGGGCATATGCATATTAAAACGAATCCAAACTTCATTTTTTTCAATGGCAGTACCCAAATTTAACGAGATATTTCAAATCTTCGGTTCAAAATATTCCTAGAAACGAAATCTCAAGTCATTCGAATGATAAGTTTTTGAATTATAGACATTCAAAATTTAGTACTTCTAATGTTAAATTACATTTTCATATTTTTATTTATATCTCCTGAAATTATACTCCTAATGAGCTAATGTTTTGTGTAACAATAATGCTAATATACCCAAACATAAATACGATGAATTTGCAATTTTTGTAACTTTATGATATGAATTATGAATTATGAAATTAATATTCGAAAAAATTATGAATTGCAACATGCAATTTTTTTGATGGACTTAGATTTATTAAGTCCTGCTTTATGGAAATCCGAAATTTCACATTTTTCTTCCAAGTAGTTTTCAAATGATGCTTAAAAAACGGCAAAATGATGGTTTAAGGGGCTCGTCTATGATAGAAGTGAATACATTTTTGAAATTTATCCTGCTATCCTGTAATCAAACAGGTTTCATTGACGCTTAACCCTCTAAGTGTTTGAGGCGTAATATTCCGTTCACTAAGCTCCAGGTTTCACAGCAATACAAGCAATATTTAAGATAATATAATTCTATAGATTTAATAAATTTTAAATACACTAAAGAATGATTAATACTCTCAAGGGTTATATTCATATTTGTAATTAATTTTTTTTATAATGTTGAAAGAATCATATTTTCTTAGCATTTAAAACAAAATGCAAAGAAAACAATATTACAATTATACCCTTTTGCAAGACGCTCGGAGGGTTAAACGTGCCTTGATCAAGAAGGCGGCTCTCTCGGTTAACAATCGAGGTCCGAACTTCAATTTGGATACAGACCTTAAAATACGCTCGTTTTAAAATAATTAATTTCTCGGAAACTTATGGCACGAATTGCATAAAAATTTGTTTATAGGCTAATTGAAAGGTGTAGAGTTCATTTATGCTGTCAAATTTGTGTACTGCCATTGAAAAAAAAACAAAGTTATGGTTCGTTTTAATATGTAGATGGCCCTTTAAACAAATTTTATATACATCATTTAAAAGTAGACTTTATTTCCAATCGTTCAGTACCAGTAACTTTCTTCTAAGATAATTTGTTGAGGAGTTAGTAGGGGGTGTTTACTTTTTTTTCCACGACTGTACATCCTCTTTGTGCATTATATAAGATTAAAGGGGGTCCGGAACACATTGTAAAATGATTTTTATTTATTGAGTTAAAATTTTGATTTGTTTTTTTTTTGTGATGGTTAATCATATTATTTGTAAACAAAATCACATGCTAAAAATTCATATTTTTATTTTATTTTATTTTATTTTAAATAATTAAAAAAAATTAAAGGGTGGGGTCATTTAAAATCGTTATAACTCGAAATATTATTTGTAAAATTTCATTTTTTTATTTAAATAAACAGAAATATACAAGTCTTAATTTAGATTCAGCATCTTAAAAAATATTAATTTAAATAAAAATAAAAAAATATTTAAAGTAAAAATCTAAAAGATATGATGTAACTAAAATAAAAAATTATATTTTCAAAAGTAAATATTTTTTTCAAATTTGCTGAATTAGAATTAAAGTAAAACAATTGAAAAAGACATTTTCCAAGTTTCTACCATTTATCTTTAACGGTTCTTGAATTATAAAAATTTAAATACCAGGAATGGTGAGAAAACCCTTCATGAGGAAAAACGCATTTTCACAAGAAGTCGATTCCGTGACAACTATTGCTTGAAGGATCTATTTTGAAAGCAAACCAAAACAACTTAATATTTACTGTTCTAATTAAGACAGAACCATGAATTAAATCTCATTTTAAGCAGAAAAAAAAACAGAGAAATTTTTAATACAATAAAATGTTTTTTCGAAAATTTGAAGATTTTTGTGTACCGGATCCTCTTAACCCGTTCGGGACCATGGGTGCATATATGCACCCTCAAAATGTACTTAAAACGCTTGAGTTTAAGCTAGTAAAAAATAAAATTAACATTGATTTTATTTAATTACGATATTTTCGCGGTTTATAAAGTTAAGTCAAATAATTAACAAAAAATGGTTCCAAACGAATAAAATTCGTGTAAGAGATACCGGCCCTGAACGGGTTAATGACAGATTAAATTAGGAGAATATCACTCTTTCAAAAAAGTGATAGGAATCCAGAAATTTAATTTAATGAAAGAATTCTGGGAACAAATGGGTTAACCACTTAACTGACACATTTTTTTGACACCATAAACTGAAAACAGCAAGCCAACACAACTTTTTAAATACAAAAATATTTGGCTTAAATAACAAAAGTCTGTCATTTAATGAACCGAAGATTTCAGCTAAAAGTTAGTGGTGTGCGAAAGCTTTTAGCAACGAAGCAAGCTAACTTTTCTTTCCTGAAAAGAGTTCAGGCAAAACAGTTAACCCCTTCAAGGGCAAAACAGTTAAGTGGTTAACGAAAGGCCCTTTTTTCAAGTAACATTTTCAAGTAGTAATTTTCATCATATTTTTGAAATGTATTGTGACAATTTAAAAGACAATGGTGGAATTGGTGGCCATGAAGTAATCATGCTTTCATTATTCAGTAGCAGATTCGACAGAGTTGACTGTATTGTAAAAATTCAAACTCATAGTAAGTGACACTTCATTTTACAATACGATCTCTGTGAAACGAATAAAACTTCAAAGTACATGACAAACAATGCCATTATACCGTCAAAACAATAGCGAATTTTATTAAAATAATTAGTTTATTCCACTTTAGAATGACATTTGAGCTTAAATGAGAATTCTTCAGTCTGTTTTAAAATAACAATGATTATCAGAGATATTTTTCAAGTACCATTCCCATTGCACTTTGGTTAAACAAGATCTCTTAGACTAATATATTTAGCAAACCGAAGTACTACCTCTATGGATTTTAAGTTCATTCATGATGACATTTCCCTTAAAAGTAATAAACGAGAAAAGGTTATAGCATCTGTGGCTAATGCATTTTAAAACCAAATAAAATTTTAGAAGCAAGTCATTTTAAATGGATTCGGTTACAAAATAGAATAATGTTTCAGATCGTACTGATTATAAATTAATCCATTGAAATTTAAATTTTTAATTACTCAGATGCACTCTGTATGAAATAATAAGCAATATTTCACAAATGGAAATGTGCTTAAAAAGTGCAATTGACTTCTGTTATGTAGCTTTACAACTATTAAGTTTCTGTATACTAAAATGTTAAAAAAATGAATATCTGTTTTATTAAATTCAGGTGCTGTGACGGGTGAGCAGCATTAAGGGGTTTCCTAGCTGTGATTTAGCTTAACACCCAATCTATAAATGAATTATCTTAGGTATGTGTGAACCATTGGGATAAGTGTAACTGTAGTTTAAAACTACTTACAGGTTAAAAAAAAAGATAGTTAAAAGAAAATTAAAGATAAAAAATATTGGGTAATATTAAAGTTAAAAATTAGGTTAAAACTTAAGTAAATTTGATAAAAATCTTAATAAATGGTATAGCTGTTGTTATAAAACTACTATATAAAAAGAAAGCGATAAAAAATGATAAAAGGTAGCACTGTTCCGAGTTACTCTCACCAAGCTTGGACAAGAAAAAATTTAAAAGAGGCAGCAAAAGCCACATTAACAAAAAAGGCACTAATCAGGCGATACATTTCCCCCTTATATATTTAAATATACAGGGTGTTCTGTTAAAGGGGTCCAATATTAATAGGGGTAATAGAGGAGATCACACGGAGCATAAATCAGTATATAATGCCTGGCCGGATCTCAATAATTTTCAAGTTACAGCAAATAGAATGAAAAATCGGAAATTTGTAAAAAAACCCTCATTGCTAAACTATCGATAATGCTACATAAAAACGAAGCACATATTTAGAAAGAGCAGAAAAAATCCTACGAAATGACATAAGTTGTTTTAGAATATTGAGAATTAATGGCGAGTTACAAGCTCTGAAACAGTGAAAAAATACAAAATCAAATATTTTGCAAAATATTTAATCGTTAATTCCAAAAATGCAACTCTACCTACATCAAGGAAAATGTTATAAAATTTGGTCCATTCCGAAAGCTTTCGAAGAAGCTGACAATAAACCATATCAGTTTAATTGTATGGGAGAAATCAAGCAGTTCCCTAGTTACAACTCTGTACTGTTGCACGCTCGGAAAGGGCGAAACTCCGCCCATGACGATTGTAAACACCCCGTTTTAATATCTTTCAATTATACATTTCTGATCAACCTCTATCAATACCCTTTCATTATTCAGTCTGGTCAAGTGAATGACATATTGTGCAGCTCTCGCCTTGTCTTAAAGCAAACTCCGTGACTGCTGCGTTTCCTCCATGAACTTTCAGGATGATGAAGAAGAAGTACTTTTTATGCAAATTTTCTATGTGTATAGGAAGAAAAGTGTAATAAAACAGCAGTCATCAGTGGGCGTTATGTTAAAGGGAGGCTGTTGTAAGTGGGATTGTAGTAAGTTGATGTATAATAATTATGCCGGAATACACTAACGAAGAATATGCGGACATGCATCTGATGTACGGGCAAGCTCATGGAAATGCATGTCTAGCACAGCGCATGTACCGTGAGCAATTTCCAAGGAGACGTTGCCCAAGTTCGAAACTCTTCATAAAAATCGATAGACGATTACGGGAGACTGGATCGTTTAATACAGCAATCATTGATGCAGGGAAACCTCGACATGTACGAACACCTGCAATGGAAGAAGATGTACTGAATATTTTTAAAGATAACCCCTCCACGAGTACACGAGCTGCTGCGTCTGAAGTCGGTGTTTCTCACCAAAGTGTGTGGCGTGTTCTGCGTGCAGAAAACATGCACCCCTTTCATGTGCAGCGGGTACAACTGTTATCAGTAACAGATTGTGCTCAGCGGACAGAATTCGTACGCTGGTTGCTTAATGTAACAGAAAATAATCCACAATTTCTGGAAAATATTTTATTTACTGATGAAGCAACATTTACGAGAGAGGGCGTGGTAAACACGCACAATATGCACACATGGTCATATACAAATCCGCACACTGTTTTCCCGTCGAACGCACAACAAAAGTTCAGTGTGAACATATGGGCAGGTGTCCTCGGCGATTATCTCATAGGACCATATTTACTAACAGATGTACTCAATGGCAGTACGTACTTGGTTTTCCTACGGTATATCTTACCGCAGTTACTGCAAAATGTGCCAGCAACATTGCGCCACAATATGTGGTTTATGCACGATGGCGCACCGGCACATTTTTTCATAGGTGTTCGCAATCACCTCAATTCAAAAAATCCTGGGAAATGGATTGGACGCAGTGGACCTGTTACTTGGCCTGCACGCTCTCCAGACCTCAATCCGTTAGACTTTTTTGTTTGGGGACACCTTAAATCGCTGGTGTATGAAACGCCTGTGGATACACCGGAGGATTTACTAGCGCGAATCGTTGTCGCTGCAGGAGACATTCCCAACTCCGTCGGAGTTTTTCGGCGTGTTCGCCAATCTTTACGACGTCGCTGTCGGCTGTGCGATTCTGTTAATGGGCGCAACTTCGAACACCTATTATAATAATGTCCGTTCGTCTGCCTTCCGACATTGAACTGTGCAGCGCAGGCCAGAAGACTATGCTTCACATATGTCATAAAGTACGTGGAATGTAATTCTTTATTTGTCATTTTTCTTTTATTTTCAACACTTTTTGGCACAGTATTTTGTAAGTCACAGACTGTGGTGTACTCAAATTGTAAATTACAAAGTTTGTATGAATTAATTTAAAATTTAGTGTCTTTTTTAAATTTATAATTAATAAAATTATTATGCTATTTGTTATTATTATTTCCTATCATAAATTATGATGCACATATACATACAATAATTGTCCATGTAAAACATGTACTGAAACTTCTTGCATAGTTACAAATCGCAATATTTTTAATTATTTCCGAATTTTCACCACCAGTTTAATTTTAAAGAATTTAACTTAAGCTTTATATCAATAAAAGACCACTTTAAAATGTAGACTATTATTGTAAAGTTATTTTGGTTCATTCAACTCTTGAATAATTAAAAATGTTGCATCTCAGAAGAAGCATGATCGAAAATGTATAGTTGAGAGTAATTAAAAAGGCGGTGTTTCCAATCGTGATGGGCGGAGTTTAACCTTTGCTAGTGTCAAAGAAAGCGGAGTTGTAACTAAGAAACTGATTAATTTCTCTCACACAATTAAACCGATATGGTTCATTGTAAGCTTTTTCGAAAGTTTTCGGAATGGACCAAATTTTACTACATTTTCCTTGTTGTAGCTAGAGTTGTCTTTTTGGAATTAACGATTAACTCAATTCTCAATACTCTAAAACAACTTATGTCATTTCGTAGGATTTTTTCTGCTCTTTCTAAATATGTGCTTCGTTTTTATGTAGCATTATCGATAGTTTAGCAATGAGGGTTCTTTTACAATTTTCCGAATTTTCATTCTATTTGCTGTAACTTGAAAACTATTGATATCCGACCACGCTTTATATACTGATTTATGCTCCATGTGATCTCCTCTATTACCCCTATTAATATTGGACCCCTTTAACGGAACACCCTGTATATATATAGAGGAGATATAATTTTTTTATAAGAAAATATAAAAAGGTTTTATAAAAGGAAATAATAGACATTTCGCAACCTTAGAGTTATGAACAGAGAGCTCACTGGGTGTCCAAAATAATGGAGAATCTAGGGCGTTTACGCTATTAAATACATACACTTTTTAAAAACGGTTATGTGAAATAGAATAAAGTGAAAACGATGAGTGAAGAAAAAATGAAAACAGCTAAGCGTATTTAAGTAATATGCCAAGAATAGGAGTCCGGGATATATATACACAATTTTTAAAATTAATTTTGGAGTAAAACTTTATGAATTTCAAATGATTCTTTTATACTAAGGTTCTTAATTTTCGTCGAAATTATACGTTACATTACAGAACATATTATATACATGGAAGAATGAATAAAGAAGAATTGACAAAGCCTAAAAATGGTGAAAATTCAGCTGTTACCATTTCCTCAGGTTCTGATTACTGCCAGCGTATACTTCCATCATTACACTTGAACAGAATCTTCTCCTTATTTAAACGCGTTATTCAGGCAAATGTTCTGTCATATTACTAGTAAAAATATCTATTCGTTTTTACTGGTAGGAGTTTGCCCCGACGGCAGTAAGGCTCATTGATTCGGCCATATTGCGACAACCTAAACATGTGAGCTAATTTCTTTATCGCCTGGTGAAACCTGCATCGTTAAATTTTAAAAATGACAATCTTTGCGTTGTTTAAACGCATTCTTTATGCAAAATATCTGCCATAAATAAAGCAATACTTTCTATTTGTTTCTGATGGTGGTAGGTTGCCTCGGCATTAATATGCACCTGATCCGATGTAAACAAACAAAAGCCACCATATTCTGACCACCACCTACGTTACTTCACTCGTATACGGTAGACATTACAGTGTCTATCACCTCCTCTTTATTTAAAACTCCATTATCATATACAGGATTGCTATGGCTGAGGGAATTTTTGATGTAATGTTTCAGCATTTTCTTATATAAAAACTCACCTTATGTAATCGCACAATACTTAAGGCTAGTTTTTCTATAAGAAAATATTTGTATATTGCCTGAAAAATTGACAAGTAGGGATCCACTATATACGATGAGTTACCACTATATACCACTATATACTACTATATACGAAAATCAATCAAGTTGTTATAAAAATTATAATTGTCGAACTTTTTTTTGGAACATGTTCAAAGATAAGTCGTAGTTGTTTTGACGAAAGACTAGACAAGCAAAGATTTTGTTAGCAATCAAAAATCATTATTAACCAAAGTTAACATTGATAACATTAATTTTAACGTTCATAACACTTCCAGTACTGGTTGTCTCGTCACGTGCAGATCGAAGCTAATCTATTGAGGATAGGAAAGTGGATGATCACGCCTTTCATTTAAGAAGGTTCATATCACTGTACATGATATATATATATATATAATACTCTATTTCCATACAGCAGACATACTGGGCAATTCAAAATATAACTCATTGTTATATTTTCTTGAAAAGCCCTGATGAAATAAACATACTTCCACTAACAAAAACTATTGAAATGAAGTGCAGCTTTTGAATATTCTGAGCACTAAATTATAGCTTAGGCAAAGTTCCTTTAATTTTTTCAAAAGCAATTTTTAGCTGATTAAGCTACAGAAAGTTTCTTTATAAAAAATTAATGGAAAGTTGCTTTAAAGTTAACCAATTTCCGGACATGTCATTTATTTTAATTGCTCAATATGTACATTACAAAATTTATATTTTTATATGAGGACACTCTTTTCCTAAAACATATTAATAAAAGGTATTTCCTGCATGTAAGGACATTAAAAGAATTTCATTCTTTTACAGGGTTCGTATGTTTCAAGGACTTTCAAGTACTTTTCAGAAGAATTTTTCTGAAGTAATATTTGCTTTATTTACTGAAAAGAAAATTATATCTTTAGATATAGTGACCAGTACTTTACGAAATTTCTGGTACTAAAACACCTAAAATCTCTTGAATACGTTGATGCGTACGAACCATGTTTTAGGATCAAAACGTAAACAGTTACGATACTTTAAATGTAATGATTTTTCGTTTTATTAGCTCTATTCGTTATTATTCGTTTTATTCATTCAGCTTGAATGTTTGAACTTACATAAGAAAAACATTTACATGTACGCCCATTTGCTGGAAACTTAACTGCCTTCACATACTTTGAAAATATTTAGCTTAAAACTGGAACGAAGGTTTATCTTTTTTCCGTCAGTTTTCATTTGCAGAAGCCTCGTTTATCTACATATACTTACTAACCAAGATAGAATTTTTAATTTGCAGAACATTAGCAGCAGTCCTACATTGAAAACCTGCAAAGTTGCAGCAAGCTCAGAATGACAACACTGAAAGTTCATAACAACACTGCAGCAAGATAACGCAAACGTCGAAGTCACCACACTTTGAACTTGCAGCTAACTTGTCGCGCAAGTTAAATTCATTCTGTATCAATGTTTTTGCAAAATAACGGCAAAGAAGCCCAGATAGCATTTTTAATTAGCAGAATATTTGCAGCAGTCTTGCTTTGAAAACCTGTAAAGTTGCAGCAAGCTCAGCATGACAAGACTGAAAGTTCATCACAAGACTGCAGCAAGATAACGCAAACGCCGAAGTCACCACATTTTGAACTTGCAGCTAACTTGTCGTGCAAGTTAAATTCATGTTGTATCAAATTTATTGCAAAGTAACGGCAAACAAGTAATAAAAAATACTGCAAACTTACTGCAAAATAGTAATCTTTCCACGCCCCACTATCTGTTTTCAACTGTTACACTATAAGTTTAACACCTACCGAGTGGTCCATAGACCTGATCAGGTCTATTGATGCGAACAAGATCGTCAGAAGGTGCATGCATAGTTTTCATCCCCATAAACAAGTTGAGGTAATATTTGTACTTTACAGCACGAGCCTTTTTTGGTATTTGATAAGTATAGCGCTTAGAAAGAACGGTGTCAACCGAGTAATATTTCTGCAATTTCTGCGTAGGTGCTGATTGTATCTATTCTCTCAATAGAGGGATATTTTGCTTTCGTCACTTTCATGAATTAAAGACAGTCTTGCCATCAGTTTCACAACAAACTACTCATGCAAGCGGGGGATGCAAGCGGCCTTGCTGGAAATTTGCTGCGAATTACTCAATTCAAATTTGTCACGGCAAGATAATGTCAGAAAAAATCAAACTTGCTGGTAATGTTCATGCTACCTGGGAATATAGGTACTAGTTGTTTCATAAACACAAGTTCTTTTAAACAACCTTGTAAGTAAGCTGATTTTACATTTAGTTGAACATGATACCAATTAAGCATAGAAATCAAGAAAATATAACCTTAGTTTTATAATTGAAAATCTTACAATAGCTGAGAATATATAATTATAATCAATACCAGGTTTCTATTTAAACCCTTAAGCTAGAAGACGTGCTTTGTATTTTTCATCCCCCTTTTCCAGTGTTTTTTATATTATAAAACAATTGAGTACCATATAATTTTGCAGCATTTTGGGGGATGAGTGGATCAACCAAACACCAGACCTTTGTTTTATTCATCATTCAAAGTTCTTCCCTCATTTCGATTTTCCATTTCCTTCTTTCTCGGCTTCCTTGTGCATCCTTAAACGATTTAGGAATTTCAATATTATAAAGTGATGTTGGAGTATTTCATTTAAATGTGAATCATCCAAATTACTAATAGAGGGCTCATTTAAAGTGTCAACATAACGATGAGTTGTTTTAGGTTTAAAGGTATCTGGTTCATAAACGATTTTACTTTCCATACAACATTTTGTAACGTTATTTAAAGATCTTAGTCTCTTATTTGCGGTAGATGTATAGTAATGAACGTCTAACGTTTTACAACGTTACGTTTTTTATAAATTTTCAATTAAATTACATTGTAAGTATGATTCCTTACTCAAAATATTTTTTTTTATAAATTTAATATAATAAACACTTGTAGAAAAATGCAGAATACAGTTAGATTTTTTTTCTCTATTACTAAAATCTCGTGATATATTTTAAATAAGGGATTGTATATAAACATTGATTCTTATTATTTGAACTGAAAAGTTTTCACAGAATTCATAAACAAATATAATTACTGAATAAAAAAAATCATACTTTTAAGAAAAGTTTAATAAAGATTTATTTATTTATTTTGCAGACATGTTTGACGGAACGATCAAAGGGAATTTGTGTAATTTTAAATAATTGCTTCTTACATTTCGTTCTAAGTAATCAAATGTAATCTAATCTTAACAGACCTGACTTTTGATTGGGATGCATGTACAATTCAATTACTTAATAATTATTAAGATACTGGAATTTAAAGATTTACATTCATGGATTATTTATTAATTTAATGTACGAATTAATCGCTACCATTCACGAATTCTAAATTATTAAAACGGCTCAATATATTTTAAAATAAGAGAATATATACACTGATTATTATTACCCGAAAAGACCCCACGTAGTTTTCAAATAAATATGTTACTTGTAAACAAAATATATCTTCAAGATTTGTTTAAATATTCTTGTATAGATTTGATGAAAGGATGAAAAGGGATATGTGTAAATTTTAATAATTGCTTGCTGAATTTTTGTTTTAAACAAACAAAACGAATTACTCTAGACTGTGACACGTGCAACTTTAAGATTTAATTTGTTGAATTGCAGAATTAATATTCATGGATCTTATTGATTCTGAAATTTGAAGATTGTTTCATATTATAATCTAGTAATTCAATTTATATGAATTTCTATAGAAACCTGTGTGGGTTTCAACCATAGCAAATTAAAACTAGAAACATTAAGACGTGATTTATTTCTTGAATTGAAATTAGCCACCTGTGAATGATAGAGAGCAAAAATCAATTACATTTTTTGATGCTGAATATTGGCTATTTTATGTCTATCGTTTCCAATCAGATTATAATTTAAGTGAAAAATTTTCATGTATGTTTTAAACTTTGGGTTAATGCTTGATAAAAGCTCTCAAATTATGTATTGGGTCGATCGGAAAGTCGTGTCGTGTTGGGAAAATCAATTCGTACCGGAAAATTCTATCATTTAATTGTTAGTCATTGATTCAGATATCTAATGTCTAATAATTACTGGGCAGAATTTTCCGGTACCAATTTATTTTCCCAACACGACACGACTTTCCGATCGACCCAATAACTTTTGTAATTTATTTAAATTGAATACATTGCTGTCATATGTATTTTCTATATTATTAAAGTATTGCAGCATGATTTTAAATAAGAGAACAACTAAGGTAAACGCGTCAGTATGGGGCCACTTAAGGGCACTTATCTAATAAGTATTAACCCTTTGCACTCGAGAGGTGACACTCACTCACGTCTAGTGTTGCCAGATGTAACGCGTAATTCAGGACTCCAAATTCTCTGAACACCACTTATTTCTTATAGTTTATTTCTCCATCTTTAATCGCAAATAATTCGGCCATTAACCCCTTCGGGACGAGAGCCTTTTACGAAATTTTTAATATTTTGTCACCGTTTTTTAGAAACAGAAATTTGTGTGTTAATGAATCGAAAAAATGCGCTGATTAAATAAGGTAAATTTTACAGTAAAATTTTACTGGTGAGGATAAACAAGGATTCTGAGCGCTTCATGCGGCACGAATACGTGTCGCTCGTTCCCAAGGGGTTAAATAAGACTAAGAAAATTTCTTTAAAATACTGCTGTCCAGAGAATTTGGAGCTCGAAATTACGCAAGACAACTGACAGCACTAGTGGTGAGTGAGAATAACCTCTCGAGTGCAAAGGGTTAAAGTGTTAGTGAATTCCAAAAGCTGTATATATGGAGCAAACATTCAAACCATGCTTTCTCCTTTAGATACAAATTTTCAAAAAACTAATAAATTAGAAAGTAACTTTTATTTTATTCTAATTTTTATTGTGTATTTTTATTACTGGTTATTAGAAGGAATTGCAAGCATACATAAGATATTTAACAAAAAAACAAATTAATAAAATACATTTAATGTTTGGAGAAATCACATTTTGACCGAATTCAGAGGAGGAAACATGTTTTGATTATTTGAAAAGTGGATAAAACGCTTTTTGAATGAAATAAGTTCTAACTCACAAATAATACAAAAGCATTATTTAATTAGAGTAAATACCGAACTTGCGTTGATTATTGATAAAATGAAATGACAAATTATGGTACCTAGTAGTATTTATTAAATATTTACTAAATAAATACTCGTGTACCAGAAATCCACTTCAAATTTCAAAACTAATATCTTCATCTAGACAGTCATACACTACCCCCTCTTCTTCATTGCAGGCTGGTAAATCATGGATAATGTGGTTGTACCATTTGAAGACATCATCAGATTTATTTTGCTACTGTTCACCATACATTACTTTCAAAAGTTTGTCAACATCTTTTTTCTTTTCAACTGATATGGCGTGGCTAAGAGGAAGAGATTCTAAAGCAGCCCTTTGAACACGGGCAACAGTAACTCCCATTTTAAGAAGATTTACATCATATTCTTCACTTAGATCTTGAAATCTATAATTCTGGAAGCCTTTAAACATAACAGTTCTCTTTTTTTTCTCTAAAACAATCCGTTTCCATTGTGATATGTATGGTAGGTTTCGAAAGTACACATTAAGTGACAACTGTGATTGGCAGACTGGAGAAATCACTGTTTGACTGAATGCAGGCTTTGGAGGAAACTACGATTGAATCGTCAAGTTTTTAAATTGGTTTATAATCGGAGAAAAATGTTTTTTGGTGAAAAATACCGTTTATTCCTGTGCAGTTTAACACAGAATTCATAAAAATAACAATAACTCATTTTTTATTTTTTTGTGAGAAAACACGGTTTGAATGTTTGCTCCTCATATATTTTTAGCCTAGTCCTAACCTACATGTATCATAATAAACATTCAAAGTTTCAAAATATATTCTCTGGAAAAAATGAAAAACAAAAAACGTTATATTCCTCTATGCTCCAGTAGTGGGTCTTGTAAATTTCTGTTGCATGAATCTTTGTTTTCGACTTATCCAACAAATTAATTACAATGTAATAGAGTACAATAGATCAATAGTAGATCAATTTAAAATAAAAAATAATATTAATTCAACAATGTTTTAAGGGGTCTCAGGACACTTAAAGCTTCAACATTTTCGAAATTTTAATTTTTTTAGATGTTAAACTCCTATCCTTTGTGAAATTTTCGATGTAATTTTTTTCCTTGAAATTCCCATTAGAACAGAAGTTAAGGCTTTTAGAATTATACCCGCTCAATTTTCGGAATTTTGAAGTCATTTTTCTCCAAATGACGTTTTTGGGCATAACACGCAGAATATCTAAAAAACTTCTGACTATTTTTTCATGAAATTTTCAAAACATATGTTTCATATTAGCCAGTGTAAACTGAACCTAAAATTTCCTTTTAATTGTTCAAAAGAAAATTTTTTTGTGATTATACTGTTGAAAATTTAAAAATTTTGTATTAGCTAAACACATCTTTCCATTAAAAATATAGAAATGCTTTAAATACAAATTTATATAGGTTAAGGGTAATTACGACAATCTTAAGCATAGGCACCAAAATTGGTAGTCTAGTTGCAAATTTAAGTTCAAATCCTGCGCGTAAACTGTAATACCAATTTTCTAACCTTCAATTGTCTGACGGTCTGGAGCCCACTACAAATGCTAATTCTGCATCTTGCCATTTTTTAAATGCATGAAATGAAAGAACATACTTATATCTTTATCATATACATAAAATCATACACATTTTAAAATGTTAAATGTTGAAAATTGTCTCTTGTTTTTATTTTTTATAATTTTAAGAGTTCTGAGACTCTTAAATAAAAAACTAATGAAATCTCATAGAATTTGCTGAAAGATCTTCCTTAGAAGACACTCTAGAAAATAAACATATGTATCCGCAGAAAAAAAAAAACAATTATTCCAAACTGTTTATGGAATGTTACTATTTAAGGATGTTTGTCAAACCAATTTCTTTCAATCGTTTTTAAGAAATGCATTTTGGGGTTGTTTTTAAACGTAAAAAATTAGTCGCTCACAATACATGCATTTATCTTACGTCGTTCCTTAATATCTTATAAGTCTTCACAGAATATTTAAACATATATCTTACGGAAACAAATTATACTCACAAGTATGATTGCCAGGGGATAACTACAGTTGAGATTTAAATGCTACCAATTTTGTAAAATAATATTCGCCTTTCTATGGGTCCAAATCTATATCGTCCTGATCCTTATTCAAAGGATCAGGACTGGAGACTATTTCTAAATTCAATAGTGCCACAATTCACAAAAATCTTTCTTTGTGTGAGATTTATCACAAAAACATTCTTCTATAAGTGTACGGCAAAAATAAATTTTAAAGAGTTGTAGTTGTGATAAAACTAATAACCTACTATGACGAGTATAGTTCCACAAACAGTCAAATGATTAATCGCAGAATTTCTATACTTAAATAGCGTGAATATGACTATACAAATAAGCTGGTATTTAAAACCCAATTATAGCATTTCTCTGACAACGCTGCACCCCAAGTCATGTCTACATTTACTTATTTATTTAAATGTAGATTTAACGAAACTATGTAAAACATTTTGTGTAATTATAAATGATTGAGGTATCTACTATTTTCATTGGAAACCGGACCTGATAATTGCCTATGCAAACGTTCACTACTTTTTAGAAACTTATTTTATAAGCCTTAAATGACTCGGGACTCTTAAAGCTTCAAAATATTTGAAATTTTAATTTTTTTTAAATGTTAAACTTCTATCTTTTCTTAACAATTTGATATGATTGTTTCCTTGAAATTCCCATTAAAAAAGAAGTTATGGCTATTTGAATTATTCCCGCTCAATAGCTGAAGCGGCGTTTCCGAAACTTTGAAGTCATTTTTCTCCAAATGACGTTTTTGGGCATAACGCGCGGGATATCTCAAAAGCTTCTGAATATTTTTTCATGAAATTTTCAAAACATATGTTTCATGTTAATCTGTATAAACTGAACCTAAAGTTTCATTTTTATTGTTGGGAAAAATATTTTTTTAGGTGATTATACTGTTGAAATTTTCATTTTATTAGCTAAATACAATTTTTATTAAAATTATAAAAATGTTTTAAATACAAATTTATTTAGGTTCAGGGTAATTATTACAAACTGAAGTATCATTAGGCACAAAAAATTTCATTCTAGTTGTAAAATGTATTTTGTAATCCTGCGCGTAAGCTGTCATGCCAATTTTCTGCTAGACAAATATCTGATACATAAAATTAGCAAATAAAGACTTTGTGCAACAATATTAAAAAGCAGAAAAACCAACGTTTAAAAATGTACAAATAATACATTAAAAGCTTTTAATGTATTATTTGTGCATTTTTAAACGTTGGTTTTTCTGCTTTTTAATAAATATCTGATAGTTTAAAGCCCCCTATAAATACTAATTTTTCATCTTGCAATTTTTTAAATACGTACTAAGAAAAAACATACTTATATCTTTTAATCCCAATAAAAATTGTGTTTTTAAATCATATACATTTTAAGTTATTAAATGTTGAAAATTGTTTTTTTTTCATTTTTTCCAATTTTAAGAGTCCTGAGACTCCTTAATTAATCGAAAGAATCAGCAATTAAATAAGACGGTAATTAAGTTTATAAAAAAGTGGTGACAATTCACCTTAGTTGTATTTAACCCATTAAGGACGAGCTTCTTTTACACATGTTTTAATTCTTCGACACCAGTTATTTCTATATTGTAATTTTGAATTATTTAATCGCTCAAAATATGAGATTAGATAATGTGAAAATTTCCAAACTAAAGTACTGGTATTCAAATTGAAAAGTTTTTTTCGGCTTATGTGGCAAGTTTTCTTGCCAACCAGCTTTAATGTGTTAATCATTTGGTCTAAAAAAACAAACAAATGGAATTCAATATTAACAGCTATTACTTTAGATTGATGTGATAGCAACACATCAATAATATTCTCTTAAATCTCAAAATATATTTTAACCTCTTGAGGGGCGGTGAGGTATATTTTATCCCACCTACGATTAATGAAGATTTGCACCAGAAAAAATTTATTAAATTTTACTTTTCTAATATTGGTGGGGGGGGGGAAGTCATAATGCAATAAACTTTTTTGAAGATTCCAGTGTGAATTTGTCTTTACAGAAACACAACTACATTCCCCTCAAAAGGTCAAATAGGCTAACATATGTTAAATACTGATTATATACTGATTTTTATAAGCTGAAAATTACTCGCCGAAATCATAAACGAACTTTTTACATGGAAACATATTATATATTTAAGTCGAGTAATATTTCTTTCCACATATACTCGGCAAAAGCATTAAATAGAATTTTTGTAATTTTGAATAACTCTTTCTTCAATTTTCACCTTGCATAACCAAAAATAATTCGATCTTTACAGGGATTGCCTTTTACTGAGATGCACGAACGTCATAAACTTAATCAGCATTCCTGGCAGTCAATTTATAGAAAGTAAAAAGCATTGCTATCTGACGAACCGCCGCTGTACTGCCTTTTTAACACTTTGCAACAAAGTTGAAAAGTGTTTATGTTTTCGGTTTGTCTGTCAAGAATTAATTGATATTCTTCAAATAACCTGTTTATTTTATTTACTGTTGCCAAAATTTAAAAATCCTAAATAATAATGTTTCCAGGCAACGTATTTTCAATTAATGTAATACATGTGAATATTGGAAATGGAAAAATAAAAATAAATAAATTATTAAGTGAAAAAAGCATTTATTTGTAGAAAGTACGTCATTCTTATAAAGACTAGTGTATTTTGAAGACTTGGAGTGATTTTTTTTTCATATAGGGTAGACCGGGGCACGTTTACGCGTTTTTTCTTTCAATGAATTTTCTAATTTTTATGTTTTAACTCAGGACATTTTAAACATTGTGGTTTTATAAAGCAGTTAATAAGGTCATATAGGGCTTATTGCTAATTAAAAACAGGAACTATTTAGTCATCTTCATCATCACTGTTATAGTTTTTACAAACAAAAAATAAAGTATTTCCTTTTGCACACTTGTCATGGGTCCACCTTTTGCATCTAAGACATTGAACCCAGTCTTGTCCTTTTTTTTGATTGGTTGTATGATTTCAAACAATAAATACACACACAGTTTTCATCTTCGTCTTCAGATTCATTCACTATTTTCTTTTTTCCAGAGTGTACCACCTTTTTCATTTGTGCAGTTTTTTATTTCAAACTTTTTCCTTTAGTGTCTTCTTGTTCTGCTTCCATAGAAACTAGTAAATTTTTACGTAATTTCTTCTTTTTGAACGTGCGTAAAAGTGCCCCGATGTCAATGAGTAAACATGCCCGTCGCCATGTTTGGATTTAATTTTAATGTGCAACGAAAATTAATAACATTTCTGTTCATACAAATACAGTTCTCAAAAAATGATAAAATTCTGCTAATGTTCATACATTTGTTTATCCTTAACTAAGTATTATTAGTTCACAATAAGTTTCCATAAGTTCAACACAAAATTTACTCACTTTGACAGAAAACAGGTTATATTTTTCACATGATAGACCGAAGCTCGACTGACGCTCAAAAACCTGTGAGAATACCCGCTAGGGAACAGCATCAATCTGTCATGACTGGTGGCGCGCCAGTTATAACTCGTTTCGGAAAATGTGCACTGCGTAAACGTGTCATTCATGAATACATAAATAACTGTACACAATGATACATGAATACAAATGATACATGAATAACTGTACACTAAGGAAAGTTTGTGCCGTCATGATTATCAGAAACTTTTAATTTAATTTAATTTAAATTTTTAAGATTATTTTACAGATTTATTTTACTTTTAACATAATCAATTGATTTCTTTTGTTGCTATATTTTTAAAAGATACTGAGCAAGATTTAAAAAAGAATCATATCAGTGCATTTTATAGTTTCATTAGAAATTAATGAATAAATTTACAAGTGCACTATTCTGTAGATCATGTGTATATATCAAGCATATGCATTTATAAATCATATACTTAAAAACCCATACTGTTGAAAATGCCGTCATATTTAAAATGAAATATCTAGCTTTATTCAGATAATTAAAATATTTTATTACGTTTACACAAAGTAGTGTAAGTTCCAAAAACCTTTACGTTCATAATTCCTTTTCACCAGACTTTTAGTCATGTTTTTTGGGGTGAAAGGCTGCGAACAATCATATTTTATTAAATTAAAAACACCTTTACAGCTTATTTTGCTCACTAAATCGATTTAATAAAATAATATTTGTTTTCAAACGGCTATTGAATTTGTTCATTTGAAGCCATTTTTTTTTTAAATTGAGCAAATTAGCGTGTTTTTCGAAAGAGCAGGAGTTGCGGAGATGAATGGAGGTTGGCGAGTTTAGCTCTTAGGGGGAAGAGACCCCTAGAGTTTGTTTTGAAACTTATTATACACTGTTACATCTTATATAAAGAGGGAAATTAAATATTTTTTTTATGTTGAATATTTGTTATGTTGAATGTTCTTGATTTATAAATAAGTGAGTGAAATAAAGCTATATGTATCGTATATCCAAAATTTTAAATAAATTAATTATTAAGTGAAAAAAAAGCATTTACTTGTAGAAATTACATCATACTTACGACTTACGCATTTTCAAGTATTGAAGTGCTTAATATTTTTCTTCATCTCTTCAGTCCTGAGTACCCAAATGGGTACCTCGATACTTTTCTTTATAAAAAGTAAACAGGTTGATTTTTTTTTTTCGTTTTGATCCCACTTCTACATAGCTGAATGTTTTTGCTTTAAAATGAAACCAAAAAAATGGCAGCACCTGATTTCATCATAAAATAAATTTTATTTACATCTGAGTTTGCCTGACACCTGAGACACCTGAGTCAAAATGCTTTCAAGACAGCGCAGCCAAGAAAGTAGGTAATTTTCATAATTATTTAACTTAAAAACTTTACAATAAAAAAAAATTGAGGTTGTGTAGATTATTCACTTATTTAGAGACCTTAATTATTTTATTGTGTGAATTTTGGTTACTTGTAATTAAATTGATGCTTTGGGGGGTTGATAATTTTTAATTCGTATCTGTTAACCAAAATTACCAGCCTTTAGAGTATCAATTTAAGAAAAATACTTTTCTCTGTCATCTATGATGTTATTTTGTTTGTGCAAAAGCAATGAATGAGTATTTGCAGTGTTATTTTAATTTCGCGTCACAAGAGGACGAAGTACTATTTCATAATGATACATGAACAAGTAAACATTAAATAAAAAAAAAATAATAAAAAAAAACCCGACTGCGTAAAAAGAGAACTAATTAATTATTTCTCATCAATGTGAAACTAGTTTTTATATTACTTGCCTATTTTTTTTTTTTGTATTTAATTGTACCGATGACTTTTAAGTTGGGTTTAATTCTTAGTTCCTATCTATAAACACTGTTTTGATGAGGCCTCTAGACGTCTATGATGGTAGAGTTGCAATAAAGCTAGAGCTCCTACCAACGCAACTTCCAGGTTGTGTAATTTTTAAATGAAGCTTCTGACTGTAAAATAGTCAATGAAACATCGTCTGCATTTTGAAAGACCTATCCAATGATATGACACTCAATATGATGCCTAAAAATCTTTTTTCGTCTCTATCGCCATTTTATATTTTACGGCCGCCATTTTGAATTTATAAAAACAAAACATAGCCTATAACCAGTGGACGGTTAAGACGAATCGATAGAGACCTCATTCATTAAATTCCATCCAGCCGTTGAGATGTTTCGAGCGTATAAAGAAATCCACATGCCCAGATACGCGTGAAACACATAACCCTTCTTGGCAGTCGGGTAATAAAAAGAAAGTTTTTTTTTGCCAAAATAATTTATTGCATTTCATTTTCAAAATTTACCATACGCGTTTTCTTATTTATTGAAATCTGCCAATGTGTTTTTTAATTAAGAAAACATTTTGCATTAACTCTTATTTGACCTGAATAGTCTCCACCTGATTTGCAAATAAATAACTTATTAAGAAACATATTATAGATCCAAGTCAAGTCAAGATTTATTTATTTATTTACACATTGCTTTACAAAACGTCAAAAGAGATTTTGTGTAGTTTTAAATTATTGCTTCTTCAATTTTCTTTCAAAATAAACACATGGAATCTAATATTAAGGGGAATGATTTTACACTGAAACGCGCGTAACTCAACTTAATCAGTATTCATATAGTTGAATTCTAGAATTAATATTCAAGAAAAATATCGGTTCTGAAATTTCACTATTGTTTTGAAATTTAAATCTAGTTATTCAAATTTCGTAAATTTTCTATTAGTCTGTAATCTTTCCTCTCCAAGAAATTTCAAAGAGGAAACATTAATATTCAAAATCTTATTGAAAAGAAGAACATTTAATTAAGATGTTGGATGTTAATAATTTGTACGAGAAAGCATCTGGTTTCTAAATATCTTATATTTTGAAATCGCCAGAGAGTATTTAATTAGTAATTATTTCTTATCAATCTTATCAAGATGATTTGTTACACTATATATCCATTTTACTTTTTATCTTATGTTATTGCTGTCGTAGTTTCTGTATTTGTTGTGTGCGGCAGCCCAGGTTTTGCATTTTTTAGCTTGTTATGGCTTACGCAAGGATAAGACCGTACATATTTGGAAGTAAAGGTAATTTGGGCCTGATGTTTCTGTCTTGGTTCAACAAATATTTCTATTTTTTTTCAATGTTTACTGTTTTTCCAATTCCTTATCTCACTTGTTATGAGGATCTGTTTCAAAGAATTTTATAACGGATTATACATCATTCTTAATTTGCATAAAACATAATTTACAATTTGTGTATTTACATTGCTGATGATAATTTGTTCGTGTGTGTGTGTGTGCGTGTGTGTGAATGAAGAGAGAGAGAGAAAGAGGATAACTGTGTTATTTAAAAATTTAAAATGATAGCTTGGTCATTTTCGCTTTAATAAAAAAAATGCAGGCTTTAATCGCTTTAATAAAAATTAAATTTTTATCCGAACAGGAGTTTCCTAGACTGAGACTGCAAATCGTAAAATATTTTACTTTTGAGATTGTAGATTTGATATTCAGATATTTTATTGATTCTGAAAATTGAGGAATGTTTTGAAATTATAATCCATTTATTAAAATAATACGAATTTATAGAAATATCTACGTGTTTCTGTCTCAGGACCTTAAAATTTAGATGTGATATATTATGTGGTGTAATCTAAATTCAGATTTAAATTTTCATAGATAATTATTTCTAAACTATCGATTAACTTTTTTTTAAAGTAATAAATTTTCTAGATATGTATGAAATGTTCAGGAAAAATTATACAGAAAAATAACAAAAATTAGTTTCAAAATCCCTGTACAAAATATCATAACACGTACAAAAGCAATGAAACAGCAAAACAACGAAAAATCAAAAGCAATTTATAAAGGGCTTATTAGATATTTTTGAGTAATTTAAAAAAGAAATAACATTCTCTTGATAAATTAATATGCAGAAATAAATAAATTCCGACTCGAAAATGTTTTTAGCGTTGTAAAATTGATTTACCTTTCAAAAAACAGTAATATTATATGCCAAAATGTAATGAGTTTCTAAAGTACAGCCTTAACAATTTTATACACCCGCTCTTTCATCCCTTTGTAAAGGATATCCTGCTTTCGATCCCTGATCATCTGTTTTTGACATTTTCAAACTTTCTTGAGAAGTTACATTGTTAGGTTTATTGTATCGTTTTCCACTAAAGGTATTGAATAAAGTAATTTAAAACTGAAGAATATGGTGTTTGTGATAACGGTCGCATCTTCGATTCGAAATGCCATGTTTTGCTTTGTTAAAAACTGGGGGGGGGGGGGATATGGCCTTCTAGAGATTAAAAAAGGGTCAGTACTTTTAAAAAATGAATGACTTATAAAAACAGTGAAGTTTAGATGTATAATTACTGAAATTCTTGTTGTAAAACAAAAATCTAATCTTTAAATGCATTTTTTGGATAATGTAATTTTCGGTGAAAATTCCATACGTAAAACATTATTTCTCAGAAAATTATTGGAATATCACTATGAAATTTAAAATATTATGTTGTTTACACTATTTGAACCAAAGATTTAAGTTTAAAATAAATATTTTTTGTTTTATGGATGTTTTTGTGGAATGACATTGATGAATTTTATGAAAATTAACATGTAAACAATTGCGATATGCTATAAGTTTTGAAACATTTAAAACATTTCTTAGATTTTAGTTCATTGCTTTCACCAATGTCATAAATATCAAATATACAAAGGAAACTAACATACAGTAAAATTTTCTTTAGAGCATTTTAGGCCACATTTCACTACATTTTACTATAAATTCCTCCATTAACCAAAATTTTATCAATGAAGGAAATATTTTTTGCTTTTTTCACGTTTTCCGGTCATAACTTAATAAAAATACTTAAAAAAAATAATTAAATAACTCAATTATTTGTACGTAGTCAGACACCTTAAATGATTGAAATGTTGGATGAAAAATTGTCTGTTAGATAAGTTATTCCTATTATGTTTATGAGCAGGGATGGGAAATTTCTAGAAAATCTTACCAGCCAAGGATTTATTTCAACAGCCAGTAAAATGCAACGTACAAATAAAAATTTTTCTGACAAAATTACGCAACACAAAATAGTTGGTTACTATTACTGTAATGCATTTTCATATATTTCTTTCCTATAAAATTTAGAAATATAAACAAGAGATGAAAGTTTAATATAAAATAGAACTTTGTACCATGTTTACATCGCAGTAATTAGGAAAGTTGAAAAATATAGCTAACTACTTATTAAAAAAATGTTTTCGGCATACCTCTATAGTTTGCAGTTTTCAAAAATTACCTAAAAATTCACTCATCCTGTCAAAAGATACACTCGCCAGTGACTAGTAAAATGATGCATTTTCCTTCCCCTGAGCATGATATTGTTATTTTATTTTGATGTCATAAACACACTTCTCAGACTTATGGCAAATTATTTCACAAGATAATTTACTGATGATCTAGCAACAAATTTTTTAATCATTTGTACCTTTTGAACAATGTAAAACACTAAATGAATCGCGATTCTTGTTATTCCAGACATAATGCCTTAGAATAATCACATATATGGCATTCAAAAGTAGGTATAGATACATTAGCAGAAATTTTACTAAAGGAAATATTCATGTGCATTTTAAAAGAAACTAGAACTTTGTTGAGATATAATCAGTTATTGTTAAAGTTTCATCGGAGCTTGGGCAAAGCATAGGTTTGCATTAAGCCTAACCAAAGAAACAAAGGCCAGTGCCTAGATCAAATTGTTATTTTCGAATGCTGGGTACAAAATATATGATTTTTCTTAAATCACAGTTTATTTCAAGGAAAATTTGTTATTTAATGGAAATTAACACATCATTTAAATTCATCTATGAACATAAATGTTAAAATGAGTTTCATTACTTACATTCATGTAGTGCAGATAATAGATGTTTGCAGATTATGCATTTTGCGGATTTCACAGACTTTACTGTATTTCACTTTATTATAAGCATTCATTATGATTTCTAGTCCATTATTATATTGCTGCTCAAGAAAATTTAAACATTTATATCCCATTTATGTTTATTTCTGCATTTGAATCAGTTTCACCATGATATTGTGTTATTTTATTTTCATGTCATAAACACACTTCTCAGATTTATGTCAAATTATTTCACAAGAAAAGTTACTGGCTGTCTAGCATACAATATTTTGATCATTTAGATTTTCGTGCATTATGTGCAGTAGTTCATTATGGGCAAAAGTAGGTATAAATACATTAGCAATAATTTTACTGAAGGAAATATTCCTGTGTATTGTAAAATAAACAAAAACTTTATTGAGATAAAATAAGTTATTGTTAAAGTTTCATCGGTGCTTGAGCAAAGCATAGGTCTGCATTAAGCATAACCAAACAAACATCAATGCTTAGCTCAAATTATTATTTTCAAATGCACGGTACAAAACTCATCAATTTCAACATATTTCATACAATGTTGAAAAATTTTAAGACTTTTAGTGTATTGCAATGCAAGAGTTCAAGCAATTAACAATATAAAGCAGAAATAAAATATCTGTATAATAACTGCGTGCTTTTTCATAGAAACATGTAAAAAGGAAACGTAAAATCTTAAAACATGGAACACTTAAATTTACAAATATCGCTTGTTTTACACTTACTGATTGAAAATTTGGCTAAAGCGGTTTCAGTTAGATAAATTATTTTCCTATTTTCACGGTTTAAAAAGTTCAAATTTTAAAAGATTTCTTTAACTCGATTTTAGCTTATGAAATCTTGGAATATGCATACACAATTTGTTTTCATTGTTTTATTTATTTACGACTATTTAATAAACCAAAGATGGATCTTAATGTGAAAAAGTTTTATTTTACATGTATTTATAAAAAAAAATAAGAATTTTTCATGATATCAATTTCAACATATTTCATACAATGTTGAAACATTTTAAGACTTTTGGTGTATTACAGTTCAAGAGGTCAAAACATTAAGAATATAAAGCAAAAATGAAATATCTTTATAATAACTGCCTGCTTTTTCATAGAAACATTTGAAAACGAAACGTAAAATCTTAAAAACATGAAACGCTTAAATTTCCAATTTTTTCTTCTTTTACATTTAATGATTGACATTTTGGCTAAAACAGTTTTAGTTAGATAAATTATTTCTATTATCATGGTTTAAAAAGTTCAAATTTTAAAAGATTTCTTTAACTCGATTTAAGTTAATGAAATCTTGGAATATGCACACAGAAGTTGTTTTCATAAATTCTTCTGACACTTTGATTTGTTTTATTTATTTATGACTATTTAATAAACCAAAGGTGGATCTTAATGTGAAAAAGTTTTATTTTACATTTATTTATAAAAAAAAATAATCAGTAGAATTTTTCATGTTGTCTATTTCAACATATTTCATACAATGTTGAAAAATTTTAAAACTTTTGGTGTATTACAGCGCAAGAGGTCAAAACATTAAGAATATAAAGCAAAAATGAAATATCTTTATAATAACTGTCTGCTTTTCCATAGGAATGTGTAAAAAGGAAATATAAATTCTTAAAAATATGGAAAGCTTAAATTTCCAAATATTGATTGTTTTACATTTAATTATTGAAATGTTGGCTAAAACAGTTTCAGTTAGATAACTTATTTCTATTTGAATGATGTTTAGGAGTAACCTATAGTATTAAATAGTTCAAATTTTAAAAGATTTTTTAACTTGATTTTAGTTAATGGAATCTTGGAATAATGCACATACAAATTGTTTTCATAAATTCTTGGACAATTTTATTCATTTTATTTATTTATTTATAGCTGTATAATAAACCAAAGGTGGATCACAATGTGAAAAAGTTTTATTTTACATGTATTTATATATTAATAATAATAATAATAATATATATATATATATATATTAGGGTGTCCCAGGAGAGACAAAAATAAAAATAAAAAGTTTTAAAATGTCAAGTCTCGCCTTTTAAAAATGTTTTTTCTGTCATAATATGATATAACAAAAAAATTCAAGTCATTTCACAAAGGTTTAGGGGTCCCCCAAGCTAACAGAAAATACGGAATTTATGGAAAATTTTAATTTCTAATTAATATGCAGGATTGTTTAATTCAATCACACTTCTCTGACAATTTTTTTTATCCTAAAACTTGTTTAAGAAACACTTTTTGATGTGTAACAATGATTTCATTTGATGTTATATTTTTATGAAATTTTTTTATTAAAATTTATGAAATTACTATCTGAGGACCATATTTCATTTTTCTTATCATTACTTTTCTAATGCTCTGAAATTGTTATTAATCTACTGGATTTCATTAAATTAATATCATGAACTACAGTGTTTGTAATATTAATAATAGTTGGCAGCTCAAGCAGGTGTTAAAGGAAAGTTTCATTGATTATTTATCAGTCTTCGGTTTTGGATATCGATGAAGCCAATAAATCTTCTGAAGAAACCTCTGAGGAAGGCGTTGTAGTAAAAATACATTTAGATGATCATACAAAGCCCAAAAGAAATAAATCTAAGCTCTACAGTCGCAGATCCATTATTACTCTAAGAGTTGCTGGTATTTTAGATTGAACTAAGACCAGCATAAAAGATACACAATGATATTAGCATCTGTAATAAACAAAGAAGGTCGCTCTTCCTCTATCATGACGTCTGATCTGCTTGTAAAAATCCATAGTGCTTTAAAAAAATAGTGTTCATTGGGGACGCTAATATGTTCGCCAAGAAACCGTTCGAAAATTAAAAACACAGTTTGAAACATCAAAGTCAGTTGTTCATTGAGGTGGAAAACTGTTAGCCAATTTGTCATCAAAAAGCATAGGAAATATTGATCATTTAGCGGTACTAGTTTTTTCTTTGCAAGATAAACGTATTAAGCTTCTTGGAGTTTCTAAATTATTGCCTGGAACTGGCAAATAAGCAGCTGATCCTGTTTTCGAGCTCTTAAAATCATGGAAATGTGAATCTCAAGTAATTGGCATGTGTTTCGATGCAACCCATACAAATAGTGGAAGATTCAAAGGAGAATGTACAATTCTTGAGCAAAAAATTGACAGAAACCTTTTGTGGATAGCATGTAGGCATCACATGTCTGAGGTTCTACTTTCTGATGCATTTAGTGTAAGTTTTGAACAATATACTGGGCTGGAAATCTTTTTAGTTAAGAGATTCTCAAAACACCGGTTTAAGCTCAACCACCATGAACCAAAAAAGTAATCAGTACCCATCGTAACAGCATCCGACAGTTTAAAAACTTCTACTTCTGATCAGGTAAAAACTGCTACAAAACTACTTTGGGTTGATTACAAATAAATTTTAAAACTTGCATCATTAATGATTGGATTAGACACACTCCCAGAAATGGATACTCAGATTTCACGAAATTTTCTTCATTTTTGACGAAACCATTTCCTGGGATATGCTCCGAGCGAATATTTCGTCATATTGAGAAAATTACTTTCTTCGCTTGTTTGAGGATAACAATTTCGTCAAAAGTGCTTATTTGAAAAGTGCAATCAGAGGGCTGGTGGTGCCACCTATTGAACAGTTTGGAAGCTCTTGTATCAACAGGAGAAAAAATAATAGCTTCGGTCTTCGGGTTGATTCGAACTCACGACCTCCGGTGTGGGAGACGGTCACTCTACCTATTACGCTATTGAGTCCTCGACCAGATACGACTTTACATGCATGTAATGGATTCTACTGTATATTTATATTTTTATAAGGTTGGTTGTAATTTTATCGATGGTGTTATACTTATAATTCTTGCAAGTTTTAATTAGTAAGACTAATTTATTATTATTATTTCCTATGGTTAATATGAATAATTATAATATGGCTTGATTAATATAATTTATTAGGAAAATTTTCTTTGCTCGATGAATGATTAAAATATGGTCTGGTTAATTTGTTGCTCAGAAATAACGAAATTTAAAGTACATATGGGGGGGATTTTATCAATTTGAGTAGTTGGTTAAGATTTTAACACTTTACTGTTTACAGAAGAGAAGGGAGAGGGATCAATTATGCATATTTAATTTGATAGTTATATGAATATATTTCTTAAATGAAAAAGAGATCTTGGAATTTTGAAACTTTATTGACCAAATTTTCTTTTTGAACGATTTTGTAAAACACAGGAAATTTATTCTTTTCGAATTAAACCATAGCAAGCAAAATAAAATAATAATAATAATAATAATAATAATAATATAAATAATAATAAACATTCTTAAAAACTTTAACAGCTAAAAAAATAACTAATGCAGAAACAATAACTACCTGTGTTTCAGCATTTTCTGAAAAGCGCTAAAAAGTGCAATTTTTTAAATAAATTATGACAGGAATAACATAAATTTTTTAAATAAATTATGAGAGGAATAACATAAACAAGCAAATATTTGACTGCTACAGTCGCAGGATTTGAGGAGGTACGGTTTCCTTAAAATGCATTGAGTCTGGCCGTGAGTGAAGAAACACCTTCGTCAAATATTTGAGAGTTTACGTGTCGTTAAAAGTCACGTGATTTTGATACGAAATGATTGTCAAAAACAACGAAATATAGCTCGAGGACTGCTGAATCGTCAAAATTGAGAGTTTTATTTCTGAGAGTGCATTCAATTTCGAATTCGAAAACCAGGTGCTCTTCACCGAGCTCGCTGGATGGCAATTTATTCCTTGGAAAGCAATTGCAAAGCAATTTATTCCTTTAAAATGAAGTTATTGTTTAATGGGAATGAAAGCACAATGGTATTAACTGTTCAAGAGTTTCAAGGTATACAGCAGTTTAAACGGTTTGTTGTAAGTGTATATTTGCAGTCTTGGTTTACTTGCCGATCTGCTATTGATGCTCCTCCCAATGAGGTTTCAATGATTCAAAGTTTGAAAGAATATGATGTCATGCACATAAGCAATATTGGATTAAAAACGATGTTAAGTCATTCATAGTATGTGCGTGGAGAACTGCAACACTTAGCTTGTTTTCAGATTTTCTTTCTGGTAAACAAAAATAAAAGATAGTTTTGAATACTAAAAAAGAAAGGACTTCTAATTCACATCTGCTAGAAATAGTTTCTCTCAAATTGGATGATTTATGTATTTTTAATAGTTTCTTTGAAACGGCTAAAATTGAAGATTGTTTCCTCAGTGTATCAGTCAAAGGTTGGTCCAAAACGCCATCCTATAAAAAAGTTGCAATATTTGCTAAAAATTTGCCTTGTGTAAAGGATGTTGCTGAACAAGCTGTTGTATGCATACATGACTTTAGTTGTTCAACAAGAAACGAAGAGCTATAACAGTTTTTGTTACAAGTCGTAGAGATAGGTATGCACAGAAAGAAATTATCCAAAAATCAAAAGTAAAATTTATGTAAATAGTGTTATGCGTCATTGTATCCAAACTAAGTTAAATGTATGCAAATGGATAATATGACGAAGAAAAACTATTTACATAAATTTTACTTTTGATTTTTGGATAGCGTGGCACCAAAGATAAATCAATTTAATCAAATGAATACATTTCAGTGCATTATATAGATTCAGTGAAAGTAATATATTCAACAGAGCATTGGAAAATGAAAAGTATTGTTTAGATATGTAAATGTATTTAGCCAAAAGAAAATTTAAATTGAATTTTAAAACTAATCGTTTTAAGCAACATCAGAGCGTCAATTAAATTTTCATATCATATCTTTTAAAATTAATAATTCGAATTTATGAGATGTACATGATAAAGCATCAATGAATAAATTTTGATATATATGTATACGTATAGATAAATTAATAGCATAGCGTCACTCAAAATTTGATATCTCTATTTTTAAGTTCCAAACTTAAAATTCTTAGAGCTAAAGATAAAGTGCTGCGTCACAAACTTTAAACCCGTTAAGGATTTTTGTATTGATCTGATATACTCAAGAGTAATCAGAATCATAGTAGCTCAATTTGGGATTCAATGGTTTCTGAAAATGCATCTATAAGAAAAGTACAGGATATTAAATGTAAGAATCAGAAACCACGTAACGTGATGAGAACATAATCAGAAACATAATCAGAATCACAGTAATTCAATTTGGGATTCAATGGTTTCTGAAAATGCATCTTTAAGAAAAGTACAGGATATTAAATGTACGAGTCATTTTCCGTCATTTTCAAATAGAGTTTTCTCTTTCAAACGCCTAAATTCTTTATTGTTATATGACAGATAGATAATACTATAGAAATTTTTATTCCGTGGTTAATTTATTTAATGTTATCGACCTACCCACTAAGAATTGAAGACGCGAATGGAAGGAGGTTTATTTAATAAAATAAAATTTTAGAAAATAGAAGTGAAAATGTTCTCTTTGCGATTTCTTTTTATTTACTTTCTTCTTGTGGCACATATTATAAATGATAACAGGTGGTATTAAACTCTATCATAAATACTTAATAACATTTAAGTATTACGCATTAAAAATATTATTATTATTCAAAATTTTAAACACTAAAATAACATATATTAAAAAACAATATCTGATATCTTTATGAATAATTAGAATCATAGTATTTCAATTTTATTATTAAGAGATTTTCAAATTTCTTTCAGAAATAAGTTTTTCTTTCCTTTTTTGTTTGTGTAATATAGGGGAGGGTAGTACACAGTGAGACGAAAATTATTATTACTTAACAAATGCCAACGATTTTTATTCTTTTGAAAAAAAAATTGCTATAGCTTTAAGCTACACAAATACGCTACACATTAATGTATAAATGGTTTTAAAAAACTTATTTATAAAAGAACAGAAGCAGTATAAAGGAGTATCGAAAATTGTCTCACTGTGTACCACAAGTGGTACACAGTGAGATAATGTATATATTTTCATAAATCATACATTTTTATACTCTATCAATAATTTTCTGCAGTTTATGACTTCTAATTAATATTTCTAGATTAAAAAAATTTTAAAAATATGAGCCTTGGTTGGACAATGGCAGACATCGGGCTACCTTCATGCAAACTTTCAGCCTCTTACTTTAGTAGATTTCACTAACAATCGCACGCCCCTACACACACAGAGATAGAGTGAGAGAGAAATCCTTCTTTCATTAATAAATAACCTTTTTTACGTCAGAACCGCATAGTAGGTACACAGTGAGGCACGTCTCACTGTGTACCACAACTGTGTGTCTCACTGTGTACTTTCGTTACGTTGTAACAAAATGGATGCCACATCTGTTTCATCATCAGTTTCATAGCTTTGAATGCTTGTGTCGTCTTGTCGACATAATCTATCATTAGATATAGCTAGGTTTGGTTAAGTAAATATATGCCATAATGAAATAAATAAAGTCTAAAATGGACGTTTATGTAACTTTAACACCTCTAAAATAAATAATTACTTACTATTTTGTTGGACGAGTAACCGAAGTGCCGAAACTACATCCACGTGTTGCATAAGATGAGGTGGTTCAGTGTGTGTTCCAGCTTCGAGAAAAAGGTTATAACTATATGTCAAAATGGCTGCTGTCTCACTGTGTACTCCCCTACCCTACATTTGTCAGCATGTTTACAATGCATTGTTTCTAGATTATTATTAGAAAAATATCTATTGACTTTTTACTTGTTGAAAAAAACATCTTTTTTAGATATATATGTGACATTTTGACGGCAAGTAGTTGGTATTGTCGAAAGAAAATGAGGGTTTCCATTCCTACACAACACAGGTGGCAGCCGACTGGGTTTAAAATAATAAAGAAAAATGAAGAATTAACACAAGGCAGTTGCTTGAAACATTATTCACTTTATTTCCACACTCACGATTGAATCTAGGGAAGATGCTCACTCCTTCCATGGTAAAAAGAATAAAGTCTATTATGCCTGTCACAATTAGTTTTAAAAACACTCCATCTCTTGACTGCGTTCTATTCTTTAATCCGTTAACATCTAACTTCTATCACCCATTACGATACCGTTGCTTCCTCATTCTACACACATAATAAACAGTATTCATCCAACATTTTACTACCTCCATCGAGCAATCACATTGAATATCCAGTCTGCTACGACTGCAATCCACTACGTTCACCTCTACATGCTAAAAACTGAAATGCTTCTAAGCTCACAGCCCATCTACTATATGCTATATGCTTCTCTCTGGTTCCCGCCATCCGTATTTATACTCTGCTGAAAAGATTGTTCTAGAAAATTCTTATATCCTCGCACCAGCTATCCAAAGCATAAACAAATGTTGAAATCTGTAGTCGAGATTATTGAAAAATAACCCTTTTTTACCTCTTCAGACGATAAAAGAAATGAAATTATGTCTGCGAAGTTTTAATCTTTGAAATATTTTAATTACACCTGGATATTTTAAATAAAAGAATAAATTGAAATAAGTAGGTTTTTTCTTTAAGACATAATAATATTTAACAGTTAAATAAAGATTTAAGGGGAATATGATATACCGGGATTTAATAGCAGAATTTAATAGGAATTTAAATAATAAAAGTTTTATTAAAGAAATATAAATAATCGAGCCATTTTTAGATTTACGCAATTTGGAATAAATATGAATTAAGATCTTAGAGATTAATAGACTAGGGTTTTAATTTAATAAGCCGGTATAATATACGGAATATTACTGAAAAAGGAAAATTTACATAAAATACTTTAAACTTGGCGCAAAAATTTAAATTTTGTAATATATATGTATTCCAAGCTCTGGATATTAAGACAAAAAGACAAAAGGTAAGTCTGCTTAATAATATCTGTTCAAAAAGTCACAAACCATATAAAGAAAAAGCAACTGAACAACAACAACAAAAAAAATCAAACGACATTAACTGAAGGCTTATTTGATGTCTTTGCAAAAGTAATGTAAAAGTAGAAATAGAATTTTTTTTAATGAATTTATACGGAAAAGTGAATGAATTCTGACGTGGAAATGTTTTTGACGTTGTAATATTGATTTAAATTTCAAAAGAAACTAATATTATATCCAAAAATTTAATGAATCTCTAATGTACAACCTTTAACAATTTTATATACCCACTCTTTCAACCCTTTTTAAATGATATTCTTGCTTCCGTTCGCTGATCACCTGTTTTTGACCATTTTGCAACTTTCTTGAGAACTTTTATTGTTAGGCTTATTGTATCGTTTTCTACTACTAATCTTTTCACGATAAAAGACCCTACAAGTACCACTAGATAGAAAGCAAAAAGAGGAAACTTGAGATTCAATGATTTTCTGAAAGTGCACCTATAAGAAAAGAACAGGATATTAAAATATACGAGCAATTTCTGTCATTTTCAAATAAAGTTTTCTCATTCAACACATGACTTCGTTATTGCTATATGGTAGATAATATATTAGAAATTTTTATTCGGTGGTTATTTTATTTAATATAATCGGCACACGCACTAAGAGTTGAAGACAGGAATGAAATGAGGTGTTATTTAATAAAATAAAGTTTCAGAAAATGGAAGAAGTCACATATTCTAAATGCTAACAGGTGGCACTAAACTTTACTAGTGTAAAAGTAGGTATTGAATTCCTTTAGTAAATTCGTATCCAAATACGAATGAATTCATGCGTGGAAATGTTTTTCACCTTGTAATATTGATTTAAATCTCAAAAGAAAGTAATATTATATCCAAAAATGTAATAAATTTCTAAAGTGCATTTCTTAACAATTTTATATACCCACTCATCCAACCCTTTTCAAATGATATTTTTGCTCCTGTTCACTGATCATATATTTTTGATATTTTCAAACTTTCTTGAGAACTTTCATTGTTAGGTTTATTGTATCGTCTTCCATTACAAATCTTTTCACGATAAAAGACCCTACAAGTGCCACTAGCTAGAAAGCAAAAAGAGGAAACTTGAGATTCAATGATTTTCTGAAAGTGCACCTATAAGAAAAGTACAGGATATTAAAATGTACGAGTAATTTCTGTCATTTTCAAATAAAGTTTTCTCATTCAACACATGACTTCGTTATTGCAATATGGTATATAATATATTAGAAATTTTTATTCGGTGGTTATTTTATTTAATATAATCGGCACACGCACTATGAATTGAGGACGCGAATGAAAGGAGGTGTTATTTAATAAAATAAAGTTTCAGAAAATGGAAGGAGTCACATATTCCAAATGCTAACAGGTGGCACTAAACGAATGGAAAGAAGTGTTATTTAATAAAATAAAGTTTTATACTCGTAAAATGGAAGTGAAAAATTTCATTTGGTATTTCATTTTGCTTACTTTCATCTTGTGGTACATATTCCAAGTGCTAACAGGAGGCACTAAACTCTAAAATAAACACTTAATAAAATATCATAATGAAGGGAAAGAATATTTTTTCCAACAGGATTAAATTATATTCAAGGCTGGAGTAGCACAGTTGAAGTTTATTCCAGCAGAGCGAAAAATGTCCAGACCAGGAATCGAACCTCGATACTTGGCGTGCCGTGCCAATGCCTTACCTGTTAGACTATCCGGACGATACCGGGCTGACATAATTCACTCTTATTTTTTGGACTTGGCTGCGAACTGCAGCGCTAGTTTCATTCATCCGAGCTATAACTATAGCATTTACATGACGAAAGTGTGTTTTAACACGGAAACTCCTGTATACCATGTAATTAAGTCATAATGAAGGGAACGAATATTTTTTTCAAACTTGATTAAATCATATTCAAGGCTGGAGTAGCACAGTTGAAATTTTCCAGGTATCCAGGTTCGATTCCTGCTCTGGACATTTTTTGCTGTGTTGAAATAAACTTCAACTATGCTACTCCAGCCTTGAATATGAATATGAATATCACTTAATAAAATTTGAGTGTTTCGTATTAAAAATATTATTATTCTTCAAAATTTTAAATATTAAAATATAATATATTAAAAAAGTAATTAATATAATAAATATCTCTGTATTCTTAAAAATTAAATAACTTACACTGTCACCGCCGCCGCCGGTTTGGAATTTTTTGTGACCGGAGGTCTTTCTCCGTTAATATTAAGAAAAATATTCCATGCAAAAATATGAAAATCGGCAGTATTATACAGAAATGTGTGATAAACACGCTGATGCAGACAGTTTTCAAATCGAAGAATTATTTTAAGAGATATTTAATGCTAAAATTTGACAAAATCGTTCCATTAAAAAAGTTTTACAGAGCAAAAACTATACATGGGAATTAATTCATTTTTAGATCATTTTATACATTAGAATTTCCCGGTGTGCAGACTGCCTTAATTTGTTTAATTTTACTCATTTTTTGAGGTTTTATTTCTATTTTAAATTCAAATTTTCAGCATTTCGAGAGATATATTTTACTTATTTTAGAAAATGGTATTAATTTAAACTGTTGCCAACTGAATAAACAGCGCAAACAATAATGTTTGCTTCAAATAAAAAAAATATTTACACGTGACTATTATAAACAGGAAAAAACTTTGAAATTAGCATTAAATAATTACGTATAAAAAGCAGGAACTTATTGAAAATTATACTTCATAAAAATTATATTTACACGTGAATTTTAAAAGAGAAAGGATATTGTAAAATAATAAATTCATTAACATGCGTTAGAAGTCTTAAATAGGAGAAATTACGCCACATTTACATCACATTACACTTATTACGTAAAATGAACAAAAAATAATATTGCAAAACAGTTTAAATTAAAAAATTCCGCGAGAAATTTATTTGATATGATCTTTTCAACTACTTTTGTTTGGACAGCGCAAATAATATTTCATTTCTAACAAAAGTATTTTCACGTGGATATTAAAAAGAGAAAGAAAAGTTTGGTGAAAATTACGTAAGATTAAAAACGATACATTTAAAATAACTTTTTTTTCGCTTTGTTAAAAAATACCGGGAGACAAACACTCTGTCTACTTAATTCATTTTATATTAGCTTATTTTGAAATGTTTAACTGATTTTATATAATCAAAGACGAAAACAGCCATTGTATCTTTTAATAGCAGCTGATTTTTCCTTAAAATTACCCATTCAAAGAGAAATAAATAGGAACTCGTTTATAGAGAGATCGCCACTGTTTTTTAAATTATAATTCAATCTTCCAAAAATTTTTTAAAGCCGATCAAATTAGCGTGCTTTTAGAGAATGCGGTGTCTGAGCGGGGGTTGGCGAGAGGAGCTCGTAGGGTGCCGAGCCCTCTAGTATTAAAAAAGAATATTATTAGAAAGATTATTATTACAAAGAATATTATAAAGAGTATATTATAAAGAAAATAATTTCTAAAGAAAATACTCTTTAAGAGTACAGTAGGTCCTCGATTATTCAAAGTAATTGGGACTGACTCTCTTTCGGAAAATCGCAATTTTCGGATAATCCAGAATGCTTTAATATTAAGGTTAAGGAGAAATATGTGCAATATTTCTTATTATGGCAAAAAGTGGTTAATAAAAATAAAGCAGTAGCAAAATAGAAACAAGAGTAAATTATCTCACTTTTAATTTTGAAATTAAGTACCTTTTAATTTTACCCCAAGAATTTCAAAAAATGTTTTGCTTGTCGCAGTTTCGATTGCCTTTGCTTTGAAGCTCTATCACGGAGTTTTTTAATATTATTAGTTGACAAATATCACAGTCTTTCTGCTGCACCAGCCATGATAAACCTTTCGCAAAACATTCAAAACCTTCAAAATTGCTAATTTGTTCGTTTTCTTCGTTCCACTCCGCAGCTTACGGGAACTCAAGTAAAATTCAAAGGAACTGTAAGAAAGGGGATCTAAATATTTATATGTACTCGTAGTTCGGAAAGGACCGCTTGCACAGAAGGTATATGATAGTTAAAACAAAAAAAAAAGCTTTCAAAATGGATTTTGCACACAAAGAATGTGATAGTAAAAAAAAAAAGCTTTAAAGATTGATTTCGGTTAACCAAGAGTTTCGGTTAAAAGAGTTTCGGATAAAAGAGGTTCTACTGTAATTATAATCATAGTACATACATTTTACTATTAATTGATTTTCAAATTTCTGTTAGAAATAAATTTTCCTTGTACTTTTTGTCAGTGTTATCTGCATTTGTATTTACATTTTTTTCAGATTCTTCTTTTTTTAAACGATAAATTATTGATAGTCATTTTCTTTAAAAAGAAACAGTTGTTTTATATATATGTATGCTAAGTTCAGAATATTAATGAAAAAAGACGAAAATGTAAAATCAGTTTAATAATGTCTATACAAAAAAGCATAAAACATATAAAGTAAAAGCAAATGACAATAATAGAATCAATCGAAATTTACAAAAGTTTATTTTATGTTTTTGCAAAAGTAGAAATAAAACTTCTTTAGTAAATTCACACGAAAATATTAATGAATCATTACGTGAAAATGTTTTTCACGTTGTAATATTGAATTACATTTCAAAATAAACTAATATTATATCCCACAATGTAATGAATTTATGAAGTACAATTCTTAACAATTTTATGTCCTCGCTCTGTCAACCCTTTTCAAAGGATATTCTTGCTTCCGTTCTCTGATCATCTGTTTTTGACATTTTAAAACTTTCTTGAGAAGTTTCATTGTAAGTTTTATTGTACTACTCTCCACTACAAATCTTTTGACGATAAAAGGATCATAAGTGCCATTAGATAGAAAGCAAAAAGAGGAAACTTGAAATTCAATGCTTTTCTGGAAGTGCACCTATAAGAAAAGTACAGGAAATTAAAATGTACGAGTAATTTTCCGTCATTTTCAAATAGAATTTTCTCATTCAACACATAATTCCGTTATTGTTATTTGCCAGATAATGTTAGAATTTGTACTCTATATTGCATTTATTTAATATAATCGACTTATGCACTAAGAATGGTGAAATTTCACGATTTTCATTTGCAATATTATGTTGATAAACACAAAAAATGAAGAAAATTGATACCATTTTTATGTATATTTGAAGCTTTAATAATTCACTAAATTAATTTGAAAATTGCAGTTTTTGTTTTGGCGGAAAAACGCTTCATCTCTAACGAAAGCGGCTGTGACGTCATTCGCCATATAAACACCGTCGTTCTACTTTGCTCGCGTAAGTGCTTGACATATTTCTTATATGTTTTTAAATTTTCTGTCTAAAAATGCGTAGCAACGTGTGTTATAAATATTGTACAGTGCCGTGTTACACAAATAGTACAGTAAATTTGCCTGAGAAGCACTTTTTAGTGTTCCTAAAGTATTTTATATATTCATATTACTGAGTAGAGGGGTTTATTTTTTACATATCTTTTTCCCATATACCCATATCAATTACATATCTACTTTGCCCTATATTAATTTTGTGACTTGCAAATTATTTTACTACTCAGAAACTAATTTTGTTTCTCAGAAACTAATGTGTTTGTTAAATAGAAAACTGAATTAGTCTGAAAAATTAGATTGATTTCCTGTTCATTATTTAATGTTATAATAAATATGGTATTAAAAAGTTGTGCAGTAGTTTTCAGAAAATGATCCATAGTCTGCAATATTGTATGTCACAACGTTTTGTCCCAACTTGAGCTCATTTAAATTTTTTCCTTGTAGTATGTTTTTAATAAAAGTGTTAAGTAATATTTTATAAAATATAAACAAACCATCAATTAGTCCCATATAATTATTATGAACTTTTTTTATTGTGTGTGTGCGCCCTTTCACAAATCTGGCCGAAATCGGCATTTTCAAATAAAAATTTTAATGAAAATAAAAAATAAACGATATTTTTTATGTTAAGATAAGTTAGATCTTACCTTTTTCAAAAATTTAAAGCTCATAATGTTAAATAAATTTTAAGGAACAGATGAAACAAGGCAAATAGGAAGTGTAATGGGAAAAACTATACGCGCTAAACGTAAGCATTTCAATTTAGTGGCAAATGACGTCACAACCAATCCTGTCACGTTTTTGTATCACATGGTTTTGTTTACGCTTTTTCATTATTAAAAACAGTAATTAAAAATTATTTTCTTTTATTTTAACGATTCTAAGTGGATTTTTATGGATTTCAAGATAAACTTTATCAGTTACACACAAAAGAAAACGTATTCCTCCCGGGTGAAATTTCCCCATTGTCAACACGATTGGAAGAAAATGTTACATAATGAAATACTGATTCAGCAAATTGAATTGAAAGTCACAAAATACGAAATATGAACTTTAAAAAGCTCCTTTACTTAAAAGGCGACAAAAATAATAAAAAAGATGTTACAAGTTAAAAATATGCAGGGTGGTCATAAAAAAAAAAAAAACTTCCCCGATATATGTACCCCTAGCAACCTGACCGCTCAACCAATCGAAAAGGAATTTCAGATTTAGTTATTTGTAGATATGCACTTGAGAACGTGATGATTTTAAATAATATATCTCTCACGGTTACGGTTACAGGGAAAAAATTTCGAAATTTTTGAATGGCAACACCCCGTGCAAATGGGCAAACACCCCGTGTTTTTTTCCCGTGCATTGAAAAACCACAAATGGCGTTGGGACCGAACGGGTTAAAAGTGAATACGATATTTGAAATATACGTATACTTTAAATGTATGTATGCTTAAATATACGTTTAACGGATGTACCATTATACGTATCCGGATACGTTTAAACGTATATTTTAAGGTATTCGTATTTCATAGAAACGTGTTATACGTATATCGTTTAAACGTATAACTGAAATACGTATCCCATCGGGAGCACTAGTTTAATTACGGGCAACCTATATGGCTATCCTATGGCAATTTACTGAAGGAAATAATCTATTTTTATAAAAATGACAAATTTTTTTTTTGTTTAACAAAAAAATCAATTTAACTTTAGGTTTCTTACTTTGAAAAAAAAAAGATCACGCATCTCACTTTACAGATAAAAATGATAAATAGATTTTATGTTGCTGAAAAAGATTTAAAACCCTGTTTTTCTGAGAGATAATAAATGTGAAATAAAGCTGGGGAAATATAAAGTTTGAATGGAATCCTAAGTTAAAGGCAAAACAAGACCATAAAAGAAATTGAAAGAAAAATAACTAATATGTTTTCAAAAGAAGCATTTCAGTAGATTACTATACGACTGACTTGATTACTATTCATTGCTGTCTTGTCTCGACGTTGCAATCGCCATTCTTCGAAATTAATTCCATAAATATCACTTTAAATGTACGTAGAGACATTGAGTTTCGAGTATGTATAAAGCAAGAAAGAACGAGATCATTTTTTTTTTTTTAATTTAAAGAACTAACGAAAAATATGTATATTTTCTTTCTGTTTCTTTTTAGTGCAAATGAAATGAACCAAAAATATTTTATTTTATTTTCATACCTAAACCAAAAATTTCTTCAAAGAATTTCTATTTTTTTTTTCTGATATATATATATATATATTTGCTTTTGGCGTTTTGAATATTTTAACATTTTTGTGTAGATATTGACACACATGAATTCCAGTGGAATATTTCTGTATCGTACCCTTTTTTAAATGCGTTCGTAATTATATAAATACGTAGCACCTATAGTCGTCGTTCGGTCCGTCTATCTGTCTGTCTCTCCGCATATAACAGAGCAAAAACTACCCAACCGAATCGTGTGAAATTTTAAATATATAATTGTTGCAAAATTTTGTCGGGTCATTTCAAATGTTATGAAAATTGGATGTATAGGTTAATTACAGGGACAATCAGGATTTTTCGGTTACATTATACGGACAATGGGAAAAAATTATTCCAAGTGCATTTTAATGATGTTACAGCCTTCTGAATGGCCTGAAATTTTAAATATATAATTGTTGCAAAATTTTGTTGGCTCATTTTAAATTTTATGAAAATTGGATGTATAATTTAATTGCAGGGACAGTCAAAATTTTTCCATTACATTACGGCCAAAGGGAAAAAACACTGCAAGTGCATTTTAATGATGTTGCAGCTCTTCGAACAGAATAAAATTGATATGCACTTATGAAGTGCATTAAAATATATATTCAGTACAATATGCGGTGCAAAAAATATTTATAAAACAAGTTATATTACGAATGTACCTCATTTGCCACGTTTGACGAGCAATTTTCAACTTGTTTATATTAAATATCTTGCTAATATATTTTCAAGAGTAATGAATCACAAAGTAATCTAAATTTATTAACTTTTTCTACACCCTTACCAGCTTCATCTTGTATTTCTTTGAGAAAAAGACTTTTCTTTTCATTTTTCTTTTTATCTTTTGATATTTTTATCATCGTACAACTATAGTATTATGGTTAGACTATTTTGTATGTATCCTGTAAGACAGAGCTGTCCAACGGGATGACCGCGGGCGCCATGAAGCCCTTTGACGGTTTTCTTTGCGCCCTTTTTAAAGTTTTCTGTTACTAGCATTTAAAAAATATATAATTGCATTTTAATTGATGGCTTATTTAAAATCCTTGATTTTTGCTTGAGTGATGTTTTTTAAATCCCTGAAAATTTAATTCAAGTAACAAAAAACAAAAATATACTTTAAAAATTTAATCGTTTGTTATGCGTTTCATTACTAATTTAAAGTTATCATTTATAATATTTTCTAAAAACTATGACGATGATAATTGGTAACAGTTAAAAATAGTTTTTAAGGTGTTCCCGGGCACAAAAATCTTCAAATTTTCTAAAAAAAGTTTATTGCATTAAAAATTTCTCTGTTTTTTCTTCTTAAAATGATGTTGAAATCATGTTTATATCTTAATAAGAACAATAAATATTAATTTTTTATGGTTTGTTTTCAAAATCTAGCTTTCAAGCAATGGTTGCCATCGAAACGACTTCTTGTGAAAATGCGTTTTTCTTCATGATGGGTTTTTTCATCATTTCCCGTGTTTAAATTGCTATAAGTCAAGAACCGTTAACGATTCTTGAAATAGATAAAAGGTTAAAACTTGGAACATGTCTTTTTAAATTGTTTTACTATAATTTTGATTCAGCAAATTTGAAAAAAAATATTTACTTTTGAAACTATGATTTAAAAAAAAAAATATTTTTTAATTAATATTCTTAAAAATGCTGAATCAAAATTAAAACTTATATATTTCTGCTTATTTAAGTGAAAAAAAATGAAATTCTACAAATAATATTTCGAGTTATAACGATTTTAAATTACCGCACTTTTTAAATTAATTTTTAATTTTTTAAAAAAATTATGAGAGGTTTTATCATATGATTTTGTTTACGAATGACATGGTTAACCATCACAAAAAATTCAAAATTTTAACTCAATAAATAAAAAAAAATATTTTTAAATGTGTCCCAGACTCCCTTAACACTTTGAACTCTATTGTCGCAGCTGCGGCGACATCATCCTTTTTTGCAAACCTTGTTTATGGCACCAGTAATAAAGGAAAATAAAATTTTCTTTATTTAATCAGAGCATTTTTGAAATTGTATACTTGAAGTAAACTTCTTTTTAAAAGGTGGTGCCGACCGAATAAAATTTGCGTAAGAGACGCCGGAGTGCAAAGGGTTAAATTATTTTATGAAATGAAATTTAGAAAAATAATCGATCTCTTTCACCATACTTCGTTCATGAATGTTCATCGGTTTCGTTCTTGTTGTTACATTGGCCCATTGGCTGTTTTATACGAGAGGTAAGGGAAGGTAATTTTCTGTGCCAGACTTCTAAAAGTTAAAAAATCATGCAATTGCATTTCCGTCAATGAAAGCTCTTCCAGTATATCTCTCTGAAAAACCCCATATATGGGTCATTATAATGAACACCTTTGTTTTTGTACTACTTATAAAGCTAAATTTATGCCTCCAAAATAAAACAAGAATTACTTTTACGTCCTCAAAAACATAATCATATCTCTTATTTCCATTTTTTTTAAAATTATACGCGAAAACAAAGTTTCTGACTCCTTCCACTAAAACTTTTGAAACATGTAGAGGAGGAGCAAGATGACTATGTTAACAATTTTTGTTGTTTATTAGTTCATTGTTAAGAATAGTAAAATTAATTTTACATGAATTGTTAGTATATTGATTGTAGTATTAAATATATTACCATTTAATTTTTCAAATACAAAATTAAAGGATAATTTTATTTTTTCATAACATTAACAAATTGTCATCTTGCCCCTGTATTGGGGCAAGATGATTTTGGCCTTGGGGCAAGATGACAACACTGAAAAAGGTTGAACATATTTTATCTTTTGAATATGGTTCTTGGTTTAACAAATGATAACTGTATTTTTACATCTTACAAAGTATCAGACTAAGCATAATGCATAGCTGCCAACTTGTACGGATTTTTGCTACCACTAAAATGTACTAGAAAATTTTGCCTAATTCAATCGCCGAATTGCAGTGAATGTTGATAATTAAATATGGATGAAATATCTGTTAAATTTTAGTGGTAGCAGAAATCCGTAAAAGTTGGCAGCTATGATAATGCACTGTAACGGAATGTTGAACTGTTTAGTTGTGCAGCTAACAATAGTCACAAATAAAAATGCCATTTTCATAATTGAAACATTCCTCATGCCACCACTGTGGGCATTTACAGCATTGGATCCATTCTTCTGCCGGTGGGTCACAATATTTGAAATAATTGGGGGTGGGGGACCAGTGGAGGAGGGGTAGGTCTTGACCCCGAGGTCGAACCCCGTTGAACGGTACACCCCTCGTACCGATCGGACGCTTGGAAGCGGAGATACGGAACCCGATAGTGTTTTTCTTTCGGGGAGGCTAGAGGGGCTTAGCGGATGGCAAAAATGTCTTCCTCTGGTCGCCCTCTTTCGAAAGACACCTCCCCCGATCCGATGCGCCCCTTAGCCCCAGAGGAGATAGAAGCGCAAGGTCGCGCGGACAAACACACAGACAAACAAGCGTTTACAGGATTTAAATAGAATGGACTGTTATTTTAATAAATTCCGAAACACGGTGCTCGTCATCTTGCCGCGGAATGCCTGTTTAAAAATATTCGTTTTCATTGCCATGGTTTTGGTTTTGTGTTTATGACGGCCGATTATCAACACGTGGGATATAGGCCCTGGGGGGGAGTGCCCTTCGTGGGGGTCTTTCTAAGGGAACCTAACCCGTATTTACGCATGGGAATCTACGGTTTCGAAGAAAACCACGAAAACTCCGAAACGGTTAGGCCGACGGGCGCGATTGGGTTCGAACCCAGCACCTCCCGTCTACCAGCTTCGAGAGCAGAACCTCTCCGCCACTTTCATTGCCATGAAGGAAGGCGATTAATTGACATTTATTCGTGATAATAGGTAGTATTTAAACTAAGTTACTCATAAATATTAAAGAGAAACGATATATCTTACCTGTATCTGTAGCAGAGCTTATTTACACATGCATAAAAGTTATAACGTGGCAGCGGTAAACAATCAAAGCTTCACAACTAACACAAAAATGGCGATTTCAGTGTCTCTATAACTATACTGTTGTTTAACGAACGGCCTATAGGAGAGCCAGTAGTGTCCGGTTGATACTGCCATCTAGTGGAAAATGGAAAAATTAAGACATTCGTCATCTTGCCCCGGTTTCCCCTACCTCGACATTCTCGAGGAGCCTGGGACCTATGATCCTTATCCCCGACCGTAATAGACTGGAAGCTTTAATTTGGAATTCGATTCATGCCAGTAACGGGGATTAAATACTTAAAAGGATGTGGGGGGGGGGACACAAAAAAGAAATTCTTGAGCTTGTGATACAAAAAAAAAAAAAATTAAAACAAGATATTTAAATTTAATTTAAAATTTTAAATAGGGTATTGGGTAAAATATCCCCACCCTCGCAGATGCCTGCAAGCAGCTGCGTGCCAGTGGCAACACTCGGCATATCAATTTTTGAAAGATTTTTACTTTTTCTGATTTTTTTCTTTTTGTACATGGAGTTTCTGAATGATAGGTTCTCATGTTTTACATTGTGTAATGCATTTGCATCGTATAAGACGTATGTGTATTGCTACTAATAGTGTGAGATCATTTTCAGGCATGTTTTTAGCCACGTTTTAAGAAAGGCGGTCTTCATTGTCTGCCAAGAGCTGAGGTGCGCCCAAATTACTGAAAGATTGGACAGACCCGCTCTAAGATGTTTTAACACTAGAACGCCCGGAAATTTTACTCAAGTTTCTTAAAAATATTTTACATCAGAATTTTTATTTAAAATTATTTGACTGATTTATTTAACGTAAATCTGCGTTTTTAAAATTTAACTTATTTTGTGAAAGAATTTCTGGTTCCAATTGCCATTTAATCATATGGTCGGAGTCGAATCGACTCCTTCCGGGCGTTCTAGTGTTAAACAATTACTCGTCAACAGGGAGTGGAGTTGCACTGCAACAATGTATTACATCAACGCATCACCTGTTGACCCAAAAGAAAAAAAAATGTAAATTGTAATACGAATGAAAAAAAAAATGGCCACCAGTCTTGAGTAGTAATTAAAAAGTTAAGCAAGTTTTTTTGAGGTATACACTTATTTGCACCGATGTTTTAAACCATACCCCGAACAAAATTGAATAATGTATTGGTCTAGTAAAAAATACGTGTAGTTAAACATATTAACCCTTTATCCACTGATTATACGTATTAGTACCATTAAAATAATTTGTTATAAAATTCATTTAATACTTCGATTGGTAGTAATACAGTTTAGAATAAGTTATCGATGCTTTACTTTCTCTTGAACTAAAAGCATTATTGATTACACAAGAGAAAAATATTTTTAAAAGAATGATTTCTTTTCTCTTTGCATCTTTTCAGCTTTCTTGCCGTTGGGGGGGGGGGGGGATTTTTCAATATATATTTCTATATTTCTTTCGTAAAAACATTATATTTGTACATTTCTGAATTCTAAAAAATACTAAGAAGGTTTTAAATAAATTATTTGAGTGGGGTTATAATTAGCGGACAAAGTCCCTATAAATTCAAATTTAATTAATCCTTCTAAATCCTTCAATTCTTCTAAAATATTTCTAAAATGTATTAAATGATTATGGAAAATCTTCTAATGTAGCTCCAAAAATTCACGAAAATTGCTTTAGAAAATAAAATTTCCATGAATTCATAATTCAGTACACAAAGGGTTAAAAATTGACGTTGTGTTTTCGCAAAATTATATTTTTGATTTTGTACTTTTTTGATACCAGTGAAAAAGAAAAGTAAAAATTGCCTTATTTAATTAACACATTTCAGGGATTCATAAAATAAGTGTTTAACAAAACGAAGTGTGAATTGAATAAAATCCCTCTAAAACGTGCTGGTCCTTAATGGGTTAAAACATTGTTCTTATTAGTTTTTGTCAGAGATCTCAGAGACTATTTTAGTGTGTTTCAAAAGTACAAAAATAACAAATATTTATAAATGTGAACATTTAAATATTAAAAAAAAATAATGTTTTAAAATTTTGTGAGCAAAAGAAAGGTAGTTGATTTTAGAACAAGACTTTTTAAATTCTGATTTTAATTAAATTTATCGATAATTTAATACGGAAATGTTTATTAACTATTTAACAAGATATGTATAAGCCACAATATTTCTAAGTTTTTAAGTATTGCGAAATTTCGTTAGTAATTCGAAAAACATAATCAGTCAAGCGCGAGTTTTACTCGCGCACAAAAGGTTTCGTTCAACAAGGTCCTTGTATAAAATGTAAACTTGTCATCGTGCTAAGCTCCCTTCGAAAGGAGGTCGCAAAGCACAGCATCGCCTTAATCTGCCACTGTTTTCTAGGTATATTTTTATTAATATCTCTGCTAATTACCGATAAAAATTTTTGAAAATTATTCTCAATCACTGGATGATTCTATGTCGACAGTTACACCGAGCATACCTAAACTCCCCACTGAGTACACGCAAAGTAAAGCTTATGTGTAGTGCAAAAATTTAATTTTATCAAAAACTACGTGCCCTAGGATAATCTCTGGAGTTTTCCTACAAGGTATAAATAAATTTATACTGTCCCTAAGTTTGAAATAATATTGGTAACAGTAGATTTTGAAATAGGGGAAATTTTTTGCACTACGTTTTTGATGATAGCTCTAAAAATATAATGCCTAAAAATATAACAAATATCATTTTGAGTTCAGCGTTACGAGATCTTTTAAACAATTCTCCACGTGATAAAAAAATTAAGTAGCTTAATTAACCCCCACTCAAAAATATATCCTAAAATATATGTGTTCTAATGTACCAGTCGTGTCAAAAGTTCATTAAAAATTTAAAAACTTATAAAAAAGGAAGAAAACGTAATAAAAGAGTGCGGTTTGCAAGAAAGGGCTCACAAGGTAGTAGGATTTTTTTAACAGCAAAAATAAAATTATTAGTTAAAAAATCACATGTAGGGGGCGCTGACGACACGAAACATCATGAACAGGACAACAATACGCTCCATTCATTTGTTTTTCCAATAACAAATGTTCAACATGACCTCCAGAACATTCTACGACACAACCAGGTTGTGTGGTAGTATCGGTGCATTGTGTTTCGGGTCGTCAGCGCCCTCTACATGTGATTTTTTAACTATTTTTTTTTTTTTTTGTTGCTACTAAAAATAGTCCGACTATCTTGTGAGCCCTTTCTTGCAAATCGCACTCCTTTATCACAATTTCTTCCTTTTTTATGAGTTTTTAAAATTTTAACGAACTTTTGGCTCTCCCGGTATAAACACGTGAGTCAATAGCTTTTATAACTCTTGCAAGGTTGAATTTTCCACGTTCCATAGCCTTCGAGAAAAACGGCTAGCTGTGACAAACACACGAGTGATCTTATAAAGATTCCGTTTTTAATTTTAAATACGGAATGTCAAAAAGTGATAAAGCAGATTCAGTATAGCAACTATTGTGTTATAGTATAATACGCGTATAATACGCTCTCTATCGATGCTATACGATTTCAAGTTATGCATTTTTTTTTTTAAATCTTGCGAGGTGTATGTCTCATATATAGTTTTTTTACAGAGTCACACAGAACAATTCAAATACAATATTTTGCATGCGCTGTTGTTGCTTGAAAAACATTTTATTTGGCGTTTTAAGTTTAAAATTTAGTGTTTTTGAAAATGGGTTTACATAGTAATTGATTTATTTGATTGTCTACCTAACATTTTTTAACAAGTTCGAGGTTAACTTTCTCATTTAGGCTCTATAGGAGCGAAATTCAATTTTGTTAATATGAGATACTGCAGTATCAGGACCGCAGCAATTCCATTTGGCGCCTGTGGCGAAACACCATGTTTTACACCATCAGCGCATCAAGAGAACATAACTGACGCCGCCGATTAACCCTTTCAGGGGCAGTGTTGGCATTTGCCAACACCATGTTCTAATTGCGAAATGCCACATTGGCACCGGAATTTCGGAATGAAAAATTTTATTTCATTAAGTATATGAATAAAAGCTCTTAACTACCGTGGAATAAACTTGTTTATTAATTCTGGTGTCAGTCATTCATTTTAGAATTTTACGAATAGAAGTACTTTGCCCCTGAAAGGGTTAACACCTTAACTGTTTTGCCTCAGAGTGCCGCTCGTGCAAAAAGAGTTTGCTCTTTTCGATACTAAAAGCTTTTGGGTACCACTTAATTTTAACTGTATTCTTTGGTTCGTTAAATGGCATACCTTTTCCGATTGTACAAAGCCAAATATTTTAGTAAAAAAAAGTGGTGCCAGGTCATTATTTTTAATTTATTGTGTAAAAAAAAACCAAGCACTTAAGGGGTTAAGAGGCCGCTGCACTGAAACTCTTCGATCACAAAATCTCATGTCAGGTCCCCCGAATGGTCCGTCAACTGAATACCAATATTTTTTCACTGAAAATTTCATCATAGGTGTTACAGCATTAGCGCTAGAAATAATCTCCTAAGGATGATAGAATGATTTCTGCACAATTTGCAAGAAAATTCTAAAAAGAAACTTTTTTCTATTAAAATATTGGTGTTCAGTGGGCGGACAATCTGGGAGCCCCCTCATGTTAACGCATGAGAAAATTTTGAAGCGCGATACCTAATATAATTATTAAAATACCGTTTTCACCATCAGAAAGTAGACGCCAGATGTTGATGATGTGCGTTCTTAAAAATTGTGTACTTAAATTTTAAGTATTTTTAAGAAGATGATAAAATTTAATCGAATGGAAATTTCAAAATTTATACGGATTTTTTATGTACTTAAAATTTACTAAGGTAATTTTTAAAAACGCACATCATCGGCACCCGCACGTCTAGCAACGGCGAATTTCGTGCTAGAGTTGAGTATCAACGCTATTTACGGTTTTTCAATATGGAGATCACAATCCAGTAAAAAAAAGTAGGTGCTGCCATCGGAAAATTTCGAAATTTTGTTGCTGTAACCGTGACTGTTAGAATGTCTCTGTTGTTTTTCACAGGATTCTTGAAAATAATCCCCTCTGGATTTGGATTTCTCAAAATAATTTAAACCAAAATTTCATTCAATTTCTGTGAACGATATGATAGTTAGGGGCTCATACATCGGAATAGTTTTTTTTATAATCACCCTGTATACTGTATCATTCTATTCACTCTTGTAAAAGCCTATTCCATTAAATTAATTAATAAAGTTTATCTAATATACTTGATGTAATATTCCTTAATTGAAAAAAACAATTTAAATAAATAAAAGCGGCTGGCACCTCTTTACAAACAATTTCTGGAATTTACTAAAAGTTATTTTAAAGGGTGGATACAGTAATGAATTATTTATTTATGAAGTCAGAATAGCATAATATATTACATGAATTAAAGAGTTATTTTCCACTTTATATTTCAGAGATATATTTTATTTTTCAATACAATTAACTTGAGTATTTGAATATTTTATTGTACAGATATTTTAGAAAGATACATCTAAGCTTTAGTATTTATATTTGCTTGCGTGCCACGGAAATAGGATTTGGAACAAACAATTTTTATTTCAGTAAACACGCATAAGATTCACTATGCAACAATTTTTGCAAGAAAATAAAGAGATTTCGAGCAGGAAAATATAATTATAATATACCGGGTGTCCCAAAAAGGACTGACTGATTTTAAAATTCAATAGCTTCCAAACGGTGACAGATATTAAAAAAATTCTTGCAGGAGGGTTATGCATAAAGTCAAAAGTTTTTTTACAGTGATTTTCGATTTTAGTTCGAATTACAAACAATAGATGGCGTTGCGATCAATAGAGGCTAAATTCAGGCTCGATTTTTGGTACTTCATGGCCCGGACAATACATTCCCATCTCATTTTTCTGCAGGGAACAACAGAAAGGACCAAAAATCGAGCCTGTATTTAGCGACTATTGCTTACAGCGCCATCTATTGTTTGTAATTCGAACTAAAATCTAAAATCACTGTAATGAAACTTTTGACTTTATGCATAACCCTCCTGCAAGAATTTTTTTAATATCTGTCACCGTTTGGGAGTTATTGAATTTTAAAATCAGTCAGTCCTTTTTGGGACACCCGGTAATTTATGCATACATTATATGTTACTTATACCGGGTGTCCCGAAAATGACTAATGGATTTTAAAATTCAATAACTTCCAAACGGTGACAAATATTTAAAAAATTCTTGCAGGAGGGTTATGTAGGATGTCAGGAGTGTTCGTACTGTGATTCTTGATTTTAGTTCGAATTTCAATCAATAGATGGCACTGAGAGCAATAGGTGCTCAGTCTAGACCCGATTTTTGGTACTTCGGGATCCATTCAATACATTTTAATCTCCTTTTTTCGTATGGAAGAAGAGAGAGGCCAAAAAATCGAGCCTGGGATTTAGCGATCATTGCTTGCAGCGCCATCTATCGATGCCATTTGTAACAAAAACTGAGAATCGCGGAATAAAAACTCCTGACATCTTACATAACACTCCTGCAAGAATTTTTTAATATCTGTCACCGTTTACAAGGTATGGAATTTAAAAATCCATCAGTCATTTTTTGGGACACCCGGTATCAAAAAAGTGCTTTAGAATGGATAAATTTAGCTATTGAAAGTTACAGTTAAAATGAATCATAGAAATAAGTCAATGTTTCAGTCGCTGAAAGTAATTTTTTTAATAAAACGTGAAATTTCTCAAAATGATTAACCTTTTCAAGGAAGGTGATACGTTTATGAAACCACATAATTTTAATTTCCAAATTTCATGAATCTAAAATTTCACCAATCTCTAATTACAAAGAAGTGAGCTAAGTTAATTAACAATTTCCAATTAATTTAACAATAAATCTTAAAATAATGAAAATATAATTAGTGCATTATACTGAAATGCATTTAACCCCTTCGCGACGGGAGCCTTTTACGAAATGTTTATTACTTTGCTACCGGTTTTAAAAAACAGAAGTTTGTGCCTATTCGAATCGGGAAAATGCTCGGATTAAATAAGGCAAATTTTACAGTAAAATTTTACTGGTGAGGATAAACGAGGATCCTTAGGCCTATTTCCGGCACGTATTCGTGTCGCTCGTCCCCAAGGGGTTAAAAGTAATTCGTTTGCGAAAAAGTCAAGATTTTTTGTTATTTTTCTAATTTATGCCAAACCCTCCTGCTAAAAATTAAAACTAACATCCTGTTTACAAGTACATTTTTCCCTTAAAACCCATATCTAAAGTGAACATTTTTGCTATATCTTTAAACATAATGAGATTGTTATATACAGGGCGCCCACAATTATACGACCCTATTTTAAAGTTGTCTACAAACGAAATTATTGTTCAGAATGTTGTAAATTTTCTGGAGGATATATTATAAAGTATGAGAATATGTTTGAGCCAAAAAAAAAAAAAAAAAAAAAAAAAAAAAAAAAAAAAAAAAATTCAAAATTTCGCCACTAGAGGGCAGTTTTAGCGAATTACACATATAGTATATATTTACAATAATTTACAAATTCTAATACAACCAAACATGTTCCAAATGATGGTCGTCCTTTTCAGATACCATCTAGAATCGTAAGATAGCATGTTTCACAGTTGGCTGCAGTGTGTTCTGGGAGATTCTGAGGACATACTGTGAAATGCTGTCCATTTTCTGGAGCACATATTAAAAGTATGGGAATTTGAGCAAAAAAAAAAATTGTTCAAAATTTCGCCAGTAGTGGGCATTTTAACGAATTACACATTTAGGATACATTTACAATAATTTACAAATTTTATTACAACCAAACATGTTCCACATGATGGTCATCATTTTGAGATACTATCTAGAATCGTAAGATTAGATGTTTCATAATTGGCCGCAGTATGCTCTGGGAAATGTTGTGAAATGCTGTCCATTTTCTGGAGGACATATTAAAAGGTATAAGAATTTGTTTGAGCAAAAGAAAAAAAAAACAAAGTTCAAAATTTCGCCGCTAGAGGGCATTTTTAACGAATTACACATTTAGCATACATTTACAATAATTTACAAATTTCATTAAAACCAGACATCTTCCATATGATAGTCATCATTTTGAGATACCATCTAGAATCGTAAAATAGCATGTTTCACAGTTAACCTCAGTGTGTTCCGGGAAATGCTAAGAAAAGTAAGCGAAATGCTGTCTTTAAGATCCGGTAAAGTTAATAAATAACATTTATAAACTATCCTAAATGTATGTTAAATGTGTAATTCATAAAAAGTCCCCTGGTGGCGAAATTTTGACCTATTTATTTCGCTTTAACAAATTCCCATCCCTTTATAATCCCTCTCACAAAATTTCTCAACTTTATGAACAATAGACCACTTTAGATAATTTTAAAGTACGGTAGTTTAATTATGGACACCCTGTATATTATCCAACTTTTTTGTACTATAAAAAGAAGTAAAATAAATGATTTGTTTTACTCATAATAGGCTTAAGAATTTCGTAATAAAATATAATAAGAACACATTTACAAAAACTTTTTCCCGAGCTTCTTTCGTTTCTTTACAAAACAATTCTCACATTTAAATAAAACAAAATGTGTGGTTTAAATTTTCAATCGATTTTTTTTTGCTTTAACAAATTCCCATCCCTTTATATTCCCTTTCACAAAATTTCTAAACTTTATGAACAATAGACAACTGTAGGTAATTTAAAAGTACGGTAGTTTAATTATGGACACCCTATATATTATCCAACTTTTTAGTACTATAAATAGAAGTAAAATAAATTATTTGTTCTACTCATAATAGAATTAAGAATTTCGTAATAAAATAAAAATAAGAACACACTTATAAAAACTTTTTCTCGAGCTTCTTTCGTTTCTTTGCAAAACAATTCTCACATTTAAATAAAACAAAATGTGTGGTTTAAATTTTCAATCGATTTTTTTTGCTTTAACAAATTCCCATCCCTTTATATTCCCTTTCACGAAATTTCTCAACTTTATGAACAATAGACCTATAACTGTAGGTAATTTTAAAGTACGGTCGTTTAATTATGGACACCCTGTATATTATCCAACTTTTTAGTACTATAAAAAGAAGTAAAATAAATGATTTGTTTTACTCATAATAGACTTAAGATTTATAACTTAAGCCATATAACTGTAGGTAATTTTAAAGTACGGTCGTTTAATTATGGACACCCTGTATATTATCCAACTTTTTAGTACTATAAAAAGAAGTAAAATAAATGATTTGTTTTACTCATAATAGACTTAAGATTTTCGTAATAATATAAAAATAAGAACACACTTGCAAATCCTTTTTCTCGAGCTTTTTTCGTTTCTCTGCAAAACAATTCTAACATTTAAATAAAACAAAATGTGTGGTTTAAATTTTCAATCGATTATGTTTATTTTATAAATATAAATGCTGAAAAGATGCCATTAATTTCAATTTAGCCATTTTGTGGAAAGTCTAAGTATTAGATTGCATATCCATTACCTTGAAATAGCCATTAAAGAGGAATTTTTTCACATTACTAACCCCTCTTGAGCATTTGAAATGATAATAGTAAGTGGGGAGCTCGCAATACAGATTTTCATTTTGATAATATCTTTATGAACCTTTTTTGTACAGAAACAATGGAAAGTAATTTTATGCGCTTCTTATATGTTACCAAGTTACTTACACAACCAGAAATATAAAGTGGAAAAAAAATCCTTTTTTACGTTCTTTTGTTTTACTTTGTTGTAACAATAATATATATGATATTAAAGACAACCGCATGCTTTTTTAATTACTGTCTCGTTGATATTTAATTTTCGAATATGTCTCAGTTCTTTACAAAACAAAGTATGATTAGACTGAAATACTTTAGTGTATGAAACATAAAAAAGGAAAATAGATGCTTTAAAGTTTTATAGGCTATAGCTGAATGGAGTGTTTTTAAAGAACCATTTATCTCCGGCTATTCTGTATAGTTAATATGTAGAAACCTTAACTAGATTTTTTAAAGTAGTAAATTACCATTTATATGCATTTCAGATGAGATGTATATTATATATATCTGAAAGATTAGCCTTGTAAATTTTTTGCTTTAAAATATTTTTTTTTCTGATTGAATATTTCACATACCTTTTGAATTACATTGCTCTTTATAATTATAATTATATATACATACATAATTTACATAATATTTTGCACCACAGAACATAAAAAATATCCATGTAAAAATTGCACTGCATTAAGTTTAATTTTGAAAGATGGATAATAATTTCTTAATTGCTAAAATATAAAAACAAACTTTTCCAACTATTTTTATTCTTTTTTGTGTTATATTCCTCATATTTAAATAAGAATGTGTTTGCTTAAATTTTAATTTTTGTGTTTTTTTAACAGATAAAATTCATAACGTAAATGTTAAAACGTAACCAATAGTATCAAACAAGCCATTTTGTGGAAAGTATAAGATTGCGAATCCATTACCTAGAAATAGCCATTAAAGCGGAATTTGATTTTCATTTTATTTTGGTGATATTTTTATAAACCTTTTTTTTTTTTTTTACAGAAACAATGTGGAGTACTTTATGCACTTCTTATATGTTACCAAGTTACTCACGCAACCAGAAACATAAAATGGAAAAATTCCCTTTTTACGTTCCTTAGTTTTTCTTTGTTGAAACAATAATATATATAATATTAATGTCAACTGTATGCTTTTTTTAAGTACTGTCTCTTTAAGATTTAATTTTTCAATATGTCTCAGTTGCATATAAAGCGTTTATGATTACACCAAAGTAGTTTAGTGTATAAAACGTAAAAAAAGAAATTAGATACTTTAAAGTGTTATTACTGAGATTTTTCTTTACAGTTTTTTTTAAAGAATTTGTTTTCTCCTAGTACAATTAATATGTAGAAATCTGAAATACATTTTTTTAAAATTGTAAATCAACATTTATATGCCTTTCCGATGAGGTGTATATTATATATATATATATTACACAAACTACATTTTTTCAGGGGTAAATATTTTATGTTTTCAGAATGAATATTTCATATAACTTTTGAATTATTGTGCGCTTTATAAATATAAATAAATATATATGTAACTTACATAATATTTTTCATCACAGAACATGAAAAAATTATCCAATATATACGTAAAAAGTGCACCGAATCAACTTTAATTTTGAGATACGGATTATAATTTCCAAATTGCTAAAAAATAATAATAAACTTTTTCAACTATTTTTATTCATGTTTGTGTTCTGTTCCTCATATTTAAATAAAAATATGTTAGTTTAAATTCTCAGTCGTTTATGGTTTTTATACTAGATAAAATTCATATAAATGTTAAAACGAAGCCATTAATATCAAACTAGACATTTTGTGGAAAGTATAAGTATCAGATTGACTTTTCCATTACCTTGAAATAGCCATGAAAGAGGAATGTTTTTTGATTACTAACCCCTCTAGAACATTTGAAATGATAATAGCAAGTTAGGAGCTGGCAATGCAGATTTTCATTTTGATAACATCTTTATAAACCTTTTTTGTACAGAAACAATGGAAAGTGCTTTTATGCACTTCTGATATGTTGCCAATTTCCCACACAACAGCAATCATAGATTTTTTTTTTTTTTTTACGTTCTTTTGTTTTGCATTGCTGTAACAACAATATATATGATATTAAAGACAACCACATGCTTTCTTAACCCCTTAACAGTTTTGCCCGAGTTCCGCTCGGGCATAAATAGTTTGCTATCTTCGATACTAAAAACTTTAGGATACCACTTAATTTTAACTGTAATCTTTCGTTTGTTACATAGCATAACATTTTATATTGTACAAAGCCAAATATTTTAACAACAACAAAAAAAAAAAGTGGTGCCGAATCTTTATTTTTAATTTATTGTGTAAAAAAAAAAAAAAAAAAAAAAAAAAAAAGTTAAGGAGTTATGTACTGTCCCGTTAGTATTTAATTTTCGAATATGCATCAGTTGCTTAAAAAACAATGTATGATTAGGCTGAAATGCTTTACTGTATGAGATATAAAAACGGAAAGTGGATACTTTAAAGCTTTATTGGCTACAGCTGAGATTTTTCTTTGCAGCTTTTTTCAGAGAAACATTTATCTCTGGGTATTGTGTATACCCAGTTAATATATGTTAATATGTAGAAACGTTAAAAAGGTGTATTTTTTCAAACCTCCCGCCAACCAGACGAGCCCAATGAACCCGAAAGGAAAAACAGAATTATTTCAAATACAGTAAAATTTAGCTGAATGCGATAAAATTAAGAAATTGGTTTGTAAACTCCTATTCTTAGATATAAATTCGTAAAAATCTAGAAACATTTAAAAAATACATCGAATAATATCTAATGAATTTTAACTGCGGTTGGACATATTTTTGAAATTTTTATATGTTTTTTTTTTTTTTTTTTAGCCCCTTTCTTTTTGTTTGCACGAGGGTTAAAATAATAAATAGCCATTTATACGTGTATTTGATTAAACGTGTTTATATAATGTATTTATACCATCTGAACTTTTTCCGGGATAAATATGTTATGTTTTCAGAATGACTATTTCATATACTTTATAAATATACGGGGTGATTAAAAAAAACGTTTACAAAATGGCATGGGAAATCAGGCATACAACAAGGATGAAAGATCACATAGGAAAATAAAGTTGCAAACCACTTATTTAGTCAGAAATACAGGGTGTTTCACAGGGGGTTGGCGGTAATAACTTTCAGGAAACTGAAGTATATAATAATAAAACATTTAACAGACATTCCCACCTTTTTTGTTAATGTTATAATACCATACGAAAGTGTTAGAAGTTTGCATTATACGCGCGAGCAGTATACACTTGGCGTCCCAAATTTTGGACTGTGGTCAATTCATACGGTATCATCGATTGGTAGAGCAACATGATTTTCTAGATCTTTTCCTTATGTTAACACATTTCACAAAAAACAAAGTATAAATCGTTGCATTTTCATTACAATGTTTTTATTTTTCTCAAAATTATGACCGTTAACCCGGGTTAAGTTGAAATGAAATACTCTGTATTCGCGACTAAATAAGTGATTTGCGACCCTATGTTACTATGTCATTTTTTATCCTTGTTGTATGACTGATTTGTCATACCATTTGGTAATCTTTTTTTGAATCACCCTGTATACATATAATATACATAATATGTATACATAATTTACATATTCATTTGCACAACAGACCGGGAAAAATATCAAGAGAAAATAAAAATATACGGAAAAATGCACTGTTTTATTTTTAATTTTGAATGACGGATATTTCGAATTAGCTAAATAATAATAAACTTTTCCGATTATTTTAATTCTTCTTTGTGTTACATTCCTTTTATTTAAATAAAACTAATCTGTTTGTTTAAATTTTCAATTGTTTATTTAAGAGATAAAATTCATATAAATGTCAAAACGAAGCTACTAAAATCAAACTAGGTATTTTGTGGAAAATATTGATATCAAATTGCATATCCATTACTTTGAAACAACCAGTAAAAAGAAATGTTTTCACAATACTAATTTATCTAGATCTTTTTAAATGGTAATAGGAATTGGGAAGGTCCAAATGCAGTTTTGTATTTTAAAACCATCTTTAGAAGTTTATTGTGAAATAAAATTGGAATATAATTCTTTAATATATATCTCTAAATGTTACCCAAATTACTCAATCAACCATCGAGTTAAAGTGAAAAATGTCTTTGTTTTACTTTCTTTTTTACTTTGCCTTGTTGTGACAATAATGTAAATGATGTTGAAACAATATATTTTCATTAAAACTGTATCTTACTAAAATTCAATTTTTAAGTAAGTCTTAGTTGCTTATAAAACAACGGATGATTAGACTTCAATAAATTCCAGTATGATGCATAAAACAGGGCAGTTAAATACCATAAAGATTTATTGTTTAAAACTGAGATTGTTCTTTTTAGAAAGTATTAGATCTACTGGAAAGTTCTGTCCAGTAATGTTATTTCACGCCTACTTTTTTAAATTTAGATTTCTTCATTGGCACCACTTTTTTGAAATGGTAAAATTACGATTGTTTTCACATTTCATTTTAAGGTGAAAACAGTCGGAATTTTACCATTTCAAAAAAGTTGTGCCAATGAAGAAATCTGAATTTAGAAAAGGTAGGCGTGAAATAACATTATGGGACCAAACATTCCAATAGACCTAATATTTCAAGTGTGTTTGATGTCGAGTGTTGCCAAGTCTCCTGCGAAAATCAGGGCTCCAATTGCTCTGGAAAACCACTAATTTCTTACATTTCATTTCGCCTTTATTAATCGCAGATAATTCTGCCATTAGATAAGGCGAAGAAAATTACTTTAAAATATTGATGTGCAAAGCATTTTGAGACTCAATTCTCGCAGGATACCTAGCAATACTAGTGACAGCAAAATTTCGAAAAACAGACTATTGAAATACTTTTAGTATTTAACGGTTATAAAATATTATTTATCAATTTTAAAGAAACATTTATCCGTTGTTATGATGTATAGTTAGTTAATATGTGGAAAACTTTATGTAGTTTTTTTTGTTCTTATTGTTTCTTACAATGATATATTTTCTATGCAGTGTTGCCAGATTGGGAATTTTGTTCCTATTTTGAGGGATTTCAAAGCTCCAGTGGAATTTTTTGGGGACACATAGTTCGTGGGGAAACGTTTGGGGACTATCAACATTTTCGGGGAAAAACTTGGTGAATTTTTTTCACTTTTACACGCAAACTTTACTTTTAATCATCTGACCACACTGGATCTGTCTTGAACTCGATTTTGATTTGAGAAACGAAAATAAAATACAGAAATCGGAGATATCAATCATTATTCTCGTGGTCATGCTCATCGTTTACAACATTACAGTTTACACGTATACCATGCGTATTCCAACCTGCCTTGGACTATCTCCACCTGACTTTCCAGGTCACTAAGTGCGGAAGACTTTCCTAGTCATCACGGAGAGACACACAAACACATGTGCACATTTCTTTTATTAGTATAGTTTTATACAACTGAAAGAAAATCAATTTTTAAACTTTTTTTTGTTTAAGGGTGGTTATAATTTGTGTTTCATGGAATGGCAGTAGAGCTTTTTTCAAGACATGCATTTGCATAGTACAATCACATTGCTACATTTATAACTGAACAATGCTCAAAGAATTCAGAAGATTCCTTATAAGAAACTTGAATCAAAACTCTGCAGTCTTAAAAGCATAAACATTACTAAATCTTCAGGCCTTATCCGAAACGTTCTTCTGCTATGCTTTTTAAAAGATTTAATTAAAGATGTGGAAAGCAGCTGTTTCTCTTTTATTACGAAAGCACAGTAATTGATACAACGAAGGTGCATTGCTTACGATTAGGTACTTCAGTAGGGAAAAATTGAAAACAAAGTTTTATAGGTTAAGTCAGATAAGTAGGCGATGTCAACACCATGTCAGATTCATTAAAATCCCAACTGATAAGAGATAGTCTAAACCTTGAAAAATTTATTGGTATAAGAGTAGATGGAGATAACGTAATGGTAGACCAGCATCATCGATTGGCAATAATTTAAAAAAGAAGTCTAAACGAACTTGTCGTTGTAAAACGTATCTCTAATTCTCTTCGTTTAGCTGCGAATATGCATGCAAAAATCTATCGATTTTAAATGTTCATTTTTTATAAATGGGGAATTTTTTTAAAAAAATGCTTGATTTTGGGGGAGAATTGCGTTTAAATTAGTTAAACATTTTTTATATTGGAAAATTGAAAATTTACTTTTTTGGGTAGAAACTTAGTTGGGGACTTTTACGGGGGAAAACACTGGTTTGGGGGGAAATGTCAGAAATTTTGGGGAAATTGACTTTCTCCTATCTGTAAACGCTGTTCCAATGCATTTTAAGACATTTGTTCAGAAAACAAAAACCGTTATTAAAAAATATTTTTGTTGTTATTTTTTAAAGTATTGTTTTTTATATTCCTAAGGTATTCCTCACATTTAAATAAAACGAAATGTCTGTTGAAATTTACAACCGTTTATGTTTATTTAATAAGCCAAATGAATGAAAACACTGAAACGAGGCCATTAACTTCATTCTAGCCATTTTGTGGAAAATATGAGAATAACATTGCATATCCATTATTTTGAAATAGCAATTAAAGAGGGACGTTTTCTCATTAATAACTCCTTTATAGCTTTTGAATTGACGATAGCAAGAGAGGAACTGAAGTGCAGTTTTTCATTTTGATAATATGTTTATAGAGCACTTATTGTACAGTAAATATGGGAAAACTTTTATGTACTTCTATATGTTACTAAATTACTCAACCAGAAACTTAAAACGGGAAATTTCCCTATTTTACATTCTTTTAGATCGTTTTGTTGAACCGGTAATGTAAATAATATTAAACAGAACAGCGTTCTTTTCTTTAAAATAATTTTGCACTAAGAATTATTTCTCAAATATGTTTCAATAGATTTAAAGCAATGGATGATTAGATGGTAGCATTTCACGAAATTAGATACTTTAAAAGTTTATTGTTTAAAACTGAGATTGTTTTTTACAGGAAAACATTTGAATAATGTTTTAATTGTTCAAAAAATTAGAGATATTAAATATATTAGTATTTATTTCTTCTAAATGTTATATAGAATTTTTGAAAGAAAGATCTATTTGTGTTTAATATGTATAGATAATACGCGGATATAGTATTTAAATACACTTACAATAAAATATTTTCAATATGTTTCGAAATAATTATTTAAGAAGGAACAGTTAATAAAAATACAAAATATCTAATAGGTTTCAAAACTTTACAATGATAAAACAGTACCAGAAGATATTTACAAGAAATATGTTTTCGAACGGAAAGGAAGGTTAAATAAGAACTTATGAAAAATATGTCATAATTTAAAAAATAAAAAAAATTCCAAAAATAACAGATTTAATAAAAAAAGATTGTTTTATAATTAGAAGATTTAATTTTGATTTTTAATAAGGTTACTTTAAGCAGGAATCCTAGCACCACTTTTTTTTTAACATTCGCCATTATTATTTTTAAAATCTGATCTTTGCATCTTACTTTTGAACAAGTGAAAGGAATCTTTCTCGAAGGACATAGTAATAAAATTGTGGTAACAAATATATAAAAAATATATAGAATCCTGCAACTCCCGCTTTAAGATTATTATGATTATGATAGCTGCTCCACGTTTCCTGCAGCCCTTGAATTCTATTTCTAAGTAGAAATCCTCGCTTTGTTAAATTATAGAAATTCTGGGATTAATTAAGAAAAAAAATATTCTTACGAAAAGGGACTCTCAAATTCAAGAATTGTAGGTTCTGTGAACTTCCTTTCATTAAGTGCATTAATTATGCAATTGGGAAGTCATAACATGTCTTTATGTCTTTTTAGTCAAGTAAAATTGTACAAGTAATAATTATAATTATTAATAATATGCCTAAAGTATATTTATGAATTATTTTTCTGCATTCTATGTATTTTTTTATTACATATTAGGTATATATTTAATGTGCTGGGTTCCCTTTTTCATGTGTAAGATACTGAATGTGATTGTATAAAGCTAGAAAATGACACATGGAGACGGGGAATCAAGCAGGACGGTCGTTCTGCCAAGCCAAGCTGAAAAAAAATGCTAACCACGTCAAACAAACAAACGCCAAGAATAAGGCAAGACACCGTAACTGCTTATTATACTGATGACAACTTCTCCATGTTAAATGAACGAAATATGCCAGCGTAAAATTTCCCATATCAAAAGAAGCAATCCTCGCAGAAAAATAAAACCAACACTAGAAGGACCTAATAAAGAAGATCTTCAATTTGAGATCAAATGCATCCTCATAAATTAATTATAAACAGAGATATAGATTTTTTAAAATAACGTCGAGATACTGAAAATGACAGATTTATTTTCTTCGTCACAACTTATGTATCAATCGAGGTAGAGACTTAAATAATGGACAGAAAAAAGTAAGGATTGAATTTTTGGATAGATATTTACTCAGTCTACGTGCTTTTATAAAATTCAGCTTTAAAAACATTAATTTTCTATTCATAATTAGCGAAAAACTGTTAATTAGTTCTAAAGTTTACAAATTATGCCAAATAGCGATAAACCCGCCAAAATATTTTAGAAATCTTATACTTTTCTTTTATATTATCCTTTTGCATTGATTTCATCGAAGATAACTATGGCTGAGATTCAGATAGATTTTTCGCTGTTAGCGAAATGAGTTTGACCAATCAGAAGCCTGCATGTTTGAGAATATTTGCTGTTTGTGGATCCCGGCCTATGTCATGAAAGTTTTGAGTCATTTTTTTTTAGTGCCGTGGATGAAGTGCAATGTTTGTAGAAATGTAGGCTAGGATCCAGATAGATTTTTCGCTGTTAGCGAAACGAGAATCGCCAATCAATAGCCTGCATTTCTGCAAACAGCGAAATGTTCACAAAAATGCAGGCTTTTGATTGATGAATCTCGTTTCTCTGACAGCCAAAAATCTATCTAGATTGCGCACAATGGAGGATATTCCAAATATGGGTTCGAGGCTGAAAAAGTCACGTGATACCGGTAATTTATCCAAGGAACTTCTATCTGAGAAGAAGGGAAGATACTACTACTTTGCCTCATGAACCGTTTCATTGGCTAGCCGGGATTTACATTACACGTCTACGGAGCCTTCCCTTCTTTACGATAGAAGTTTTTACCTTGACCACGTGATCAAAATGTAGATGGGATATCCTCGATTATGTTGAACACAATTTTACATTTCCACATCCAGGTAGGGTATTAATTGTCATAACAACAATACATATTCGAAACTATTTAAGGCACTGATTCTGAACTCCTTTGCTATACATTTCGATAGTAAACAAGTTGTTGTTTCCATAGTACAAACAGTACTTTTCTGTATTGCTTTCTCTAAAACACAAATATAGAAATTTAACAAAGAGCGCTCAGAATCAACACCATAACACAGAGCCTTTATACAAAAGAGTGGTAATATATGCACAGGAGGCATACTCATTTCAAGTTTTTGCCGAAAGTACGGCTACAGCGTCTAGAATACCTTGTGTGGAAATATGCTATCCAAAAAACGCTAAAAATTTATATCCCTTAAATGTGCGACGATACTGCTAATATCCCAAGTATCGATCACAGCTACATCTGCGGGATTTAGTATTACATTGTATAGACTAGCAATATCTTGCAGTTTGAGAAAATATCCTGCAGATGCTGTGATCTGTATATTTCAGCAGCATCATTGCACAGTTAAGGGATACAATATTTTAGCACTTTTTGAAGTATTACAGGGATAGCCAATTTCCACACTATATATACAGCGCCTAGAAGATACAGTGTGGAAAACGGCTACAAAATAGTGCTAAAAAATTGAATCCCATAAATTTACAACGATGCTGAATAACAATATGTCGATAGTAGCGCCATCGTAGTGATTTAAAAACGATAGTCATTCTAAAAGAGACTCTTTAACCTATTTCACGTCATTCCTTAACTAAATTAGCTTATAACAGACCAAAATATCTTATATTTATAGTTTCCGATATTTAACATTCTATAATTTTTGAAAACTCACTGTTTGTATTGAAAAGAGTTACGAGATGGCGCTCGTATCAGCATATTGCCGCTGAACATTGTTGGAGATTTATGGGATACAAGTTTTTAGCACTTTTTAAAGCATTATAGGAATAGCCGTTTTCCACACTGTATCTTCTAGGCGCTGTACTATAGCTCCGTTATAGGCCTAGATTATATGTTGTATAAATCGACTATACCAGCAATACTTAAAAAAGCGCGGAAATAGTGAATCCCTTAAATGTACAACGATGTTGAATTCCAAACAGTCATTTACAGCGACACCTGCAGGATATTTTTTAAAGAAGAAAGATACACGTGTAATGCACCGCTATAGCGTCTAGAATACATACTGTGGAATACAGCGCCTAGAAGATACAGTGTGGAAAACGGCTACAAAATAGTGCTAAAAAATTGAATCCCATAAATGTACAACGATGCTGAATAACAGGATGTCGATCGTAACGCCATCGTAGTGATTTAAAAACGATAGTCATTCTAAAAGAGACTATTTAACCTATTTCACGTCATTCCTTAACTAAATTAGCTTATAACAGACCAAAATATCTTATATTTATAGTTTCCGATATTTAACATTCTATAATTTTTGAAAACACAGTGTGTATGTGAATACTGTGTGTAACTTTAAGATTGAAGACAAATAGTTTTCTTTTTCACATTTTTATCACACAGCACACAAATGTTACAAACAATCACAAACACTGAAAAACATGTAGAATGATGAGGTGACTTTGGGGTAATAACCCGCTGTTAGAACAAGTGACGTTCATAAAACATCTTTTGGGGAATACTCCCGCTATAAGCAACAGAATAATTGGGGATAAGACCCGCTATAGCATAATGTGCCACAATGGCAGCTAAGCAACAACTGCTATACTTGGGGATAACACCCGCTCGAATACACAATGTGCCGAAATGGCAGCTAAAGAACAACTATATACTTGGGGATAAGACCCGCTCGAATACACAACGTGCCGCAATGGCAGCTAAGCAACAACTGAACTGGGTCACATGACCGCAAAGCTACGGAGCTCGTTCGGCATGCGCACAAGGTCCGAACATGCCGCCCCGCGTTGCAATGTGCGTAGCACATTCAAAATATTAAAAATACACTATAAATACAAGAACTAAATAAAATACCAATACCACAAAATAATATTACAATACAAATACAATAATAATAAGTAGCAACAATAAGGACTATACAATACAATAAAATTAAATTCTTTGTTACAAAATTTAAGCTCTTTTCTAAAAATAGTTCGATGTATTCTTAAGAAAAGTTGAATGTAAAATAACATTTAAATCTTAGGTGCACCTTAAAATACATAAACAATGAGAAATAAGTATATACATTAGATTTCATTAAATTTCTGAAGAAATATTTTGTTACTAAGCTAACGAAAATCGCGATATAAACCTTATGAAAAATCCCCTTTCTTTGATTTTTATATTTAATCTCAAAAGGGCCGCAAAAATCGGCTCCTGTATGGTTAAAAGAAAAATTTGGAGTTAATCTTTCCGATGGGATATCACCCATGATTTGTTTAGCAGTAACTGGGTTGTTCCTAAAACAGACAACGCAATCATGCACTACCTTTCGCGCTAAATTTTTTCCACTTACGGGCCAAAACCGCATTCGTACGTAATGGATTAAAGTTTGGGGGCCAATATGAAAATACTTCCTGTGAAAATGCTCAAATATGAGTTTTGTGAGCTTATGGCCTTTCGGCAAAATGATTTGATGCTTCTTATCAAAGTTTAAATCTGAATTTTCCAACCTACCGCCAACTCTTAAGATATTATCTTGATCCATAAAGGAGGATAAACATTTAATTTTACTGGAAGGGGGAACCCTTGATTCCCGTTTTAAACCCTTAATCTCTTCCTGAAATTCTGCATTTTGTACTAATCTAATTAGAGAAACTTCTGAATTTTTTATTTCTGGGGTTGTGAGGCTGCCTCTGCGCCGGTCTGCTAACTTGCATTTGCAATTGTGAAAAAACCTATAAACATATGCCAGTATGCGAAAAATACTATAGTATTTACCACTTATGTTGAGAAAAAAATATACTTCAGGATTCCTGAAAAGAGAAAGAGAAATATTAGAATTGAAATCATTACAGTTATTTTTATATTTTGATTTAGTCTCTGGAATGTAATCTGTTTCTGGCACAGAAATAGTTTCTTGCTCAGTCACTAAGTCATCAGCTGCTAGGAATTTTGGTCCCCTAAACCACATTGGATTCTCTACAAGAGAATTAACACTCGCACCTCTGGTCAAGAGATCGGCAGGATTGTCCTTGCTAGAGCAGTGATACCAAGAGTTCGAATCTGAAAGTGCATTAATCTCTATGACACGGTTTGCCACAAACTGCTTCCATCGCTTTGATGATCCTTTGATCCAGAATAAGGTTATTTTGGAATCTGTCCAATAGTACACCTTCGATGTGATTTTTTGATCTAGGATGGGTTTTACTTTATTGGTCAGTCTTGCACTTAGTAAGGCTCCGAGAAGTTCTAGCCGAGGCAGAGTTATCTCCTTTATCGGTGCAACACGACTCTTTGAAGTCACGAGATTGACTTCCACACCACTCTCTCTTTTTATTCTCAGATAAATTGCAGATCCATACGCTATTTTACTAGCATCAGAAAAGGCGTGTATTTCTACAGCTATTACTTGATTGAAGCAACCAAGAATTTTCCTCGGAATTTTTAATTCTGCTAAATTTGGAAGTTCTTCGAGCCACTTTAACCATTTTTCGTGCACATTAGTTGGTAACTGTTCATCCCATGCTGTCTTCTTTAGCCATAGTTCTTGGAACAGGCATTTTATTCTAATGGTGAATGGCGTCAGCATGCCTAACGGATCGAAGATTTTACCAACTGCTTGCAATAGTAGACGTTTTGAGCTTTTTTGCGATGACAAGAATTCTATTAAACTTTTGACTTCGAATGTCAGACAATCTTCTTCTGTTTTCCAGGACATTCCTAATACCTTGCTTAGATTGCTTCCTAGGCTTATTGCAGCATGTTCTGTTTGAATATTTAAACCTTCCTTTTTCCAGCACTTCAGTAACGCTTCATCATTGGTTATCCATTTTCGAAGAATCATTCCTGCTTCAGACATTATTTTGTTAGCATTCAGGGAAACATCAAGAGCTTCTTGCAGCGTATCTTCGCCAGATATAAAATCGTCCACATAAATATATTTATCGAGTAGGTGAACAGTTCTTGGGTGTAGGTTCATAAACCGCTTGATGTGCTCCTTTATTGTAGCAGATAGGAGGAATGGAGAGGCATTGACTCCAAAAATAACACGTTTGAATCTGAAGACCTTGAAAGATTTTAAACCATCATCATACCACAGAAAACGGACAGAATCCCGATCTTTTTCAGCTAGTGAGATTTGAAGGAACGCCTTCTCGATATCAGAAGAAAAGGCAATTTCGTATAATCTGAAGTGGATTAAAATATCAAATAGAAGTGGATTTAAGTTGGTGCCGGGCCATAAACAATCATTAAGGGACAAATCATTGTTATCATGAGAGCTGGCATCGAAGACGATTCGGACCTTTGTAGTAAGTTTATCTTCTTTACAGACCGCATGATGGGGCAAATAATAAACTGCCCTGTCTAAAACAGGTTCATTTTCTTGCACCTGCTCTATAATTCCTTGCTTTAAATATTCCGTGATTATTTCAGAATATTGTCGAAAAAGCTCTGGGTTTCGATAAAATTTCCTTTTTAGACCTTCCAAACGCTGTTTCGCAACATTAAAATTATCATTTAAATCCTTCCAGTCTCTTTTCCAGGGTAACTGAACTTCATAACGATCGCCTACAAATTTGACAGTTTTATCGAATATTTGTTGTGCTTGATCAGTTTCCGATATTTTCGGATTATCATGTTTTATGCCTATAGACTCAAGCTCCCAAAATTGTTTTAAATTATCATTTATTTCATCGAAATCTCTAACGAAATTGCACATAGTAATATTGTTTGTTTGCGTGTTCTCCTCTAGCGCCCCAGTTGGGATCCATCCAAAAACAGTGTCTTGCAGAAAAAGTTTATCATTTATCTTAACTGAATTATGCTTTAAAATTCTATAAAATAATCCAGCGCCAACCAATGCGTGAATTTTTCCCGGTTTGAAAAATGTGGGGTCTGCCAATTCCACAATATTCGGTAAATTAATGTCCGATACATTTAATTGCTTTGATGGAATTACATCCGTGATTTTGGGAACAATTAAGAAATCTATATTCTCCCTGAAAGAGCCATCTTCGTTTGTAATTACACTCGAAATTTTATGTTTTACATTATAAGTATAACCGTTTAATCCTGTAACGGATACATTAATTATCCTTTTTTTAAATTTCAGCATGTCAGCGCAATCCTTAGTTAAAATATTGACATTGCTAGCATTATCCAAAATGACTCTAAACCTTCGTTTATTTCCGAAATTATCTTCTATAAAAACAAAGCATGTACTCAATAAAATTGATTTTCTTTCTTTACTTATGTTATTCAAGGTCTTTAAAGATTCGTCATTTAACGAAATGTTTTCAGTTTCTCTATTTACCGCACCTGCAAGAGGGGAGGAAATTTGGGTGGAAGCCAATTCATTTATGGATTTATTTTTTTTATCTCGATGAAGCAATGAGCTGTGTCGCAATCCACAGGTATTACAATTATATTTTGAAATGCAAGAATTTACGCAATGAGAATTATTCAAACAATTAATACACAGTTTATTTTTCTTCACAAAATCGTATCGTTCAGAAACATTCATTTTTAGAAACTGAGAACATTTGTTCAAATTATGAAAAGCCAATTTACACAGAATACAAGTTTTTCCATTCGATTTATCATTCGAATTTAGCATGAAATTTTTTTGTTTGTTCGAAAGAGGAATGTTTTTGTTTAAGGGTTTTGAAGCAGAGTATCTATTTACGCTTTCTAACGTAGAACTGCGGTTTTCCAAAAATGACATTAATTCATTAAATTGCGGGTATTCTGATTTTTTAATCGAATATTCAAATAATTTTCGAGATTCCTTATCTACCTTTTGCAATATAATATTGATAAGGATAGCATCAGACAGATTGTTTTGTTCATATTGTAATACTTTTAAGGCCCTCAAATTTTTATTTACACAATCAATAAAGGATCTCAATTCTTTAGAAGACTCGTAATGTATTTTTTCATAATTAATTATGGCCGATAAATGAGTGTCAATGAGCAAACGTTGATTTTCGAATCTTTCAGTAAGTGCTGTAAACAATGATTCAAAGGAATCGTCTGGACTCTCTAGTTGTTTTGCTTCATTTTTTAGCGATGCTCGCAAATAAAACAGCTTCTGAGCGTCATTTAACTGAGCATTATTTATGATTAAATTTGTAAATTGTACTTTAAAGATTGACCACTCTTCATATTTACCATTGAATGTTGGTAGTGGGATTTCAGGTAACTTAACTTTAATATTATTCGAACTTATAGATTCAATACTATCAGCATGCACATTTATTTCAGAAACTTTAAGATTTTTAAGAAATATGTTGAGACTTACCTCAAGTTTCTCGAGACGATCTTCGAGTTCATCTAACTCGTTTTCGATTTCTGGTAAGTCCTTAATATCAGGGATATCATAATATTTATCCCGTATTTCCGATACTTTTGCTTGAAGTTCAGGTAATTTTCGAATCTTTATTTCGAGCTCGGTACTCGAGTAATTAATTTCGTCTGTATTATCTTTTACGAAATTTTCTAATTTCGTTATAGCGCCTTTTAGAGCACCTTTTGTTCTATTTAATTTTTCCATAGCAGCTATTTCGCTGCGAAATCGACGGACCACAACAATGTATGTGAATACTGTGTGTAACTTTAAGATTGAAGACAAATAGTTTTCTTTTTCACATTTTTATCACACAGCACACAAATGTTACAAACAATCGCAAACACTGAAAAACATGTAGAATGATGAGGTGACTTTGGGGTAATAACCCGCTGTTAGAACAAGTGACGTTCATAAAACATCTTTTGGGGAATACTCCCGCTATAAGCAACAGAATAATTGGGGATAAGACCCGCTATAGCATAATGTGCCACAATGGCAGCTAAGCAACAACTGCTATACTTGGGGATAACACCCGCTCGAATACACAATGTGCCGAAATGGCAGCTAAAGAACAACTATATACTTGGGGATAAGACCCGCTCGAATACACAACGTGCCGCAATGGCAGCTAAGCAACAACTGAACTGGGTCACATGACCGCAAAGCTACGGAGCTCGTTCGGCATGCGCACAAGGTCCGAACACAGTGTTTATATTGAAAAGATTTACGAGATGGCGCTCGTATCAGCATATTGCCGCTGATCATTGTTGGAGATTTATGGGATACAAGCTTTTTAGCACTTTTTAAAGCATTATAGGAATAGCCGTTTTCCACACTGTATCTTCTAGGCGCTGTACTGTGGAATTTTGCTATCCAAGCAGCGCTAAAAAGTTGTATCCCTTAAATGTGCACTGACGCTGAAATCCAGGAAGCTGATCGCAGCGACATCTGTGATAAACTTTCAAAACAAACATCGTATTATTACAGCGGGCTTGACGCCAAGCACGCAGGTCAGATGTATGCTAATAAAATGTAAAAAAAAAAAAAACAAAAAAAACAAAAAAAAAAAAACGCTACAGCGTCTAGACCAAATTATAGCGCCTAGAATATATAGTGTGGAAATAGGCTATCCCTGTAATACTTAAAAAAGTGGTAAAATATTGTATCCTTAAATGTGCAACGATGCTGCTGAAATATACAAATCGCAGAGACATCTGCAGGATATTTTCTATAACTGAAAGATATTGCTAGTCTATACAATGTAATACGAAAATCCCGCAGATTTCGCTGCGATCGACACTTGGAATTTTAGCAGTATCGTCGATCATTTACGGGATACAAATTTTTAGCGTTGTTTAATAAAATATTTCCACACTAGGTATTCTAGACGCTGTTACCAAATTGTCATGAAGTTTTAGGAAATATCCTGCAGATATCGCTGTGATCGACTCATTGGATTTCAGCATCATTTGAAATTTAAGAGATTCAATATATTAGCACTTTTTAAAGTATTACTGGAATAGCCGATTTCCACACTATATATTCTAGGCGCTGTAGCACCGCGGTAACCTGTCTTTTTCGTTTACCTCGGAGTAGATATAGATGAAGTCATTTTCAGCTGTTCCTAAACTGTGGCCAACAACATATAAGGCCAGTTCATAACTTCATAACGTCACACGGAGTTGATTATCTGTACATGGCAATGGACACAAAAAAAATCGGCTCGCAGCTTTGTACTAATCATCGTGTAAAGATGATCCAACTCTGAGACTAACGAAAAAGACAGGCTACCGCGGTGGGTCCGATTCTTCTTTTTTTACAGACCGCTGGAGTCACGTGATGCTCGAATGCACCAAAGAATGTGCGTGAAAAGAGCATCACGTGACTCCAGCGGTTTGTAAAAAAAGAAGAATCGGACCCACCGCGGTAGCCTGTCTTTTTCGTTAGCTTCGATCCAACTGCGTGTGACTGTTAAACATCATGAACTGCCCTATTATGTCATTGGTCGCGCTAACACCCTCCCTCCTGCGTCCACCGTATATAGCGGCATCTTGTACTGGAGACTGCTAAATGGGCTGCTATCGGTCAAAATCAAGAGAGAAAAGGGCAGAAGAGAGGGAAATAACTCGTTTATTTAGGTAACTAGTTTTTCACACGGGAAGATTGGCATGTCTGTTTCTCTCCTTTCATAACTTCATGGTGGTGAAATACGCCAAAGCATCCTAAATATCTGAGAAAGTCTTGACTCGCGTCACGAAAACATCACACAAAACAGGCAAAGCAAAGAAACAAAATCATTCATCGGCTCGTGAATATGAACGAGCCAATGAATGATTTTTCTTCTTTGTTTTGCCTGCTTTGTGTGACGTTTTTCTGACACGTGTCAAGGCATTCTCCAATATTTAAAGGACGTTGAATAGGCCGGGATCAAGATAGATATTTCGCTATTAGCCGCATGGGATTGATCAATCAGACGTCTGCATTTTTCCAAACTTTTTGATGTTTGCAGTAAACACCGAATTGGAGGCCGTCGCTAGGCAATTTTTAACCGAAAAATATTTAATTCTAATGTATATGCGGCTTTAATAATAGACTATTAAAGATAATCAATTTAGGGGAAATTTTATAGTAAATTAATATCATCACATTTATGCAAATAGGTATGGATAAACAGACTTGAGTAAAATTACATATTTATACTTTCTTCTCTATAACACGATCTAAATGAAGATGAAGTTATATGTACAGTTTATATCTTTAAATTTTTAGATATTTTTTTATCAAAAATGTTCCTTTATTATGTCTAGAATTGCTAGATTTACAGATCTTCGATTCTTTAGATGCCTGCGGGTTTTCATTCTCGGATTAACCGTAGGTATTTGTAAAGGTAAATTTATTTTGCAAAATCGGCAGCAAAAAAAGTTAGAAAAAACAATTAACTGACAGACTAACTGCAAATATATAGTTCATTTCGCCTCTGTTTTTTAGTAAATTTTCATCTTTCGTAGAAAATTTTAAGGAGATATAAATTGAGAAAGACTGATACTTTGAACGAAGAAATTGAATTTCCTTACTTTTAAATTATTAATCACTATAAAAAATGAATGATAGGTAAACAAAATGTATAATATTGTGTTTGTTCCTTGCTTATAAAGGCTATACAAGGACTAATTTTAATTTGAGCTAGTAGAATTATTTCAGTTATATATCATTTGTTTTAAAAAAAGAACTGATATCTACTAAAAAACAACTTTTCAAAAGTAAAAAATAAGCCAAGAAAAAAAAACCAAAAAAAAAAAAAGAAAAGAAAAGAAAAGAAAAAAGGTGAAAGTTGTGGCTAAAAAATAGTGTGATATCAAATTTCCAAGCTTATATTGCGGTACTTATTTAACATTTTTTGATAAAAATTTACCATATGTAAGTCGAGTACCTAAGTATGCGTTGATAGAAAGCCTTTTCTCCTTTACTAAATACATCATAACGTGTTTCTGAAAATTAATTTTTTTTAAATTATGCATGATGGGCTTGGCGGCCATCTTTCCATATTTTACACAAATTTCTAAGCACTCAAGCTCGTAACATATTTGCATTATTAAGAATTTCGAACTTATAGTTTTAGATACAGACAGATAAATTAAGAAAGTTTTTTTATTTTGAAAAAACAAATTGATTTTTACTGCTTTAACTAATTAATTAACCCCCCTCTGAAAAAAGAGAATCATAAGATGAAACCTGAAGTTACTTCAGCTTTATTTTTAGACACAAATTTTTAGGCACTCATTTCCATAAATTAAAAGAATAAAATGTTTGCTTTAGTAACAATTTCGAACTTCCAATCTTAACAATGAACTTGTGTGCTTAGAAATTTGTGTAAAATATGGAAAGATGGCCGCCAAGCCCATCATGCATAATTTAAAAAAATTTAATTTTCAGAAACACGTTATGATGTATTTAGTAAAGGAGAAAAGGCTTTCTATCAACGCATACTTAGATACTCGACTTACATATGGTAAATTTTTATCAAAAAATGTTAAATAAGTACCGCAATATAAGCTTGGAAATTTGATATCACACTATTTTTTAGCCACAACTTTCACCTTTTTTCTTTTCTTTTCTTTTCTTTTTTTTTTTTTTTCTTGGCTTATTTTTTACTTTTGAAAAGTTGTTTTTTAGTAGATAGCTTTACTACAACTACTAACAACTTGGTTGGACTATGTGAAAAGCTGTTGAAGCCTGTCACCTACACAATATTTAACATGGAATTCCGAAAATCCTTGAAAAAGCTTTTATTGAATTCGTGGCGCAGTTGATTGATATTTTGTATGCAAAAAGAAATTATTGTTGTGAAAATAAAGTAATTTTACAAATGCTGTCAGTGACATTTTAATTATGTTATTGTCCAGCACATACATATACACTCTTAATTCTACAGAAAGTTCCACTCAAATCAATAAAAGCAATCTCTTTAAAACATCGTTAAAGTGTAAAAATCGATAAATACCACAGAAGATTTAATATTACATTTATTTGTCCAACTTTTACATATTTGATTTTTAAATATTTTGTTCTATTTTCCATAGGAATTACTATACTTATGTAGACATGAATCTTTTCTTTAAAGGTCCCAACTAGGCACCATTTAAGAACCTAGTATTCACCCGCCGCTATTTTAGTTTAGAGTATGCCTTATTTTTCCATAAATATCTGCGTTTAATTAAGATGTTAATTTCTTTTAAGTAATAGTGTTAATGACTGGACGGTGATTGTAGCTCGTATACCTATGCCATAATCTGACCTTTTCTCTTCTTATTATTTCTTTAATTTTTTATAATTTAGTTACATTTGTTTTTCTTTTTTATCGACAGTTTTTTGTGCCACTTAAGTACCTACCCTTCCCTTATTGCTAAACGTGTAGTGTCAGCTTTTTCCTGTCTGTTTGTTTAACCTTCATATCCTAATTCGCTATTGGTTGTTATCTCCCACTCATCAGTCTAAACTACCACTCCTTTCTTTGTCAGTTATTGTGTTAAAATTATTTTTTTAATTATTTATAAAAAAAATATCCATAAATTTATTACTTCGATGCCACTGCAAAAGACCTTTATCCCAACTTTTGAAGTTTAAAAAAAGGCTTAAAAATAAGGCTTATTTACAAATATTTATTTCCTCTATTTCTGTTGATGTTAACCCTGTGCCTCACCAAACTTCATAAGAAGCTTCAAATTTAAGTCATAAACACAATTTTTTAAAGGTTTTTCCAACGAACTTTTACTTTGAGTGACATGTTTGAAGCATTTGGATTTCATGTGTGGCTTAAATATTTTTATTAATTTTTGAGAGAAAAAGACAGGACAGAGAATCGAAAAGTTGGTGGTCTATAGATTAGTTAATGAAGCGAATAGAGAAAAAAAAAGTTTATTTTAGGGGGGGGGGTCTCAGTACTCTTAAAGCTTTAAAATTTTCGATTATTTTTTAGATGTTAAACGTCTATCTTTTCTGAACATTTTCATATAATTGTTTCCTTGATATTCCCATTAGAACAGAAGTTATGGCTTTTAGAAATATATCCACCCAATAGCTGAAGAGGCATTTCCGAAACTTTGAAGTCATTTTCTTTCCAAATGACGTTTTTGGGCAAAACGCGCACGATATCTCAAAAATTTCTAAATATGTTTTTATGAAATTTTCAAAACATATGTTTCATGTTAGTCAGTATAAACTGAACCTAAAATTCCCTTCTTCTTGTTCAAAAAAAAATAATAATAATAAGGTGATTATACTGTTGAAATTTTCTAAATTTTGCATTAGCTGAATACAACTTTGTATTAAAAATATAAAAATGCTTTAAATATGAATTTATTTAGGTTCAGAGTAATTATTACAGTCTGATGTATAAAGAGGCACCAAAATTTTCATTCTAGTTGCAAAATTTATTTTTTAATCCTGCGCTTAATCTATTATGCCGACTTTCTGCTCGTAAAATATCTGACACTTTGGAGCCTCCTATAAATGCTAATTCTGCATTAGATTAATTTTAACACAATTATTCTAATTGGTAAATAAACCATATTAGATGTAAATTTCCAACTGGGCGAAAAATGTCCGGACCAGGATTCGAACCAGTGATCCCCTGGCTGAAGCCGCCAGTGCTCTACCATCTGAGCTATACCGGACGAATCTGGTGGAACATTTTCACCCAGCTAACCTTAATGATTATAGCATCTGGTCTGTACCTGAGATTTATTTTGTTGAGCTGAACCAGGTTTCTTATTTTTAGGGTTATTTTTCGCCCAGTTGGAAATCTACATCTAATATAATTCTGCATTTTGCAATTTTTTAAATACATGAAATGAAAGAACATATTTATATCTTTCACCCCAATTAAAAATGTGTCTTAAAATCAAATATATTTTAAGATAATAAATGTTGAAAATGGTCTTTTTTTATGTTTTCCAATTTTAAGAGTCCTGAGACCTCTCAATCGATACTAGCAGATATGATAGATGAGATGCCACAGGCCAAATGTTCTTTGAATGAAATGTCTGTTGGTATCTGAGCCTGTAGATCATAGGTAATCTAAGCCAATATTTTCTTTTAGGTTTGATACCCGCCATGGACGTTTTCTTACTTAGTTGAAAATAATATAACCTTTATAAACATATTTTACATATTTTACACAATCTAGAACAGAATTACAACATGTATATATTTTTTTCTTATTCTACACAATCTAAAGCATCATCTGTAATATATCGATACGCATAAGATATATTTTACTTTTCTTTTTCAAAATTCATGAATGTGTCATAAGAGTCGTTTTAGAACATTATACAATGTGTGAATTTGAAGCGAATTTTGGAAATAATATATTGTTGTTTATTTAGTTAAAAGTGAGGGGAACATTTAATAGCACCATCATTTCTTCATATAAGCGGAAAGTGAATCAAAACGTCTACGAACAGAAAAGTTGTGTACTATTACCATACTGTTTACCAAAAGAATAAATTTGTAACAAACAAAAACATAATAATAAAATAAAACATGGCTACGTTATTCAGATATTTAACAGCACTTATCTTTCATACTTTAACGGAGCTATTTCCTTATAAAAGAGTGTATAACTAAAAATTAAGGTTTAAGATTAATATTAATCAATTAAGGGGTCTCAGGACTCTTAAAGCTTTAAAATTTTCGAAAATTAAATTTTTTTAGATGTTAAACTCCTATCTTTTGTGAACATTTTGATATAATTGTTACCTTGAAATTCCTATTAGAACTGAAGTTATGGATTTTACATTTATACACGTTCAATAGCTGATGCGTCGTTTCGGAAACTTTGAAGCCATTTTTCTCCAAATGACGTTTTTGGGCATAACGCGCACGATATCTCAAAAACTTACGAATATTTTTTCATTAAATTTTCAAAGGATATGTTTAATGTTAGTTTGTATAAACTGAACCTAAAATTTCCTTTTTATTGTTCAAAACAATATTTTTTTAGGTGATTATATTGTTGAAATTTTCGTAATTTTGCATTAGCTAAATACAACTTTGTATTAAAAATATAAAAAAGCTTTAAATACAAATTTATTTAGGTTCAGGGTAATTATTATAATCTGAAGTATAAGTAGGCACAAAAATTTTCATTCTAGTTCCAATACTTATTTTGTAATCGTGCGCGTAAGCTGTTATGCCGATTTTTTGCTCTTCAAATGTCTAACAGTTTGGAGCCCCCTGTAAATGCTAATTCTGCATCTTATAATTTTTTAAATACATGAAATGAAAGAACATACTTATATAATTTATTCCAATTAAAAATGTGTCTTAAAATTAAATACATTTTAAGATATTAAATGTTGAAAATGGTTTCTTTTTTTCATTTTTTCCAATTTTAAGAGTCCCGAGACTCTTAAAAAAATTAAAATTTTAGATTAACATTGTTTTTTTTTGTTTTACATGATTTTTTCATGTATTTGCTTAAACAAATTTTTTCTTAAATTATGAATCTTTACATGTTTAAATAAGTACGAAAAATTATGCCTCCAGCATAGATTATGAAACGCTTTCCAACACATTCAAAATACTGTAACAAAATTTTACTGTTTATTCAGGTGAAATAATACGTCTGAATAAACAATTTACAAAAATTCACACCACATTTGAAAAGCCAATTTGTGCAATCACAATCAATGGTCGGAAAATCTTTTTTTATGAAGCGCTGCATATGATCTATTTAGATTTGTATGTATACCACATGGTATGAAAAAAAAATAGTTCAATTGAACACATACACATTTGAAAATTACCATTCAGGAATTTCTGTCAGTAAACGGAAATGTACACGTAATCTTTTATGCAGCTCTGTATATGATCTATAAAATTTATACAGATTAAGTAATCCGCAAAAAGCTAATTAGATTTTAAAATGCGCACCACAACTGAATACGCACTTCCAGAAACTTTTGTTCATAGGTCGTAACGCAGACAAATTCTTTTGTATGTCGCTGTAAATGAACGATAAATTATATGAACATCAGATTCTACAGTAAGTGCCTTGTAGTACACCTCAGTAATATGTATGAATTTAAATACAGTCAAAATTCCCTGTATGAATTTAAATACAGTCAAACTTCCCTGTAGTCCCTATTTAACGAAGTTTTCTACTTAGCGAAATTTTCTGCTGAACCTTGACTTTGAACACCATTAACATGCAAATTCATCCCCATATTACGAAAAACGTATTCTATATAACGAAGTTTATTCCACTCTCGTGCTTGTATAACTTTCAACCGGAGAGGTTGCTGTATCGATGTATGTATAAATTAATTTTAAGGGGATTATATGAAAGTGAAATTATTTATTTATTTAATCATTTCTATTCATAAGAAGAAATGCTAATAGCCTTTGATACAATAAGAAGGGGATTCCAGTTTCACGAGAAAGTTACAGATGTAATGTTCGGGTGATTACAAAACTGCAAAACTTTGTATGAAAAATGTATTTTTATAATAAACTTTTACAAAGTACTAACACAGAGTTTTTTTAAGTGTAGGAATTGAAACATTCAGAAAAAAATTTTTTGAAACGGTACTCTACGCTTCACTTTTTGTTGACCTTTCTTTATCATGCGTTTTTCTTTAAACATTATTCAAATTAATTTTTTTTATATATCTACAGTGCATAAAAAAGTTGTTGCCCAAATTAAATTTCATTTTTTCCAAAATTTACATTTTATGTGCATTTTTCAATTTATGCATGTGTATTTTATTATACAAATTTCATGAATTTGAGTTGATTTCTGTTTAACAAATTTTCTTCATAAAGAAGTGTTTAAGTGTAACGATGAGACTTCGTTAAATGGAAGTTTCACTGTATGTTCAGAATAATGTAATATGATTTAAGTACACCGCAAACAAATTTTCGGCATAGATCATAATGTATGGAATTATTTTTCATTGTTCCTGTAAGTTAACCGTAAATGGTATATATGATGTTCATCTGTTGCCATATAACGATTTTGAGGTTAGGCGTAGTACCTGTCTGATACTGTAAAATGGAGTTAGGCCTTGAAAATTGAGTATAGACATCGTGCCTAAACATGAAGTTTTATTTTCATTTTGCAACAGCAGGATCCAATTAAAATAGTCACAGAGCGAGAAATTCTGACCGCAAGTGGCCGGTGGATGGAGAGGAAAGCAAGATTTTCACATTTTATATTGTCAGTACAGCAGTTAAGAGGCGAGGTGAGTAAAATTTCATTTTCTCGAAATCATCGAGTATTGACGGAAATACATATGAGGACGTGAGTTTCAAAACTCGCCTTATCCAAAAAATCAAATTTTGGGAAATCGCGAAAAACCTGTAACTGCGACAACGTGCATCGAATGCCTCCAATTTTTTGTATACTTATAGCTAGTTGCTCTGTGATATCATTGTGTTAAGTTGGATAATCTACTTTAATTCCTTTAATTAATTAATTGGAAAAAGTTTTGGATAAGATGAGTTTTGTCTATCGTCTATCATACTTGCTGAAAGAAATTAATAGTTTCTATTTTTGATCATTGGATGATAATATTTTGGATAAAAAAATAAACCTTACGAGAGCAATAAGTATGATTAAAATTTAGTACTACGTTTCATTATAAAAAAGCAAACTTATGAATAATCAAATAAAACTATCATAAACAGCTATATTTAAAATAACCTTTTTTAAAGAATGTAATATAATATAATCTATATAACATATAATATTATATATATATACCATCTCCTTCTGTTCTGATTCCTTAAAAATAATATTTTTATAGAAAGTATGCACCTCCATTTCTGACCAGTTTTCATCAAACTGTTTTTTTAACAATCCGTGGACATCCTGAAGTTTCTCTTGCTTCACGGGTATTCCCTCCCCCTTCTTTTTACAAAGAAAGTCCAGTTTTTAGATGCCTCTAGCACAGATTTTACACTCTGAATTTTGATATTCCAAGAATCTTTCGAAATACACTTCCACAAATTTGAAGATAGCCATGGTTCTTAGTCTTTATATAGTACCTTAACGTAATGCCTTTGAAAGCGCGCTGAGATGCACTTAAAAAAACTTTCAAGGTGAAAATTTTATTTTTCTGGATGCTTCATGGAAGGAAAGAAACCTGTATGGTTTCTTGAAGGAGATGTTTGAGATGTGAACTTCAAAATAAAGTTATCTTATGCAATTTTGTCTTTACTTGAAAAAAAAAGCTTGGTGGAAGCACCATACATCTTGAATTGAGACAGTGGAATACTCGAGGTTCTCTTTCTGGTGAGTACACTTCGAGAGGACCGGAAATGTCCTAGGTTTATGCCTGAGAATAAAAATTAAATCTTTTAAATTTAAATCTCTGAGAATAAAAATTAAACCGTATGACGGTAAGAAATATAGAAAGCGATTCTCCATTTTGAACTTACATTTTAATATTCTTTTGAGTGTATTCTTTACTAGCCCATGTGTTTGTACTATTTCTTTTTTTCTTCTTCCCCCTTACCCCATAAAATGCTAGAGTTTATTGACTGTCCAATTATACATAAGACATGCTGTAAAACTTATTTATTTAGTTTGTATGAATAGAACAGGTAAAAACTTAAATAATGAAAATAGCAAACGAAAATAGCAACAGGTCGCAGAGAAATGAAGAAAAATTACATTGATAGTAGCTGATAAGCTAGTCGTCCGTTGGTCTTACGCATGCCCAGGGATAAATCCAGTTTTTTTGCCAACTCCCTAGTGGATAAGGTAAGTTTTGAAACCAAACCAATATTTTAAGAACCCCCCCAAAAAGGATAAAAATATTTTCTTTACAGATTATAGTGTTTTTTCTGTGCAGGTTTACCAGTAGAATAGATTGGTAGGGAAAACTCGATTTTTTAAATTTTGGATAAGGCGAGTTTTGAAACTCACGTCCTCATATATACACATACAGTCGAGTCTCTACATAACGAAATCCATCGTTCCAGTAAAAAGTTTTTACATAGATAAATTCGTTATATAGAGAAGGAATAAAAATTCCTATTTAATGTGTAAATTTTGAAAAAAAATTTTTTTGATGTGTTTAATTAAGAATTTGAAATGTTTAACTAGAAGTATTAATCTAATATTGTATTTCTTAATTATATAAACAGTTTGAAAGAAGAGAACAGAGATTTGTTTGAAAGCATAATAAAAATCACATAATCACTAACATTAATTTTAGATGAAGAAATCTGTAATTTTTCGCTGCTTTGATTTTAAAATTGTTACACTCTCGAAAAAATGTTCACACTGTAGCAGGGAATGAAAAATTGTATTGGGAACATTTTCCTCCATTTGGAGTCCTCTCCTTATAAGATCAAAAGAACTCATCATTTCACTGCGTGATGTTTTTTCCTCTTGCTGTACGTTTTCGTTTTCATGCTCATTGTCACCCTCAGCATCATTGTTCATAACGCTGTTTAAAATATCACTATCAGTGGGATACTGCGAAATAGTGAGATTGTCATCAATTTCCTAAAAATCAGAGAGAGTAACATTTTCTTCGACATTTCCGCGTTCCTTAATTAATTTTCATTTCTCTTTTAAGTCTGCTAAAGCTATATCCTCTTCGTCCTCAGAATCCGCATTATTCTCCAGTTTAGAAAAGACAGCCTTTTTGAAACAATTGTAGATTGCTTTTTCAGTTACATCAAATCTCCAAGCTTTTTAAAGTTTCGCAATTTACTTTCTAACACTAATGATGTCTTGGGTGGCATAATTTTTTTCAGCCGCTATGATCAGTTCTTTAAGAATTCTTTTCTTATAATCCAACTTTAGATTTTGTATTATTCACAAGTACAAGGGCTGTAGTTTTGATGTGCAATTGTGTGGTAAGAAAATAACTTCAAAATTTTGCAGTTTTTCTCCACAGTTTTGTGAGTGACCTGGACATTTATCAATAAGCAAAGCAATTTTTCGGCGTTATTTTCTCATTTGATTGTCAAATGCTTTTAACTATTTGTCAAAAATTTCAGTGGTCATTCAGGACTTTTTATTAAAATCATAGTCCACTTTCAAAGACTTCACACCTTAAAGAATACCGAGGAGATTTACCTTTCCCAATGACTAGCATCTTTAACTTTCCTTTCCCTGTCATGTTAGCACACAACAGAATAGTAATTCTTTGTTTGCCGACAAAACATTTATCTTCTTTAAACGTCAGAGTCTTGTTTGGGAGACACTTGTAAAAGATAGCTGTTTCGTCAACACTGAAAATGTTCTCAGGCGTTAATTCTTTTAGAATTTCTGCTGACCCCAGTTCTCACGTGCTGTCACCGGAGCATCCGCACTTTCACAGCAGATAGTTTTCTGAATAACCCATGCCCCTTCTTGAACTTTTCTAGCCAACCAATTCTGGCTTGGAAATCAGTGTGCCCAAGAAATGAAGCATATTCTAGAGCCTTTTCTAAAATCACTGGTCCCGAAAGCGGTAGATTCCGGTCCCTTTTATCCCTTTAATCCTCTTAAATATTGCTTCGTCTAAGTCCTCGTATTGGCACGTCCTCTTTCTTTTTCGCGCCGAACCAAGATCCGACTTCTTATCGCTGATTGACTCTCTGTTTTTTATGATTGTTGACAGAGTACTTGCAGGAATCCCAAACTTTTTTGCCACATCTTTTATTTTTCATTCCCTTGTTGACTTCTTTTAAAATATTCACTTTATCACAGAGATTTACGCAGTTCCTAGGAACATTTTTTGCAGAAGCAGTAAAAAAAAACGCACTCAATCAGATTTCTTTTTGTGAATCTTTCACACTAAAGAAAGCCAGAAACAATTAACATCTACTCTAACTATAAGTGTTGAGTGCTTTAGTTTGAATAGATGAAAACGTGTCCTAAAAGGTGACAGTGATCTGCTCTTGCGGCTGCAGCAGTCGAGGGAGAATTTTACATTCGACCAATAGCATATATGCGCCTTCTTTCCCGTGCCCCTTTTTTAGAGCACATCAGGTCACGTGCCATGCCAGTGGATCTCGAGAACTTTCTAGCAATGAATACTACGAATATCGACTTGTTGTGCTTGTTTCAAAGAGAATTTATTTTTCTATTTTAACTTTCTGAATGATCTTCCATCTGATTTACCTTAAACGTCAATTACATCTCTGATGCCGCTCTTATATGTGTAACAATCCAATCGACACTGTTTTATGAAGGATGTTGGAAGGTGTGTGGGAAGGGGGAGGGAGATGAAATCGTTGGACATCAAGAACAAGATTTAAGGTAGAAAAGTAAGATAAAAACTCAGTACTGAACGATAAATTAGGAATCAGTGATGGAGAATTGATTCCATGTTATTTGGTAGCTTTTTTAAAACTGAATAAATAAAGAATATTTTATGAAAAAATTCGTTATATGGAGATAGATATTTCGCTATATGTAGACTGTTTTTAATGAGGTCATGGGTAAAGGGGACCGTCCCCATTAAAAATTCGTTATATAGAGAAATTCAATGCATCGAGTTTCGTTATAGAGAGACTCGACTGTATAGCCAAAAAGGTATGATATGGCGAGAATTGATTGACCGGATGCATGTGTTATTTTTCCGTTAATTATAACTGAATGGGAGGTCAAAGTTGCAAAACATGAATTCATTACCGCCAAATGATAAGGTAAGAATTATGGGGTACCGAAAACCACAAGGCCAAAATTCTACAGGGGATTGCCAAAAGTCTCATGGGATGAAAGCTCCGAAAACGAAAGTTAATAAATAAAATAAATGTTAAAGGCAGAGTACCACTAACGAAATAGTTTTGTATGTTGCATCTGGAGAAATGGTTAAAAGCGTAGATAGATGTAAGGTGACTCGGGTAATTTCAGCATAGTAACAAAATTAAGCATGTGCAAGAAATATGAAAAACATTGCTAGGCGGGTAAAGGATCTCATTTCTTTTATTTTTTTAATACAGTACGCTGCGGTTAGAAAATTAGTGAGATAATTAAGAATTGACTGCTTATTTTATAAAAGGAAACGACCGTTATAAAATAAATTGAATCCAAATACAGACTGATAATTAAAGTTTAGAATTGAGAAAAGACATAATTTTAAAGGGGGAAAGGGGAAAAACATTAAAAATTAATATGTGAAGGTGTTTATCTTCATACTACATACTTTATTTTCAATACCGAACGTGCCATAGTAAACCCCAATAATATACATGCCAATTTATGGCAATCTGACTATAGTTATGCGAATTAGAGCAAGGATAAAAAGTAAAATTACTTTCAATACAAATTTATTAAACAATAAATGGTTCAAAAGAAACATTGTAGCACAATGTAACGATGAAAAACGATGAACTACAATGAAAAGGGACAGCTGTTTACGATACAACCTGAAATAAATGGATTTCGAAAATGATGTACATTATGCTCTTTCATGCTCCATACTGGAAGATAAAAGCACCTCTATTTATTTAAGTTCTTTCCACTTTGACAGGAATATTTGACATAAAAATGTCAATAGACAAAGGAGGTTATAAAGTGTACATTTAACATGAAGTACTAATGAAAAGTGTATTAAATGTTTGAGAATTTCAAAACTCATGTGATATTCAATATCTAGCTTATTTATAATTTGTGGAAAGTAAATGTTAAGCTTGCTTGTTACACTTTTAAAGTAAAAAGAAATCAAAATTAAAATTTTTATACTATAAAAAAATATATAATATTCAAATTTTTAGGTATGAGAAACATAATGTTAAATATATACCGGGTGTTTCAAAAGAGACATGCGGTTTGAAGATAAATATTCAGCGTGGTACGGGATCTTGTATGACACCACCACAAATTTAGTTCCAAATCTCGACAGTAGAAGACGCTACTGCTCCATGAATAAATCCATATTGTTCACACAACGCAAGATTTTAATAAAAAATTGTACATGCAGTATTCTCTAATGTTTTGTACCCAAATATTGCGTTACGTGAGCAATATAGAATTATTCCAGGGAATTATCTGCAGTAGCGCCCTCTGTTGTCGATATTTTGAACTAATGTTTAGGATGATACATACAAAATCCCGTACCACGCGGAATATTTATCTGCACACCACATATTTCTCCGACCTATAGATTTTTTTTTATTGCGTTTTACTTTCGCACCTAACTTTTGAAACACACAGTATATACACTATATTCCCAAAGATGACCAGTCACCTGCGATTTTAGACGTTTTCTTAAATATCTAGAAAACTACATAAATAATTATCCTGAAACTCCACGTTTTTAAACAGAATAGTACAGGTCATATATTTCCGTGACCTCTAGAACGTGATTAAGAGTCTTAGTGTAATAAACTGTGTTCATTTTTATGAGAATAGCATGTATACTCGTAGAGAAATTAAAGTTTTTATAAAAAGAGTCCCAAATTTTGCCAAGTTTTTGCTTATAATTTGTAGAGTTTTTAATATAAAAAAACAGCTCTTTTCAGAAAATATGACAAACAACATTGTACACAATATCCTGCAATCAGAATTAAAAATAATAAAAAATGTATGAAAAATGGTCAGGTTTACTAAATAATGATTCATTGCGCATGCCTGAATGTAATCAAAATATAATTTGCACAATGTGTTAGATAAATGTATAAAGCAACTTTTGTGAAAGTCTCAAAAAAATAGTTTGAAAAGTCTGAAAATTATCGCTCATAGAATAAGCTCAAAATCCGTTATTCCCAAAAGGAGGCAATAAAGATGAGGGGCTGTATCCAGATACAAGTAGTACGTGGAATATTATGTATGCTATATTGGCACTAATCATTGTATATATGGATACAGCGCCTCATCTTTTTGTTTCATTTTGGGAACAACGAATTTTGAGCTTATTCTATCAACGATAATTTTCAGAATTTTCAAACTATGTTTTTGAGACTTTTTCAAAAGTTGCTCTGTACATATAGCTAACAGATTATGCACATTATATTTTGATTGCATCCGGGCATAAGCAGTGAAAAATTATTTAGTTAACCTGCTCATTTTTCATACAATTTTTACTATACTTTAATTCTGATTGCAAGGTATTGTGTACAGTGTTGTTTGTCATACTTTCTGAAAATAACTTTTTTTATATTAATATCTCTGCAAATTTTAAGTAAAAAACCTTGGCGAAATTTGAGACTGTTTTTATAATAACCTAAATTTCTCTTCTAGTATACATGCTATCCTCATACAAATGAACGCAAATTATTACAATAAGCCACTTAATCAGAATCCGCAGTTTGAAAGATTTTGCTACATTAGTTTTGACTGGATTATCTAAAAGATATTCGTTCTTTTTCAATTTGTTGCCGGTCCCCTATGGGGTTTTGGGAAAAAACTTCACGGAAATATATGACCTGTACTATTCTGTTTACACACCTGGAGTTTCAGGATAATCCATCATGTAGTTTTCTAGATATTTAAGAAAACGTCTAAAATCGCAAGTGACCAGTCATCTTTGGCCAAATAATGCATAAATCGAGCAAAAAAAAAAATTACAAAAGTAATACGTTTTCTTTCAAGAGACATGAAACAAACTAAAAAGTAAAGGGAATTGCATACTTGCCATCTTCCGACTTAATTTCCATAAAGTATGAGTTAAATTAAACAGGTGTCTAAGAGCAAAATATTTTAGATCTATCATTAGCTATTTAATTTCCTGTTTGTACGCGGTACGCGTTTGATATAACTGCTTTTTAAAAGATGTTGAACCCAGTTTAAATTAACTCACATTTTACGGAAGTTAATTTGGAGGTTTGCAAGTATGGAATTGTAACTGACAATTATTGCTGTCAGAGGTCCTGCGTAACTCAGTGCTCCAAATGCTTCGACACCAATGATTTCTTACAGTCTATTTTGCCATCTTTAATCGCAGATAAATCTGCCATTAGAACAGACGTAGAAAATTACTTTAAAATACTGCTGTCCAGAGCATTTGGAGCCCCGATTTACGCGGAACACCTGTCAAAAATAGACACTTTTAACTGAGATATAACCTCAAGCATGGATGCGTATTCAAAGCGTTGTATATTCATTTAAAAATCATTTTTTTATTCAATTTAAAGAATGTACGTAATTCATTTGATATTTTCCTTAATATTTTCCATCGTAACTTTATGCATTAGCAAAAATTGTTCTATTTTTATCATAAATAGTTTTTTTTATTCATGGGGGAGAAAATGGGATTTTTTTAAGATTACAAGAAATGTTGAAGATTATATATATCAGTGACGCATGATTACTAGGGATTCATGAAAAATCTTTTTTAAATCTATTTAAAAATTCATAAAGAAATATTTTAAGAAATATAACTGTTTATTTAATTTTAATTTTATTAAAATGTATTTTTACTATTATTCGAAAATTGAAATTCTAATTTATTTGATATTTTATAATGCATAACTTTATTTCAAACTACAATCTTACATTTTAAAAATTTTAAAACGATTCTAAAAAAAAATAATGAGCAACGAAATTAATTAGAAAATATTTTACACTATTTCCGGAATATAATTTTTAAATTTACTTACCGAAAGTTTAAACTAGTTAAACTCAGAAACTGAATTGACTTTGTTTTATTTAGATTCATGAGAATAATCTTACAAATTTTAAATCTCAATGAAATAGGAAGTTGCCAACGTTTACGTTTTTTCTTGTTATCACTAATTTTAATACTACTTCTCGTATCATCTAATCAGCGAAACGCTGCACATAAATAAGGGGGGAAAACTTGAGGGGAACTTAAAGGTCGGTATTTACAAAAAAGCTTAAAAGTTGGCAGCTGTAAAATATAAGATAGCCATGTTGCTTGTTTATGTAATAGCAACACAAATTTTTAGTTGTAATTTTTAGTTAAGTGTTCTTTTTTCTTCTTTCAGAACTCCAGGTTTGAACTTGGAATTTATAAATAAAAAAGGAGACTAAGTGGACAACCCTACCTGAAACTATTCTTTCGTAAAATGTGTTTTAATATTACCCAGGAAAAACGTGTTTCATATTAGAACATTTATTTAATATATTTCATCTATTTAAAACTATTTTTCTGAAAGAATATGCTGTAGAACCTCTTTTATCCAAAACTCTTTTAAGCGAAATTCTCAGTTAACCGAAATCCATTTTCAAAGATTTTTTTTCGTTTTTTTACTATCACATTCCTTGTTAGCCCAGTGGTAGGGGAGCAAAAAAAGGCCGAATTCGGAATTAATTAGGGGAAAGCTGGAAATTGTTTTAATCCCTTCTGTTTAGGTCTAGAATGAATATGCTATGTTTTCCCCCCTCGTACTAGGTGAGCGTTAGGAAATATGTATAGATTTATATTAAAAAAACACTTTTTTTGCATACCATAACAATATCTCAAAACAGCTAACACTGTCAAAAACATTGTCAATACAAATGTTGTAGAGCTTAAAATTCTGAGTAAAATGAGTACCTACACTCAATACTTATGTTGAACATTAAGGTCACAATTCTACTGAACGTACTATGTTTTCTTCCTCGTACTTGGGTGAATGGTAGAAAATAAGTACATATTTATTTTCGAAAAACACGTTTTTTTTAGTTTCCTTAACAATATCTCAAAACAGCTAACTCTATACAAAACATTGTTAATACAAATGTTGTAGAGTTTAAAATTCTGAATAAAATGAGTACCATCATTAATATTTTTGTTCAACATTAAGGTCGCAATTCTATTTCAAAATTTCGCCTTAATCGCTAATCAATAGCTTAAAGCCAGGAGAGACCAAGTTAACTTAACAATATCTCAAAATAACTAACTCTATATAAGTTACTATAACTCTATATAAGTTACTATACTAAAGTTATAGAGCCTAAAATTCTGAGTAAAATGAGTACCTACATATTCAAAGCTGGAGTAGCACAGTTGAAGTGAGTACCTACACTTAGTATTTTTGTTCTATATTAAGGCCGCAATTTGAGATATTGTTAAGTTAACTTGGTCTCTCCTGGGTTAATGCTCTTGATTTGAAAAATTTTGAAATAGAATTCCGACCTTAATGTTGAACAAAAATATTAGTGATGGTACTCATTTTATTTAGAATTTTAAGCTCTACAACACTTGTATTGACAATGTTTTGTATAGAGTTAGCTCTTTTGAGATATTGTTAAGGAAATTAAAAAAAATATGTTTTTCGAAAATAAATATTCACATATTTTCTAACATTCACCCAAGTACGAGGAAGAAAACATAGTACGTTCATTTTAGACCTAAACTGAAAGGATTAAAACGATTTCCAGTTTCCTCCTAATTAATTCTGAGGTCATCCCCCTGATGAGGCGTCTAAAACTTTGAAGTAGAATTGTGACCTTAATATTGAACATAAGTATTGAGTGTAGGTACTCATTTTACTCAGAATTTTAAGCTGTACAACATTCGCATTGACAATGTTTTGACAGTCTCAGCTGTTTTGAGATATTGTTATGGTATGCAAAAAAGGTGTTTTTTGACTATAATTCTATACATATTTCCTAACGCTCACCTAGTACGAGGGGGAAAACATAACATATTCATTCTAGACCTAAACAGAAGGGATTAAAACAATTTCTAGCTTTCCCCTAATTAATTCCGAATTCAACCCCCTAACCACTGGGCTATGTGTGCAAAATACATTTTTAAAGCTTTTTTTACTATAAAAGACTGTATGTACAGTCGTGGAAAAAAAAGTAAACATCCCTTACTAACTCTTCAACAAATTATCGTAGAGGGAAGTTACTGGTACCAAACGATTGGAAATACAGTCTACTTTTAAATGATGTATATAAAATTTGCTTAGGGGGCCATCTACATATTAAAACAAACCAAAATCTCATTTTTTTTCAATGGCAATACCCAATTTCAACGAGATATTTCAAATCTTCGGTTCAAAATATGCCTAGACACCAAATTTCAAATCATTTCAATAATAGGTTTTTGAATTATAAGCATTCAGAATTTAGTGCTTCTAATGTTAAATTACATTTTCATATTTTTATTTATATCTCCTAAAATTATGCTCCTAATGTGCTAATTTTTTGTGTGGCAATAATGCTAATCTGTCCAAACATAAATACGCTGAATTTGCAATTTTTATAATTTTATGATATGAATTATGAATTATGAAATTAATATTAGAAAAAATTATGAATTGCAACCTACAATTTTTTGATGAATTTAGATTTATTAAGTCCTGCTTTAAGAAAATCCAAAATTTCATATTTTTCTTCCAAATAGTTTTCAAATTACGCTTAAAAAACCGCAAAAGGATGGTTTAAGGGGTCGTCTATGATAGAAGTGATTAGATATCTTGAAATTTCTTCTGCTGTCCTGTTATCTAACAGGCTTCATTGTCTGCTTGAGTGGTGCTTAAGGTGCCTTGATCAAGAAGGGGAATCTCTCGGTTAACAATCGAGTACCAAACTTCAATTTGGATACAGCCCTTAAAATGCGCTCGTTTTAAAGTAATTAATTTCTCCGAAACTTATGGTACGAATTGCATAAAAATTTGTTTTTAGACTAATTGAAGGGTGTAGAATCCATTTATGCTGTCAGAATTGGGTATTGCCATTGAAAAAATGAAATTATGGTTCGTTTTAATATGTAGATGGCTTCCTAAGCAAATTTTATATACATCATTTAAAAGTAGACTTTATTTCCAATCGTTCGGTACCAGTAACTTTCTTCTACGATAATTTATTGAGGAGATAGTAGGGGTGTTTACTTTTTTTTTTCCAGGACTGTACATGTTAAGTGAAGCTTAGGAATTGTTACAGCTGCATACGTTCAATCGAAGTTTGAGAAAACTTCGTTTAGCTACTGAAACGAACGAAAGCTTTATAGATGAAAAAGAGAATGATGCTGCCGATTTGGAATCAGTATTTATTAAAATCCCCTGGTTGTGATGGCTGTGATATTGTTGGCATAAACGATTGGCTAAATTGTGACAAAAATGATCCCTTATTTCCTATATTGAGCGTTGAAGATACCATTGACGATATCTGAGGAACATGTGCTGATCAAAGCGAAGAAGAAGACAACAATGCGGGCGAAGAAAACGAACAAATTAGCTATTCTGAAGCTTTTGAATGTTTTGAAAAAAGATTTGGCATGGTTGGAGCAGCAGAAAGACTGTGATACTGGTTGAGCTAATAGTAATAAAAAACTTCGTGATTGAGCTGCAAAGAAAAGGCAATCGAAACTGCTACAAAAACAAAACTTTGTTTCAAACCCTTGTGAAATATGTAAAAAGTACTTAATTTTAAAATTAAAATTCAGATAATTTATTATTGCTTCTGTTTTTATGTTGCTTTATTTTTGAAGCACTTGTTACCACGATAAGAAATAGAGCATATACTTGTCCTTAATCTTAAAACTGAAGTGTTCTCGATTATCCGAAAATTTCGATTTTCGAAAAGATGATCGGTCCCAATTACTTCTGATAATCAAGGTTCTACTGTATTTGAATAAAATAAAATCAAAAGACCAAATGCAATATTCCAATTTGATTTAATCACAAATTACAGAATATGAACTTTAAAAAGCCCACCGTTGTACTTAAAAGGCGGTAAAGTTAATTATGATGTGGATGTTAGAAATTAAAAATAAATATTTTATTTAAATTTTCTGGTACTTTCAACCTACAATCTTGCGGCCATCGTCAGGGAATATTTTTATTAATTGCTGTTCCAGGAAGATCCATATCCTGTGCTAATTGACGCGATTGGCGAAGAAATCCAAAATGGCGCCAAAAATCTATTTTAGCATCTTATAAAATTTTTCAAGATTGCGGAAAAACATGGTCTTTAAATATTTATAAACATATATATTTTTAATAAATGTTATATATGTCACATGTTAAAAAAAATAAGATGTTTATACAGATAGTATTATTTTTATGTATATATATCACATATAGAGATATACCTTATACATACATAATATAAACACATATAAATAAATATTATGTACTTCTATATAATTTTATATATTTATTATATGTGTCAAATTAAAACAAAATTTATAAATTTTTCGAAAAAATATGCTAAATGCAAAAAATTACACAAAAACATATGAATAAAGCCCATTCCAGAAAAAAACAACAACCCAGAGGCTGAAGATCGAAACCATATCGATTCATTTAACGCCAAAAAAGGCTTGCCCCCGAAAAAACAACACAGGACATGGAACTCTTCCCGCTGTTCCATTCATTCAAATACGTCGCTTCGTTTGAAATGACGCACAGTAGAGCCCCGATTATCCGGACTGGTCGGGTCCGAGGCCGATCCGGTTAATAAAAAATCCGAATAATTGAACAATTAAAAAAACGGCTATGGCCAGTCTTCTTAGGTAAGTTCTCTTTACACTTTTTCCAGGCTTAGGACTGACAATTGTAGTAGTGCACATTTTAGCATACACTATGACGCAAAAGTTTAGACAATGACGTCATTCAGCTTTAAAATGTAGAATTATGACGTCAGAATTACAAAAACTTGTAAATATATTCAAAAACTGATTTAAAATGCTATGTACAAAAGACAGTCGTTTTATTTGCTATAATACTAATTTTTTTCATAAAAATTCAAATGTGCTTGTCGCAAAAGTTTAGACACTATTCTAAATTTCTTTGAATATTCGCTGGCATATGCAAATTTAGAATCGATGATGTCACAAATTTGGAGTACTTAAGTTCTGCAAACGATTGCGCTTCATAGTCGACATGCCGAGAGCTAAAGAAATTCAAGTGAATGAGGTTTCAAGGATTTGGCATTTGAAAGGTGAAGGGAAGAGCGTTTCTGAAATTTCTGCTATTATTAATAGGTCAAAAAAATCTATTTATCGAGTTTTATCGAGTGGTTCCGAATATAAAGCAAAATGTCGGTCTGGGAGGCCACGTGTGACAAATGTACGAGAGGATCGCCTGATACAAAGACTAGCGAGTACTCAACAAATGAGCGTACGTGGAGTTCAAAGCTCATCGGGACTCTCTGTATCAAAGGATAGGATTCGTAGACGAATTTTGGAAAAAGGAACAATCGTTTATAGCAAAATGCAGAAGAAACCAGCTCTGAAACCATATCATAAGTTACAAAGACTTATGTGGGCTCGAAAGCATATGTCATATGGAGAGAAATGGCAGTCAGTCATATTTAGCGATGAAAAAAAGTGGAATCTGGATGGTCCAGATGGTTGTTTATCGTATTGGCATGACTTGCGGAAGGAACCTCGACGTTTTTTTAGTCGCAGACAAGGAGGGGGCTCGATAATGGTTTGGGCAACCTTTTGCTATAATGGACAAGTATCTCTGACCTTCACCAGTGGTCGTCAAACTTCACAGCATTATACACAGACATTAGAAGAAAACCTACTGCCATTTGCTGAGCTTCTAGGGGGTCCTCAGTGGGAATTTCAGCAAGACAATGCTTCAATTCACACTGCAAAATATTCAAAATCTTGGTTTAATTCCCATAATATAAGAGTTCTCGACTGGCCAGCATGTAGCCCAGATCTTAACCCTATAGAAAACCTTTGGAGCATCATGTGTCGCAAAGTTTATAGCAACGCTAGACAATACTCTTCTGAAAAGGAACTTAAGACATCTATTGAGAATGCATGGTACGATATCGATCCACAAACTATGCAAGATTTAGTTTCTTCCATGCAATCTCGTGTATATGACGTAATACATAAGCATGGATGCGCAACCAGGTTTTAAAAATTGTTTATTTCGATTTTATTTAATTTGTGTCTAAACTTTTGAGACAGCAGTTTATTTTTGTTACCATTTAATTTATTGCAATATGCACAATTCCACTTTTCTTTGTTATAAATATTGTTTATATGTACAGCACATTAATTTCAAGCAGTGATTTGAAAATTGAATAAATATTTTTCAAAGTATGTAAGAATTTCTTCATTGTCTAAACTTTTGCGTCATAGTGTATTAGCATTTAGCGTAGAAGTTAATTTTTTAACTTTATTTTATTTTATTTTCTACAAAATTGGTATAAAGTTATACATAGAAGTACACATAAAAATTATTATATGTATGTATTCATACACTGTGCAGTACATACATTTAAAAAAATTCATTGTGATAGAGAATAAAAATTGCTGATAGTCATTTGCTTCATAAGAGGGATTTTCATGGAAAAATATATGCGTGGCACTCTCGCGCGTTAGAAGTGAAACGCCTTTGGTTCTAGGAACAGATGATTTTATGATTCTTTATTTGCTTTCGTTGGCGGCTTATTATTTCAGAACTAGGAAAAAGTTATTTAACAGTTGCTGTGACATCCAGCCGAATTTACAATACTTTGTCTAAAGAAGTGTCACGTCAAAAATTTTGGAGAAGACGAGAAAAAACGTATGCTCCTTGATCGACCCGGTTAATTGGACAATCCGGTTATTCAGCGTCCGGGTAATCGGCGCTCTATTGTATGAAAAAAATTGGAACGGCAGTTAAATATTTTTCTCTACATAAGTTCAATCCAAGGCACTGCTACTGCTACTTTCAGATACCTTAATAATTATAGACTCTGCCATTTCAAACGAATATAAACGATATTTGAATGAATGGATCAGCAATTAATAAAAATAGTCCCTGACGATGGCCGCGGAATTACAAGCCGAAAGTACCAGAAATTTAAATAAAATTCATTGTTTTAACTTGTAACGTCTATATTATTATTTTTATCTTAGTCGTCTTTTTAAGTGGATCTTTTTACAGTTCATATTGCGTATTTTGTGAATGTATTTGATATTTTTTCTAAAAAAAAAAAAAACGCATTCGAAATGTGTTTAACTTGGGTAAAATTTAATGTCATTTAATGGAAGAACACTGAAAGATTGATAGGTATGAAAAATGTACTACAAGTTGTTTTGAAGAAAAATGTGTTTTCAAATTCTCTAACAACAGTTAAGTATGAATGCAATATTTTAATTTTTACTTTCTTCTACCTTTACAAGAAGAAAGTATAGGATTCGTGAAATTTTTTCGAATCCCAGTTTTTGACGGATTTATACGTTTTAGAGGTCAGATATTCCAAAAAACATGCTTCTACAAAATGTCTGTCTGTATGTGACATAAATTTTGCGGGCGCTCTATCTCAAGAACTATTGAATGGAATTTAATAAAAAATTGTATTAAGGTAGTCTCTGATATAACTTGATTCTGATTAGGTTTTAGTATAAATCGCTCAATAGGTGGCGCTGCTGTGCTGCATCTTTTACGATTTCCGCAACAGCTCTATCTCAAGAACTAATGCACTGATTCCCATCAAATTTCGGATTCGGTTAGTCCTTGACATGGATTGATGCTGTTTACATTGTGGTGTAAATAGCTCAACAGGTGGAGCTGCTATGCTGTATTTTTCACGATTTCAGAGATAGCTTTATCTCAAGAATTAATGCTCGGATTTTCATCAATCTTCAGATTCAGATAATCCTTGATATGAATTGGTTCTGTTTAAGTTTTGGTACTTATCGCCGAACACGGGGCGCTGCTATGCTGAATTTTTCCGCGATTACCGCAACAGCTCTATCTCAAGAACTAAAGCACGAATTTTTATCAAACTTCAGATTCAGGTATACCTTGATAAATATTATTGCTTATTATGTTTTGGTGTAAATCACCCAACAGGTGACGCTTTTATGCTGCATTTTTCCTGATATCCGCATAATCCTATTTCAAGAACTAATTCACGGAATTTCAGAATCCTCACGAAAACCATAGATTGTCATTTAATTTTGATACTGCGATAGCGAATTTTGAAATATTAACCCTTTGCACTCGAAATTTTTTTCATTCGCATTACCAGCAACTCGAAACGATTTTAGTTATATCTTATTATTTTTTTTAACTCTTTATGAATACAAATGTTATAATATATTAAAAAAACAAACAAACAAAAAATAAAATTATTGCATTTTGTAATCGTTCAAAGTGTGATACCTCTCGAAGCAATTGCCTGCTTTTCTAGACAGGTATCACAAAATTATTTGCATTGTCTCCGTAGCGGAGCCCTCGAGTTTGAAGACAAATTTTAAATGGCTCCGCTCCGGACCCCTCGAGTGTAAAGGGTTAACAGGTATGAAATAGACGACAGTATTGGGATTGCCACATCAGATTTGTTTATAAACGTAAAATAAAATTTTTAAAAATTACATTGAAATCATAACCGTTATAAATGTGCGTAATATGTAAATAGGAAAAACTTGTTTCATTTGAAATTCAATGTAACGAATCGCAATGCTTTCTTCTTAATTCGGTATGAGATTAATGATTACTGAAATACATATCCATATAATTTGAATAAATAAATTACATATGCAAATTTATACTGAAATTTCCGAGCCGATATATTTGAAGATGGGTTTTGCAACTGATGAATCCCAATGCTGATTACATTAATGATTTCTATCTATCCAGATTGAATTAATACATGTTATAATTTGTTGACTTAAGGAAGAAAAGCGCATGATGCAATCAGTTGAAATTACTGAAATTCCTTTAGATCCTTGCTACACATGCGAAAGGATAAACAAGGTATAAATAAATAACTTGATTCGAATTAAAGATATAAGTTGTTTCAACGAAAGATATTTGTTTATGAATTACTTGAAAGCGGTACTGTTAATAAGAATCAATGTTGGCTTAAATATAGCTTATATTATTTTAAATTTCAGAAGAAAAGTTTTGCAGGTCCTCTTGAAATTGTAATTTTAAAAGTTTCATTCATTATGTAATTATATTACTAAATTGTTTACATTTCTATATATTAATTTAAAAAATATTATTACTACTAATGTATAATATTATGTACCAATTTACAGTCGACTTTCTCAAATACAGCACTGCTATATACAGGATCAAATTAAACCATATTATTCGACTGGAATTCTTGCAAAGCAGTGTAGCTTGTTGCCTGTTTTTTTTTACATTTTTATATAGATATTTTCTCATTAAAAAATAGTGCTGTTAATGTAGAGTAGGAGACATATAGTAAAGTGACTGCTAGTTGTGATTCAAGTAACGAAATATGACGTCACAATATTGAAGCTGTTGTTTTTTTCCCATGAGATCAATCAACAAGTCCTAATGACCAGGGGTAAGAAGCCAGCAATCAAATTTAAAATTTTTCCTCATGTTTAAACGCTCTAGTCGTGCAACATTTCTATCATAAGAAAGCAAAAATTTCTATTCGTTTTTACTGGTGGAATTTTGTCACTGTCGCATTATAATCTCATTCAGTGACATTGAGAGAAGTACTGCTTATTTAGCCACAACATGACCATGATTACCGCTTTAATATTCCAGTTTCATAATTTCATCCAGTAATAACGAAAAGATACTTTTGTCTTAATATTTGTAGAAAAGTTGCATAGATAAGATTTAGATAACGATAATATTTCTATTGAAATCTACTGGTAGAAATTTGCTCCGGCAGAAATTCCCTACGGAACCTGTTACAGTTGAAGCTTTACCATTTTGAGGATACGTCAATTCCGTTTTATTTCTAGTTTCAAGGTTTAAGGGGAACTTCTACATTAGGAGACAAAAAAATACATATATATATTTTGTAAGAAAACTGCATGATGGATCTTTTTGAAATTTTAACAGTTTATTGTACATATACTAAGTTATACACAAGAATTTTTTTATTAGATTTTGTTGCTTTTACTTTAAGTTATAAACAAATATGTTAAGGTATATGCACATAGAAAAAAATGAGTTAAAAATATTGATCTCCTGGGGAAATATTTTGCGATACGAATAACATACGAATGCATTGTACGACCTTAGACTTAACATTATCGAGGGGAATTCGGAAATTGACTGACTAATAGCCTTAATGACAGATTAAAAATTGACACTATTACTCTTTAAATGATGTGGTAGGTATCAACCCATTTAAATAAAATAGAAAAAAATTTCTGAAACAAATGGGCTAAAGAGGGGTCTCTCTTACAGCAATACAGAGTTACACTGTAAAAAAAATAATGCCAGTTTTCCGGTAGGAATCGGAAAAATAGCTGCCCTTATCGTACCGGAATAATTTCCGACCCAGCTCGGAATAAAATCCGTAAAAATAAGGAAATAGTCAATAAAACGGTATTTTACGGATTTTATTCCGATTTTACTTATTTTATTTCGAGCTGGGTTGGAAATTATTCCGGTACGATAAGGGTAACTGTTTTTCCGATTCCTACTGGAAAACTGACATTATTTTTTTTTACAGTGTACATTAGATTAATTTTAACACATTTATACTAATTGGTAAATAAACCATATTAGATGTAAATTTCCAACTGTGCGAAAAATACCCGCACCAGGATTCGAATCAGGGATCTCTTGGCTGAAGCCCCCAATGCTCTACCATCTGAGCTATCCCGGACGAATCTGGAGGAAGATTTTCACCTAGCTAACCTTATAGCCATGAGGTCCCTGTTCCGAATCCTGGTCCGGACATTTTTCGCCCAGTTTCAATTTACATCTAATATGATTTATTTACCAATTAGTATAATTGTGTTAAAATTATTCTAGTGTTAATTACGTATCCAGCGATTTCTGGATTTCCATTACCAGCGATTTATTCTGTTGAGCTGAACCAGATTTCAGAGCAGATGCTATTATCAATAAGGTTAGCTGGGTGAAAAAGTTCCACCAGATTCGTCCGGGATAGCTCAGATGGTAGAGCATTGGCGGCTTTAGCCATGAGGTCCCTGTTCCGAATCCTGGTGCGGACATTTTTCGCCCAGTTTTAATTTACATCTAATATGATTTATTTACCAATTAGTATAATTGTGCTAAAATTAATCTACAGTTAATTACGCATCCAGCGACTTCTGGATTTCCATTACCAGCGATTTATTCTGTTGAGCTGAACCAGATTTCAGACCAGATGCTATTATCAATAAGGTTAGTTGGGTGAAAAACTTCCACCAGATTCGTCCGGGATAGCTCAGATGGTAGAGCATTGGCGGCTTTAGCCATGAGGTCCGTGTTCCGAATCCTGGTCCGGACATTTTTCGCCCAGTTTTAATTTACATCTAATATGATTTATTTACAAATTAGTATAATTGTGCTAAAATTAATCTAGCGTTAATTACGCATCCAGTGACTTCTGGAGTTCCATTACCAGCGATTTATTCTGTTGAGCTGAACCAGATTTCAGACCAGATGCTATTATCAATAAGGTTAGTTGGGTGAAAAAGTTCAATCAGATTCGTCCGGGATAGCTCAGATGGTAGAGCATTGGCGGCTTCAGCCAAGAGATCCCTGGTTCGAATCCTAGTCCAGACATTTTTCGCCCAGTTGGAAATTTAGATCTAATAATACAGAGCTAGCCTGAATGATTAATCGGATTTCAAAACACTCTTTTTTGACAGGTACACGACCTACAAGAACGGGTGATACATGACTAGATAGCGGGTGTCCCAAAAATAACTGATGGGTTTTAAAATTCCATAACTTGCAAACGGTGATATTAAAAAAATTCTTGCAGGAGTGTTATATAAGTTGTCAGGAGATTTTATGCTGCAATCTTCAGTTTTAGCTACAAATAGCATCGATAGATGGCACTGCAAGCAATAACCGCTAAAACCAGACTCGATTTTTCGGCCTCTCTCTTCTTCTGTGCGAAAAAAGGAGATTAAAATGTATTGAATGTATCGCGAAGTATCAAAATTCGGATCTGGACTGAGCGCCTATTATTCTCAGCGCCATCTATTGTTTGAAATTCGAACTAAAATCAAGAATCACAGTAAAAAACTCCTCACATCATACATAACACTCCTGCAAGAAGTTTTTTAAATATCTGTCACCGTTTGGAAGTTATTGAATTTTAAAACCCATCAGTCATTTTTGGGACACATGGTACATACATTCACCAAGTTTAAAAGCCCGCCTCGTGGTTCGCGTATTGGAACTCATTACTGCTGCTGTGACGGACATTGGCAGGAACGGATTGAAGGTATGGACGGAACTGTATTACAGTTGGGATATGTGCCGTGTAACTCAAGGTTCACACATTGAACATTTGTAATTTGTACCAGAATCTTTGTGAGTGTATGTATCATTTCATGCGTCACATTCTTTGTACGCCGTATACTTGTAAATGACAATTTGGGGAAAATCCCTTATCATTCAGCTGCTTTTAGAGAACAACTAAAATTTTGCTCACTCTCATATCTTTCTGAATTTTTACGATATTTGGCTAGATTTTTTTTTAATAAGTTGCTCCATAGAGTTGACTATTAAATTATGTAAAATGATCCTTGTTATCGTTCGCGTATGTGCAGAAAAAAATTATTTCATACAACTGATCATATTTCCTAAAATATATAATATTATATATTCCAATTGCACTATATTGTTTGTACTATATTTTGTGAATATTTCTGAAACCGGAGTTAAATTTGGTTGAAAACCCTGCATGTTATAAGCAAAAAGCATGCAAGAATTTTTTTAATTTTTTTAAATAAATCGCTATATCTCTATTAATATACATGCTATTCTTACACAAAAGAATACACATATTGCACAATGTCTGTTTATTTATATTCGGTAGCGATAGATCATTTCGTGCATTTTATTTTCCAGGGTGATTCCAAGTATTATTTTTTTCTTTGATTTTTTGTTGGCCCACTATTTGCCCCCCTTATCAAATCGACATTGCTAAATATGAAGTCATACCTGTTCTTTTCAATTCTGAAATTTCAGAAGAATCTGTCAAGTATATTTCTAAATATTCGACAAAATATCTAAAATTGAATGTTGCTGGTCATTAATGGCAATATAGTGTATAATTACGAACACACCAAAAAACAGCGGGGAAACTATTGGGAAGTCAGGTTCTGATTACACTGTAAAAAAAACGACATTTTTACAGCACAAAGTACTGTTCATCTCGCGCTCAAACTCGAATGAGCCATAGCTTTCTTTGATTTCTTTACTATATAAACATTGAAAATAACAGTAGTTGCGTAAAAGTAACAGCACAAACTGCTAGCGTTCGAATTGCCAGCACATTGTGCTGGCAAATCTACAGTGTTTTTTTACAGTGTATAAAATGACATATTTGATAGAGTCGAATGTATTGTGAAAGTACAAACCCATAGAAATGACAATTCATTTAACAATATAAGTGATGTGCAAAGCACAAAGCGTCAACAAACAAATGACAAACAAATTACTATATCGTCAAAACAATAGCTAATTTTATTAAAATAATTAATTTATTCCACTTCAGAATGACATTTAAACTACTAATGAGAATTCTTCAGTCTGTTTTAAAATAACAATGGACCATCAGGCGCATTTTTAAAGTACCATTCCCACTGCACTTTTGTTAAACAAGAACACTGAAATATATTCTCCGAACAGAAGTACTGCAATGAACATTCTAGTGATTTTAAGTTCACTCACGATGGCATCTCCAACGAAAGTTTTAGTAATAAACGGTAAGTTGTAATAGCATATGAAGATAATGAATTTTAAAACCAAATAAAATTTTAGAAGCAATGAATGCATTTTAAATGCATTCGGTTACATAATAGAGCATTACTTCAAATCGCACTGATTCTAATTTAAACATCGGGTATTGAAATTTGTAGATATTACTCATATGCTTTATTTATGAATTAATAATCAATGACGATTAACCAAGTAAAATTCAATTGATAAACGCGATTTTCTCTAGAAAATAAATAAATAAAGGCTTTAAAATTAGACATTACTGACGTTTGTCTCTGTAAATGTTCCCTTCGTATCGTAACGACGTACAGCAAACACATAAGATATATGGGAATTCAATATTTTTGAAAACTCCAAATACACGAGTTTTTAATATTGTTTTAAAGGAAATACAAATAAGGGGTAAAGGACTCTTAAAGCGTCAAAATTTTCGAAATTTTAATTTTTTTAGATGTTAAACTTTTATCTTTTCTAAAAAAAATTATATAATTATTTCCTTTAAATTCCTACTGGAACATAAATTATGGCTTTTAGAATTATACCCGCTCAATTGCTGAAGCGGCGTTTCTGAAACTTTGAAGTAAATTTTCTTCAAATGACGTTTTTGGGCCTAACGCGCAGGATGTCTGAAAATGTTCTGAATATTATTTCATGAAATTTTCAAAACGTATGTTTCATGTTAATCTGTATAAACTGGATCTAAAATTTCCTTTTTATTGTTCAAAAAAATATTTTTTGTTGATGTGATTACACTGTTGAAAATTTAAAAATTTTGCATTAGCTAAATACAACTTTGTATTAAAAATATAAAAATACTTTAACTACGTAGTTATTTAGGTCAGGGAAATTATTATAATCTGAAGTATAAGTAGACACAAAAATTTTCATTCTAGTTGCAATATTTATTTTGCAATCTTGCGCGCAAGCTTTTATACCAATTTTCTGCTCGTCAAATGTCTGACAATTTGGAGCTCCATCCAAATTCTGCATATTGCAATTTTTTAAATACATAAAATGAAAGAACATACTTATATCTCAACCGAATAAAAATTGTGTTTTAAAATCATATACATTTTAAGATATTAAATGGTGTCTTTTTTCAATTTTTCCAATTTTAAGAGTCCTGAGACCCCTTAAAAAAGCAGAATCGTGTACTAAAAAGTTTCTGTTTATTAAATGGTCTTTAAAGATGAATAACTATTTTATTAAATTTATACATTTTTTCAAACCATTAACAAAAAATCTAAACACGTGGCTATACGATCCATGAAGAATGACGGTCTACAGTGTATAACCTTTTTAACTTGAACCTGGGACCTGCGGGGCTATACAGATATGTCCCGGTTACATGGTAAGTCTTACGTGAGACACTCTGTGTTTAGTTTACAATAAAGCTTGGTAGTCATTTTATCGACCTCGAAGGGATTAAAGGTTGAGTGAACCTTGTCCAGTCGGGGGATCGAACTCGCAACCTGTAGCATGTCATAGAGAAGTGCTGAGCACAACGCTACTGGGCATTCAAGTCGTTATAAATAAACAAAAAAATAAAGTGAAAACCGTGAGTGAACAAGAAAGAAAATCAATTAAGTATGTTTGGAGTAATTTGCTGAGAATACGAGCACAGGATATATACAATGTTAAAAAAAAATTGGAGTATAATGTTATGTGTTTTAAAATTAATTTTTTGTACACTGTTTCGGAATCGCTGTCGAAATTATAAATTACTTTATAGACCGCACTACATCCGATGATTTGAACTGACATGGGAGAAAATTTCCCAAAAATTAAAGTTGTAATTTTTTTTTTTTTGCAAGAGCGTTTCGAACGTTTGAAATCGTAGTTATTTTAACGGAGGAACATTCGCCATGCAAAGATTTTGTTAACAATGATAAAACATTGTTAACAAGAGTTAACATTGATTACACCAGTTTTGACGTTCATAATACTCAGTGATCACACAATTATTTTAATGAGGTTGATATCATTTCATAAGGCATAAAAAATATTTGTCATGCAATAAATATACTGGGTGATTCAAAATATAGTATACTGCGATTTTCTTATAAAGTTGTAATGACATTGCTGGGCAACATATAACAATGATATGTTCCCGCACCATGTTGGTTAAATCAAAGTAAAATTGCGTAATTTGTTATTTCTGTTTGTATAAATATTTTTTTATAAAATATAATTATGAGTGTAAAATTATAATGTTTATATATTTAAGTAAAATAAGAGTGTAAGTTCATACAAAAATTATTAAGTTGATTTTAAATATTAAATAGATATTTTTAAAAATTGTTGTATTGTAAAATGAATGTATAATGTTGAATAGAGTTCGGATCTCAGATAACAACAATAGCCAGACGCCATGGTGTCGTTTTATGACAAGCCAATGGAAAGTGGTGTATAATTAGAAATCGTAAAATAATAAAAACGTTGGAATAAATTTATGGCCTTAGTAAAAGTGTTGGGATAAATTTATGGCTTTTCAGACCACCCAAACTTTAAGGCAGATAATAATATTAAAGTATATGTAAGGGGCCATTTGCAGACTGTTAGCTAATAGGCCTATTGAAGGATAATGCAAAATCTTCTCACATCCAATAAGAGTAGACTAGACAAATAGTTCCACCCACTGCAGGAGTTGGTGTGCCAGAAGAATAAGGCTTGAAAAAGAGAGTCTGAAAAAAGATGTAGAGGACGCAGGAGCTCTCCTGAAAGCCCGTGCAATGAATCCCGAAAGCCCTAGTAATGCCCAGGCGAGATGGACATATCGGAGTGAGCCTAAGCAAGTCTAATTGAGGATGTCTTCCTGATGTTAAAATAAAGTGGATTGTTCTACAGAGGTCCGTAGCGATGCATCCTGCCATCCCGATATCGCCGCTCTGATACGAAGCGAATTCCTGATGACATATGGATATGATCCTAAACAACGCGACAACTCTGAATTTGATGAATAAAGGCCACCATCCCGTATATGAAAAAAAGGTACTACCTTAAACTTTTTCTTTTACCACTTAAAATCATATGAAAAATTATAAATATTCTTTTCTGATATTTTATGGTAGAGAGTAATCTGAGATCCGACAAAACCAATAATTAAATATAATTAAGGTAATTTAAAAATGAAAGAGAATTATTCTTTTAGCAAAAAGAAAAATATATAATAATAAGAGTAAATGAAAATATTGTCTTTTTTTTAAAGATTAAATATACATAAAATAATGAGAAGCAAACAAAAGTGTTGCTTTCTTTTTTTTAAATAATATTATGTATTTCTGTATATAGTTGTGTTCAATGTAAATAAAATATTTAATGAAGTTTTAAAAAGTTTCTGTAATTATTTAATTGATAATGTTTAAGGTGTGTCAATTTATTTTTACAGCTTAAATTTTAGTTTAATTCATAAGTGGAAGAGTTCGTCTAAATAATTCACAACGCAAACTCTTAATTTTATTCGTAATTATTTAAATTTAATAATTACATTTTGACGCGGATTATAATTTAATTTTATTAATGCTTCGCGTTGCTCTTCTACTAGAATTATGTAATTACGATCACTTATGTTATTTGAATTTATCTAAGGTATATAAAATTATATACCAATTTACTATGAGGTTGCTTGGATGATTTGGACCAATTAACAATTTTGGATGTAAATTAAATAGAAAATAAACAGGTGTAATTATCTGTCCAGCATCCCCCCCCCCCTTCATAGTAAAATGGTGCTATGACTCAGGAACGTTCATCTGAGGTCATTAGAAATAATAATAATAATAATAAAGGAAAATAAATTTAAGTATTATTTTAATGTCACAATTTTAAAGATATTGTAGGTATGTAAGTTTAATTGATTAATATTTTATTAAAATTAATTTTATTATTGTAACAATAATGACACACATATAATAATTTTATATAAATAAAATAAATAATATATGTTAGCAAAAAAAAAAAAAAAAGGAAATGAAAAAAATAATTCTGGGATTTATAATAGGTAAATTTAGGAATTATAATTTTTTTTTCTCTCTTTTCTCTTTTGGTTGGATCTCAGTTACCATTGAGAAATAATGGCATTCACATCACGGATGACACATTTGTAAAAATAATTTTTTTTTTTATATACTGTATAAATAATAATAATAAGAATAATGAGCAAAATTTTATAATATGACTGGTATAAAAATGATTGAAATGTCAATAGATCATGATTTTTGAAATTGTATCACCTTGATACAAAAGAAAATTTATGAGTCGTACTACGAAGTAGTAGTACATTATTTACATATATATATATATATATATATATATATAAAAATAAGATTGTTGTTTCTGTAGAAAAAGACAGATATTCTTCTGTTAAATGAAATTATGTGTTTTTATATATGCGTGTATTATAAACATTTTAGGGATATTTATGTGTGTAAAAGAATAATCTCCAAAACAACTTCATCTCCTAAGAAATTTTTTTTTAAATTTTAGTGCTGTTGTTTTTATGTATTTATGCAATTTAGAATATTTTCATACATATGTTGTAATATAGAGAAAATAGTATGAGATGCAAAATATTATTTTAAGAGGTATAGGATCTATTTTGAATTGATATTTTGAAAAAGTATACATTGATTACTAATATTTGTTAAAAATGACTCAGACGCTGGATATAGATACACGTATTAAGTTAGTGTCACCATTTGACAATAAAAAGAACAAAAACATTATATTTTTCTTAGAGGAATTTGATAATATTTTGAATTCGAAAGATATACAGGAAGAAACTAAATTATTAATTTTAAAGGCTAAAATTACTGGGGACGCAAAACATATTTTAAGTAAACAGATTGAAAAATATAACGAGACCAACTATAATTTATTTAAAAATAATTTGGTGGAGTTATTTGGTACAAAACTAAGCTTCCTTAATGCTCAGAGCAATTTCCTAAATTTAAAACAGGCCGCAAGTCAAACGATAGAGGATTTCATTTTGGAGTTTAAAAAGGGTGTAAAATCTTATATCGAAAGTGCAGGCGAAAATGTGGATAATAAGGAAGAGAATTTTATCGAAATCTTAAAAATGTCGAATTTTTTAAATTCAATTAGACAGGATATTGCACTAGATGTTCGTAAAAATGCGCCCAGGTCCTTCAAGGAGGCATGCGAGTTAGCAAAACTTATGGAAAGTGCGTATAATGAATCAAAGTTTGAGGAAATTAACGCAATAAATAAAGCAAACAAAGATCTTTATGAGAACATTATGGAATCAAGTAAGCAAAACAAAGAGCTAATCGAGAAATTAAAAGGGGAGATTGAAAAACTAAAAAAATCAAAGAAAAAAAACCATGCAATTAGAGATGATAGTGTTCCGCGGAATAAGAAACTCTTTAATAAACACAATAATTATCAGGGTCCCCATTTCAATAACAATTTTCATTATAATGATTATGAACGATATTATAATGATTACTACAATTCCTTTAATTACCCGACGCATTATGGAATGTATAATTATTCACAACCTAACTGGAATTCGGGAAATAGGGATTTTGGATATATTTCTGAGAATTATGATCAAAATGGTTATCAATTTGAAAAGCGCAAAAAGAAAAAAAAATGGGCAAAGAAAACAGCGAAATCGGATCAAGATCCGGGATTTTCAGAGACGGAAATCGATAAAATAAATAAAACAATCGCAAATATAACAAATGCAGACAAAGATAGTCTGCCAATTATATCACTAAGTATACAGGGCGTCGAAATACAAGCTTTACTGGATACTGGAGCTGCAGTTTCCCTTTTATCACCTTCTTTATTCAAAAAAATTAAAGATACAAACGTCAAAATCAAATATTTGGGCAATCAGATCCAAATTAAAACTTTAACGAATTCAAAGATTTTTTTCAAACAATGTGTAAAATTAACTTTTCAATTAAAAGGTATATTCACAACAGGCACATTTTATGTCACTAATGATGATTTTGATAGGCAGTACCAAATGTTATTAGGGTACGATTATCTCAAAGAAAATCATATGACTTTGGATTTATGCAATAAAACCTTAAAATTTAAAAATCAACAAATTAACTTAAACGTTGCAAGTGAAGTAAATAATTATGAAGTGAATAACATTACGCCATGTAATTCAGGGGAACATTCAAATAAAAGTATGTTTGCCATTACTAAAAATAGAATTTTTCTCCAACCTGAAGAATCGAAAATTGTAAAATTAAAATGCCCGGAGGATATAAATATGTCAGATGTGATTATTTTTGACCCCATTCAAGAAAATAGTAAATTTTCATGCGAGACTTCGTTACACGAAGTTCAAAAAAATAATAACATAAATATTATAATAAAGAATAAACTGTTAGAAAAGTTAATTATTCAGAAAGGAACTAAAATGGGGGAAATTATAAAGAACTTTGAGTGTAAGCAAGATGACTCAACTGATAATATAGAGAAAGGGACATTTTATGAAATAAATAATTTAAATATAGAAGATGTAAGAAAATTGCGAGAAGCAGAAATTAAAGAGACGGATTTCGATTTAAGCCATTTATCAGAGGAAGTACAACAAAAATTTCGAAAAATTTTAATGGGCAATGTTCATGCATTTTCAAAAAGTTATCAAACATTGGGGCAATCAGCGTTTGTCGCACCAAGTTATCAATTGAATCATGAATTCCCGGTACAAGCTAAGCCATATAAATTGCCTCAGGCAGTAAGACAGTATGCGAAAAGGGAAATTGAACAATTGTTACAGGCTAAAATTATAGAGAAGACTGACTCCGAGTATGCTTTTCCAGTTATTTTCGTTAGAAAGAAAAATCCGAGTAATAACCCGAATGCAGAACCCAAGTTTAGAATGGCAACGGACCTAAGACTATTAAACCAAATTTTACAACCGTACACTTATCCGATGCCGGACGTAAAAGACTTATTACAAAAAATAAGCAGTAAGAAATACTATACGGTGCTAGACTTACATAGTGCTTTTTTCCAAATAAATTTAAAACCAGAAGATTGCAAAAAATTAGCTTTTATTACGGAATTTGGAAAACATATGCCGCTTCGTTTAGCTTTTGGCACACGAAATTCTAGCGCAATTTTTGCAGAAGTAATCGATAAAATTCTGGGACATTTTGACAAAAGCAAAGTCTCATACTACATTGATGATGTGTTGATATCTGCAAACACAATAGCAGAGATGACGAAAACCTTAGAAGAAGTTCTACAGGTATTAATAAATCACAACATGACAATCGAACCTTCAAAAATGCAAATTTGCAAAGCAGAAATAGAATTCCTAGGATTTAGGGTGAATCAAATGGGATATTCTCCATCACAAAAGAATATTGAAAAATGTGAAAAATTTAGTCAGACCAAAATCGAAAAAGGGGGTCAGATCTTTATTGGGCTTAGCGAATTATTTTCGGACGCTAATACCCAACTATTCAGACAAAGTTAACCCTTTAATAGAGCTGACTAAAGATAAAGTTAAATTCAAGTGGAGTCCAGAAGCAGAAAAAGCTTTTCTGATAATTCAGGAAGAAATTGTACAAAAACCAACACTCAGACCCCCCGATTTTAACAAGGAATTTTTCTTATTCACGGATGGGAGCAAAGTTGCAATTTCAGGTGTTCTAGCTCAAGAAAAGGATGGTCATTTGCTACCTGTTGAATTTTTCGGGAGAAAACTTAGAGAACCGGAAAAAAATTATCCGAGTATTAAATTTGAGTTATTAGCAGTGCATGAAGCAATTATGCATTTTAAATATATGCTTTCAGGTAGAAGGTTTACTGTGTTAACTGATTCGAAAGCACTAACTCAGCATTTACATTTACAAGATAAATCGGAAATTATAAACAGATGGGTAGCAGATTTACAAGACTTTAATTTCGACTTCGAATTCGTCGAAGGAATTAACAATCCAGCAGACTATTTGAGCAGGAATTTAGATAATCTTACAACAGACAGAGAACTCCAAAATAATTTGTTTGCAAGTAACATAGCACTTACAGACGAAAATATTAAATCGGAGCAATACGCAGACGAAAAATTAAAAATTATAATAAATAAAATCGAAAAAGACAAAAATAATAGAAGCACGAAGAGATTTGCTTTAAATCAAAATAAATTATTAATTTTGAAACCTGGTTCAGATAAAAAGGAGCTTTTAATTACTCCGGATTCATTAAAAATTGCAGCCATAGAAGAAGCTCATAAAGCGCATTTCGGATTTCAAAAAACTTATGATAATGTGAAAACAAGGCTTTTTTGGCACGGAATGTACAAAGATATTAAACATTATTGTGCAAATTGTGTGCAGTGCCTCACATCTAAACAACACACGACAATAAAAGTCCCTGTTAAAAAAATGGTGAAAGATCACGGAGTCGGTACAGTCCTGCATGCTGACGTCATTGGACCTTTAAACCTCACGTTAAGGAAAAACAGATACATTTTAATTATAATTGATTCGACATCGAGATTCCTGGAAGCTGTTCCCCTACGAAACGTAGAGTCACAGACTATATTAAATGTACTAAATAAATATTTTGCAAATTATGGGATGTGTAAAGAAATTATCTTTCATAACGCAAAATATTTACGAAGCGAAATTATGAAAGAATATTTGGAATCTTTAAACATACAAAGGAAATTTGTGAGTGTATACCGTGCGCAAGGAAATGGACTTTGTGAAGTTACCAATAGAATATTAAAAACATCAATTGTAGCTATGTCGAAACGCACTACGGAATGGGACGTAAGACTGGATTTTTTTAAACTAGCGTATAATTCCTCGAAACACCGCGCTACGGGATATAGTCCCTCACTGCTATTTTTCGCAAGGGAAATAAAAAATCCCTTCACAGCCCATATTCCTTCCGAGGAAATATATACCCACTCTTATGTCAAAAGCAGAATACAGCATATGAAGGAAATCAAAATTCAATCCCTTGCAAACCAGGAGAAAATAATGCAAGAATATATAGATGAAGAGGCATACGAAAAAGTAAAGGATTTAAATTTGGGTCAAACAGTATATTTAAAATGTATTGGAAAACCAGGCGCATTAGAGCCAAAATTTCAAGGACCCTACGAAGTTACTAAAAAGTTTAGAAACTTTAATTATTTATTACAATATGTTCCAGATAAATCAATAGAGCCGATCAAACGACATATGGATCAGCTGTACGCTCCGAAATATGCAACAGGTCATACAGAGGCGGAAATTACGAATTTACAGGGATCGCAGAAAAAAATTAAGGGTGATAAAAATTACAAAAATAAATGTGGCATTTGTCAGAGAAAATCGCACTTAACTGAAAATTGTTGGTTTAAATTGAACAAAAATACGAGTCAAAAGGGTGACAAACTTACTAAAAAGTATTATAAAAAAAATAATAAATATTCTGAGAATGTAGACCCATATTTAAAGTATCAAACAGATTATTATGATAAAAATATGTCGTTATATGGTTATACACCATATACAAACTTATACGGGGATGTTATACAAGATCATTACCCTTTCCCCCCTCCCCAATATTATCCATGGGATATGAATTGGTATTAAAAATAAAACAAAATACATAATTAATCGAATTTCAAAATTTAAAAATAAATTTTTCTCTTTTGGGTAAAAAAAAAAAAATTGAAACAAAATTAATAACTTGCCTTTTTAAAATTCAAAATAATAATAAGAAAGGATAGGAACATGGGAACGCCAATTTGTCTCAGGGTTGCAATATTGAGCAAATGTGCAGGGCGCACCCGAAAACATACTTATAAAATTATGAAATGTGCTTCACAAAACTTCACTGGAGCAGTGAAATATTTCTCTCCAGGCAAAAGTTATATTTTTCTTTTCGAATATGAATTAGAAAATATAAAATCTTAACAAAGCCAAATAACATTAAAACTTAATTAATTTAATAGTGAATAATGTTGGAGTAATTTTCAAAAAAAAAAAAAAAAAAAAAAAAGAGAATTTTTTCTGTTTTATATAAGGGTAGCCTTTGCTAATAGCCTTACAATTTAGATGACAGAATTTCAGAATTAATCTTTAAAATGAGTAGGTGTAAGCTATTAGGTTCAGGGCAGTTAGAACAGCTTAATAACATACTCATATATATTTTTTTCTTCTTATATAAATATATGGTTGACAAGGTATAAATTATTAGTGCACTCTATATTAGGATAGCGGTCAGCTATAAGCCTAAATATAATAAAATATACAAAAAGTGCTAAGATTTATTCCGGTAGTTCAAGTACAACTTATATGCTAAAGTCTAGAATTTAGACAGCAGGGATAAGTTTTATGAACAAAAGTGTTATAAAAAAATTAAAAAAAGGATTTTGGTGTAGCACATTGGTTTTTTAAAAAAAAACATATATATGTATAACAATGGACAAGGCAAGTTATTTCAATATGATTGCACACAAAATTATAGTAAAAAAATTACACAAATAAATAATTGAAGTAAAATTAAAATTTTCTCACCAAAGGCTTTCTGTATAGGGTACAATTTTGGCCTACGGCTGGGTATGCACCAACACCAACAAAATATTTGTAGAAAAGTTATTCACAGGTACATCAATGTGTATAGTCATCACTTGGACATAAACTTCAGGATTCTTGGCTGAAAAAGGAATCGAAGAAAAAATTAAGTATGGTATAATTACTAGATGTTATGCTCAGAAACAATAAAATTAGTAATATTATATTGTAAAAAGCAGCATTTTGAGTTTTATTTAGGAAAACTTTTGATTTTTAGGTTTTACACATTTATGGAGTGTCTAGCTCAGTGTATAATTCCTAGATTTAATAAAAAAATAATAAATAAAAATATAAGTTGGTGTTGTTTTCAAAATAAATAACAAAAGGTATAGCAATTAGCATTTACAGTTAAAATTTATGGAATTTTCAGCAAAATTAACATTAGACAAACATAGTTTATATTATATTTAACTTGATAAGCTAATTTTCTTTTATTAACGGTATTCAATTAGAATTAAAGTAGGCTTAAATACAGGTTAAATTAATTAATAACATTGTTATAGTGTAAAATTTTATGTAAGACTATTATATTTTTATCGTATATATAAAAATATGCGAATTTAATAATTAATAAAATGTATTAGCAAAATTATTTAATATAAATATTAAATGACATCTTGCTGAAATCAGCTAGAAATTAGATTTTTTTTTTTTAAATAAAATATTTTATAAATTTATGTTATTTTAGAATTTAAGCATTTTTTTTTCTCTTTACTTTCCCTTAGAATTAAATGCAATTCTAAATTAAACACATATAAATATACATAGGATTGATAAATTTGAGTGTGTGAGTTCATAAATTTTTTTTTTAATATAATTTGGCCAATTTAACATAAAGAAACAAACTACATAAACAAATATATTTATATATATTGGCCTTATTTTTATTAAAATAGGTAGTATGGCTTAATAAATTAATTTATTTAATTTTTTTTTCTAGTACATACAGTAATTATATTTTAAAAACTTAATCTGTAACAATTGGGTGTAGATATTTATGAGTATACAAAGATTCTTTTCTGCTGGCAGAAATTCTTTGGTTCGGCCGAGTACTCATGGGTTACTACATGCGATTTTACGTAGTAGTTATCATTTGATTTTGTATTTTTAAAATTATACAAGTGTATTAATACATTTTTTTTATAATTAAATAATAATTATTAATGTTTGATTAATAATAATAATTTAGTATCTTTTATTTTTTAAACATATCATTAAAGTTTAGACAGTAGAATTCACATACGGAATGTTAATGATAAATAAAATTTTGAATAAATAAATTTTTATTTCATTCAGTAAAAAAATAAATAAATATGAAAATTTAACAATCTTTTAAGATAGAATTGTTGGCTAAATAAATAATAATTAAAGACAAAAAAATTGCTCGCGTCTTCGTCAATGGCATTTTCTGACAACACTATTTAATAGTATTAAATGAAGGTGCATTTTTAAGGTCAGCGTAATGCATATTTTGCATTTTGAGAGGCTGTAGAAGTCATATTTCCGTGTTGTTTACATTTTAATAGTAAACAATATCATGAATCAAAATTTGTGTTTGTTAGAAAGGTCTAAAAAATATACAATGTAATCAGTTAAAGAAAATTATATGCATTTTTTCTTAAATCCTGAAAGGCAATTTGGTTTAGATTTGAACCTGAGAGCATAAAAAGGCACGCTCGCTTCAGTTGCAGTATGAGGCAGGAGAATTCAAATGCTAGAATAGCCATTTTCCCCTACAAAATAATAAAAAAAGCAGAAGGTTTACATTAGATATGATACAAATACATACACTGTTTATGCATAGATTATGTTAAAAATTACATACAGGCATGCACAGTTAGTTAAGAAGAAAGTATATCAAGAAATTATACTAATTAATAAGGTAATTACAAGCATGAAATCGTTTTAAACACATACTTTTGGAAGTCGTATAATTTTGTCACAGCACAAATCACCTCGCAGAAAGTGATTAGTAGCTTGACCAACCCCTCGTTTCGGGAGGATCGGGGACGGTCAAAAACTGGTTTTATTCTCTTCTCCTTCTTCTTCTTTTTTTCTCTCTACCCTGTTTTGAATGTTGGAGAGCATTACGTAATGATATATTAAAGGAGATGAGATAGCTTGTATATTTTGACATATCATACGTGTTAGAAGTAACAAATAAATAAATAAAATAATGTAACCAGTTTGTATACAATATTTTTCTGATTATAATTTGAATACATCAGATTAATTATGTGAAAATATAACATGTCATATTACAAGCATTGTATTTACTTTTATTCAGTATAAAATGTGTTTTAAATAAAACACTGTGTCATAAGGTTATATGTGATGAAATAATATGTCAAATGTGTATGCCATTATTTTTCTTGTAATAAGGTTTATTTCGGCATATTAGTTTCATACAAAATTATAGCTTTGAATGTATTTTGGGCACTTAAACTGTAAAGTTACAAAATTATTAAACATGTGTGTGGTAAAGAAAAAAGGCTTCGAGAAAGATGTCAGATTTTAAGTACATATGTCTTCTATAAATGTGAATGTCAACAGACAACTATGCTATCATGTGTTGAACTTTCTGTTATGGAAAATAGAAGAACTTCTTATAAAATATACCAGAACCATTGATAATTGAACTTTACAGACTTAGCTCAAAAACTGTGTAGATACACAGTCATATGGACACGTACATTCTTTTATGCTTTAAAAAAAAATAAAACCAGCAATCAGTTTTTATTTTTTTTTCTGACGACCGGGAGAGATGCTGGGCAACATATAACAATGATATGTTCCCGCACCATGTTGGTTAAATCAAAGTAAAATTGCGTAATTTGTTATTTCTGTTTGTATAAATATTTTTTTATAAAATATAATTATGAGTGTAAAATTATAATGTTTATATATTTAAGTAAAATAAGAGTGTAAGTTCATACAAAAATTATTAAGTTGATTTTAAATATTAAATAGATATTTTTAAAAATTGTTGTATTGTAAAATGAATGTATAATGTTGAATAGAGTTCGGATCTCAGATAACAACAATAGCCAGACGCCATGGTGTCGTTTTATGACAAGCCAATGGAAAGTGGTGTATAATTATAAATCGTAAAATAATAAAAACGTTGGAATAAATTTATGGCCTTAATAAAAGTGTTGGGATAAATTTATGGCTTTTCAGACCACCCAAACTTTAAGGCAGATAATAATATTAAAGTATATGTAAGGGGCCATTTGCAGACTGTTAGCTAATATGCCTATTGAAGGATAATGCAAAATCTCACATCCAATAAGAGTAGACTAGACAAATAGTTCCACCCACTGCAGGAGTTGGTGTGCCAGAAGAATAAGGTTTGAAAAAGAGAGTCTGAAAAAAGATGTAGAGGACGCAGGAGCTCTCCTGAAAGCCCGTGCAATGAATCCCGAAAGCCCTAGCAATGCCCAGGCGAGATGGACATATCGGAGTGAGCCTAAGCAAGCCTAATTGAGGATGTCTTCCTGATGTTAAAATAAAGTGGATTGTTCTACAGAGGTCCGTAGCTATGCATCCTGCCATCCCGATATCGCCGCTCTGATACGAAGCGAATTCCTGATGACATATGGATATGATCCTAAACAACGCGACAACTCTGAATTTGATGAATAAAGGCCACCATCCCGTATATGAAAAAAAAGTTACTACCTTAAACTTTTTCTTTTACCACTTAAAATCATATGAAAAATTATAAATATCCTTTTCTGATATTTTATGGTAGAGAGTAATCTGAGATCCGACAAAACCAATAATTAAATATAATTAAGGTAATTTAAAAATGAAAGAGAATTATTCTTTTAGCAAAAAGAAAAATATATAATAATGAGAGTTAATGAAAATATTGTCTTTTTTTTAAAGATTAAATATACATAAAATAATGAGAAGCAAACAAAAGTGTTGCTTTCTTTTTTTTGAAATAATATTATGTATTTCTGTATATAGTTGTGTTCAATGTAAATAAAATATTTAATCAAGTTTTAAAAAGTTTCTGTAATTATTTAATTGATAATGTTTAAGGTGTGTCAATTTATTTTTACAGCTTAAATTTTAGTTTAATTCATAAGTGGAAGAGTTGGTCTAAATAATTCACAACGCAAACTCTTAATTTTATTCGTAATTATTTAAATTTAATAATTACATTTTGACGCGGATTATAATTTAATTTTATTAATGCTTCGCGTTGCTCTTCTACTAGAATTATGTAATTACGATCACTTATGTTATTTGAATTTATCTAAGGTATATAAAATTATATACCAATTTACTATGAGGTTGCTTGGATGATTTGGACCAATTAACAATTTTGGATGTAAATTAAATAGAAAAAAACAGGTGTAATTATCTGTCCAGCAGACATAAACATACCTCCAGTTACAAAAAGTATGCAAAAAAAGTATAGATTTTGAAAATGCCGAGCATCTAGACTAATTAGAGTCTAGGCAAATCGTCTCTATTACGTTTTTCAAAATAATTTTTTAGCAGATTAAATCGCAAATATTTACATTTAAATAAGAAAAAAATCTGCACAAAAAAAAAAGTCGTGGAAGTTTGCAAGAATTGGATATGCACTTATTCTAGAAGGTATGGAATATACATTATGGAATTTAATATAGCATAAAATGGCCCCCTTTCCTATAACATATTTAAAAAATATATATATTGCTCTACATCTAAAAAGAACATTAAAAGAATGCATTTTTTGACTTGTCAATTTTATTTTGTATTAAAAATTCATTTTCCTTTTTTTGCTCGACATGAGGAAAATACCATAATACACAACGTTTATTATGGCTACAATTATGGTAACAGTTTTTCGTATGGTTCGCAGTTTGTGGCATGTCGTATGATTCACAGTTTGTGGCATGTCGTATGGTTCGCAGTTTGTCGCATGTCGTATGGTTACGCAGTTTGTCACATACAGATTTCTAAAATAATTTTCAACAAAGCATTGTAATAACGAAAAATTAAATCTATCAACCTATATTTCAATTTGCAAAAACTCGAGAATTTATTGATAATTTTTAAAGCATCTTTTACATGATATTATTTACATTTTTAGCTCATTAGTTAAACAATTTAATTTAAAAACTGGATCAGTATGTAAAATAACCAAATATTTTTTTACTCTATACAAAGAATAAGGCTTGAATAATTGATAAGCAAATAAAATATCAAATTACAGAATACTATTATATGTTTACGTAATAATTATAATAATTTAAAAAACTTACAAATAATAAATAAAGATGCAAATAGAGCAGAACCTCGATTATCCGCAGTAATTGGGACCGACCCGCTTTCGGAAAATCGAAAATTACGAATAATCGTGAATGCTTCAATTTTACGATTAAGGAGAAATATATGCAATATATCTTATTATGGTTACAAGTGCTTAATAAAGATAAAGTCACATAATAGAAACAATAATAAATTACATTAATTTTCATTTTGAAATTAAGTACCTTTCACGTATATCACAAGGGTTTAAAAAAATGTTTCGTTTGTCGCAGTTTCGATTACCTTTGCTTTGAAACTCTATCACGGAAATTTTTAATATTATTAGTTTACCAGTATCACAGTCTTTTGCTCCAGCCATGCCAAACCTTTTGCAAAGCATTCAAAAGCTTCAGAATTGCTTTTTACCCTTCTTACTTCAGAATTAGACTTCACCCATGAATGACAACAGCAACACCTCTGTGGGAATTTTCCCACCGAAAATTGGACGAAGGGATAGCAGTGTTAAAATGTTCTTCACGCCTATTGGTGTTTTTCTTCTGTTTACCCGCGGTTGACGTCACAAGCTACCGCGGTGTATCCCAAGTGTCTTTTATTACAGACCGCTAGAGTAATGTGATGCTCTTTGCGTACACCTGCATTGGTGGATTCCAGCATCACGTGATTCCAGAGGTCAGTAAAAAAAGATATGTCGAATGCACCGCTGTAGCCTGTCTTTTTCGTTAGCCTTGGTAATGTCCATTTTTTTGTTTTCTTCGTTCCACTCCGCAGCTTACGGGAGCTTGAGTTAAATTGAAAGGAACGACTCTAAGAAAGCGGATCGAAAATATTTATATGTACTCGTACTTTGGAAAGGACCGCTTACACACAAGGAATATGATAGTTAAAAAAAAAACTTTCAAAATGGATCTTAACACAACGAATGTGATAGTAGAAAAGAAAGCTTTCTAAATGGATTTGCACACCAGTAATGAGATAGTAGGAAAAATGAAAAATCTTTGAAAATGGATTTCGGTTAACCGAGAGTTTCGGTTAAAAGAGTTTCGGATAAAAGAGGTTCTACTGTATTCTTCAAAGATTTTAAAAGTAAATCAATCTTTAAAATATCTGTGAAATGTCTTCGAAAGTTCTGCAGATATTTTAAAAAGAAATCAAATCTGCAAAATTTCTGTGAGATGTCTTCACAATTTCTGAAAATATTTTAAAGTTAAAGCTAAAGCTGTAAAATGTCTTCAGATTTATGTAGAATTTCTGAAGAAAGTGGTGATTTCTTAAGATAATTTTCAGATTATTTTACAGTGGGGTGGTTACAACAGCGCATTTAATTTTTTACCAAACCACGTTATATAAAATATGACAATTATCAGTGTTCCCGATTACGGAGGATCTATAACTGATGATAATTTAAGTCGATCCTATTTTCATCCTACAATGTTATTCATTTAAATTTAAAACTTTATAAATAAGCATAACTAACTAATATTTAATTATCGTGTCAACAGCCTAGGCATCAACGAAAAACAAGGACTCACATGGGATGACATGAAATTCCTCATTTGCCTCGTAAAAGTGATAAAACGTATTTAAAAAAATATATGCAGTACAAATAGCAAATAAAGCCTTTCTGCAACAGTATTAAAAAGCAGAAAAATGCACAAATAATACATGAAAAGCAGCAAACAGCTGTTTCGAATCTAGTAGCGAGATTCTTCTTCAGTGCAAGATAGGGAAAAAGGAACAGCGTGCTGGAAAAAGCAAGGCTGAGCAAAATGATAGACAGAGACTCGCTGGCTTATACTCCCTATGCGGGTAGCGAAGGCGCCAAAAACAACGAATGAGAGAGAAGCAGTGGAAACGACAGGGTGGACAAGTAGCGGCATCTACCGGAGTAGGAGAGAAAAAGAAAACAAAAAAAGGGGGAAATTAAATTAAAGCTTTCCAAATACTTGGAAAATCAGGAGTACTAGATAAGTCATTGACTAAAGAGTGAGAATTTTTAATGATGTGCTAAGCTTCCCAAAAATCAAGATCAAGGTTAAAAGAACATTTTTGGATAATGGTGGCTGAGGAAAAATCGAACCTATGTTGAGAAGACCAAGAATGTTGAGCAATAGAAGAACGTTTGAGCTCCTGATTTTTAACATAACCTTCGTGCTCTTTTAAACGAAAAATTCAATTCACTGCATTCAATTTACATCTGAAATTGAGACCAATAACTGTTTTTCTTTCCTGGATGTCCTTGTTATTCGATTTGAAAATGGCTTTCATACTACCGTCTTTCGTAAACCTTTTGCTGTCAGTTTTCCACCTCACAGATATTCTTCTCATCCTCCTCACCAGAAATTTGCTGCTTTTAATACTTTTGTTTTTCGGGCTATCAATATTTGTTCCAATCCTCAGTTACTCAATGCTGAACTTAATTACCTCAAAGCTACTGCTGATGATCGTGGCTATTTCTCTAATATTATTCATTCTATTTATAAGAAATTAACGAAATCCGTCCATTCTGAAAAGCATTCTAATTCCAACTCTAATACTTCAGTTGTGTTACCATTTTTTCCTAAAATCAGTCAGCAAATTGCTAAAATCTTAAGAAGGTTTGATTTTAATGTTATTTTTTCTCCTGTTAATAAAATCACATTTTCAAATCTCAAACACCACGTTGGTCGCCTAGATAACTTGGGTATTTACCAAATCTCTTGTCAGTGTGGCCTTTCTTATATTGGCTAGAATAAACGTGCTCTTAGATTTTGTTTAAAAGAGCATGAAGGTTATGTTAAAAATCAGGAGCTCAAACGTTCTTCTATTGCTCAACATTCTTGGTCTTCTCAACATAGGTTCGATTTTTCCTCAGCCATCATTATCCAAAAATGTTCTTCTAACCTTGATCTTGATTTTTGGGAAGCTTACCACATCATTAAAAATTCTCACTCTTTAGTCAATGACTTGTCTAGCACTCCTGATTTTCCAAGTATTTGGAAAGCATTAATTTAATTTCCCTTTTTTTTTTGGTTTCTTTATCTCTCCTTCTCCGGTAGATGTCACTACTTGTCTACCCTGTCTTTTCCACTGTTTATCTCTCATTGGTTGTTTTTGGTGCCTTCGCTACCCGCATCGAGTATATAAGCCAGCGCGTCTCTGTCTGTCATTTCGCTCAGACTTGCTTTTCCCAGCACGCTGTTCCTTTTCCCCTATCTTGCACTGAAGAAGAATCTCGTTAGTAGATTCGAAACAGCTGTTTGCTGCTTTTCATGTATTATTTGTGCATTTTTAAACGTTGTTTTTTCTGCTTTTTAATATATTCAATGTTACGCCAAGCAACTCTCTCAAAAATATGGTAGTGAACACGATCATGGAATTTGTATAAAAGATAATAATTTTATATCGATCCGACTTCTAGCTTAGAACTTATGTATTCTTATATTAAAACTCAAATAATAAATTAAAAAATCCAACATTCCGTAATCGTATTCATAACAAAAGTTAGCGTCAGTGCTAAGCAAGGAAATGATCATCTTCACTAAATGAAAATGGAACGCGTTTCTAAGAACCTATTATAACAAAAATCTCCTGGTGCAGTTTTCTTTTATTTAACAAATATTTATACCAGAATATGGATCGATGTGCAATTGAATTAACGTCAGGTACAGTCGTGGAAAAAAAAGTAAACACCCTTTACTAACTATGCAAAAAAATATCGTAGAAGAAAGTTATTGGTACCACACGATTGGTAATAAAGCCTTCTTTTAAATGATGTATATAAATATTGCTTAGGAGGTCATCTGCATGTTAAAACAAACCATAACATTTTTTTTCAATAGCAGTAAACAATTCTGACAGCATAAATGAACTTTACACCCTTCAATTAGCCTACAAACAAATTTTTTATGCAATTCTTTCGATAAGCTTCCGAGAAATTAATTATTGCAAAATGAGCGTATTTTAAGGGCTGTATCCAAATAGAAGTTCGGTACTCGATTGTTAAGCGAGAGAGCCCCTTTCTTCATCAAGGTATCTTTAGTACCACTCAAGCAGATTACTGCTAGCTTACAGGATAGCATAAGACATTTCAAAATATCTAGTCACTCTATTGTAGACTGCTCCTTAAGCCACCATTTTGCCTTATTTTAAGCATAATTTGAAAACTACTTGGAAGAAAAATGTGAAATTTTGAATTCCCATAAAGCAGGACTGAATAAATCCAAATCCATCCAAAAAAATTGTTGATTGCAATTCATAATTTTTTCGAATATGAATTTCATAATTCATATCATGAAATTACACAAATTGCAAATTCAACGTATTTATGTTTGGGTATTTTAGTATTATTGCTACACAAAAAAATAGCACATTAGGAGTATAATTTCAAGAAATATTAATGAAAATATGAAAATGTAAATTAACATTAGAAGCACTAAATTTGAATGTTTATAATTCAAATAATTATCATTCAAATGACTTCAAATTTGGTGTTTAGACATAGTTTGAACCGAAGATTTAAAATATCTTGTTAAAATTGGGTATTGGCATTTAAAAAAAAATGAAGTTTGGGTTCGTTTTAATATGTAGATGGCTCCCTAAGCAAATTTTATCCACACCATTTAAAAGTAGACTTTATTTCCAATCATTCGGTACCAGTATTTTTCTTCTACTATAATTTGTTGAGGAGTTTGTACGGGTTGTTTACTTTTTTTTCCACGACTGTACTTTTTATGTCCTTGTTACGTCAAGTGTAGTGTCATAACTCAGGAAATTTTGAAACATAAATTACAGTCTCCAATATTTATCTTTGTGAAATTTCTATAATGATGACAGCTATATTGCCACAATCCACAATGTAATTAAATATGAGGAAAAAAAGGAGAAATTTTTGGATCTTTATTCTTTTTTCTTTTATCATTTCCCCACTAAAACTAAATAGAAAAATATTCTTTTGAATCATGCAGTGGCACAATTGTCGTAATCCAAACTAGTAAAACAAACGCAAATTTGTTTTCCTTTTGTTTCTATAAATCGATTTAATATTTTTTCATTTCACTTCATCTTTTATCTCATTTTATTCTCTCACCTTATTGTACAGAATGTTTAAGCAACTTACCGCAACATTTACTAAATTGTTATCAAAAACACGTACGATTGCAAAATTATTAATCCATGTGAAATACCATTTCATTATTAAGAAAATGTAAATTAATGGCCTATGACAGGAAACGGAGCAATTGTAAATTATTTGATTCGACGAGTTACACAAATAAAAACAATAGTTTAACGCTAATTGGAGTTTCGTCATAATAAAGACAATGGGAAGCTTCCCGAGTTTTTTCCATAATCCTGTCTTTTAATTTAATTTTATTTTCCGTATGCCGTCAGGATCTTATAAAGGCACGCTATTGTAACTGAATGAAAATAATGTAATTTGCGAATTGTAATCCTTTTTTCTTTCATTTATCTACAATAGAGTAAAGAATTGCAAACGACATTTTTTTCGACTACCGGCTTTCGACGAATTAATACGTGTTAGGGGTAAGAGTCCCCGAAAAACATGTTTATACAAATTGTCTGTCTGTCCGTAGGTCGCCATTGAACCATCGAAAAATGTATGAAGTTATCCATAGAATCGAACCAAATTTCAGGTATATGTTTTTAGGTATGGCAAGCAGAACGTCCTTCAATTGGGTAATATTCCACCTGAAGCAGGCCCTGTAATAGCGATTTTTGTGGCATTTTCATTATTATACCATCGAAAAGTGTATGACGTTATGCATATAATTGAACTAAATTTCAGATATATATTTTTGGCTAAGTGATCCTCCTTGAATTTCGAAATATTCAGCCGGAAGGGAGCGCTATAAAACCGATTTTTATGTAACTTTCTTGATTTTTCGTAGTTCTGTTGCACATCGGCAATTCGTGCAGCTGGGATGTGCTTCGATGGGAACTTTGCATCCTGCTAAGTCCGCTGTTCGCAAAAAGCTGACGTTCAACAGAATAACGAAATTTGACAGAATAACGACCTTATCAAATATCATGATCAAGATCTACATGTTTTAACTCCGATTATTTGTCTGAATCAGAAATTTAAGATGAAAATCAAAGATAGTATCCAGCTAATAATATTGAAGTATTAACATTTCTAACTACACTGTAAAAAAAATAATGCCAGTTTTCCGGTAGGAATCGGAAAAGTAGTTGCCCTTATCGTGCCGGAATAATTTCCAACGCAGCTCGGAATAAAATCTGTAAAATCGGAATAAAATCCGTAAAATACCGTTTCACTGACTATTTCCTTATTTTTACGGATTTTATTTCGAGCTGGGTCGGAAATTATTCCGATACGATAAGGGCAACTATTTTTCCGATTCCTACCGGAACTGGAAGTATTTTTATTACAGTGTACTCTTTGAAATATGATGTATGAGATGTATGAGACGGAAGAAAGTTTTGGTATTGGCATATCCAGCTAGTTTAAAATCAAATTCAAAATTTCTTTTATAATTTTCAATTAAGATACATTGTAAATATGATTTCTTACTTATAATATTTTTTTAAATAAGAATAATATGATAAACTTTTAAAAATGTTGAATACATTCTTTTTTCTAACATATAGTTACATTATTTACTTAAATTATTTCGATGTGTTTTCAGTGAAAAAACGTAATCTAATTTAAATTTCTTTTCCATCATACAGATTTAAAATAATATGAAAATTGTGAACAAATGCCACCTCGAACCAATTTCTAGATATTTTATTAATATCGATTTTTTATCAGACATCGAAATTCCTTTTTATGATATTGAAAATCGATTTAATGGAAAAATATTTCAAATCTCGTTACTTCTAAGAGTTATTTTTTCAAATCATAGAGAACGAAAACAGCCACTGTCTAAAACTATTATATATTTACACTGTAAATGCATGCTTTTATATTTAATGCATATCATGTAAATAACGGATATGTTTTCCACACTTTATAATTGGAAAAAATAAAAGCTCAAATATATTATCAAAATATTATTAAGAGATTAAATTTGGATTGAAAATAGAGACTTTTCCTTAAACCGTGAATATACAGCGTGCTTCACAGGTATAGAAAAATAAAACATTCAATAACCTTTCAACGAAAAAGGATTATTATTTAAAAATTTCCGAATTTACTCATAAGAACAAAGGAAATTAAAAGACAGTTACTCAAAATGTATGGAGACAACGAAATTGAGAAAATGAAATTCTGCTCGAATCATTGCTCTCTGATTTCTAATAAAAAACCTGTCCCTTCTACCTTATCTCTTTTCTGGTTTTCACCATGTAGCGGTATCGATCATGAAACCCGTATAGTTTCCCCCGTAGTTTCAAGCGAGGCTTTTTATGAGTAGATATGGATAAGTAGTATTTCGCCTGTTAGCAGTGCCTAACGTCTGTTTAATTCTGAAGTACTGACGATGGCTAGGTACATAGCTGAAAGTACTTGATTTTCAACATCAAAAAACTGTACTAATCATATTTTATGTAGTGAAACATTTGTTTATTTATTAATACTGACTAATGATATTCGGAGATTTTCTATTCCGTATTTTTTCTTTAAAACTTTTAAACTGAGACTTAAAAAAATTAGATATTACAAAAATTTTAGATTGAAGTGCTAAATCCTCGTACCGATCTACGTGTTGTAGTATAAAACATTAAAATTTTTTAAAAGTTCCATTTGAAAATCCAATTATTTTATTAACATGCTTTGAAAAAACTTCATAAATGCCAAATAAAAAAATAGAGGAAGAATTCAGGACTTTTCGTGTACTTGTCATCGAAGAAACGGTTTCAAATGTTTTAAATACTAAACAAGAAAGAAAAATGATGCGTCAAACCGTAGATTATGAAACACTTTCTAACACATTTAGAATACTGTAACAAAACTTGAAAACGAATGATATCCAAGTAATCAAATTAGAAAATGAATATTATATTTTGAATCCCAATTTTAGCAATTGCCATCTATAAGTGAAAAAATATAAAAATTATTTTGTGAATCCCGGTATTTAATATAAAGATTACTAAATTTATTTACGCTAAAATTTAGTTCGTTTAGTAAACACGTAACGCAGTTGAAAATTCCCTTTCAGCTATTACTATAAATAAACGGCAATTTACTCAAATTCTTTTTTGAAGCAATGTATGTAATCTAAAAAATATATTCATTAAATTAGTTACAGTTAAATTAAAAAAATTAGTTACACTTAAAAACAAATATCGCAACTGAAAATGCATTTACAACAATTATCGCCCATGTAACCTAATTTTTTGTGTGTCACTGTAACTGAATGATAAATGATATGTATACCATATACGACAGTAAACAACTTGTAGTACCTTAGTCATATATATCAATTTAAATATATTTGACACAGTCTAACATCATTAAAATACATTGTAAACGATTTCCCCTTACTATAATAAACTACATTGTAACAAAATTATTGTGAGTGCCGCTGTAAACGAACTATAATATGGCAATCACAGTATATTTATGCGGGTTACAGAGCTGACAAGAGGGCAGACGAACAGATGGCAAGACAAACCGAATTCATAACCAATTTTCAACTGCGTTGGTAAGGGTTAAAAATATTTGTGGATTATCTTTAAATGATACGATCTCTGTTAAGTATTCCCGCATCTATAACATCACCTACGTATATATATATATTTTTTATTTCAATAGGCATGAAAAATTTCTACAGTGTTTAGTTCATTTATGATTTTCAATGGTTCTTTATGTATGTTCAAACAAATATTTTTTACTTCTACAAAGAATTTTCACAGTAGTATTATTAATGGTTTCTTTTATCTTTTTAATATTTTACATTTTTGCAATAATGCAACAGAAATATGAATTGTTTTTTTTTTTAACTGCAAAAACATAAAATAAGATTTGAAGTCAAAATATTTTTTATGCTTTACTAAGTTTTAAACCCTATTCTTTATCCTCTTTTACGTAAAACGTACTCTTTTTGTAAATTATTAACGAAAAATTCATTTTTGATTTTAAATGTGATCAAATAAAGTCATAAATCGCTGAACTTTCATATGAATACGCATACATTTCATAGATAATTTTTTTTTTATTTGAATAAATAAGAATATATAAGTTTTGAGTTTTCTGGTATTTGATTTATAAAACAAAAGCCAGCCTTATATTTTAAGAACGAACTAAAACAGAAAGCAATATTTCTTAAATATAATCCTGCATACCTATATTTCCTTTCTTGAATTAAAAGCCTTTATATAATATATGGCGTAGAATTTATCGCTTGATATGTCTAGCTTTAAAGGGAAAAAAAACTATAATAAAAAAACTATAATAAAAAAAAGCAATTTAACAAATTACAACGAACATTTGGAAAATGATTTTTTCAAAGAATAAAATTTAAGACATAAAAAATCGCATGGAGTTGATCATACATTACGTACGCCATGGATTAAACATTAACATTCCCGGACCCATCATGAACAAATTTTAAAAGAAATTTCAGTTTTAATTTTCGGTACTGTAAATTTTTAAACTTCTACGGAGCTGGTCATACATTACGTACGCCGTGGATTAAACATTAATATTCCTGGACCCATTTTAAATGAAATTTCATTTTAAAACTTCTAAACATCTTAGAATATTACTTTTTATATCGTCGTATAGAGAAAAAAAGTGCATTTTTAATTGCAATTTGTTTGAAAGCTGTATCTCAATTTGTTTCCGAGTTATTAATTTTTTTTGTAGTTTTTACTACTTTTTTGTCATAGTGGCAACAGAAGTATCCATCTCTGTTGAAAGTAAAGGGAAAATACAGATTACTGTATAGACCAATCAGAAAACGAATAAAATGCTGGATTCAACTAATAAAAAGCTTCAGATATGTTTTTGATTTCCTAACCTGACCGAGGACAATAACCATTTTTCAAAATGGTTAAAAAAAGCAAGACAGAACTATTTTTAAGTTATTCCATAGTAATAATGTTTGGAAAATTGTGTAAAAAAAATATGTTCCATTTTACCAAATGTTGTTCTATTATTTAACTGAAATACAATGGTTTCCTGTTAAGGGTACTCGGTACCATTTGATGTACAGTATAACCATCAAATTCCGGCGTCATCGGGTCGAGACTAAGCAGGATTTTTGAAAATTCCGGATTTCTGAATGAATATCAAAAGTACTTCCGATATTCTTTAGTGCGTCTCGTCAAAATTTAATTCGTAACAAAGTGATAACTAGTCGTTGGGGTCCACCGTAATACTTACCCATCATGGATATGTATAATATAAAATATGAAAATAAAAGATGTGTAACTACAGTAGAACCTCGATTATCCGAAGTAATTGGGACCGATCCTCTTTCGGTAAATCGAAATTTTCGGATAATCCAGAATACTTCAATTTTAATTTTAAGGAGAAATGTATGCAATATTTCTCATTATGGTAACAAGTGCTTAAAAAAAATAAAGCAATAGCAAAATAGAAACAAGAATAAATTACCAGAATTTTAATTTTGAATTTAAGTATCTTTTACATATATCACAAGGGTTTGATAAAATTATTTGTTTGTCGTAGTTTCGATTGCCTTTGCTCAGAAGCTCTATCACGGAGTTTTTTTTTAATATTCTTATTTCACCAGTATCAGTCTTTCTGCTGCTCGCCAAACTTTTTGCAAAACATTCAAAAGCTTCAGAATTGCTAGTTTGTTTTCTTCGTACCATTCCGAAGCTTACGGGAGCCCAAGTTAAATTCGAAGGAACTCTAAGAAAGGGGATCGAAAATATTTATATGTACTCGTAGTAAAAACGGTATCGCTTGTGCACAAGGAATATGATAGTAAAAAGTAAAATGCTGTCAAAATGGATTTTGCACGCAAGGAATGTGATAGTAAAAAAAAAAAAAGCTTTGAAATGGATTTCGGTTAAAAGAGGTTCTACTGTATTTATAAAATGCATTACGATTCCAAAATACAATTTAAACGTATATTTAAATATTTTTAATACATAGTAATGCTCTATTACTGAACTGAAGGTACTACTTGATTATCCCGTCGGCCCATTTCGATAAATTATATAAATCGCCAAACTACTCGCAAAATTATCCAAACTAGCCTCCCTTGGCGACCAGTTTGGTCTCCCTTAAAATTTATGTTTGGGAAAGCATGCTAAGCATTGTATCATGTTACTTTTATTCATAATTTAATTTACTTGCATTCCCTTAAATATAATTAATATAATCCCTTAAGCTAATATTAGTTTTTGTTGCATTAAAATATCTCAATTTGTTGATTTTTTGTGAGAAAGTAAACTATATTAGTTTACAGTGGAAGTCTATGGGAATTTGGCGAAATATTAGAGATATCGGCAAGCTGGCGTCCCTTTTAGCGACTCATTTTGATCGCCAAATTTGGCTATATACCGCCACGTTGACGACAAACTTGGCGACATTTGGCGACGGAACAGATATATTGATTGACATAATTCTTATTTTAAATAACGAAAGAACAAATAAATAAGTAAAAGATAAATAAAAATACAAATTAAACGTGGAATTAAAAAGCACTTGATGACGCAACAAACACATGTAACTTGCTTAATGTCAAATGAATGTAACATTTACGATAGGCCATTATTGGCATTTAATCTTATAGTTTGGCGATAGTTCTTGGTCAACGGGATAATCGAATCCGAATTAATTACCGAATTGCGTAAAAGAAACATCCTTATAACTCCAAAAATGATAATCAAATTAACTTACAGTTTACTGCGTCGGTTTAAGCGTGGTGCTTAACCCTAGATCTACCGGGAATTTTATTCAAGTTTTAATAAAACGTTCTACACCAGAATTTTTATTTAAAACTATTTAACTTATTTATTTACCTTATTTTTGTCTGGTTTATATACTTAGTTTATTTTAAAGAAATTTCTGGTTTGAATGAATATTTTGTATGTACCTGTCGGGTCCAATGGACCCGTCTGGTAGACGGAGGGTTAAGCACTTAATGCACTTAAGAATGGTAGACTGCAAGCAGAATTAGCTCGTCCTTTTAACGTGTTTCGACAACTTGTTATTACATGGAATAAAGTTTTTAATAAACAGAAATACATCGAAAATAAGCCTGAAAGTGGCCAATCCGAAAAAAAAAAAAAAAAACTTGCAATGTTGACTGTATTATAAAAATGATATCTACAAGTGATTATCGTAAGACCGCTGTAATAATAAAAAATGAATTGAAAGAAAATTACGGCAGATACATACACGTTTCATCAGTCAAACGACGCCTAAACCTCTATGGTTTACATGGCAGAAGACCAGCAAAAACACGTTTGTTATCTACTAAGAACAGGAAGACTAGAGTCGCATTTGTAAAACGGCATAACCCTTTCAGGGGCAAAGCAATTCCATTAATAATGTGTTGAAATTAATAATTGACACCGGAATTCGAAAACAAATTTATTTTTAAATAAGAAAAAGCTATATTTCACACACATACTAAACCGAATTTTTTTAACCAAAATTCTGGTGCCAGTCATTAATTTCAACACTTTAGCAATGGAATTGCTTTGCCCCTGAAAGGGTTATACCGTTTTACAAATGCAACTCTAGCCTTCCTATTCTTAGTAGATAACAAAAGTGTTTTTGCTGGTTTTCTGCCATGTAAACCAAAGAGGTTTAGGCGTCGTTTGACTGATGAAACGTGTATGTCTATGCCGTAATTTTCTTTCAATTCATTTTTTATTATTACAGCGGACTTACGAAAATAACTTGTAGATACCATTTTTATAATAAAGTCAACATTGTAAGTTGTTTTTTTCGGATGGCCACTTTGAGGCTTATTTTCGATGTATTTCTGTTTATTAAAAACTTTATTCCATGCAGTCTACCTTTCTTAAGTGCATTTACAGCGGCTTTTCTAGAATCACTTCAATATTTTTTACATTTCGGCATCTAAAAATAATCACAATAGGTCAATATAAACACTAATTGAACCTATAGCGCCCCTGACACCTTCAACAATTAAATGCAAACTAATTGTCAAAATACTTTTGAGCTAAGGAGGAGTCATATTTCTTCGGTGGCGCCGAATGTAAAAAAAAAAAAAAATGAAACTTGATACATTTGAATAACTGCAGTCATAGTATTCTCAATTATAGGGAATATATTTTCTTTTACATTTTTATATTAAATAAAGTAAGAGAGAATATAAGGTTGTCAAAATACTTTTGAGCGCTACTGTATTTTTAAAACCCATCAGATTAGCGTGCTTTTAGATTCTGCGGTGTCTGAACGGGGGTTGGCGAGCGTAGCTTGTAGGGGACAGAGCCCCCTAGTATGTATATATTATAATACTGGCACCCGGCTAACCGAAAAGTACCAAAAATTGTAGTAAAGTCTAAACTTATTAGTTAGGTCGTTACCGCCGTCAATATGACGTCATCGTTGTTTTCAGATATGTTTTCCTCTTATAATATAGAAATGTTTTGATTAAAAATCTGTTGATGCACCGAAGAATTTCAATATTTCTTTGGATAAGAATTCTTAATATAAAATATTCGGCTTATGTTTACAGAGAAAAATATTTACCAAAAGCGGAATTTTTATCAAGATGATTAACTTTATGTTCTATAAACGTTTTACCTAATTACAAACTTGCCAAATACGAAACTGAAGGCAGAATCTATTTCCATAATTCCTACTATTCGAAAGTTTTATGTAAAATATCTGCAATATAAATGCTCCAAAGGATACACATAAATACACCAATAAGCAATACCTTTCTTATACTTGAATTTTTTTGAAATATAATTTGCTGAAATATAAATATTCATTGAAATGTGCTTAAAATATAATAGTTATCAAAATTTGTTTAAAATCCAAATTTAAGAAATTATGTGCATAAACACAGATTTAAGTAAACTGTGCTTTAAAAGCATTTGGAGGTGACATGGATTTTTTTTTTATCAGTGGAAAGCAAATTTAAACTCAAAATATTCAACTTAATATTACAGAGAAAATTGTTTTAAAAATATTTATTTTATCTGGATCTTGAATAACGTAGTAACTTCCATAAACGAAGTTTCCACCGTACTTGATTTTGTCTTTCATCAACGATTATTTAGATCTATAATTGTTACAGTCTCGTATATTTATATCAAAGATTTCGTTATAAAGCATAGAAAAATTATCTATAAGCAAAAGATTATATACTTTTCAGCATAGTGCAAAATGTTTGAAACGTAAATAACAGATAACAATGTATTTATATTTATTTAAATATAAATTTAGTGTAAAAAGCTTCACATTAAGTAGGACTACCAGAAGGTAAATTTTTCAGAAGACTGCATATATATATATATATATATATATATATATATATATACTTCTAAAAATTTTCCAGATATTTAAGATACTACAGTGGAACCCGGTTAAGACGCTCACGGTTAATACGCGATCCCGCTTAATACGCGGATCTTTTCTGGTCCCTTGAACATCGCCCATAAAGCTAATGCAAAAATATCACGTTTAATACGCGAACGGTTATTACGCGATCCCGTTTAATACGCGATAAATTTTCGGTCCTTTGAGGAAAAAAATCACGCTTAAGACGCGAATTCATTGACCATTTCCTCCTCTCTTCTCGAGTGTTACCAATTTAGTGGATTTTTTTTATTTAGATAAGAAACACTGTTCCCGAATAGTTATTATTTACTTTATTTAATAACATATTAATAAAGGCAAAAATTAGTAATAGAAAATAGTGGTAGATAGATGAAGAAAACAAAAACCCGCTAAATTAGCAAGACTGCAATTCTTCTTCGATCCCGCCTCGTAAGAATTTTTGTCTCTCACTTCGTGTATGTTTTTACTATATTAGAGAGATATAGGTGAATTCAAGATACTCATAAATGTTATAAAAATTATTATTATTAGACATGATCAAACTAATTATTAGTGAGGTTTCAAACGTACATTATATCACTACCATGATTTATAAAGCATATTATAGGCAACAAAAAATGAAAGTTGTAACGAATAAACAAATATGACTGCAGTTGGATAATTCTTTTATATTTTCTTTACTTTTTACTATGCTAACGTTACTTTTTACTCAAGATTAATAAGGATAGTTTTCCTTATATTAAAAAGGACAGATTGTAATGGTATTCATTATTACTGGGTTGTACTTCAAAGATTTAATATTTTTTTCTTTCTGCTAAAAAAACTAATCTTGTAGGGAAATTATTTTTGTTGTTTTATTTTTAGTTGCAAAGTATTAATCGCCAATAAAGCCATGTATGAATCATACTTATTTTCCATTGTTATTCCAGTTGGTCCTATAAAAAGAAATAATCAGTTAAAATGGAATACAATTAAATCTAAATCTAAATCTACGTAAAAGACACAATTTTTAACCGTAAACATATAAATGAAAGCTCTAAAGTTCGTTTAAACGTTTAAATGTGTAAATAAGACCAGTTCCTGTAACATTATACAAATCACGTTTAATACGCGATCCCGCTTAATACGCGACTTTGGTTCACTACCTTGAAACGCGTCTTAACCGGGTTCGACTGTAATTTGCTTTTCTAAATAAAAGCTGTAATATTTCCGATAACGAAATTCTTTTTATCATTCTAAGCGAAAACATCTTTAAGATATTTATTTTTCCTCGTAAAGGTCTGACAAGCTTTAGTAAAAGTAAAAAATAAAATAAATTGGATGGAAATTTTACACTACGGTAATCAGGTTCAGATTACTGAAGTTTCGAGAGATAATTTTTCAAATGATGTAATTTCGACCATTTCTCTCTTACAAAATTTGTTTATGCTGAGATTTTGTTTCCCAGTAGGCTATTATGTGTTGTTACAGCTATGCTAAAACATAGGATATTCAATATTGTCTGAAGTATATTTTATACAAAAAGAAATAGAAAATGGGCCTTACTCCAAAATATGTTGCTTAAAAAAAGAGAAGATGATTTATTAATTTAATCAGAAAACAAAATGTATTTTCTTTTAAAGAGTTTTTGCCTGACGCTGATAATAAAACATAAGCCGTTTGGTTTATTGCGCTCAAAAAACAAAAAAGGTCAAAAAGCAACATTCGTCTCCTTTATTTTTTGTAAAAGACAGGTTAAAGTAATCCAGTTTCGCAATCATTTGTAAATCAAAAGAAATAACAATTTGAACTTTTAAAGTGATTTTTATTGTATTAATTTGGAAGCATTTTCGATTGTATTTTTAAAGCATTGCGACATTCAGTGTTGCCAGTGGGCTACTTTTTAAAAATTCAGATTTCTTCATTGTCACCACTTATTTGAAAAAGTAAAATTCCATTTGTTTTTGCCTTATTTAATATGTTATTAAATAAGGCGCATTTTACAATTTCAAAAAAGTGGTGCCGATAAAGAATCTGAATTTAAAAAAAAAAAAAAGTAGCCATTTGGCAACACTGGCGACATTGAATAAAAATCAAGCCGATCATGTCGTAATCAATTAGAAAATATCTTTTGAAAACATATTGTTTATAATTTATATATATATTTTTTTATAATTTTTGATTTATATTGTTTATAATTCTCTTAGGTTTTCTGAATTATTATTTTGCGTTTAACTTCATATTTATTCCAGTCTTGAATTCTTTCTGTTTTTATTTCTTTCAGAAGAAGATGGGCTTTTTTAAACCTTTATGTACTCAACTATGAATTCATGAAAATTTATCGTCTGAAGCATCTTTCGTGAACTTTATAACTACATTAGAGTATTTACATAATCATTTAATAAATTTTTGAAGGATATTAGGAGGATTAATTCAATTTGAATTTATAGTGATTTTGTGCAATATTTTTAACCCTACCCAAATCTTATTTTAAATATTTTTCTTAGTATTTTTTAGAATTAAGAAATGTACAAATATAATGTTCTTACAATAGTGAACAAAAATGTCCGGACCAGGATACGAACCCGGGACCAGAAAAAGTTCGACCAGAATCGTCCGGGATAGCTCAGATGGTAGAGAACTGGCGGCTTCAGCCAGGAGGACCCGGGTTCGTATCCTGGTCCGGACATTTTTCACCTAGTTGGAAATTTACATCTAATATGATTTGTTTACCAATTAGAATAATTGTGTTAATATTAATCTAGTGTAATTTCGTATCCAGCGATTTCTGGAGTTCCATTACCTGAGATTTATTCTGTTGAGCTGAACCAGATTTCAGACCAGATGCTGTAATCGTCAAGGTTAGCTGGGTGAAAAAGTTCGACCAGAATCGTCCGGGATAGCTCAGATGGCAGAGCACTGGCGGCTTCAGCCAGGAGGTCCCGGGTTCGTATCCTGGTCCGGACATTTTTCGCTCAGTTGGAAATTTACATCTAATATAACATGTAATTGTTTTTATTTCACACATCCCTTATAATGTGTGTAATAGTTTTGGAAATATAAATACTTTAAATCAGGTCGTTCATTTATGATAACCCTTTCATATGGAACTCGGTGGTCGTAACAAGTGCAAACTGCGATATGTTCGTCCTTAGTGAAGTTACGAGAGTAATTTTTCAAATAATGTGTGTGATGTCTTGAGGCGTCTAGATAATTTTTCATTCGATTTCTTTTGGCTTGTACGTCACGTGATGCGTGAGCGCGCGCTGAAAGAGGGGAGGGACACTGTTTTTTGAGAGTGTGGAAGGGAGAGTGTTGTGTAAGCCGGCATCTGAGCGGGCGCGGCTATTTTTTATGAGAAATCGAAAGATTGTAATAAAAGCGGAAGTATTATAATTTGAGTTTGTGAGTGATTGAATAATATGTTGAAGTGGAGCTTGTGAAGTGAAATATGAAGGTGGTTGTGCATCTTGTGAAACCTACTTTTTCATTGTAAATAGTTTTATCATCATTTGTGTCGTCATATGTCATTTTGTGTTTGTAAATAAACTAAATATTCTGTGTAAGAAAGGAGTGCTACATTTAACGTAAGAATACACACCCGAGATGTTTGGCGAATTTCGAGCGTATATCACAATGTGTTTTCTACTGTTTACCCTAAGTAAAATTTATTTATGCTAAAATATCGTTGTCCGATTGGATGTTACGTGTGGTCCCAGCTATACCAAACCAAAATGTGTTCAATATTGTCTAAAGAATAGCTTATACGAAAATAGGTAGAAAATTCGCATTACTTTAAAATATTTTACTTACAATGAAGAGAACATTTATTTATTTAATGAGAAAATTAAGTACATTTCCTTTTAAAGAGTTTTAGCCTGGCACTCAAAATACAAAATGTTTGAAATAAAATAAAATCATGAGACGAAACGCTTTTTTTTAAAGTTCACATTATATATTCCATACAAAATGTTTGTTTCATTGAGCTTAAAAGACAAAAAAAGTATAAGAATGAAAAGCAATATTCGTCTCCTTTATTTTATGAAAGAGTCACGATGCTATGGGCCATTTTCAGAAAAACTCTGTTTCAAAAGAAGTATCAATTTAAAGTTTTTAAGTAACTTTTATGGTATAAATTTGGATGTTTTTTCGATTGCATCTTTAACCCATTAATGCCGGTTGGTACGAAAATCTACCATTTAAGTAATACGAAAATTTTAAATATGAAAACCAGTATTTTATAAAGGAAATTTTGATATTACTTAATCTCAAACTTTGAGAGATCAAACAAGTAAAAATTACAGCATGAGAAAACTGGTGTCACCTGATACCTAGGTATTAAAAATGCGCAAAAGAAACTCGTCATTAATGGGTTAAAAGAAGATGACAATAAGTCGAAATCAAGTCAATTATGTCGTAATGTATTACATAATATCTTTTGAAAATACATTGTTTATATTTCTCGTAGGGTTTTCTTTATACTTATTTTGCTTTTAATGTGTTCACGCCGGCGCGGTGGGACACCCTCGACTGTCTCAGAGTTGTCAAGTCTCCAGATTTTTGCACACCACTATTATTTTAGAGAAAATGTTGTTCCTTTAAATCGCCCAATTGTTCTAAGTAAATAAAACAACATTTTCTGTATTAAAATACTGGTATCCAAAAAGCCGGAGACTTTGCAGCTCTGAGACAGTCGAGTGTGACCCACCGCGCCAGCGTGAACGTGTTAACTCCACATTTACTCCAATCTTGAATTCTTTCCGTTTTTATTTCACATTTGTAGTCTTTCAGAAAAAGAAAGGATTTAAAAATTTTATCACTTACGTTGTAACTTTTATCAATAAAATAATATATGTATAAACGTTTCTTCTGTGTAAAATAATTTAAAGTTTAATCCTTCTATATATAAAAAAAAGTTTTGATTTGGAAATGAACCAATGGAAATCTGCGTAGATATTCCGGGTAGATCCACATCCAATTTGAATGCTTAAGCATGGCCTTTCATCGTTAATATTAAAAAAAACTGTTGCATAGGAAAATATGAGAATTGGTGGTATTATAGAGAAATGTTTGATAAACACGCTGATGTAGACAGTTTTCAAATCGAAGAATTATTTTAAGAGATATTTAATGCTAAAATTGAACAAAATCGGTCCATTAAAAAAGTTTTATTGGAGCAAAAACTATGCATGAGAATTTAATCATTTTTAGATCATTTTATATGTTATAAGTTTCCGGTGTGCAGATTGTATTTATTTTTCTTATTTGATTCATTTTTTGAGGTTTTATTTCAATTTTAAATTCAAATTTTCAACATTTCGAGAGACATTTTTTACAAATTTTAGAAAATGTTATTAATTTAAACTGTTGCCAGTTGTATAAAAAGCTCAAACAATAATGTTTACTTCAAATTAAAAATTTATTTTACACGTGACTATTATAAACAGAAAATATAAAAAGCAGGAACTCATTGAAAATTACGTCATAAAAATTATAATTACACGGGAATTTTAAAAGAGACAGAATATTGTAAAATAATAAATTCATAAACATGCGTTAGAAGTCTTAAATAGGAGAATTTACGTCACATTTACGTCACATTACACTTACTATATGAAATGAAAAAAGTAATATTGCAAAACAGTTTAAATTTAAAAATTGCTCGAGACATTTATTTGATATTTTAAGATGATCATAATATTTCATTTCTAACAAAAGTATTTTTACGTGAATATTAAAAAGAAAAAGAAAAGTTTGGTGAAAATTACGTCACATTTTAATTCTCAGATTCAAATTATAATTCAATCTTCCGAAAAAATTTTAAAGCCGATTAAATTATCGTGCTGTTAGAGTCTGCGGTGTCTGGACGGGGGTTGACGAGCGTAGCTCGTAGGGGGCAGAGCCCCCTAGTTTTGCTAAAAAAAAAAAAAAAGATTAGGGCCATTCGATTCCACGTGCACGACAGTTTTTCTACATATTACAGCTGTTCTTACAATGTTATTACATACTCAAATTAAAACAACTATGGTAATATGAAAATCTATGGTGTTTTGTTAATGTATAGTTTATATTTTAACAACTTATAAGTTAATAGGTATTGGTATTTATGTAAGCGTCGCTAGCAGGACATTTTTAGCTTTTTAACGTCCCTGAAAATGGCCCTGAAAAGCGCAATTAATTAGTTCTAGGATTTAAAGTGTAGAGATTTTTAAACTTAACCCTTTCCGGCACGGGCAATTTTTGTTGTAAAATGATGAAATGATCGACTGACACCGGAATTTTAAAACGACATTTTCAGAAATTAAAATTATGTTACTTTAACTATTCATTGTAAAAGCAAAATTTTACTAAAATATTCTTGGTGCCGTTCGAAAGTTTGGAATTAAAATTAGGTAACCCGATCCGGGCACAGTGTGCCGGAAAGGGTTAATAAAACCGGGCAGCATACTTATGTCTAACATGTAACGGTACTATAGTCTGTGGAGGCGAATTTTGATTTTTATTGCTCATTTGATTCGTCACATCAAGCTAAGTAATTTGCAACCTCGCATATCGGCTATTGAGTTGTAATAATGACAGGGGACCGGGTCAAAGTTTAAAAATTTGCATAATGCGAGTTGCCGAAACTAAAACAGTAGCAGCAAATTATTTTTCGCATGCAAACGTACGCATACGTTCTGCAAGTTACGAAGAGGCTGAAAAACTGACAAAAGGACCGACAATGTGCGGTTACAAAGATTTTTACTTGTAATTGAAGAAAAAAGTATTGCCAGGATGAACCAAACTAGACCAGTGTTGCCAGTGGGCTAAATTTTAAAAATTCAGATTTCATGATTTGCACCACTTTTTTGAAATAATAAAATTCGCCTTATTTAATGACATAGTAGATAAGGAAGAATTTTACCATTTCAGATAAAGTGGTCCCAATCAAGAAATCTGAGTTTTAAAAAAGTAGCCCACTGGCAACACTGAAGTAGACGAGGACATCATAACTTGTGAAAACCTGCCTGTCAAGTAGCATACGAATATTTTATCTGCAATTACAAATACTTACTATAACCTTATAGTAGTTATTGGCAATGTATAGCAATGTAAAAACAATTAGTAAATTTAAATCTCTCTTATTTCCTTGAAGGAACCTGTTTTTCAATTAACGAAATTTTGAACTTTGACCTGGCCCCGTGTCATTATAAAAACTCAATAGGCAATATGTGAGGTATACAATTACTAAGCTCGATGAGACAAATCGAATGAGGTATAAAAATCGAAATTCGCCGCCACAGACTATAGTATCTTTACTTGTAAGTTTTAAAATGTGGAGATTTTTACACTTCTTAAGGGGGTCACAAAAATTTTCAAATTTTCTAAAAAACCTTTATAGCGTTAAAAAATTTTTTATTTTTTTTTTCTGCTTAAAATAATGTTTAAATCATGTTTCTATCTTAATTGGAATAGCAAATATTAATTTTTTCGTTTTGGTTTGTTTTTAAAATCTATCTTTCAAGCAATGGTTGTCGTAGAAATATCTTCTTGTGAAAATGCGTTTTTCTTCATGATGAATTTTTTCACCATTTCTCGTATTTAAATCGTTATAAATCAAGAACCGTTAAAGATAAAAGCTTCAAACTTGGAACACGTCTTTTTCAATTGTTTTACTTTAATTTTGATTCAGCATATTTGAAAAAAAAATTACTGTTGAAAATACGATTTAAAATAAATAAATTGCACCTTTTTTTAAAAAAAAATTTTCGTTAAATATCTTTATTTTTTTTAAATTAATATTTTTAAAAATGCTGAATCCAAATTAAAACTTATATATTTCTGTTTATTTAAATGAAAAAAAAATAAATTAAATACTATAGATAATATTTCGAGTTATAACAATTTTAAATTACCCCACTTTTTAAATAAATTTTAAATTTTAAATATTTTTAAAAGAAATATGACAAGTTTTATCATGTGATTTTTTTTTACAAATGATATGGTTAATCATCACAAAAAAAATCAGATTTTAAACTCAATAAATAAAAATTATTTGAAAATGTGTCCCGGACCACCTTAAATGGCCATTCTATATCACGTATGCGACAGCTTTTCTACATATTACTGCTGTTTTATCAATGTTTTGTATCCTCAAATTAAATCAACGATGCTACTATGAAAATCTAGGATTTCGTATTATTTTAATGTATAGTTTATATTCTAACAACGTATTAATTAATAGATATATACAGGGTGGTCATAAAGAAAATCCTCGACATATCGTCAATACCATGTCAAACTATCCAATGTGAAAACAGTGGGCTACTTTTTTAAAATACAGTTTTCTTGATTAGCACCACTTTTCTGAAATGGTAAAATTCTCCTTGTTAATTAACCCTTCTACCTTAATTAATATGTCATTAAATAAGGCGAATTTTAGTATTTAAAAAAAATGGTGCCAATAAGAAATCTGAATTAAAAAAAAAGTAGCCCACTGTTTTCACATTGGATAGTTTGACATGGTACCGACGATATGTACAGTCGTGGAAAAAAAAGTAAACACCCCTACTAACTCCTCAACAAATTATCGTAGACGAAAGTTACCGGTACCGGACGATTGGAAATAAAGTATACTTTTAAATGATGTATATAAAATTTTCTTAGCGGGCCATCTACATATTAAAACGAATTCAAACTTCATTTTTTCAATAGCAATAACCAATTTTAACGAGATATTTCGAATCTTCGGTTCAAACTATGCCTAGACACCAAATTTCAAGTCATTTGCATAAGTTTTTGAATTATAAACATTCAAAATTTAGTGCTTGTAATGTTAAATTGCATTTTCATATTTTTATTTATATCTCCTGGAATTATGCTCCTATTGAGGTAATTTTTTTTGTAGCAATAATACTAATATACCCAAACATAATTATGATATGAATTATGAAATTAATATTCGAAAAAAAATTATGAATTGCAACCTACAATTTTTTTGTTGGATTTAGATTTATCAGCTTTATGGAAATCCAAAATTTCACATTTTTCTTCCAAGTAGTTTTCAAATTATGCTTAAAAAACGGCAAAATGATAGTTTAAGGGGCCGTCTACGATAGAAGTGAGTAGATATTTTGAAATTTATTCTGTTATTCTGTAATCTAACAGGCTTCATCGACTCCTTGAGTGGCGCTTCAAGAAGGGGGATCTCTCGGTTAACAATCAAGTACGGAACTTCAGTTTGGATACAGTCCTTAAAATACGCTCGTTTTAAAATAAATAATATCTCGGAAACTTATGGTACGAATTGCATAAAAATTGGTTTTTAGGCTTTAATTGAAGGGTGTAGAGTTCATTTATGCTGTCAGAATTGTGTACTTCTATTGAAAAAAACAAAGTTAGGGTTCGTTTTAATATGTAGATGGCCCGCTAAGCAAATTTTATATACATCATTTAAAAGTAGACTTTATTTCCAATCGTTCGGTACCAGTAACTTTCTTCTACATTAGTTTGTTGAGGAGTTATTAGGGGGTGTTTACTTTTTTTTCCCACGACTGTACCCCTAGTAACCTAACCGCCCAACCAATCGAAAGGAAATTTCAGATTTAGTTATTTGTATGTATGCACTCGAGATCGTAATGATTTAAAACAATAGATCGCTCACAGTTACCGTTAGAGTGAAAAAAATTCCAAATTTTCGAATGACAACACCCTCTTTTTTCCCTGCGTAAATTCATCAGCCCATTGGGAAACTATAAGTGGCGTTGGAACGATATACGTATGACTAAAATTGCGAGTGTAGTATCGTGGCACTCAGTCCTAATCAGTTCCTATGTAACGTAATATTCAGCACTCTAAAACAAATTATTACATTTTTATTTTCACAATGTGTACACAAACACAACTCAAAAACACATTTGAAAACAAATCTTAAAAAATTATTCTGTTCACAAGTGAAAAAAAAATAGGCTGCTAAGAAATATGTCTTATAGACACTTCTTCGTTGCTTAGAATGGTCTTTTATGCAAGTGTTTCAAGACGGCGATTTTCATCGTACGTGTATCATTACAATGTCTTTCACGGTTTTTCAATGCGCCAATGAATTCGCGTATGAAAAAAAAATGGGTGTTGCCATTCGAAATTTTCGCGATTTTTTTTTCACTGTAACTGTAACCGGGAGAGCTCTATTGTTTTAAATCATCACGATCTCGAGCGCATACCTTCAAATAGATATATCTAAAATTTCTTTACGATTGGTTGAGCGGTTACGCCGCTAGGGTTTCATATATTGGGGAAGTTTCTTTTTTTTTTTTTACCACACTGTACATTCATACTGTCACGTGCAAGACATTGTGTCCGTTTTTCATGAAATGGCCCAGTAAACTAATTTGTATCAACTTCATAGGAATTATTACTAAATTCTTAGAAAAAATTTATCTCCTAAGTTTTCATTTTTAAAATATGTTTGAACCAAAATTAGGTTATATTCTTGATATATTAACCATTTATATAGTGAATTATGAATTCATGAAAATTTTTATCTTCTAAAGCATTTTTCGTGAATTTTGGAAACTACAGTTACAAGATTTACATAATCATTTAATAAATTTTAGAATGATTTTAGAAAAATTGGATGATTTAGAAGGATTAATTAAATCTGAATTTATAGGGATTTGGTACACCACTCAAATCTTTTATTTTAAATATGTTTCTTAGTATTTTGTAGAATTACAAAATGTACAAATATAATGTTCTTACAATAGAAATATAGAAATATTTTCGAATTGAATAATCCCCCTTCCTCCCCCCCCAACGCAAAGAAAGCTGAAAAGATGCAAAGGCAAAAGAAATCGTCCCTTTAAAAATATTTTTGTTTTGTGTAACCAATAATGCTTTTTGCAACAAGACAGATTAATGCATCTATAACTCATTCTACTGTATTACTACTAATCGATGTATTAAACCATTAACACGTTCACGACGGCGCGGTGGGTCACACTCGACTGTTTCAGAGCTGCCAAATCTGCGACTTTTTGGATACCAGTATTTTAATACAGAAAATGTTGTTTTATTTAATTAGAACAATTGGGCGACTTAAAAGAACAGCATTTTCTCTAAAATAACAGTGGTGTGTAAAAAGCCGGAGACTTTACAACTCTGAGACAGTCGAGTGTAAACCACCGCGCCGGCGTGAACGTGTTAAAGACGGAATTATTTTTCTTTTTAAAATACAAAAATTGCATTTCGTACCACGTTTTCAGAAAAGCTATATTTATCTTATTTTATAGCAGAGTTTCTGTCATTAAAGAAACTGAAAATTTTTGTTCTAAATTACTGGTAATCAAACAGCAAAAGGCTGAAAGCTGTGCTGTGACCATATGGTAACGCTAGTTCTTAATCCCTTAATTCTCGCTCCCGTCACATTCACGGGCTGTGTCTTTTTTTCAGATTATTCTAATTTGTCTGATTCCCACCAGTTTTATAAAATATAGCAATTCACTGTAAAAAAAAACGGACTAAAAAACGGAAATACTACTGGCAATCTAGACGCCAGTACTATTTCCGTTTTTTTACGGGAAATTTTACCCATAAATTATAGAAAAATTTCCGTTTGTAATCAGAAAAACGGAAAATGTTCTGTAATTTATGGGTAAAAATTGCCGTAAAAAAACGGAAATAGTACTGGCGTCTAGATTGCCAGTAGTATTTCCGTTTTTTAGTCCGTTTTTTTTACAGTGTTGCCTTTATTATGGTATTATTTTACCTGTCATTAAATAAGGTGAATATTTCTTTTTCAAGAAAGTGGTACCAATAAAAAATTTGAATTTTTAAACCATAATTTAATGCGACCGTTAAGGGGTTAATGAAGTTTATAATAAATTATTTTAATGGTATAAGTACCGTCAGTAGATAAAGTGTTAACCAACCCCTCCGCAGGTTTCCCTATACTTTTTGCTATAATTTCTTATTAGTTATACCCTAAATTTTCACCTCCTGTTTCACATGCATTATCTTTAAGAAAAACTAAAAATGTTTTTTAAACTTCGTTGGCTACATAAATTCATTTCTTTGCTTTTATTTGTATAGTTACACATGTGGATTTTTTGACAATAAACTGCAAGCTACATGATTTGAATGTAAAACAAATTGAGCTTATTTTTTTTTTTAAGTAATATTTTCATAGACATTATCAATATCCGAAAATAATCACTGAAAATTATTTTTTGCAGAAACTGGCTTATTTTTTTCTCTTATAAGTGAGGGATAAGGAGAAGAGAAGTGTATGTCCCACTGAACAATTTCGTAATGAGCTCGGTTTTTAAAGATACAAACTATGATTTTGCTTGTTTAAAGTTGTTTATCTCACTAAATATCACTGAAAATTATTTTTTTGGGAGACGCTGACTTATTTTTTTTTTGTTACAAGTAAGAGATAAGGAGAAGATAAGAGTATGTCCCACTAAATAATTTCATAATGAACTCGGTTTTTGAAGAGACAGACTATTATTCTGCTTGTTCAAAGTTGTTTATCTAACTAAACATCACTGAAAATTATATTTTGCCAAAAACTGGCTTATTTTTTCTGTTATAAGTAAGTGATAAGGAGAAGTGTATGTCCCACTGAACAATTTCATAATGAGCTCGGTTTTTGAAGAAACAAACTATTATTCTGCTTGTTTAAAGTTGTTCATCTGACTAAATATACCGAAGAATTATTTTTTGGCAGAAATTGACTTATTTTTTTTCTGTTATAAGTAACTTATAAGGAGAAGAGAAGAGTATGTCCCACTGAACAATTTCATAATGAGCTCGGTTTTTTAAGAGAAGGACTATTATTCTGCTTGTTTAAAGTTTTTTATCTCACTATGCAAAGCGTAGAATTTTATCACATTGTAATGCCTGGACACACCTGGATAATTTAAGTAAAAACTTCTTAATACACTGAAAGGAACTTCCCCTCTCCTCATCGCAATATTTTTATCATGGGCGTCACAGAGCCGCCTATTCTGTAAAAAAGCAAGTAACCACAGTACAATATATAAAAACCAAACACTTATACATTTCTTAAATTAAAAAAAAAAAAATTATTTCACGAACTACTTAAGTTACACGGGCATACAAAATCCTCCTTTTCATCAGTTTGCGACTTTATATATTATTGAGTAAGATTTTCTCATAGAGCCACCCTGAATATCTAGGAAAAATCACACAAAATAGCTATATAGGGTGTTTCAAAACTATATGTTAGAAATCTAAAGACAGGTAGGTGAACCCTTGATAAGCGATTTTCGTATAGGAATGTGGATGCGGAAATGCTACGTTGTGGCAGTAGTGGGTGCTGTTGTAGAGCGGATGACAGCGTTTCGCTGACTTGAATCGTCATGTCATACCCCTCACAGATTTCGCGCAGCATGCATTGTTACAACAATACGGAGCTTGCTGGTATGCATTTCTTGTACGGAGCTGCGGAAGGAAATGGCCTACACCCAATGCACATCCTACAGCTCTCGAGCTTGTTGAAGGACTATCTTCTACTGTTTCTTCCACTACATGAATTCTGCTATATCTTCCTGAGCTCATATCACGCCTCGAAGCATAAAAGGACCCACTCACGCACAAATCCAGATGAAGACGCTCAAATATTCAGTGATCCGACAGATTCCGATAATCGTTCGTGTAAATCATTTGAGCAGCCGCATACATTGTAATGCATATCGGCAAGCTCCGTATTGGTGTAACGACGCATGTTACTCGAAATCCACGTGGAGAGTGAGGACTGAAGTCAGCGAAAGGCTTTTATCCGCCGAACTGAACAGAGACCTCTACTGGCTCAACGCTGCATTTCCGCACACACTTTCCTATACTAAATCTGCTTACTTAGGTACTCTCTACCTGCCTTTATATTTCTGAGATATAGTTTTGAAACACCCTGTATAGCAGTGATAAAACACTTTATTGGAGAATAAATTTTAAATTATGGTATTACTAGCAAACCCCGCGGCTTTGCTCGCGTAATAGTTGAAATATGCCAAGTGATATTTGCATGACTATTTTTTATTAGATTTATTATTATTTATTTTGAGACTTTTATGCTCATTTCAGTATTCTTTTGAAATTTTGAATTTTTTAGAAACCATCTTAACACATTTACATCTTAAAATTAAAATCATGTCAAATTCGAAGCTTCTTGTCTAACAGCCTACCACAACTCTGGTGTTAGTGGCACCAACATAAAATGCCGAAACAGAGTTGAAATAGAATGTCTCGAAAAATGCTGAAACAGAGACTGTCACCATTAATTTGCCAACATTAACCTTGAAATCGGTTGGTATTTCCTAATATTCTATAGAAAACAGAATTTAGATGTTTTTAAAGCCTTTTTTGTTGTTCCTGCTAACCAGGTGGTAGTGACATTGGGCTAAAATATATCAGGGACTATCAAAGAAAAAAAAAGATATTAATTGTTTAAAAGGAAAGAAATTTAATGTAAATTGAATTTAAAAGAACGCTCGTGATTAAGTGGCAAAATAGAAGAAGTACATTGCATTTTAAGATATAAATATGATGGATAACAAATAATAATTAAAGCAGTACTCACCTGAACTATGCAGTTAGCATTTATGTTGAGATATTTGAATTGTTTATCTTAAAATCAAAGGGCACAAATGCCTAAATACTCATTATTAAATATTCCATGCAAATTACAATAAACAAAGGACACATATTTAACAAATCAATTGTTTTTATTGACATTCCAGTATATATTATTTTAATAATTTTAGTGAAAGTATTGTGCACAAACCCTCACAATTACATAAAATAAAAGGATGATTGTATTCTGTACGAGAACGTATATTTTAGATTCCATATTTAACCATTCATATTTCAGAAAAGCTATTTCTATATTTAAACAATAATATCCGACGTTATACACAATTTCTCTGACTGAATATATTTTAATAAAATATTGGTTGAAGAGATTCCACATATTCTAAGTGGTTCTAAAAAATTTTCCATTTGAAATCGCGAATGTTTATTACTCTTTAGAGAAGAGCATCTGATTTCAGTTAGAAAATACCACATATTTTGAAAAGTCCAGTTACTAAGAGACTTTAAGTGTTAAACACTTATAAGAATGACTTTCGATTATTCATTTATAAAATCGACATTCACAAGGACAGTATATATCCGTTTTAAGTATTCTAATCTCACTGTTGGAAATAAGTAATTGGGTAGATCTTTAAATAAGTGGTTTGGAAATTGCATAATGACAATCTGCAACAACATCGTGTACCATTCTACAGGTAGATGAATACATTTCATGAAAAGCACTTAGACATGACGATTCGGCAGGCATAGAGGGAAATCTCCAACACATAATCGCAGGATGTGCTTGTATGGGCTTTCTAGGGCATATTTCTTTTGATTTGGTTGTCTTGATAAGCAGATTATTTTTATAATTAATTTTATTTAAATATATGAAGTTTAGTTGTGTTTAATCCAGGCCAGGGGCAGAGCCGACCGCATAATTGAGACAGCTTTTATTTCAACGGCCGGCCGGCCCGCCGTAAAAAATCACAACTACGCTGTTGCGGTCCAAAAGTGAAAAGAGATCGCGTATGCTAAAACGACCCTTCAAAAACGGGAGAGAAACGCTGGCATTGGCTGCGGCGAACGCTGCCACACGGAGAAATTCAGAAGAGATTCGATTTGCGACAAGCAACTGCGCAATGTTTGTTTGCATGTCGCAAAGAAATTAACTGAATGCACATCACCAACGATGTCTGGCCGGGGAATCGCAAAGATGGGGGATGCAAAGGAATTTTTATGGATAAAGCAGCGCGGGTAGTAAATTCTTTTGCCGAAAAACGCAGCATGGCGTCTAATGTACGTCGAATTTGTTGCTTTCTGAAAAAATGGAAAAATGGCGTAAAAGAAAAATAGCGCGTTTTCTGAGCTGAATGAAATGGAGGAAAATTAAAATTTTTACTTTAAACACTTTATTTTTGCACGAAATTTTTCAAAATGTTTCATAGAAATAAGATAATATTATTAAAATCGTTAAAAAGGGAGTTAATTGACGAAATACATTTTTTATTGGATAGATTAAAATATCAAATTTTTGTTATTTTGTGGGGAGTATATAATTCATCAGACTATCGTTTATATTGTTGATAATAATAATTAGGTTGAAGTTAAATATTAAAATTTCAATACTTAATATTAACTAATTTAATATTTTAAAGTTGCGATCACCTAATAATTCGCAACCAATAACTTCTGTAATGGGTTTATTATTTCCTGAGATTCCATAGAAATCTTAATTTAGGACTCTTTTAGAATGCTTTTCGATCCTTCCCTTCGCTTCACCACTTTTTAATTTCAAATTTATTTTCGACTGATCTCAGAGGACATTTATATTTTATAAGCAACTACCGCGCTATATTTTAAGTTTCTAGCCTCTTCAGTACCACAGAAATCGCAATTTAGAAAGTTTTTTGCTCCTGGAACCCTCTAGGCGTGTGGCACCGACATAAAATATAGCTTATGTTTGAGCAGGTTCTATCACCATCAATTTACAACCATTATATTTGAAATAGGTTTCGTATTTCATACGATTGCATAAAAATTGTAATTTAGAACACTTATAGAACGCTTTTCGCTCACTTCATCTTTTTAAATTTGGAATTTTCTTTCGACAATTCTTAGAAAGCATTTGCAGCTTTAAAGAAATTACTATTCCAAATTTAAAATGTTAGACCACCCTCAATAACACAAAAACGCAATTTAGAACCTATTTTGATCCTGCAACCCCCCCCCCCCCCGTGGTAGTGACCACAACGTAAAATATAGTATATGTTGGAGCGGGGACTGTCAACATCAATTTGAAACCAATTGGTTTATATTTCCTGAGATTGCGTAGATATCGCAATTTAGAACGTTTTTAGAAGTTTTTAAATTTCAAATTTTTAAGAAACTATTCTCAGAGAACATTTACATCTTGTAAGTAATTACCATGCCAAATTTCAAGTTGCTAGCCCCTTCAGTATCACAAAAATCACAGTTTAGAATGTTTTTTTAAATGCAACCGCAAGATGGTAGTGATGCCGACATGAAATAGATCCTATATTGGCGCAAGGGCAGTCATCATCAATTTCCAACCATTACTTTTGAAATTGGTTAAGTACTTTCTGAGATTGCGTAGAAATCGCCATTTAGAACGCTTTTTAGAATGTTTTTCGTCCATTTTCACCACTTTTAAATTTCTAATTAGTTAGGAAATGTTCTTAGAGATCATTTATATCTTATAAGTAACTACAATGCCTAATTTTAAGTTACTAGCCCCTGCAGTATCACAAAAAAAAAAAAACGCAATTTAGAACGTATTTTGCTGTTGCATCCCCTTTGGGGTATTACCCCAAAGGAAGTGCAAGAGCAAAAGACGTGCCACGTGTCAGTGCCACTGGCACTGACATAAAATATGGCCTATGTTGGAGCGAGGACTGTTACCATCGTTTTCACACCGTTTTTTAAAAAATCGAATCGGTATTTTCTCAGATTGCGTAGAAATCGCAATTTAGAACGTCTTTTAGAACCCTTTTCACGCATTTTGACTCCTTTTAAATTTTAAAGCTTTAAGAAATGTTCTTAGAGAATATTTATATCATATAAGTAGCTACCATGCCTAATTTCAAGTTGCCAGCCCCTGCAGTATCACAAAAAATGCAATTTAGAACGTTTTTTGCTCCTGCACCCGTTTTGGGGATAGTGGCACCGACATAAAATATTGTCTATGTTGGAGCGAGGGCGGTCGCTATCGTTTTCACACCATTTAAAAAAAATCGTGTCGGTACTTTGTGAGATTCCGTAGAAATCGCCATTTAGGACGTTTTTTACAATGTTGTTCGTCTATTTTCACCACTTTTAAATTTCGAATTATTTAGGAAGTGTTCTTAGAGATCATTTATATCTTATAAGTAACTACCATTCCAAATTTCATGTTCCTAGGCCCTTCAGTAACACAAAAATCTCATTTTTAGAACGTTTTTTGTCTCAGCTTTTAAGTAGTTTGCACAAAGTGTAATTTTTAGTTTAACTTTTTCAAGAGGAATTAAGCATTTCTATTTATTTATTTACTTAGCATTAGCGTTCACTTTTCATCCCGTTTTAAAAGTGGGCTCTTAAGTCATACTTTCTACGTTATAACATCTCTAAAAAAATAGTCACTTCAAATGTGATATTTATGACATTATTATTACTTTTTTGCGATTGAAAATTCAAGGCAAGATGACAGTAAGTAGAAGTCAAGTCACTAGTAAAAAACAAACTTCCATCTTAGAACATCATAGTAATTAAATCTCGTTTCAAATATGTTTTTAATAAAATTAATGCATATTGTGCAATATCCTAAAATAAGTTGATAATAATTACTCACTAAAAAGGAAAAATGCTCATACAATCAGAAAAATTCAGAATTTCTATACAAATATTTTTCAGTTGAATAAGAACATAAAGAAAAGATGTTTGATTCATTGCGGAATAGCTTCCAAAAGAAAGAGTATTTTTTAAAAAAAAATCTGAAACCTAAATCGAAAAAATAAAAACTACCCCGGTTGTAGATAGTCCTCAACTATCTTATGTAAAAAAAAATCATTAAAAAATATTAAAATATGAGCGAGATACTTGAAAATAACGCTCCCATAAACTTATTATATAAAATTATATCTTATAAGTAACTACCATTCAAATTTCATGTTCCTAGGCCCTTCAGTAAGACAAAAATCGCATTTTAGAACGTTTTTCTCTCCTGCACCCCCTTTTTGTCAGTGGCCCGGACATAAGATATAGCCTATGTTCTAAGTGGGACTAACACCATCATTTTGATACCATTACTTTTAGAATAGGTTCGGTATTTCCAGAGCTTACCTCCTACAAATAAACAAACTTTACTTCTTTATAATATTAGTATAGATTCAGCAGTAGAAAACAAAAGTGAACAATCCTTACTACTTTAAAACAGATCTTGAATCGTGCTTTTTCAAATAAAACTATAATTTTTTATTTTTTATTTTTGAAAATTTCCACCAAAGTCTGTCATTTTAACGTAGGCACATACCTTAAGAGAAATCTGGTTTCGCCAGAAGATGCATACGTATATTTTTTTCTCATAAAAAAAAAAAAATTAATATATTTTTTGTAAACAAAAAAGATTTAATTATAAAGAAATAGATAATTGGAATGCTTACTGGAAATCATAAAAGCTAAGATTTCTCTTAATTTTTATAAAAAAATCTCAAGAAACTTTTTGTGTGAATTTAAATGTTATGCATATTTAGCACAAGTGCTTCGAATTACTAGCAAAAGTGTAGATTATTTAAATACAATAAATAAAACATGCTGTCTTATAAAGCATTACTAATTATTTAGACAAAATTTACGAATTTGGTAATCAATAAATTTAATAAAAGTGATATATTATTATAAAATTTTGTGTATTATTTAACTTCTTTTCTTTAACTGAAAAGGATTACTATACTTCAAATACTTTTTACTTTAAACATTTAAACGTTTTATGTTTATTATTTTTTCAATTCCTACTATTAGTTCACACTCTTCCTATATTTATGTATTTATTTATATATATATATATCTTGTGCAAATTATCAATCGATAATAAAATACTTATTATTCATCTATCAAGTTGAAATAATTTTTTTTAAACTTGTACTGGATGACAATTGATGTTAATACAGATTTTTCAAATATTAATTCATTAATTAAATTTTAATTAATTAATTTTAGTTTTATATGGGAGACAAAATGGCGGTCATTGGTTATTGAACAGCATTTAATGTACATTTATATCTATAAGGGGGTTACCATAGGACACTGTTCTGTTGCCAAATACCACCAAATTTGTCGCAAACTTGGCGATATCTCTAATATTTCGCCAAATCCCCATAGACTTCCATTGTAAACCTACTTGCTTATAGAAAATCAACAAATTGAGATATTTTAATGCAACAAACTAATATTAGCTTAACCCGTTGGGGACGAGCGACACGTATACGTGCCGCATGAAGCGCTCAGAATCCTTGTTTTTCCTCACCAGTAAAATTTTACTGTAAAATTTGCCTTATTTAATCGGCGCATTTTCTCGATTCGAGAAGACACAAATTTCTGTTTTTTAAAAACGGTGACAAAAGATTAAATATTTCGTAAAAGGCTCCCGTCCCGAAGGGGTTAAGGGATTATATTAAATATTTCTTTGACCTAAGTAGGAATTGACTTTAAAAATAAAATTTTTGTATTACTTGTTATCTTATAAGATTGATAAAAAATGTTCGATTATTAAATTTGTATTAATATATATATATATATACTTAAAATTATACCTGAAAATCTATAAGATTTTCAATTTTGTTTAACTTATTCTTTTACTAAAATGAATACAAAATGGACAATAATCCATAGTTCATAAGTATTTAAGTGTGAATATCACAAAATGTGAGATTATGAAAACAAAATGTTTTGAAAATTTAAATCGTTTCAAAGCTTCTGATTCTTTTAAAAATGTTAGTTGAACAGCGAATAAAGGAATTTCCACGCAAAATTGTTAAAGTTGAAAGAGCTTAAGTTCATTTTTATGTAATTATAATTCTTTGTTATTTTCTTGGCATATGTATGATAAGATATTGACAATTTTATTCTAAAACATTTTTCACATTTTTGTTTTTTTATTCTTAGATCTAACATTTTAATTTCGTTTAAAGAAACATGTTTCCTCTATAGTACCTCAAATTCAGAGTAACGTTAAGTTTTAATTGTAATTTATTGAAGCCGGGAAAATGACATAACAAAAGTGTACTCAATTTTTACAAAGCCTTTAAACACATTATTTTCAAAGAAATATCTAAAATACCTTGCTAGTAGCAATGATTTTACTACTTCTGACTTGAACTCTGCAAAGCAGAATTACTCTGCAATGCCATCTTTATACCTCATAAAGAACTAAAATGAGCAGGCCAGTAGAATGACATTCAATTTCAGTGGCAATCATACTTTAATTATGGAAAATTATTTGTAAAATACAGAACTTGTTACCTTCCTCATATATGTGTTACATAAGGTATAATTAATAATTAGAAACTAACAAAACTAGAAAAAAGTATTTGTACAGAATAGCAGAAAGCCTTTTACTTTGTAAACATCACAGTGTGACATGCCAGGAAAATAACAATCTGAAAGTTTAAGTCTTTTAATGGCTTTATTTTTGTGTTATTATGAATATAATATCTCTTGAAAATACTTCTAAGAATATTTTTTATTAGAAGGTGAAAAAGAAAATTGCATTATCTAACATTTAACTGACATTAGATTGTGCGGACTGCAATTTTCGTATTCTGTAATATTGATCCTTAAGTGTTTTTAAGTATAAAGATAAAATATAAAATGTTTCGATCATCACACTTGGAAAAAAATAAAATGATAAGGAAGAAAAGATGGATATGACCTCTTTTTCTGAAATTTGAAAATAAAAATGATGTCCAGCCCTACACCTTATATTATCCCTAATCTGCGTCAACTTCAAATGTGACAGTTACGACATTAATTAAAAGTTTTTTGAGATTGAAACTTCAAAACAAGACGATAATAAATAGAAGTCAAGTCACTTGTGACAAGAGAAAAAAAAGAAAAACAACGGTTAAACTTCTTACAAAACCATAAGAATCGAATTTTATTTGAAGTGAGCTTTTACTAAAACCATTACAATTTGGGCGATAATCCAAAACTAGGTGTTGATAAGTAATCAATAAAAAAGAAAATATGCTCATTCAAAAAGAAAAATTCAGATTTTCTTTGCAAAATATTTTGATTTGAATAAAAAACATATAAGATGTCTTGTTAATTGCAGTTGAAAAGAAACAAAGCGATGAGGCCGAAAAGAAAGAATCTGTCTTCTTTATTCTTATAAGTGTTCTACGTGAAAAATTATTCTACTGCTAAAATGATGAAATGATTGACTACCAGTAGAATGTACGATTAAACGGAATTGGAAATAAAGAAATTATGTATTTCACGTTATCATGTTAAGCCCTACTTTCCACGTTATCACATCTCTAAAACAATAGTCACTTCAAAGTTGATATTTCTGACATTAATATTAGTTTATTTGCGATTGAAAATTCAAGGCAAGACGACAATAAATTTAAGTCAAGTCACTAGTAAAAAGCAAACTTCCATCTTACAACACAAAGGAATTGAATTTCGTTTGAAGTATGATTTTACTAAAATCAATGCAAATTGGACAATACTCCAAAATAAGTTGTTCACAAGTGCTCTATAAAAAAGAAAGATGCTCATTATATCAGAAAAATTCAGAATTTCCTTACAAATATTTTTTCCTTGAATAAGAACATAAATCAAAAGATGTCGGATCCATTGCTCTTAAAAAGAAACAAAAGTATAAGGATGAAGAGAACTTAGGTCTTCTTTATTTCTTTAAATCATTCACGTGTAAAATATTTCTGTTGCTAAAATATTGAAATTATTGACTACCACTAGAATTTACGATTAAACTGATTTGAAAATATGGAAGTGCTATACTTCACGTTCTTATGTTAAGCCCTACTTTTTACGTTACACCATCTCTAAAAAAGTAGTCACTTGAAATATGATATTTATGCACATTGATGTTATATTTTTTGCGATTGAAAATTCAAGGCAAGACTACAATAAATAGAAGTCATGCCTCTAGTGAAAGCAAACTTCCATCTTACAGCGCCATAGGAATTGAATTTCGTTTGATGTATGATTTTACTAAAGGCAATGAAATTGGGCAATACACCAAAATAAGTTGTTCAAATGTACTTAATAAAAAAAAAATGCTCATTCAATCAGAAAAATTCAGAATTTCTTTACAAATGCTTTTGCGTTAAATAAGAACATAAAATAAAAGATGTTTGATTTATTGCACTTGAAAAGAAACAAAACCACAAGGACAAAGAGAAGCATACGTCGTCTTTTTTCTTTAATTATTCGCGAGCAAAATAATTCTGTTTCTAAAATATTGAAATGATTGACTACCACTAGAATTTACGATTAATCGAATTTAAAAATTGGAAGTGCTATACTTCACGTTATCATGTTAAGGGATCAAACTCTTCACGCGGAAAAACTCGAGCGCTTATGCTAAGTCTATGGAGACGTTATTTTTAAATTTCTCGCTCAAATTTATATATTCTTGAATGATTTTTTCCATAGGATAGTTAAGAACGATCTACAACAGGGTTATTTTTTAGTTTTTCGAATTTGGTTATAGTTTTTTTTTTTTATAATAGGATAGTTTCAATTTCGGAACCGGTTTCAAAAGTAAAAGAAATTTTTTTTTAAAGAATTTGAAACCGAAAACGAAAAAGTAAAACCTACCTCGGGTGTAGATTGTCCTCAGCTATACTATGCAAAAAAAGCATTAAAAAATATTAAAATATGAGAGATACATTTGAAAATAACGCTCCCATCGACTTAGCAATAGGGTTTTCTTATCTTCTCGTCTCTGAAGTAAGATCTTAGTCCCTTCTTTCTACGTTATCATATCTCTAAAAAAAAGTCACTTCAAATGTGATATTTATCACATTAATATTACTTTTTTGCGATTGAAAATTCAAGGCAAGACAACAATAAATAGAAGTCACATCACTAGTAAAAAACAAAATTTCATCTTACAACACCATAGGAATTAAATTTCGTTTCAAGTTTGGTTTTACTAAAATCGATGAAAATTGGGCAATATTCCAAAATAAGTTGATAAGAAGTACTCACTAAAAAGGAAAATGCTCATTCAATCAGAAAAATTCAGAATTCCTTTACAAATATTTTTGCGTTGAATAAGAACATAAAAGAAAAGATGTTTGATTCATTGCACTTGAAAAGAAACCAAACCAAAAGGACAAAGAGAAGCATAGGTCGTCTTTTTTTCTTTAATTATTCGCGTGCAAAATAATTCTGCTGCTAAAATATTGAACTGATTGACTACCACTAGAATTTACGATTAATCGAATTTGAAAATTGAAAGTGCTATACTACACGTTATCATGTTAAGACCCACACTCTTCACGCGTAAAAACTCGAACGCTAATGATAAGTGTATGGGAGCGTTATTTTCAAATTTCTCACTCAAATTTATAAATTCTTGAATGACTTTTTCCATAGGATAGTTGAGGACGATCTACAACAGGGCTAGTTTTTAGTTTTTCAATTTTAGTTAGAGTTTTTTTTTTTTTTTTTTTTTTTTTATAATAGTATAGTTTCAATTTCGGAACCGGTTTTAAAAGTAAAAGTAATTTTTTTTTAAAGAATCTGAAACCGAAATCTAAAAAGTAAAAACTATCCTGGTTAAGATTGGCCTCAGCTATCCTATGCAAAAAAAATCATTAACAAATATTAAAATATGAGCGAGATATTTGAAAATAACGCTCCCATCGACTTAGCAATTGCATTTTCTTTTCTTCTCGTCACTGAAGTAAGATCTTAATCCCTTCTTTCTACGTTATTATATCTCTAAAAAAAAGTCATTTCAAATGTAATATTTATCACATCAATATTACTGATTTGTGATTGAAAATTCAAGAGAAGACGACAATAAATAGAAGTCACATCACTAGTAAAAAACAAACTTCCATCTTACAACACCATAGGAATAAAATTTCGTTTCAAGTATGAATTTACTAATATCAATGCAAATTGGTCAATACTCCAAAATAAGTTGATAAGCAGTACTCACTAAAAAGGAAAAATGCTCATTCAATCAGAAAAATTCATAATTCCTTTACAAATATTTTTTCGTTGAATAAGAACATAAAAGAAAAGATGTTTGATTCATTGCACTTGAAAAGAAACAAAACCAAACGGACAAAGTCGTCTTTTTTTCTTTAATTATTCGTGCGAAAAATAATTCTGCTGCTAAAATGTTGAAATGATTGACTACCACTAGAATTTACTATTAATCTGATTTGAAAATATGGAAGTGCTATTGTTCACGTTATCATGTTAAGAATCCACACTCTTCACGCGGAAAAACTCGAACGCTAGTGCTATGCCTATGGGAGCGTTATTTTCAAATTTCTCGCTCAAATTTTAAAATTGTTGAATATTTTTTTTTTGCATAGGATAGCCAAGGGCGATCTACAACCGGGCTAGTTTTATTTATTTATTTATTTATTTTTTTGGTTGTAGTTTTTTTTTTTTTATAATAGGATAATTTAAATTTTTAAACAGGTTCCAAAAGTAATAATTTTTGTAAAAGAATGTGAAACCGAAATCGAAAAAATAAAAACTACCCACGTTGTAGATAGTCCTCAACTATCTTATGCAAAAAAATCGTTAAAAAATACTAAAATATGAGTGAGATATTTGAAAATAACGCTCCCATAGACTTAGCATTAGATAAACTTAAAATTACACTATATGCAAACTACTTAAAAGATGAGGCAATATTTAAAAATATGTTAAATTACTTTAACATCCTTAGTACTTTCAACTATAAAAACATAGCCTTCGTCAGAGGAATGCAAAATACTACTGTTATTAACGTTGTTATTATTGTTTTTATTTTGTATTCTTCTGCCGAAGGCTATGTTTTTATAGTTGAAAGTACTAAGGATATTAAATTAATTTAACATCTTTTTAAATATTGTCTCATCTTTTAAGTAGTTTTCACAAAGTGTAATTTTAAATTTAACTTTTTAATGATGAATTAAGCATTTCTATTTATTTTTTTTAATTAGCATTAGCGTTTACTTTCCTTCCCGTGACTGAAGTGGGCTCTTAAGTATTACTTTTTACGTTATCACATCTCTAAAAAAATAGCCACTTCAAATGTGATATTTATGACATTATTATTACTTTTTTGGATTGAAAATTCAAGCAAGATGACAGTAAATAATAGGTTGAGCAAAAAGTTCTGGTAAAATTGTCAAAGCAGCGTTATTATGCGCAAATTAACAACAAAAGCAACAAGGACTATTCTTCAAAGTAGAGACCATCATAGTCCGTGACTTTCTGCCATCGTTCTGCTAGATTCCGGATTTTCTGGAAGTACCATGGCGGCTCCTTGGAATCAAAAATCACTTGACATGCTTATTCAACTTCATTAAAGGATTCAAATCGCCCATGAAAAAGTGTTTGATTGATCGAAAGAGGTCATAATCGGATGGAGCCACGTCTGGACTGTACGAGGTGTGTATAAGAATTTCGACGCCGTCCAACTGTGCAAACTTGTCATTGGTGCTCTGGTCCTTGTGCGGTTTGGCATTGTCCTGCTGAAACAAAGCGCGCTTTAGGCGGACCAATCTTGGATACTTCTGCACCAGTGTGTAGTAGGCGCGATCCAACGGCTGCAACAGAGATCCAATGTACGATACAAAGTGTGGCAACGATTAGATTAAAAATTTCCCCGAACTTTTTGCTCAACCTAGTAGAAGTCAAGTCACTAGTAAAATACAAACTTCCATCTTACAACACCATAGGAATTGAATTTCGTTTGAAGTATGATTTTACTAAAATCAATGAAAAAAGGGCAATACTCCAAAATAAGCTGTTCACAAGTACTCACTAAAATGGAAAGATGCTCATTCAATCAGAAAAATGCAGAATTTCTTTACAAATATTTTCGCCTCGAATAAGAACATAAAATAAAAGATGTGTTATTCATTGCACTTAAAAAGAAACAAAACTACCAGGACAAAAAGAAGCTTAAATCATCTTTATTTTTTTAACTCATTCACGTGTAAAACAGTTCTGTTGCTAAAATATTGAAATGATTGACTACCAACAGAATTTATGGTCTTTCCGTAAAAGAATTCCTTCTAGTCCCTCCTTCTAGTCCCACTTTAAACATATTAAAAAAAAAAATCGAGAAAAAAAATATGTAAAACACTGCTGAAAAATTATATGACCCCTGCTGAATAAACTTTTAGTCGAGTAATAATTTAATAAATTTTAGTCCTTATAGTGATTTTTTTTCTTGTGTTTACACTTTACCCCTTACGTTATAATGCTTCTTCGCGCCACTTACGAAAATGTTTAAAGTTTATTTTTAATTCGAATCCATTAGTAATTTTAAATTATTTGAACTTCCAAAATTTCTTTATTTTACATATTGAATCATAAACTTATTTGATTTAAAAAAGATCCGAACAATTTTTTGAATATTTGAACATTGCTTAATTTCATATTTAACTAAGCAACAATCCGTGAAATTTGTCTTTATAGTCAATTTGAACGTACCTAAGCAAAATGTACCTGTAATGCAGAGTTGCCAAATCTCCGGCTTTATGAACACCACTATTATTTTAGAGGAAATGTTGTTCTTTTAAATCGCCCAAATGTTCCAATTAAATAAAAGAACAGTTTATGTATTAAAATACTGGTATCCAAAAAGCCGGAGACTTGGCAGCGCTGCTGTAATGATATGTACGTGGAACCAAAGAAAAAGGAAATGAGGGTGAGTTGGTGCAGTTTTAGTGAACTGTTATTCAAAAAACCAGTTAAGTCTCCTATATAAAATTTACGATGTAACTTATATGATTTATATTAATCTACTTTTTTAGAATGTTTTAGTCAGTCCCTTTTGAGGTATTAATTATTGAAAAATGCCAAATACACACTTAACACAGTTTTTGATGAGCCCTGCAGAATAAAAAGAAAGGAAAAGGTTTTCAGGATTGAAATTTTACTAATAAGTAGTCCTATAAGAGATCTGTGAAAGAAAAAAATATTTAAGGTTAGTCTGATCTGATTCATAAAAAATAAAGGCAGCAAAATGTGGTGTTTGAACTTTTATTTTAAATTTTATAATTACATAAAATGTCGATAATTTTATGCTGAATATTTGGGTTTTTGTTTCATCTTCATAGGTAGAAATATAAAGCAATTATTGCATTTTCCGTAAAACACGTTATCCCCAAAATGGATGTGTAGCTTGTTAAAAATGGCCACATCCAAAAAACTATACGATCAAAAAAAAAAAAAAAAATCATGTTTTTAAACTCAGGATACAGTGAAAAAAAACTTGATTAAAAGATTTCGAAAATTGAAAGTCCTTCCGGCGCGTGCCGGGAGGAAGAGGTAGCTTTCATATTCCTTATTTTAAAAAAGCCAACTTATATTATTCAAACACACGAAGCTCAATTAAGTGGAAACCGAATGTAGGAGATTCAATACTAATTTTTATCAATACTAAATCATTATGAATGAGAATTTCGCGAAATTAGTCAGCTTTATCCAAGCTGCTTTTAATTAAAGTAACTTATATTTGGCTGCCAAATTCGGCGATTTCTTAAAGTGCCTGCCATTTTAAGACAACATGGTGGATGAGGCTAACCAGTGAACTTGGTCGAGACCTTAGTAATTGCTGTGCACATGCTCACTCACATCGGAATCGGTTGATATATACGAGTGCTGTCGCAGGCAAAAAATCAGATTTTTCAAAATGTCACCCACGTTAGGAATTGAAACTACTATATCTGAGCCATTTTTTAAGATAAAGGCAAACAAAAAATGCTCCTGAATCCTTATATCAAGGTCAAATACTTAAGAAAGAAACCTTTTTCAATTTCTAATTTTTTTGCACTTCACTTTAAATATAATTTTTTTTTAATTTAATGGCCGCCATTTTGAAACAAGATGGCTGATGAAGCTGGCCAGCGAACTTGGTCGAGATATTGATGTATACTATCCACATGCCTTCTTCCATCGAAATAGGCGAATACGCGTGGTATCTCGTGACAAATACAAGATCGTTTCAATGTGTTAGCCATGATAGAAATTCAAAGTGCTATAATTCAACCACTTTTTAAGATATAAACAAAAGAACAAATTTTCAGAAACAAAAACTGCTCCGAATCTTTGTATCAAGGCCAAACACATAAAAAAAAATCTTTTTCATTTTCCAATTTTTTAATACCTCATTTTAAATTTTAAAATACATTTTTTTTAAAAAATCGCAACCCTTTTGAAACAAGATGGCGAATGAAGCTGGCCAACGAACTCGGTCGAGACATTGGTATGCACTATGTACAGACCAAGTAATATCCAAATCGGTTCATACCCGTAAAGCATGGTGACGTCACGGCGACGTCGTTGTAAAGTCACACTGTGATTTTGTGACCGTCGATGTGACGTCATAGTGACTAGAATGCGAGGTCGTTATGGCCGTTTTAGAGGTCGTTTGTGACGTCACATTGTGACCACTCTGTGAAGTCACGGTGTGACAAATTTGTGAAAAGTGTGTCATTTGTGACTATTTTGGCATTAATTTTGTGACGAACCTGTGACGACAGCGACAATGCTTTGACGTCACACTGTGACTAATTTGTGAAATATGTGTCATTTGTGACGAATTTGTCATAAACAATGTGATGATTTCAAATGAAAATCAAATTTCAAATTAATTGCTTAAAAGGGCAAAGGCCAACATAGAGAAAAAGATTCCAAGCCGGGACTCGAATCCGGGCCATCAGTGTAGCGCACTGACATTCTACCGACTAAACCACATGGAACGAGTCCCAGCCTGGAAAATTTCTTACTAGTACATGTTGGCAAGGCTACAAACGCAGCACAAGATGGAATATTTATCGTGAGCCGCCAACATCGGGTAAACACGAAACTTAATTAAATCCAGCATCGATTCAAACTATATAAATACTTGGAAATTTTTCCATAGAGAACCATTCGCCTTGCATACAATATTTCAAATGAAAATCAAATTTCAAATTAATTGCTGAAAATGCAATTTTAATTTGAAATTTGATTTTCATTTGAAATATTGTATGCAAGGCGAATGTTTCTCTCTGGAAAAATTTCCAAATATTCATATAGTTTGAATCGCTGCTGGATTTAATTAAGTTTAGTGTTTGCCCAATGTCGGTGGCTCACGATAAATATTCCTTCTTGTGCTCCGTTTGTAGCCTTGCCAACATGTAATAGTAAGACATTTTCCAGGCTGGGTCTCGTTCCATGTGGTTTAGTCGGTAGAATGTCAGTGCGCTATACTGATGGCCCGGATTCAAGTACAGTTATGGAATTTTTTTCACTATGTTGGCTTTTGCGCCTTTTAAGCAATCAATTTGAAATTTGATTTCCATTTGAAATATTGTTTGCAAGGCGAATGTTTGTTTCTGGAAATATTTCCAAGCATTAATACTGTGATGATTCTTGTTATAAACACTGTGATGAATTTTAAAATAAAGTTTTGTTTGAAATATACAATATTATCTTTTTACCGTACTTTTTAGCAATGTATCGCTATTTTGGAGTCCTATTCTTCTAAAATACTTTTAATTTTTACACTGAAAAAAAAACTGCTTATCAACTGGCATCCTTTTTTATTAAGTTCTAAGCTTGATCTTGAGTTCAAGCTTTATATTAAGAATGTGTAAGTTTTTATGTGTTGTGATTTGTTATTAATTTATTAAATGTGAACATGGAGTCTAACGGATATTAATACATTTCCTATTTAAAGAAGAATAAGCCATATTTATTTAATTTTTTTATTTCCGTGTATATTGTATTTTGTTAATATGAGCTAAATAGATTTGGTATGATTTATAGAAAATGACTGATTTGGGAAATAGAAAAAAACAAGTAAGAAAAATCATGCGTTAAGCATAGATTATAAAGCACTTTCCAACGCTTCCTGAATGCTTTAACTAGACATCGTAATTTAAGGAAATAACGTAAATAAGATAACTAAGTAAATATTTTAGAAAACGCATAAAACATTTGAAAAACTGATTTCAGCAGTTACCGTCCATAGCCAAATATGTTTTCCAATTCTTTTGAATAGCCCTGTATTTAATCTGTAGGTTGATATATACTAGTGTATAATGTGAAAATTTAGTTTAGCAAGAAAACGCATAACAGGTTGAAATTCTCATTCTGCAATTTATACTAATATATGAAAACATACTTGAATACTTTTGTACAACCCTGTAGTTTACCTAGAATCTTTATTACACGCCACTATTTGGTTAAAATTTAATTCAAATTAAAACACTCTTAAAACTGCTGAAATCACATTTCCAGAAATTATAATTTATAGACGGCCATATATCCATTTCCTTGCGTGACCCTGTGTATCATTTTATCCATATTCTACAAACATTTCTTAGTAAATTAAATGCAGTTGAACATAAAAATCCATAACTCATCTAAAAAACACCTTTAAGCAATTTGCGCCCATACCCCTTAACTCTTACGTATACTTTTGTGTAGCCTTGTATATGAATTATAGCTTTTATATACACCATATACTATGCATAAATATAGTGAATCATAAAAGCGCATATTATAATTAAAAATGCATTTCCAGCAATTATCGCTAATGAACAGTACAATATCAACTTTTATAAATATCATAAATTAAATATTTTTTTATAAATATTATAAATATCAAATTTTAAAAAGTATAGTAAAGCAGTTTAATCTATAAACTTGTTATCAGGCATGAAAAACACTTTATTTCAATGCTTAATTGTCATATTTTATTTTTCAATGCGAAGTGTCGAACGTGTATCAAAAACGTAGAAAATGAGTTTACAATCGAAGAAAATTTAATAACTGATTCTGAATGTCTACAATTAAATGTTTGATTAAAATCACGAACAGCAAACGTGCTTACATACAATTAAAAAAAAGAAATATACCAATTTGAAAAACACTATATAATTAGTATTTATAATTGTACTATTAAACAACAACAAAGTACAATAGATGAATTAAATGTATTATTAGATTTAACAATTTCTCAACAAACTTTCCATATGTTATAAAGAATTCCAATTATTTTATAATTTTGGCAAATGTTAAATCTGAAAACATTGATATGAAGATTTAGGACACTTCCCATTCAGTATAATGTTAATTTCTAATCTGAAAAACAATCCCAGATCAGCTCTTTCTATAGGTATAATATAAAACTATTTAACTCATCTCACCAAATATACAAAACAGAAATAAACAATTTAAATTAAATAAGACTTACTTTTTGAGCTCCATAAATTAATTATTAATATCCGTGTGTATCCGAAAATGGCGACGTCTTTTTCTTCCATTAAAAAAAGCACACGCAAAAAGCTTACATTTTAGACTAGTAACTTACCGCATCTGTTAGAACAAAAAGTTCTCTGTTTATCTGCGGTATCGTGGCAGACGATTTGGGGCAGGTGTTAATTTATTTCCTTTTATATAAACAGATATGGAACTTATATGTGCAATCATTTTATGAGACTGTCTGTATTTAAATTTTTGTATTTGAAGAATTTTCCAATGTATTTTACCTTTTCTTTTATCAGTTTTACCCCCCCCCCCTCCCTTTTTCTAAGTAAAGATTGTTTCACACATAAAAAATACAAAATATCTTCCTAAAAATAAAAAGATATAAATAAATATCGGGGATAAAAAAAATTTCTTTGTCAATCGTCATTCTTTTCATGTTAATTTCCTGTAGAATAAAACAATTCGTAAATTAACTTTTTTTAGAGTCATACCTCTAAAACACAAATTTGAAATACGAATAATAAATTATATCATGGGTTTTGCATAAATTTTGTATTATTTTTTTTAATTCGGAAAATGCTAATTTTATTTTAAAAGTCTGAAAGAAGTAGAATTTTTTAAAAAAATAGTTACTTAAAATAGGTACACTAACAGGAAAAAATATGACTTGAATGCAAATTATAAAGCAAGAAATGTATGTATGACTAAACTCTGAAGACTCTTTCTACGTGCTCATTAAAAGCTGCAGACTTAACTATAATAGAAATTTTTTAGTTTGAAGCCACAAAAGTGTTTCGAATACCAGTGGTCGGTAAAAATAAATTAAAAATTTTCCTTCCTGCAAACTAAATATGTAAGTGTATATATTTAATATTCCTAATTATAAATATGTTATCCAAATTGCTCCAGCACGTACCATTTTTCCGAGAAACACTTTTATAATAATAAGAATAAGAGAAGGATTATTATATTAAATTGCAATACTAGATAAAATTGAAATCAGGAAAAAAGTATACTTTCACACTCTTAGATATCAATTTGATAAAATATAGCATGAAAATCTAGTTTGTTGATACTTGTACCGTGCATTTTCCTTTATATGCCCCCCCCCCCCCACACCATCTTTTCGTATCTGAATTTACTACTTGCTACCCACTAATATATTTTCATTCATTATGCCGCTGTAACTCGGGCCTTTTTAAAACATTTTTCTTCATTTTCAAAGATTTTTGAAGTTCGTATTTTTCTCACACTGTGACTTACAATATGGGGGGATTTTTTTTTTGCGAGTGTGTCGTGACCTACGTTACATGCAGGGACATAACAATTCTTTTTTATTGCCAGAAAAATAAAATTTTACAGTAACAACATGTTTTGAAGATTTTTTGTAATTTTTAAAAGTTTTCTAAGAAGTTCACATCTCATTCACAATGTGACATCACTGAGTGGTGGCATTTCGGTCACAGATGTGACGTGACCACAGTGACTCACAGTGACGTCACAACGACGTCACTGTGACCATGCATGCTATGAGGGTAAATACACCTGTTATCGAAAGACAAAAATCAGGTCGTTTTAAAATGTCAGCCACAATAGAAATTCAAAATGTTATAACTCAGCCATTTTTTTATATGTAGACGAAACAAAACCTGTTCCGGAATCTTTGTATTAAGGTCAAACACATACGATAAAATCTTTTTCATTTTCCAATTTTTTGGCATCTCATTTTAAATTTAAATTTTTTTAAATGGCCGCCATTTTGAAACAAGATGGCGGATGAAGCTGGCCAACGAACTCGGTTGAGTTATTTGTATGTACTATGTACACACCAAGGTACATCCAAATCGGTTCATAAATACGTCTGTTATCACGTTGCAAAAATCAGGGCGTTTCAAAATGTCAGCCACGCTAGAAATTCAAAATGCTATAACTCAGCCATTTTGTAAGATATAAACGAAACAAAAACTGCTCCCGAATCTTTTTATCAAGGTCAAACACATAAGAAAAAAATATTTTTTCAATTTTCAATTTTTTTGGTACCACATTTCCAATTTAAATTTTTCTTAAAATTTTAAATGGCCGCCATTTTTAAACAAAACGGCGGATGAAGATGGCCAACGAACTCGGTCGAGACATTGGTCTGTCCTATGTATAAACGAAGTTACATCCAAATCGGTTCATAAATACGCCTTTTATTGCGTGACAAAATTCAGGACGTTTCAAAATGTCAGCTTCGCTAGAAATTCAAAATGCTATAACTCAGCCATTTTTTAAGATATAGACGAAATAAAAACTGCTACGTAGTCTTTGTATAAAGGTCAAATACATAAGAAAAAAATGTTTTTCCATTTTCAATTTTTTGGTACCACATTTCAAATTTTTAATTTTTTTAAAAAATTTAAATGGCCGCCATTTTGAAACAAAATGGCGGATGAAGCTTGCCAACGAACTCGGTCGAGACATTGGTATGTACTATGTACACACCGAATTACATCCAAATCGGTTCATAAATACGAGAATTACAGTATGACATAGGTCATATATATATATATATATATATATATATATATATATATATATCAATTTTGAACGGAGGGTGGTTTCGGGGTCTGGGAGTCATGATCGATGAAAATATACCAAAATTTTTTGAAATCGCTTTCCTCCGAACGGCTGCAATAGGTAGCTTTTTGTAAAGAAAGCTACCTAAAAATGTCGAGCGACACAACCTTGATGATTTGGAATGGATTGACCCAATTATTAAAATTAATTACTAAAGTAGAAAAAGATTTAATATCAGAAATCAAAACGAATCGCTTCTCTTCAATCACAGCTTGTTTACTACCATAATGGTTACAGTTATTCAGGGTAACTTTGATCCGCATTTTCTATATTTTTACACGCCACACTGTTATTTTAAGAATCTTGTTGCAACTAGGGGCTTAAAAGAGAAGAAATGATCCTAAATTATTGCATGACTATAAAAAATTAAGGAATAATAATGATAAAAGCAATAAAAAAGGAATTTTTAACCTGCTTCAAAGTTACCCAGCCATTTAGGGTAACTTCTGCACCATATGATAAATATTATATAAAATAATTTATTATAAAAAAGCATTATAGTTAGGACAACTTTGAACACCAAAAATGTTTTCAGATATGTAAAGACTCCGGATTTACATTTCCCGATATCACAAGATTTGTATAATTTATAATATTACAACAAATATTATGCGTAAGAAAAGTGGAAGAAAAGAACCATGAATATTTCGAAATAAAAAAAAAACTGTTTATTGTTCATATAAAACTTAAAAATGCAGTGAAAAACAATTATCAATGTTTTAACTCAATAATATATCCATAGTTACAGTAATACATACTAATACTAGTATTATTCAAACAAGAATAAAAAACGTCGAACATGAAATGTCAAATTTGAGTAGCTCCGCCCCGAATCACGCATCTAAATGAATTTAATGTATTTTACACATATTTGTGAATATATTTACATGTTATATCTAATGCACACTTTCGGCATTTATATAACATATTCGTGCAAATATGGGAAACTTTTGACAGTAGCACCTATAATCAGTAAATTATAAACATCAGTATAACTTTGAGCCCCTGAAAATGCGGTAAATTATTAGTGCCTTCTTATTTTACATTTTGTTAACTATAAATAAATAAATAATCATAAAATATTAACACATTTACAACATTTAGATAATAATATGTCTGATAAATGAGTATATTGTTACTTACTATGAAAATTTAATTGGATAAGAACAACTTCAAAACAGCATTCAAAATTAACTTGAAAACAGTACTTCACAAAAATAGTTAGATGATGCAATTAATTGCGCATAATGTTGCTAATTTATTTTCTAAAATAAAGAGTAGAAATCCCAGTTTAGAACCTTGCCAACTGACCACAGTTCTGGAGTTTAAATAGTTTTTTGGAGTCAAAAATATTGAAAATTAGGAGATGGTGCAAAGTTACACCCCAAGTTTCAAAGTTACACTGAATGACTGTATTATAATTATCGGTTATTCTGATTTTAAACACTTTATGTACTGAATTATTATGAATTCATGAAAATTTTATCTTCTAAAGCCTTTTTCGTGAATTTTTTAAACTACATTAGAAGATTTACAAAATCATTTAATAAATTTTAGAATGATTTTAGAAGGATTGGATGATTTAGAAGGATTAATTAAATTTGAATTTATAGGGATTTTGTGTAATATTTATAACATCAATCAAATATTTTATTTTAAATGTTTTCCTTAGCATTTTGTAGAATTAGGAAATGTACAAATATAATGTTCTTAGAATAGAAATATAAAAATATTTCCGAATTGAAAAATCACCCCCCCCCCCCATTAAAGTACTGTCATTAAAGTACTGTAAGTACTTTTATTAAACAATCTTTCTTTTTAAAGATTAGGCATATAACTACATTAATATTATTAGGTATCTATACATATTTACTGCATGTTTCAAATGTAAACCCGGTGTCCCAGTTAGCCCATAAATGTTTCAAGAATGGGGTAACTAGGACACGTATCAGAGGTAACTGGACCCTGTTGGATCCAGTTTCGCCAGTAGTTATAAATAACTTTTTTGAGTTTCTCTTACTACGGGATATAAATTTCTCCATTGTATTTTGCTCACAATAAAGAAAAATATGGAATATCTTATTATCACATTGTATGCGAGACACGTACTAGTACGCTTTTGTGGGTATTTCCGGTACCAGAAAGTATTTCTAGTACCGAAAATTTTGTTCGTACGGAAAAAGAATGTGTAATACAAGCATTCTTGCTCCTTATTGGTTATGAACAGGTTTTAATTTACAGTGGCATTTGTGAACGTAAATATAGAGCTCATTTTCGAAAAATTGCTCCCGTACAACGTGTTAAAATTACGTATAGTCCAGGCAATAGGGAATTTTACCTAGCAAAATTAATGGTAGTTCTGGAAATCGTCTTACTTTATGTTTTTTGTGTCACTGAATCCGAATTTGTAATTTTCCACCAAAATGTCCCTCGGCAACACCTCCAAATTTTGGTAAAAAGCCACCCAAAAAAGGTTTTTATTAAAAGAATCCATTTTTTTTATTGTTTTAGGGAAAAAGTATCTAGAAATTCAGAAAGTAGACAAAATTTGCAACAAATAAGATATATGACATTATGACTTAGGATGAAGGGGAAGGGGGGATTTGCCTCGGAACATGCGCCGCAGTGCTGCGTGGACTAAGTTGCGCAATTGCACTTAACCACCCACACGTTTACATTCGCCCTCCCATATCCCCTCCGAACTTTCTCTATAAGGTTTACTTTAAGATTTTTGGGTCGCTGAATCCGAATTTTTAACTTACCCCCAAAATCCCCCACCCGAAAACCCCCCAAAATAGTTGTTTTTAACTTAAATTTCTTATTGTTTCAGGGGGAAAGCATTACGAAATTCAGAAACTAGACAAAATTTGCAACAAGTAGGATATATGATATTATGACGTAAAATAAATGGGGAGAGAGGGGGCTGCCTCGAAACATTCCCCGCGCGCAAATTTTTTTCAAAAAATCAATTTTTTGGGGGGTTGCCGGGTGAAATTTTGGTAGGAAGTTACAAATTCGGATTCAGCGACCCAAAAGACATAAAGTGAGTCGAAATCCAGAACTAGTATTAATTTTGCCAGGTAAAATCCCCTATTGCCTGGACTTCATAACTTAGTGCACGTAGCGCCGCAGTGCATGTTTAGAGGCAGCCCTCCCCCTCCCCGTTCATCCTACGTCATAATGTCATATATCCTATTTGTTGCAAATTGACTTCTACTCCTGATTAACACATTACTCAATAAACAATTAAATTTAAAAAAATCAAAAATCCCGATTGCGTAAAAAGCGAACGAATTAATTATTTTTCATCAATTTGAAACTATTTTTTTTTTCAATTCACTACTATTATCTCACACCCTCGCGATATATATATTGTTCAAATTTTCAATCGTTAATAAGATACTTATTATTCATCCAATCAAGCTCAAATAAATTGTTTAAACTTGCAGTGGATGACACTTGATGTTAATCCAGTTTTTTTTCAAATAATAATTCATTAATTAAATTAAATTAATTAATTTTCAATAATCGAGAGAGCACTCTTCTTGATCAAGGCATTTTAATCGCCACTCAAGAGGGAAGAAGAATGGGAAAAAAATTCTCTTATTGACCTAAGTAGGAATTGACTTAAAATGTTTTTTTTATATTACTTGTTTATATTACTTACATATTTTTTTTATGAACTGTATTGATGACTTTTAAGTTGTGTTTAATTGTTAGTTCCTATCTATAAACACTGTTTTGATGAGGTCTATAGATGTCTATGATGGTTAGAGTTGCAGTAAAGCTAGAGATCCTACCTACACAACTTCCAGGTTGTATAATATTTTAACGGAGCTTCTGACTGTAAAATAGTCAATGAAACATCGTCTTCATTTTGAAAGATCTATCCAATGATATGCCACTAAATAGGGTGCATAATTTTTTTTCGTCTCTACCGCCATTTTGAATTTATAAAAACAGAACCTAGCCTATAACCATTGGGCCGTTAAAACCAATTGATAGAGACCTCATTCATTAAAATCCATCCAGCCGTTGGGATGTTTCGAGGGTATAAAGAAATCCACATACACAGGTACGCGTGAAACACATAACCCTTCTTTTCAGTCGGATATAAATATGAGGTCAAACAAAAAAATTTTAAATCCTCGAAATTAAAGAACAGTTCAACAAATATTTCTCGTTTTTCGGCAAAACATCAAAAGTCGACAATTCTCAGAAAGTTTTGACGAGACAGGTTATTTTTCTTGCTTTTCTTTTAACTCTGTATTTATTTTAAACTTCAAATTTTCCCAATTTTTTTTTTTTTTTTTTTTTTTTTTTACAATTTATTACACTTTAAAAAAAGAGAAAGTGTTTTTCTCGTGTTCGCCTCTGGCAGCTACATAAAATAAATTGATCACTTTTATCAACGATACTGCAGCGATACATTTTTCTCATGTAAAAAAAAACTCTAACTTAATATATTTTTCGCAAAGAAAGAAAATTCCAAATAATTTTGTTACTTAATTTTATATCAATCATTTCTTGTTGAAGTTTTAACAGAAATTCTATGTTTTTGCAAAAACGAACTTACATCGTTATCGTGAGTGATACATATATTATTTAAAAGATAATTTAAGAAAGAAAATTAGTCACATTTTTAATTCATGCGATAGTCAATATAAAAAAATTAGATAATTTTACATTATCTAAATTAAACAAGAAATATTGAGATTACTTTTAATATGTATTACTGTGTTTAAAAAAAAAATAAATGTAATGTTATTCTAAAATTGAGAAACTATTTACTCGTTTCTTCTTTTAATTTTATACAATTGTATAAAGAAATTTCGCCTAAACATTTTACATTTGTTTCTTTTTTCATTTGTTCAGATTTATTTTTTCTAAAAGTAACTACCTTGCATGTATAAAACATCTCGTGTTTCAGAAATTTAAAAGCATTTAAAACGCAAAGCTAGCTCGGCATCTGCCTCGGACAGAGAACACCACAATATCGTATAACAATCGTCACTTTATTCAAACGCAGAATTTTGTTCTTAAATTAGGTGAAAATCACTAATTGAAAACACTAATAGACCGGTTCTGAAGAACATTTTGTAGGGCTCTGTCCAACAATAACTTTAACCTAGCAAATGTGCAATAAAATTTAAATAACATAAAATACTTTTTGGTGAAAATTAATAATTTTGTTTACTTCAAGCAATAATATAGGGATAAGCTTTTAATAACCACAGTCATAACCAATTATAAAATTTGAAAAGAATACAACATATATGCTACTGAGAAACAAATCCTTATTATCCTAAAATCTTTCTGAAGATGCTTGTTGTTTTAGAGCAATGGTTTTAAAATAACGGTTTGTTTTAATAATTTCATCGCAGTTTACTTTCACATGATTTTAATTACAATAGAATTTAAAGTATATAGTAATAGAATAGAACTTACTTCAGAAATCTCAGAAAGTTTAAAAAGATCATTTAAAAATCACTGACTTAGTCAAGTTAATATTTCAGCAGTTGTATGTGAATTTAATACGATTAAATAATTTTTTTGTGAAAGTTTCAAAATTTGAAAACAAAATCCTTATATTTATAAAGTATTTTTATAAGATTTTTTTTATAACATAAAAATATAAAGTAAACATATATATGCATATGCTGATAATGTTTATTGTTTAGGACGTATTATATTAAAAATAATAAAACATGAAATCAAAAATTTAAATACGTTATAAAGCAATTAAAATAATAAAATTATGTGTTTTAGCACGAAAACTGTATTTGAAAATATCGAAAACAACCTTATACATTTAATGATAGTAATACATTTAACTTTGAGAAAACCATTGAATTTTCTAGTCTCTTCCTTTTTTCTTTTCCTTAACGTCATTTCTGGTTCTTTTATTGTCAAACGATTTATGTAGTGGAGAGAGATATAATTAGATCCACAATAAAACTTTACCCGAAAGATTGAAAAGGCCAAAAACAGATGATCAATGAACGGAAGCAAAAATGTTTTTTGGAAAGGGTTGAAAGAGTTGGTTGGTTGAACAGAGTTTACTAGCACAAAGTCCTATTAATCCCTTAACAGTGACATTTGTTTTCTTACAAAAAAAAATTAAAAATGGGGCTGGACACCACTTTTTCCATACTAAAATATTTACCTTACTTAATCAAAAAATATCTGACAGTCAATAAAGATAAATTTACCGTTACAAATTAGTGGTATCAAAATGCTTTTAATAACGAAGCAAGCAAAGTGTTCTTGCCCGAATCCAGTTCGGGCCACACTGTTAAGGGGTTAAGGACATGCTGCGCCTAGAAATATGTTAAAATAAGGGTTGAAAGAGATGGGACTTACAAAACAGTTAAGATCTGTGCTTAAGAAATTCATTACAATTTGGAATCTAATATTAGTTTATTTTGAAAGTTAATTCGACATCACTCGTAAGTGAAAAAATTTGCGCATACATTTCCAACCATAAATGGTCATAAATATATTTAATATCCTGTATCTTGTTTTTGACACACTTTCAGAAAGCCACTGAATCTATCTCCAATTTCTTTTTTTTTTACTGTTTTGTAAAGTGCACTTGTATTTATTTTAACGTCAAACGATTTGTATTAAAAATAAATACAATAACCTCTACAATGAAACTTAACCAGAGATATTGAACATATAAGAAAGGGATGATCAATGAACGGAAGCAAGAATTTTCTTTGAAAAGGGTTGAAAGAGCGGAGGCTTATAAAATTGCAATGAGCCGTGCTTAAAAAAATGCTTTAGGTTCTCGGACATAATATTTGTTTCTTTTCGAAGCTAAACTGATATAACTAAGTGAAAAATTTTTACACGTGTATTTCTGCATAGAAATGCATTTAATATTCTGTATTCTGTTATTGACTTACTTTCAGGAAACCCCTGAATCTCAGGTTTATTTTTTTATTTTTTTCTTACAGCACTTGTGGTTATTTTATCGTTAAATGATTTGTAGTTGAAAGAGATATAAGCTTTACATTGAAACTTTACCAGAGAGATAGAAATTTAAGAAACAGATTATCAATTGAACAGAAGCAAGAATTTCCTTTGAAAAGGGTCGAAAAAGTCGAGACTTTTAAAATTGTTAAGAACCGCGTGCTTAAAAAATGCATTCGATTTTGGGACGTAATATTTGTTTTTTTTTAAAGGTAAATCAATATAACTAAGTAAAAAGAGATTTACACGTGCATTTCTATCTATAAATGCATATAAGTACATTTAATGCTCTGTATTCTGTTATTGACTTACTTTCAGGAAACCACTGAATCTCAGATTTCTATTTTACTTTTTTCTCAACGGCACTTGTGGTTATTTTATCGTTAAACGATTTGTAGTTGGGAGAGATATAAGATCTACATTGAAACTTTACCAGAGAGATATAAAATGTAAGAAACAGATTACCAATTGATCAGAAGCAATAAAATTTTTTTTTTTTTTTTGAAAAGGGTCGGAAAAGCGGAGACTTATAAAATTGTTAAGAACCGTGATTAAAAAAATGGATTAAATTTTGGGACATAATATTTGTTTCTTTTCATAGGTAAATCAATATAACTAGGTGAAAAAAATTTTACACGAGCAGCTCTCCCTATAAATGCATATAAATATATTTAATATTCTGTATTTTGTTATTGACTTACTTTAATAAAGCCACTGATTATCAAGTTTCTTCTTTTTACTTCTCTGCCAACAGCACTTGTGGTTATTTTATCGTCAAACGATTTGTAGTGGAAAGAGTTATAATAAGCTCTACGATGAAAATTTACGAATGAGATCGAAAATGCTATAAACAGATGATTAATGAATGAAAGCAAGAACTTACTTTGAAAAGCGTTGAGAGAGTGGGGACTTAAAATTTTGTTAAGAACTGTGCTTGAGAAATTCTTTACATTTTGGGGCATTCTATACATTCGATATTACAAAGTGAAAAAAAAAAATACACGGGCATTTTTCAATATAAATGTATATAAAAACGAGGGGTGTTTTGTTATTAGGGGCCGTTTGAAAATAAAATCCAAACGAAAGCAAATTTTCATAAACCATTTTTTTTTTACAGATTCTACATAAATTTCTCTATTTTTCAACATAGCTGCCAAATATGTTTAAACACTTATCATACCTGACAACTAGATTTCGAAAACCCTCTTCATAGAAACATGCCGCCTACTCCGATAATCTGAGGTCACGACCGTTTTCACGTCTTCGTATAGTGGTTGCCGCAGAGAGGATGTTTGAGATAGCGGAAAAGATGGAAATTGCTCGGCGCAAGGTCGGAGCTGTAGGGGGTGGTTCCCAAACTTCCCAGCTAAAAGAGTCCATTGAAGCTTGGGTCTGAGCTACGGTATGAGGTCTTGCATTGTCATAGAGTAGCAAAATTCCCTCTATCAGCCTGCCGCGTCCTTTATTTTGAATCGCTCTGCGACAAAAATTTAACACTGACCGTACCTCACACGAGGTGGGCGATTCGATAATCTTGAACATTTTAAAGACACAGAACATTCCGTACAGGTTATTTACACAGCTGCAAGTGAGCATAGTTGTACAGTTGTTCCCAAGGAATGCTGAGACACGACATAAGCACTCGTTGTGACGCGTGCGCCACCTATTATTGTATACAACGAAAAGTCCCTTACTTAAAAAACAAGTCTCGTACATTTAACCCCTTAATCGTCGCGCCCGAGACATTCACGGGCAAACCCATATGAACAAATTTCGTCGCGCCCGGGACACTCACGGGCTGGACGTCAAATGACTTTAGCTAATTTTTTCTGGTATCAACTTTGCATTTTCTTTCACGGAAATATTTTTAAGCCTTATATACGTGATTATATTTTTTTTATTCTGCTCGCACCACTATATTTTTAAAGTATAGTTTTAGTAAATTTCTCTTGCACTCCTTCTCGAAAATATCATCTCATCTCAATATCCAGATTCACTCTAGCTTCTGAGCTGCACAGACTTCTTCGCTCTTCGTGTTCGGTCGTATGCGGTGCAGACGAGGCGCTCCTGCTGTTTTATATTGAGATTTACTCTCGCTTCTATTATGTGCATTGGTTCTACGCAGTGTTGCCAGATTGGGGATTTTGTCCCCAATTTGGGGAATTTTGAACCTCTAGGGGAATTTTTTGGGGACAAGTATTTCGTGGGGCAATTTTTGGGGACTACAAATATTTTGGGGGAAAATTTGGGGATTTTTTTTTTTTTACTATTTCCCGTAAAGGTTTCTTTTAGTCCTGCAGGAAAACTGGATCTGTCTCGAACTCAATTTTGATCTAAAAAACGAAAATACAATCCAGAAATCGGAAATATCAATCATTATTCTCTTGGATGTGGTCGTGTTCGTTGTTACTACATTAAAGTCTTAAGCAGCTTAAACATGCACATGACTAAATCTGCAGGACTTATACGAAAAATTCTTTCGTCGTACTTAAAACAAAATGAATTTAAATATGTGGAAAGCCGATATTTTTGTCTTCTGATACACAAAAGCACATCGAATGATACATCGAAAATACGTTGCATTATGATTATGTACTTTAGTATAGGAATGACAAAAAAAAAAAAAAAAAAAAAAAAAAAACAGTGTACCATCTCGGATTCATTCAAATCCCAAATGATAAGAGATTGTCTAAAGCTATGGAGCTAATGTAACAATAGTCCAAAAACAAACGTAAAATAACTTGTCACTGCTATCTCAATGTAGCTGCAGAATGTGCATTCAACGCAGTTTTAAAAGTTTGTTTTTTGTAAATGGGGAATTTTTTTTAAAAAAAGGCTTGATTTGGGGAAAAATTTTGAGCTTAAACTACTTAAATATTTTTTATAGTGGTAAATTGAAAATTTAAAAATTCTCTTTTTGAGTAAAAACTGAGTTGGGGACTTTTGCGGAAAAAAACACTGATTTGGGGAAAATTTCAGAAATTTTGGGGAAATTGACTTTGGACTGTCTGGCAACACTGGCAGTACGTAATGTGAGTTCCGGTTCGTATGAATAGGACTTTATTGTGAACTGTTGTTCCAGCATAGTAGTACCATATTGGGAGTTCTACGAACTTTAAAATGATGGATGCTAAGAATCCATTTCACTTCCATGAGAATGCTCAACGCTGTGAGCAGTATCGAATCGCCAGACCTCGCTTGTGCTTGGAACGAATTTCCTCAACTTTCGGATGAAAAACAAAAAATGATCGTCACGCAATTCTTGTTGGTATGTGACAACCACCTGAAAGGACTGATTCATAGCCCGGACTACTCTACCCGGCAAGATCTACAGCAAAATGTGAGTAACCTTTTGTCTACTGTGATGTTCTTGTTTAAAGAGCCATTTGAGCCCCTTAGGTTGTGTAAATTATCTGAATTTAAACTTTTTATTTCTAAACATAACTTAGATCTAATCGAAACATTAACTGATCTTAAAGGAATTGCGGTGGACCCTAGTGAGGGCTTCCTCCCTGCTAAAAATGTAACCCGTAAGAGAACGCGTACTGAAAACGGTAGTTTACCATTACAAAACAAATACGCCATGTTAGCTGATAAAGCTAAAGATAATCCTGAATCTGATGATATGGACAGTACCCCACACGATGGCGACGTAGCTGGTGGCTCTGGAACACCCACCACCCCTAAAATTAAAATACACCCCTTCTACATTGAAATTAAGGGTAAATGGCATGAACTTGCCGCCAAAATTAAAGAACAAAATGAAACCAACCCCCTCATCAAAATGGGTGTGGAATTACTAAAAGTTCATTGCAAAAACGACTCAGACTTCCGTAAAACTCAAGCTTATTTGGATACTAACACCATAGCTTACACTTCCCTGAGCCGTGCGGATCAGCGCCCTCGGAAAGTGGTAATTCGCGGAATCCCCTGTTATACTGACCCGCAAATCATCATTGATGAACTAAAACAGCATAATCTCATAGCCAATAGAGCTTCCATGATGAAAAGCAGAAAGACCGGTAACCCAATGCCTCTTTATGTAGTAAATGTCTTGCCAAGAGAAAAGTTCGAGGAAATTTACCAAATAACCAAAATATGTTATATTAAAGTCACAATTGAACGTTTTAAAGGCACGGGCATTGTAAAACAATGTTACCGTTGCCAAAAATTTGGCCACTCATCTGAAATTTGTAACCTCCCTGCTAGCTGCGCCAAGTGCTCAGGAGGGCACTTAACCCCTGAATGTGATAAAATCGTAAAAATAACTCCTAAATGTAGTAACTGTTCTGGCCCTCACCCGACTACTTATCATGGTTGCCCTAATACCCCCCAATTTCACAAAAAAAACCAAGCCTCAAAATCTTCCCCAAAAGAAAAACCAGCTAAATCTTTCCCAGACATGCTAGCCCAAACTATGGCAAGCTATAATTATGTAAAACCAGCCTCAGCCCCTCAAGTTACTAAGAAAGCCCCAGATACGGTTGCAACTCCAGCACGCAAGCCTGAAACTGCAAATTCTAACGAAAATAAGCCAAAAAGACCCTGAAACTGCAGCACCAGAAACTTCTAACAGCTCTAGTTATATAACTGATCTAAAAGATATTCTTAAAACTTTCCAAGAGATGAAAGAAATCTTTAAATTTAACAAATTCATCCAATGTTTCCAAAACATATCTAGACTTTCAAAAAATTGCAACGATCCAATGGAAAGAATATTTATAATTATCAACGCTTTTGACAGCTTGGCCACGGAATTCAACTCACCCAATAATGAGTAATTCCTCCCCTTCTTTTTCCTCTTTAACCCCTTGGGGACGAGCGACACGTATACGTGCCGCATGAAGCGCTCAGAATCCTTGTTTTTCCTCACCAGTAAAATTTTACTGTAAAATTTGCCTTATTAAATCAGCGCATTTTCTCGATTCCAGAACACACAAATTTCTGTTTCTAAAAAACGGTGACAAAAGATTAAATATTTCGTAAAAGGCTCCAGTCTCGAAGGGGTTAATCTTCCTCTCTTGGAATTGCAACTCTTTACATCACAAATTAAATGAACTTAAACTTTTCATTTCTGATCACCCTCATATAGATGTCATTTTCTTACAGGAAACTTTCAGCCCTACCTTTAATATTAACATTCTTGGGTATAGGCTATTTCACACACCCCGCTCAGACGGCACCCCGAGAGGCGGCACTGCTATTTACATAAAGCAATATCTTTTTAGCAGTTCTAATTTTAATGACATTGAATACACTAGTATAGTCATTCAGCTTCCCCACATTAACATTAACTTAGCTTCAATTTACGCACCACCTACTGGTAACTTTCCTGTTAATAGTTTAACTCAACTCTTTTCTCATCACCAACACTGCTTCTTTGTTGGCGATTATAATGCCAAGAGTAGGCGTTGGAACTGTCACGGCAATTCTCCTCGGGGTACCTCTCTTCATAATCTTGTCCAACACCTTAAATTAAGCTTACACGCACCTAATACTCCTACACACATAAGCACGGCGCCTAATACCCATGATTCCATAATTGATCTTGCTATCTCTAAAAATCTTCCCTATCTATCACCTCTACTGTCATTAAAGATCTTTCCTCTGACCATTACCCTGTCTGTTTCAAAATTGATATAATAAACCCTATTTTTCCGCCTCCTTCCGTGGCCATTGATTGGAAAAAATTTACTAACCATCTTGATAATCAAGATATTACTTTTCCCATAATAAACTCTACAACTGATATTGATGATGCTGTGGATTTTCTAAATTCTAAAATTATTGAAGCCCAAAACCATGCTACCTTCAATACCTTCAAAAATAATAACTCATTCATTCCTCCCCGTTATATATATAACCTGATTAAACATCGTAACCAACTCCGGCGACAATTTCAAAATTCTAGAGACCCCTCCCTTAAACCCTTAATCAATAGAGCTAATAATAGAATCAAAAATTGCCTTTTTAAAGAAAAGCAAAAAAGTTGGAATAATTTCCTCAAAAATCTTGCTAGCGAGGATAATTCTCTTTGGCTAATCAAACGTAAACTCAATAAAAAATATTCTCCCATTCCCCCTCTTTCGGACAATAATATTAACTATGCTTATACTGACCAGGATAAAGCAAACCTACTTGCCAACTCCTACGCTTTACAATTCTCTCCGAACCCAAACCTCGCTAGCCAGGCGCATCTTGGTGAGGTTAGTGAAACTGTTCGCAATTTCCTAGCCGTTCCCCCTGATGACGTTCAGCCTATTGTAATCCATAATATTATTAAAAAATTGAAAAAACGCAAGACCCAGTTTACGACAAAATTTCTAACACTGCTCTTAAAAACCTTCCACCTAACTGTATTATCTATATCACCAATCTTACTAATGCTATCTTTAAATTTAACTACTTCCCGAAACCTTAGAAACTCTCTATCATATCACCCATACCCAAACCTGGAACCGATCTCTCTAATCCTACTAACTACAGACCTATATCTCTCCTTCCTTCTCTCAGTAAAGTCATCGAACGTGTCATTAGGACCCAGTTGCAGGACTTTATTCAGCAAAACAACATCCTTATGCCTGAACAGTTTGGCTTTCGCCCTAAACATTCAACACAACACCAGCTCCTTCGCGTTGTAGAGTTTCTCAGCGAAAAGCTCAACGCGAAGATCCCAGCAGCAGCCATATTCCTTGACGTCGCAAAGGCTTTTGATAAAGTCTGGCACGAAGGCCTTATATACAAACTAATTAAGCTGAAATTCAGTGCCAGATTAATACACTTAATATACTCATACCTTTGCGGTCGTACATTCCGCGTCCGCATCAACAACATCTTATCCATCATTCTCTTTATCCTAGCGGGCATTCTTCAAGGGAGCGTGTTGGGCCCAATGTTATTCAACATATTCTTCAATGACATCCCACGCTCATTATTCACATATTTAGCTCTCTATGCGGACGATACATGTATCTACGCCTCTGCACAACACCCGTATAGTCTATACATGTACTTGCAAACTCACCTTGAACATTTCCTGGACTGGTGCGACCTATGGCGCGTTCTTAGCAACGAAAATAAAACTAAAGCTGTATATTTCTCACGTAAATTTATCTTTCCTCCCAGACTAACAATCAATAATACTACAATTTCCTGGTCCGACGAGGCCAAGTACCTGGGTGTCATCCTTGACCGTAGGCTCACGTGGAATAAACATGTCCTTGCCATCAGGGGGAAAGTCGCTGGAGCTGCTCTTGCACTTAAACCTCTAGTTTTTAGTAAAACCCTTTCTGTCTATAATAAACTCCTACTTTATAATTCTTACATCCTTCCAATCATAACTTATGCCAGTCCTGTCTGGGGCTTAACCTGTAAAACTACTATGGATAACCTTAGTAAACTACACAACAAAAACCCCCGTATTGTCCGCGGTGCCTCTAGGTACTTACGCAATTCCACCGTCCGTAGAGATCTCAATACAATCACCCTTAGAAAAAGAATAAAAGACCTGGCAAAAAATTTCTATACTACCTTATATGACCTCCCTAGCGAAATTGTAGCAGAGCTCCCAGACTACGACGCCTTCGAGCCCCATCATCGTAAACGCCCTAAATACTCGTCCATAATGGACTCCCCGTGAGCTTTGTGTTCACCGCATCAGATTGCTATTGTCAATTTTCTCTTTTTCATTCTTTTTCTTTTTATATTATAGAGGGTTTTTTTTCTTTAAAAAAAACCTCTATATATAATTATATATAGGAAAAAAAATATTGCCCTGATTAGTGCCTTTATGTTAATGTAAGCAGCCTTGCTGCCTTCCTTAACCGCCTTACTTGCCCAGGCTTGGTGATAGTTACCTGAACTAGTGCTAACTTTTATTTTTTTTTACATTATTACTCTATCTCATAGCAGTCTTGAACTGCAGTTAAACCTATATTTAATATAATTTAATCTATACTTTCAAGCTTTTAACTTAAAATAACTTCCATTTTTCTTTATTATCCACAGCACCTATGCTAGTAAAATCTTTCACTTATCTATTTTTAGTAGTTGTAAACAACTACACTTTTATTTCAATCCCAATAGCTCAAATTTTATAAGACATCACAATACTCAGACTGGGTGTGAAGTTGATGACAACTGGGAAACCCCTTAACTCTTGCCTCACTGTTCAGCACTGTTCTCGAAAATAGGGTAATATTGTTCCTTAAACAAATAGTGGTGCTCAGGAAATAAATTATCTCATGTCAATATTGCAGCATCGGTCTGTTAAGGAAGTCATAAATGCTTAAAAGATGGGAAACTCTGAAATGACAAGTTTGTTTTTAAGATCGTAATGGTCAGTTTAAGGAATTGTACGAGTAGAAACACATGTTTTACTTGTTTCGAATCTGAATACATCTGGGTTACCGTTTTATAAATTTCTATGTCGAGTAGCTCAAGTGAAGAAAAGGATTTTAGTGTTGAGATATCTGGAAAGGAATCAGAAGATTACACTTTTTCAGATGTTTTTGACTCTGAAAAATCGGAAACTGAAGATGGTGATGATGACCCAATATTAAGCACACCTATATTTGCAATTAAAATCGAAGCCTAAGATTAATGTTTCGTTTGAAGCTATTTCGGGTATTCTGAAGTACTATGAACATTTTATAAAAGATGAATTGGCGGATAATATTCTAATCGAAACTGATCGCTATGATGAGAAATGGGGAAATGTTTTGGCGAGAAAGGCAGATTGGAATGGCAGCCTATTTCTTAAAATAAAATGCTGTTGTTTCTTGCTCTTACTACTGTCGAAAAAATTGTAAAAAAAAAAAAAAATGTTAAAAGTAAAAGTGAAAGAAAATATATTTTGGACTACACTTTATTCGTTAAAACCTAATTTATTCGCGATATTATGACGTACAATAGGTACAGCGAATTAAAAAAAAAAAATACATTTTTGGAATAATGAAGCTCAGGATCCTCAAAATCCACCTAATCCGAAACTGTACAGAACTTCGACTGTTTGTGCGCATCTGAATGATTTGTAAAGAGAAATTATCAACATCAAGTCTTTTATGTGAACACCATTTTCTGGATGTTATGACCCCTACGGACAACCTTACACACAATGAAAAATTTGTTCTTCCCATGAGAATAAATATGGAAACACAATTATAAAATAAACCAAATATGAATGCAAGGACAGTAATTTAGGAATATGCATGTCATCTTTCAAAGTTTTCCTTACATTGAAAATTTACTAAATTTTGAAAAATATATTGAATGCCAATTTTCAGATTAAATTTGAATGAAATTATCGTTTTCGTAGTAACATAAAAAATTATTTCATTTATCTATGTCTTTACCTTTACTTAAAATGAAACCGCATTGCATCGAAGCTTCTCTGCACGCCATGTGTGTGTAATACAATTAAATAAAATATAAATAAAATTGTAAGTTTTAAAATTTTTATTCATCCTGAACACTTTCAGGCACAAAGCACCTTCATTGCTTAAATGTCGAAATAAGAGATTGACATCAGAATTTATGAACAGATTTTTTTTATAAATAAAAAAGAGCCAAATTTTTTCAGATTTACTAAAGAAACATTTCTGGGATTATTGGACTTTTTAGTATTCAAATTAAGGGATTTCATGTACTTCAAACCACCCTTAAAAGGGTTAAATATTAAGAAAATACCCTGTTTTTTTTACTAATGAACTCAGAATTTTATGAATAATAAAATCGGGCAATAGAAAAAAGTCGACGATTTTTGAAGGGATTTTCACAAAACTATGCGACGATTAAGGGGTTAATATCCTGTATTTTGTTATTGCTTACTTTCAGAAAACAATTTGATCTCAAGTTTCTTTTTCCCCTATTTGTAAATGGCACATCCGGTTATATTATCAAAAAACGACTTGGAGTAGAAAGAGATATTATAAGTTCTACAATGAAATGAAACTGTACGAGAAAGATCGAAAAATGTCAAAAACAGATGATTAATGAACGGAAGCAAGAATATCTTTTGAAAAGTGTTAAAAGAGCGGGGACTAATAAAATTGTTAAGAACTGTGCTTAAGAAATTCATTACAATTTAAGATATAATATTAGTTTATTTTTAAAGGTAAATCGATATTAGAAAGTGGAAAAAATTTACCCGTGCAATTCTGCATATAAATGCATATAAATACATTTAATATCTTGTATTTCGTTATTGTCTTAATTTCAAAAAACAATTTAATCTCAAGTTTCTTTTTTTTTCTTTTTGTAAACTACAAATGTTATATTAACGTCACACGATTTGTATTGAAGAGGAACACAATAAGCTCTACATTGAAACTTTATCGGAGGGATTAAAAAATCAGAAAGAGATGATTAACCCTAGAACTACCGGAAATTTTACTCAAGTTTTATAAAAACATTCTACACCAGAATTTTTACTTAAAACTATTTAATTTGTTTATTTAACTTATTATTGTCTGATTTATACATTTAGTTTGTTTTGAAGAAATTTTCTGGTTTGAATAGATATTTTGAATATACATGTCGGGTCCATTGGACCCTTCTGGTAGACAGAGGGTTAATTTACGGAAGCAATAATGTTCATTGATAAGGGTTGGAAGAGCGGCGACTTATAAAATTGTTAAGAACCGTTCTTAAAAATATCACCACATTCTCGGACATAATATATGTTTCTTTTCTACTGTACATCGATATCACTATGTGATAAAAGCTTTACACGTGCATTTCTCCAAGATATTAAATGTATACCAGGATATTAAATGTATTTGTGAAAATATATATAAGTACCTTTAATATCCTGTATTTTGTTATTGACTTACTTTCAGTAAACCATTCACTCAAGTTTCTTTTTTTTTCTTTTTGTAAACGGCTCTTTATTTATTGTATTTATTGTATTAAGCCTTATTTTATTGTCAAACGATTTATAGTCGAAAGAGATATAATAAGCTCTACCATGAAACTTTAACGGAGAGATTTATAATGTTAGAAACCGATGAATCAATGAACGGAAGCAAATGTCCTTTGAAAAGGATTGAAAGAGCGGGGACTTATAAAATTGTTAAGAATTTAGCTTAAGAAACACATTAAATTTTGGGACGTAATATTAGTTTCTTTTTAATTGTACATCTATATAACTGAGTGAAAATAGTTTTACACTAATGATTCTACATATAAATGAATGTAAATTTAGGAAGGAAAGTTCATGACTTCATTAACACTATTTTTGGAGTTATTTAAATGATTTTGCGTATCTTATGAAGCAGTTTAAAAAATAAAAAGGTATAATGGAAATAGGAAATTATATTTGAATATACCGAAAATTTACTCCTAGATATAACATCATGTATTTTGTTATTATGTTACTTTTAAAAAACTATTTAATCTCAAGTTTCTTCTTTTTCTTTATTGTAAACGGTATTTGTGGTTATTTTATCGCCAAAGGATTTGGAGTGAAGAGCTATATAATAAGAACTACAATGAAACTGTACCAGAAAGTTTTAAAATGTCAAAAACAGATGATCATTGACTGGAAGCAATAATATCTTTTGAAAACGGTTGAAAGGGCGCGGGATTATAAAATTGTTAGGAATTTAGCTTAAGAAATGCATTATTACATTTTGGGACGTAACATTAATTTTTATTCAAAATGGAACCGTTATTGCTATTTGAAAAACGTTTTACACGTACATTTCTGCATATGAATGAATGTAAATTTAGAAAAGGAAGTTTATTCCTTCATTAACCATTTATCTACTGACGGTACTTATAAGTACCATTAACACGTTCACGCCGGCGCGGTGGGTCACACTCGACTGTCTCAGAGCTGCAAAGTCTCCGGATTTTTGGATACCAGTATTTTAATACAGAAAATGTCGTTTTATTTAATTAGAACAATTGAGCGATTTAATGGAACAACATTTCTTCTAAAATAATAGTGGTGTGCAAAAATCTGGAGACTTGAAAACTCTGAGACAGTCGAGACTAAAATATTTAAAATAAAAGATTTGAGTGGGGTTATAAATATTGCACAAAATCCCTATAAATTAAAATTTAATTAATGCTTCTAAATTTTTCAATCGTTCTAAAATCATTCTAAAATTTATTAAATGATTATGTAAATCTTCTAATGTAGTTTCAAAAATTCACGAAAAATGCTTTAGAATGTAAAATTTTCATGAATTCATAATTCAGTACATAAAAGGTTAACACTATTTTTTGCAGCAACACAAAAATGAATTTTGCTTTCTTATAAAGCAAATAAATGATAACAAAATGATATGTTTTAGCACCAAATTATATTTAAAATTTCAAAAAATTACTCATGCATTTATTATCTATGGACCTTTATAGTCCAGTCAAATTAGGTTTTTTTCTGGACATAATTATGAGAGTTTTGAAACTTGGTAATATAGTTTGGGAGGGTCTACTAATGAACATACTAAAAGTCCTGATAGAATAGGGGTGAGCGCGAGGGGGAGGGGGTAAAAGAAGGTACCATGTTTCGGTTTTTTGTTAATATCTCATAATCTATAAGTCCTACGGAAAAATTTCCAGTAGTTACGGAAAAATTTCCAAAAGTTAAAGATAATTAAATTCTCTACAAAATCGATTACATACATTTTTCTCTAGAGTCCATAGTTAATGAGATAATCGCATTCAAAAATGAAGAAATTTGCCGAAGGTCACGCCAGTGCCAGAGAGCGGCTCAGTGGCACTTGCATTGTATCTGTTTAACTTAAATTTAAACGACCGTTAATAAATGCTGTGGTCAGGTGAATGGAAGCCTGAACAATAACTTTAACAAATGACATATTTCTTAACTATAGATTATGTTATATAGATTATATGTTCCGTAATCCGGATTGAAGTCATTTTAAAAAGCATGGATTAACGCCAATTTAATTTCCTTCTGTAACTTTTGTTTGGTATACTTTTTTTTACATAGATTATAGACATGTTGAACCTTCAATCCGTCAGGACCAAAGAGGAATACGACAAATTTGTTCGATAGAGCTATTTCACGATTCGACGCAGCGACAAGTTTTGGACAGGCTTTTGGTTTGACATAACCATTGAGCAAAAACTAATGATATCTATGAAATGCTCTGTTAGGCTCACACATGGACGAGGAATAAGTGGGGTCTGGGCGCCACAACTACCTTTCATATTTGTACCGCCCTGGAAGAATTCTGTGGTTTAACTCTTTCTTCTGGTGAATAACATAAGGATTTTCGTGAAGCTCGGATAAAGAGAGATGCTGCGGATATCTCCAAACTTTCGACTTGATTTGAAAATCACCCGCCCTTTCCTCAGATAGATATAATTATATCAATATCTTCCGAGATTATTGGAGATTAAACTATCACCTGCTTCAAAACTTTGGAAATCGGGAGTAAAAAGAAGATTTAGGTGTCTAGCAAATGTTACTAAGGCTTAACATTTTTGCCTACAACCAGTTGTACACTGAATGAGGTTTAGTATTGTCCCCAGGGGCAACAGGATCGGTTGTTGTGATAGGCACTAACGTATGAACGAGCTTACGTTTCAGGAGACAGTTCATTTCCCTGCCACAGCTGTATCTGTAAGCACACATTTTTATCTGAAGAGGTTAAGCCTCTGAGAAGAACAAGTATATTCACATCCTGTCCAACAACAGTAACGTTGTCACTTTCACTCAGTGCACCTACAGCAATCTGAACAGTCAGAGTGTCGGCATTATTAGGACTTTGCTGTCATGTGACTCCTTTGTCATTTAAATTAGAGGATAGAATGGGAATCAACATGTCTTATTGTTCTTATTTCAGATAAACTGATTTTGGGGAACACTGATGACAATATATTCTTCAAAACATATGTCAACTGAAGTTTTCACTGAGCACCTTCTATTTTGTTCAGCTACTTTATTACTGTTTACAGTGTCAGTATATCCATCGAAAGCAATTCTCAGTTCCTTTCCACAATAGTGTTTCTTAACGTACTTTATTTAGGTGTTGCAAATTCCTGTATTGTTGATCCCTTCTTCCACACCACCTCATATAACAGGAAGCCACCATCCACCATCCATTTGTTGTTGGTATAATATCTCACCTGATTGTTCAAATATTTAACACAAAGCACTTTTTTTTTGTCTTGCACATTCCGCAATCATTGAAAAGAGAGAGATGATAAGGAGTCGATTCATATTATAGGTAATTTGCTAAATCATCATTACTACGTTTTCTCAAGCAAATACGTTGGAATATAACTAGAGAATCCACAGTTTTACTAGTATCATGAAATTTTATTCAATTGTGCATACGGTTGAGTGATTGTGCTATACTTTTTCGAGTTAGTTTCCCATCTGAGTAACATTTGCTAGACACCTGATTCATCATTTTACTCCCGATTTCCAAAATTTTGAAGCAGGTGATAGCTTCATCTCGAATAATCCCAGAAGATATTGATATAGTTATATCTATCTGAGGAAAGGGCGGGCGATTTTTAAACCAAGTTGAAAGTTTGGAGATATCCGCAACATCTCTATTCATACGAGCTTCACGAAAATCCATATGTTGTTCACCAGCAGAAAGAGTTAAACCACAGAATTCTTCCAGGGCGGTACAAATATGAAAGGTAGCTGTGGCGCCCAGACGTCACTTATTCCTCGTCCATGTGTGAGCCTTACAGAGCATTTCATAGATAGTATTAGTTTTTGCTCAATGGTTATGTCAAACCAAACGCCTATACAAAACTTGTCGCTGCGTCGAATCGTGAAATAGCTCTATCGAACAAACTTTTCGTATTCCTCTTTGGCCCTGACGGATTGAAGGCTCAACATGTCTATAATCTATGTAAAAAAAAGTATACCAAACAAAAGTTACAGAAGGAAATTAAATTGGCGTTAATCCATGCTTTTTAAAATGACTTCAAACCCGATTACGGAACATACAATCTATATAACATAATCTATAGTTAAGAAATATGTCATTTGTTGAAGTTATTGTTCAGGCTTCCATTCTACTGACCACAACATTTATTAACGGTCGTTTAAATTTAAGTTAAACAGATGCAATGCAAGTGCCATTGACCCGCTCTCTGGCACTGGCGTGACCTTCGGCAAATTTCTTCATTTTTGAATGCGATTATCTCGTTAACTATGGACTCTAGGGAAAAATGTATATAATCGATTTTGTAGAGAATTTAATTCTCTTTAACTTTTGTACTGGAAATTTTTCCGTATGACTTATAGATTATGAGATATTAACAAAAAACCGAAACATTGTACCTTCTTTTACCACCTTACCCTCGCGCACACCCCCCATCCATCAGGACTTTTAGTATGTTCATTAGTAGACCCTCCCAAACTATATTACCAAGTTTCAAAACTCTCATAATTATGTCCCAAAATGACCCAAAATCTGCCTAATTTGACTGGACTATTAAGACAATATTTTAGTTAATAAATGGCAAAGTGATATTTTAACCTGTAAGAATGCTCAAACCAATTCACAAATTCGATCGGACACAGTCCTCATACTTACACCTATTTATTTGTAAAATCCAAGAAATAAGGATTTGGGCGGTGATTTTTTGAAGTAAACTGAAACACATTTACAAGGAAAAGAAGTGAAACGATAATTATTCACAGAACGTTCAACCACACTAGATCTCCACGAATTTCAACCTCACTAAATCTAACTCAACTAGTAGTTATTTATCTTATATATCTCTTATGATGTTAAATAAACCACCAGTCGTTAACCCTTCAGGACTCGAAATAGAAAAAATCCACGAACCGGAACGCTATTTCAAAATTATTGTCGACTTTTTTTTTTTTTTTTTTGAAAATACAGTAAAGTCCCAATTATCCGAGCCCCGCTTAACCGAGTTTCCGCTTTAACCCAGTTATTTTTTACTTTCTTCTATCTTCAATAGAAGAAAGTATTGTAATCGAAATTTTTTTCGACTTCCGGTTTTCGACGGATTTACATGTTTTAGGGGTCAGAGATCCCAAAAAACATGTTTATAGAAAATGTCTGTCTGCCGTGTGTCCGTGTGTCCGTCTGTCCGTCTGTCCGTGTGTCTGTCGCCATTCTACAATCAAAAAGTGTATGAAGTTATGCATAGAATTGAACCAAATTTTTATGTTAAGTTTTTGGCTATGGCAAGCAGATCCTCCCTGAATTTGGAAAAAAAATCGCCGGTAGGGGGGCTGATATAGCGATTTTTGTGCGATTTTGAATATTGTACCATCCAAAAGTATATGAAGTTATGCATTCTATTGAACCAAATTTTTATTTTAAGTTTTTGGATATAGCAGGTAGGTCCTCCCTGAATTTGGAAAAAAATTCGCCGGTAGGGGGCGCTGTAACAGCGATTTTTGTGCGATTTTGAATATTGTACCATCCAAAAGTATATGAAGTTATGCATAGAATTGAACCAAATTTCTATTTTAAATTTTTGGATATAGCAGGTAGGTCCTCTCTGAATTTGGAGAAAATTCGCCGGTAGGGGGCGCTGTAACAGTGATTTTTGTGCGATTTTGAATATTGTACTATCCAAAAGTGTATGAAGTTATGCATAGAATTGAACCAAATTTTTATTTTAAGTTTTTGGCCTTTGCAGGCAGATCCTCCCTGAATTTAGAAAACATTCGCCGGTAGGGGGCGCTGTAACAGAGATTTTGAATATTGTACCATCCAAAAGTGTATGAAGTTATGCATAGAATTGAACCAAATTTTTATTTTAAGTTTATGGCTATGACAAGCAGCACCTCCCTGAATTTGGAAAAAAAATTGCCACTAGGGGGCGCTGTAATAGCGATTTTGCATATTGTACCATCCAAAAGTGTATGAAGTTATGCATAGAATTGAACCAAATTTTTATTTTAAGTTTATGGCTATGACAAGCAGCACCTCCCTGAATTTGGAAAAAAAATTGCCACTAGGGGGCGCTGTAATAGCGATTTTGCATATTGTACCATCGAAAAGTGTATGAAGTTATGCATAGAATTGAACCAAATTTTTATTTTAAGTTCTTGGCTATGGCAAGCAGGTCCTTCCTTAATTTGGAAAAAAATGGCGGGTAGGGGGCGCTGTAATAGCGATTTTCGTGCCATTTTGAATATTATACCATCGAAAAGTGTATGAAGTTATGCAGAGAATTGAACCAAATTTTTTGTGTTTCTTTTTGTTCATGGCATGAAGGTCCTCCCTGAATTTGGAAAAATTCCGCTGGAAGGGTGCGCTATAATTACGATGTCTGTACCATTTTCTTTATTGTACAATCGAAAATTGTATAAAATATGCATACAATTGAACCAAATTTTTTGTGCATGTTTTTGGCTTTGGCCAACAGGTCCTCCTTGAATTTGGAAATATCGCGTGGTAATGGGGCTCTGTGATGGCGATTTTTGTATACTTTTCTTGATTTTTCGTAGTTCTATTGTCCATCGGCGGCTCGTGCAAAGGCGGGAACTCACTTCCTGCTAAGCCGGCTATTCACAAACATCTGATAACAACAGAATAAGGAAAAACAATTAATTTTAACAAATATCATGATATAGATTAACTCGTTTTTAGTTCATTTAATTGACTGAAGCAGAAATTTAAGATGAAAATCAAAGTTGGTATAGTAATGAACTAATAATATTGAAGTATTAACATGTGTAACTAGTTTTTGAAATATTAAGATGTATAAGATAGAAGAAAGTTTTGGGATTGGCACATCCAACTAGTTTCTGATGGGCTGATAGCTTCCATTATTAAGAAACAGCCATTATAAATGAAGTGTTAGGTGAAGATAAAAGAGCAGTCGTAAGAAGTTAGAACTCTGATTTTCTGGTCAGAATGGGAAAAAAAATGGCCATAATTTTTCCTATTCTGACCAGAAAATCAGAGTTCTAACTTTTTATGGCTGCTCTTTCATCTTTACCTAACACTTAATTTCTAATAGCACTTTCATAATAATGGAAGCCATCAGCCCACCAGAAGAAAATGATCCATTTTAAAGGTATAATTTCGATTGAAAAAGACTATTTAATACTTTGAGCAGAATGAAGAGGCTACACCTACAGTGGCTCCCAAAAATGTTCGTACACTTTAGAAGTTTATAGTAAAAAGGCATTTGCCTGGAATTGAATTCGATTATGATGTCCAATAGTTTTCCACATCATCTTTATGTTATTCTAAATAATGCTCAACATTTCTTTTTATTATTGACTGATTTTCTTTTCATATAAAATTGAAAGCGGAAGGAGGCAGAGAAAGAATACGCCACAAAAGTCTTCGCACACTGGAACATTTTCGGATAAATTCGTAATTAAAATTATCGTCTGTCGTATTATTTTCATTTTTGCATTGTGGAGACATTAAGAAATCGTTTGGGATTAATTTTTGCTTGCTTTCTCCGTAATATTCTATTTAACAAAAGTCCTTCCGGCCAGTGCCGGGAGGAAGAGGTAGCTTTCACAATCCTTATTTAAAAAAAGCCAACTTATATCATGCAAACACACGAAGCTCAATTTAGTGGAAACCGAATATAGGAGATTCAATACTAATTTTTATCAATATAATGAATGAGAATTTCGCGAAATTAGTCAGCTTTATCCAAGCTGCTTTTCTTTAAAGTAACTTATATTTGGCTGCCAAATTCGGCAATTTCTTAAAGTGCCTGTCATTTTAAGACAACATGGTGGATGAGGCTAAGCAGTGAACTTGGTCGAGACCTTAGTAATTGCTGCGCACATGCTCACTCACATCGGAATCGGTTAATATATAGGAGTGCTGTCGCATGCAAAAAATCAGATTTTTCAAAATGTCACCCACAATAGAAATTGAAACTGCTATATCTGAGCCATTTTTTAAGGTAAAGACAAACAAAAAATGCTCCTGAATCCTTATATCAAGATCAAATACTTAAGAAAGAAACCTTTTTCAATTTCTAATTTTTTTGCACCTCACTTTAAATATATATATATATATTTTTTAATTTAACGGCCGCCATTTTGAAACAAGATGGCTGATGAATCTGGCCAGCGAACTTGGTCGAGGTGTTGATGTATACTATCCACATGCCTTCTTACATCGAAATAGGCGAATACGTGTGTTATCGCGTGACAAATACAAGATCGTTTCAAAATGTTAGCCATGCTAGAAATTCAAAGTGCTATAAATCAACCCTTTTTTAAGATATCAACAAAAGAACAAATTTTCAGAAACAAAAACTGCTCCGGAATCTTTGTATCAAGACCAAACACATAAAAAAAATCTTTTTCATTTTCCAATTTTTTAATACCTCATTTTGAATTTTAAATTTAATTTATTTAAATGGCAACCCTTTTGAAACAAGATGGCGAATGAAGCTGGCCAACGAACTCGGTCGAGACATTGGTATGTACTATGTACAGACCAAGTTACATCCAAATAGGTTCATAAATACGCCTGTTATCGCGTGACAAAAATCAGGTCGTTTTAAAATGTCAGCCACAAGAGAAATTCAAAATGCTATTACTCAGCCATTTTTTTTAGATATAGACGAAAGTAAAACTGTTCCGGAATCTTTGTATTAAGGTCAAACACATACAAAAAAATTCTTTTTCATTTTCCAATTTTTTGGTATCTCATTTAAAATTTTTTATTTTTTAATTTTTTTAAATGGCCGCCATTTTGAAACAAGATGGCGGATGAAGCTGGCCAACGAACTCGGTCGAGATATTTGTATGTACTATGTACACACCAAGGTACATCCAAGTCGGTTCATAAATACGCCTGTTATTACGTGAGAAATATCAGGACGTTTCAAAATGTCAGCCACGCTAGAAATTCAAAATGCTATAACTCAGCCATTTCTTAAGATATAGACGAAACAAAAACTGCTCCTGTTTCTTTTTATCAAGGTCAAACACATAAGAAGAAAATATTTTTTCAATTTTCAATTTTTGGTACCACATTTCAAATTTAAATTTTTCTTAAAAATTTAAATGGCCGTCATTTTTAAACAAGATGGCGGGTGAAGCTGGCCAACGAACCCGGTCGAGACATTGGTATGTACTATGTATAAACGAAGTTACATCCAAATCGGTTCATAAATACGCCTTTTATCGCGTGACAAAATTCAGGACGTTTCAAAATGTCAGCCACGCTAGAAATTCAAAATGCTATAACTCAGCCATTTTTTAAGATATAGACGAAACAAAAACTGCTCCGAAATCTTTGTATAAAGGTCAAATACATAAGAAAAAAATATGTTTCCATTTTCAATTTTTTGGTACCACATTTCAAATTTTAAATTTTTAAAAAAATTTTAAATGGCCGCCATTTTGAAACAAACTGGCGGATGAAGCTGGCCAACGAACTCGGTCGAGAGATTGGTATGTACTATGTACACACCGAATTACATCCAAATCGGTTCATAAATACGCCTTTTATCGCGTGACAAAATTCAGGACGTTTCAAAATGTCAGCCACGCTAGAAATTCAAAATGCTATAACTCAGCCATTTTTTAAGATATAGACGAAACAAAAACTGCTCCGGAATCTTTGTATAAAGGTCAAATACATAAGAAAAAAATATTTTTCCATTTTTAATTTTTTGGTACCACATTTCAAGTTTTAAATTTTTTTAAAAATTTTAAATGGCCGCCATTTTGAAACAAAACGGCGGATGAAGCTGGCCAACGAACTCGGTCGAGACATTGGTATGTACTATGTACACACCGAATTACATCGAAATCGGTTCGTAATTACGGGAGTTACAGTGTGACATAGGTCAGATATATATATATATATATATATATATATATATATATCAATTTTGAACGGAGGGTGGTTTCCGGGTCTGGGGGTCATGATCGATGAAAATATACCAAAATTTTTTGAAATTGCTTTCCTCCGAACGGCTGCAATAGGTAGCTTTTTTGTAAAGAAAGCTACCTAAAAACATAGCTGTGAAAAAAGGGAGCCAAGTTCTGTAAAGACAATGGCAAGAAAAGAAGTGATATCTAAGTGGGTGCCAAGTTCAAATAAAATTCACTCAAACTTACCTACTGAAGTATTATAGCATTTTTTAAATTGTTGAGAAATAAAAATTATTGATAGCATATTACTAATAAATCTAGAACTTGGTAAGTTTTTACCTACAAGCCATTTATTTTTATTAATGACATTTTTATATCTAAACTTGTTATTTCATGTTTGGAAACCTTCATTTGAGTGAGTTCCTTCCCTTTGAAGGATGGTGGGATAAAATATATCCCACCTAATTTTAACTGCAAAATGCCACATTAACACTAGAATTCAGGACTAAAAAGTTTAATTTTATTAAATACGTGAAAAGAAGCTTTTACCCATTTTGAAATAAATTTGTTTTTAAATTCTGGTGTCATTGAATCATTTCAGCATGTCACGAATAAAAGCTCTTTGCCCCTGAAGGGTTAAATGGGTGCAGTATCTAGAGGGATGACCAAGAAAAAGATTAAAGGTATCTGTCTCTTTCTCAGGCCCTTTAGTCTGTTTGCATTGAGGTTTCCGAAGGGTGGGTGCTAGAGTGATAACCAAAGACGAGCGGGAATGTATTTGTGCATTTATTGGTTTATCAAATCTTTAACATGAGTCATTTATTTATAATAATAACTATATTAATATTTTTATAATGACATTGTTGTTAATATTAACATCATCATTTTATTAAGACATGAAATTGATAGGCATAACATTTACCAAAAACTTGCCAAGTTCTAGATTTATTATTAGTATGCTATCAATAATTTTTATTTCTAAACAATTTAAAAAATGCTATATTACTTCAGTAGGTAAGTTTGAGTGAATTTTATTTGAACTTGGCACCCACTTAGATATCACTTCTTTTCTTGCCATTGTCTTTACAGAACTTGGCTCCCTTTTTTCACAGCTATGTTTTTGTTAGATATCATTACTTTTTGTAAAGTTACAATATATTTAGATACTTTACTTAATGCTTTTTAATGTGTTTACATGAGACTATTTTATTCACCAAGCAACATTAAATTTTAATTTAAATTTCCCACAGCAAACTATTTGGCTGTCAATTTGCGGCAGAAATCTATATTTTAACCCTTAAATGCCGGGTGTTGCTTTTAGGCAACATACCCAATTTAGGCTTCTAAAATACTATTGGAATAATATTGAAGCCTAATGTTGCCAATAAAATACATTCTGAAAATATTATAAATCGATTTTCAACATGTAGATGGCAACACTTGTGCTGTTTAAGAATAAACATAGATTTATTTTTTCATTCTTATTAAAATTTCCAATTAAATATCCTATAGCTGGGCCTGCTTTTTTGTACTGAAAGTGAAAAATAAAGTTATGTGCTTATGCCGCACTATGTATCATTCATCCATGGGTGCAGACAAAGAGGCAGTGCAGAGGAAGGACATTGCCCCTCCCTGGATTTTCAAATTTAATTAACTAAATAAACTTTTCTCTCATGATTTTGAAAATAACAAGTGGGTAAGTGTGATCACAGATCGCACAAAGGGTTTCGTTTAATATTCCTTTCAAAACACTTTATCCTTTTGAAAAATCTGTTAGTTCCACATTTCGCAACCAGGGGCGCACTCTATTCTAAACAAACCTCTATCCGAACGAAACTCCGTTTTACATACTATCCGTAGATATATTAGTCGAGGGGATTGAGCCCATAGCACCCTGGCGATAAAAAGTGGAACTAAAATATGTAAGACTATGGTGCATAATATGAAAGAATGGTCAAAGGGGTGTCGGCAACAGTTGGAAAAGTGCTCCCCGGGTGAAAAGTGCGGAGGTTAGAAAAATTGCTTAAAATACACAAGTTAGAGCCCGGAGGAGTAAATAATATAAGACATTTTGAAAATTTTATGATTTGTCGTGTGGTCTGAGGTATTCAGCTATACGTATGCAAAAAGTCATGTCTCCAACTTAATTAGGGACTCCCTTAGAAAGAATTGCTTAAAATACATATGTGGTAGTTCAAAGGGTTAAGCGTAAGACTTTTTCAAGATTTTATGATTTGTCGTCTGGCCTCAGGTGTTCTGCTATAAGTATGCAAATTTCAAATCTGCAATTTAATAAGATTCTCAGTTAGAAAGAATTGCTTAAAATGCGCATGTGGAAGCCCAATGGGTTAAATGTACGACTTTTTCAAAATTTTATGATTTCTCGTTTGATGTGAGGTGTTCAGCTAGAAGTATGCAAAATTTCACGCCTCCAACCTAATTAGAGGCTGACTTTGAAAGAATTGTTTAAAATACACATGGGGAAGCCCAAAGGGTTAAATGTACGACTTTTTCAAAATTTTATGATTTCTCGTTTGATGTGAGGTGTTCAGCTATAAGTATGCAAAATTTCACGCCTCCAACCTAATTAGAGGCTCACTTACAAAGTATTGTTTAAAATACACATGTGAGACCCCAAAGGGTTAAATTTACAACTTTTTCAAAATTTTATGATTTTTCCTTTGATTTGAGGTGATCAGCTGTAAATATGCAAAATTTCACGCCTCCAACATGTATAGTTTCTTAGAACGGGCTCTGTGACGGACAGAATATCTCAATTAGTTGATTTTCTGTAAGCAAGTAAACCCAGATAAACCTCCAGTAAGTAGATAGGTTTACAATGAAAGTCTATGGGAATTTGGCGAAATATTAGGGATATCGCCAAGGTGGCGTCACTTTTGGTGACTAATTTTGGTCGCCAAATTTGGCGATATATCGCCATGTTGGCGAGAAACTTGGCGGTATTTGGCGACAGAACTGTGTCCCCTCCTACGGCAAATTAAAATTTCTCCTAATAGACGCAATGGTAAAGTAAAAATGGGCACCCCCAGGTGGGTAATTCATCGATTTTCACATTTTTTTTTATTTTTTTCCTTAGTTTTATAGTGTAAACGAACTTCGTACCAAATTTGAAGTCTTTAGCTGCAGTAGATATACGAGATCTTTTTGATGAGTGAGTCAGTCAGTCAGTCAGTCAGTCAGTGGTAAAATTATCGATTATCATACATTTTCAAATGTCATTATCTCGGAAACTAATTAAGCGTTATTTATAAAACTTTGGATTTTAGGTAATTAGGGCAGCCTTACTACACATTTCGTATAACAAGTACGTAGGTCTCATAGATTTTCAGTTGTAGAGCATTGAAATTTGATGAAAACAGCTCGAAATGGTTCGTGTAAGTAACACACGGCTATGTCAGGCGAACTTGGCTGACACACGGCCGTGTGTCTAGATTATGAATAAAAGTAACATAATACAATGCTTAGCATGCTTTCCTAAACATAAATTTTAAGGGAGACCAAACTGGTCTCCATGAGCGGCCAGTTTCAATTTAAAAAGTGAGTTGTCAGGTTCAATTATTAAAGGAAATTAACCAGACGTGTACTATCACTAAGTGAAAATGATATAAATTAGATCAAGTTTCTTGAATCCTTAATTCACCTTATAGTCCAGGAAATAGGGAGTTTTACCTAGCAAAATTAATGGTAGTTCTGGAAATAGGCTTACTTTATGTTTTTTGGATCGCTGAATCCGAATTTGTAACTTCCCACCAAAATTTCCCCCAGCAACCGCTCCAAATTTTGGTAAAATGCCCCCCCCCCCAAAAAAAAGGTTTTTATTAAAGAAATAAATTTTTTTATTGTTTTAGGGAAAAAGTATCTAGAAATTCAGAAAGTAGACAAAATTTGCAACAAATTAGATATATGACATTATGACTTAGGATGAAGGGGAAGGGGGGATCTGCCTCGGAACATGCGCGCAGTAATGCGTGGACTAAGCTGCGCAATTCCATTTAACCACTCACACGTTTACATTCGCCCTCCTATCTCCCCTCCGAACTTCCTTTATAAGTTTTACTTTAAGTTTTTTGGGTCGCTGAATCCGAATTTTTAAATTACCCCCAATATACCCCCCCCGAACCCCCCCCCCCAAATAGTTGTTATTAACTTAAATTTCTTATTGTTTTAGGGGCAAAGCATTACGAAATTCAGAAACTAGATGAAATTTGCAACAAATAGGATATATGACATTATAACGTAGGATAAACGGGGAGAGAGGGGGCTGCCTCGGAACAATCCCCGCGCGCTTTTCTGAAAAACCAAATTTTTTCAACAAATCAATTTTTTGGGCGATTGCCGGGTGATATTTTGGTGGGAAGTTAAAAATTTGGATTCAGCGACGCAAAAAACATAAAGTGAGTCGAAATCCAGAACTAGTATTAATTTTTCCAGGTAAAATCCCCTATTGACTGGACTTCATAACTTAGTGCACGTAGCGCCGGTGTGCATGATCAGAGGCAGCCCTCCCCCTCACCGTTCATATTACGTCATAATGTCATATATCCTATTTGTTGCAAATTTTGTCTAGTTTCTCAATTTCGTAATGCTTTTCCCCTAAAACAATAAGAAATTTAAGTTAAAAATATCTATTTGGGGGGGGGGGTGTCGGGGGTTAAAATTTTGGGGGGAAGTTAAAAATTCGGATTCAGCGACCCAAAAAACTTATAGTAAACCTTATAGAGAAAGTTCGGAGGGGAGATGGGAGTGCGAATGTAAACATGTGAGTGGTTAAGTGGAATTGCGCAACATAGTTCACGCAGCACCGCGCGCATGTTCCGAGGCAGATCCCCCCTTCCCTTCATCCTAAGTCATAATGTCATCTATCTAATTTGTTGCAAATTTTGTCTACTTTCTGAATTTCTAGATACTTTTTCCCTAAAACAATAAAAAAATTTATTTCTTTAATAAAAACCTTTTTTGAGGGTCATTTTACCAAAATTTGGGGGCAATTTTGGTGGAAATTTTGGTGGGAAGTTACAAATTTGGATTCAGCGACCCAAAAAACATATAGTAAACCTTTTTCCAGAACTACCATGAATTTTGCTAGGTAGAGCCCCCATACTGTCTCTATTGCCTGGACTATTATTATAACAAGTCATATAAATAATTTCGTGAAAACAAAATACCATTTTAAATTACTTAAATGTTTTTTATTAACATACATCTAAAATCAAGTACTTTCGAGAATCAGACGTGTTCATCATCTGGGTTAAAATCGTTTAAAATCAGAGGTCCAGTTTATGAAGCATAAATGAATAAACTCGATCTATGAATCTTAACGCTTTTAACTCAGTTGATGAGTACGTCAGACGTTCGAAAATACTTTGATTTAGATGTATATCACTTAGATATATAATGTATAAAACACCTTTAAATAATTTAAAATGCTAGTTTGTTTTTACGAGATAATTAATGTGTACTATCACAGTTGTGAAACTGTCAACTATAATAAATAACATCGTGTATATATAGGATAGCAACATAAATTTAACAATTATAATATTTATATTTATTTTCAGTGTATATTCTCTGTTTTACATAAACTTCATTTGCTATTTATATCATTTATCGTTAAAAGAAAGTGGCAAGTATCACGGTAATATATATTTTTTGCGTATGTAAAAAGATTTTTGTATTTTCCAAATACTTTTCGGAAATTTGAAATCAAGTAGTAATTATACTAAATCATTTCGGAAGTAAAAGAAATAAAGCATTGTTTTTAAATAATTATTAATAAATATTTATGAATAACACTTTATGATTATGCTAGATAAATTTTTAAAAAATCACACGTGTTATTTGCTTTATTAATCATCAAGTTTAATTAATTGATTATTTTTCAAGAAGTCTTAATTGTGATATATTTTAATTACTTTGGATAATTAACTATGAACTCAAATATAACAGTTGCTGTTTTTAATTAAGGAAAAGATGTTTGCACAAGTACTAAACAAATAAATTGTTTTCATTTATTTTCTTAAAAGGACAGTATTAATTAAAAGTTAATATATATATTTTTTTAATCAGAATTTGCCGGGTGGTTAATTTTTTGTAGTTGGTGATATTTGATTATGGTACACATGAACAGCTAACAATTAGTTTTTCTTTTAAATACAAATCAAATTTGTTGAAATTAATTACGGAATTTGTATCTGTTTACAGAATGTATTACTTTTGGATTCGACATTGAGCAAATAAAAAAATCAGAAACATGAAAGTCGAGCTTTTATTTTTAACACTTTCCAACATATTTTTAAAATGTTTATGATTTCTGTTTGTCTGTCCGCCTGATTGTGCCATACTGATTTCCGTTAATGAATAAATACAAAAATAGTTTTCGATCATAAGCTCAGTTGCAGCAATAGTTTAAACACTTATTATTAATGCTCATACAAATGCTTATAGATCTTCTTTGTTTTTATTAGAGGCGTCTGCCATTCATCATTGTCTGTGTTGTTACTTCAAAATGTAAAAATCCCAATGCCCAGCCTTGGCATCATATAAGTATGTTAAATTTTTGATACGCCAATTAGCGATCGCTTGGCTACATTGTCATTCAAAATTTGAGATTATAATGATCCAAGATTCGGGTATTTTGGCTTGATACATTTGCAATAATATTTGAGTACTTATCATTCACTCTCTGACAGTTGTGTCGGGCTTGTAACATCTCATTCCGATCAAGTCCCTCTGTGGCACTACATTTAACATGTCTGTCTTCACAATAAATATAATCCAGTGGAATGCACTGTTTGCATACTACTACTTTTATTCTCTTTAAATGATATAGGTCCAATGAAAAAACCTGTATTTTTGTTAATAAAACGTTAAAAATGTTAAATCTTAACTTCTCTGCACTTAATGCTAAGATGACTTATTACCAAGAGAAGTCTTTCCCATAGAATTAATAGCCTTCAGTACATTCCTGTATCAGGTTTATTTCTATTTTCCCCCGAATTTTAAAGATATTTTCAACTTTACATTTACTTTTAGTAAAATTCAAAAACGATTTCTTAAATTTTTAAAACAGAAGTGTAAGAAAGTTTCAAATAATTTTTCTTCCCTGTCGATTGATTAAAAAAAAATGTAATGATTTCAACACATAACAAATAGAGTAGGCTAGTTGACACGAATCATTCGGATTCACGTAAAGCCATCAACAGTTAGATAAAATCACAACAATTTTATTGTTGATGCTTTCAAGACATCACTAGTGGAGTAAGCTAGCAGTCAGGAATCATTCAGATTCATGTAACTGCATCTACTGATAAATAAAATTACAACGATTTTATTTTTAATGCTTGCAGCACATCACTAGTGGAATAAGCTGGTAGTCACGAATCATTTAGTCATGGAAATATATTTTTTCCTCTCTTCTTAATTTTAGATGTCTAAATATTTTTATAACATCTTTATGTAAAATTGATAATATGTAAAAACTCACAGATTCTTTATAAAAAATACTGTTGATTAGAGATGTGCCATTTGTCGAAGAACGATTCCGGCAGTGAAACTGAATAAACGATTCCGATTCCTCGTGTTAGGTCGAAATGGAATGATTCCGAAAATGAGATATGTTGAACAAGATTACAAAAAATGCAGATTCAGAAGAGTCGGTCCTTGTTGTTGTTAACACTCCAGTTTTAATAAATTAATTTCTTTGTTTTAAAATAATCAGATTTCGATTAAAGCTGAGTTCTTCTGATGTGAAAAAAAGAAATGGAAGTGCGGGGAGTGAGGGGGGGGGTGCGATTGTTTAATAAGCTGTTGAAACAGTAAGCTGCATCGACAGATGAATATTAAATTATTAAATAAAAAAGAAAAACAATATATGTGACCCTTAATTTTAGATTTTGTTTTAATATGTCAGATAATTTTAGGATTAAAAAAGATAAAACTTTTTTCCTTATCGTTAGAAATATCGAATCACTTTATAACAGTGAAATGAAATAATTTTATAATTCAAATCTTTACTATCTCATATAAGATAAATATTAGAGGCAGGATCATCATTTTTAGGACCCTATTATTTTCTTAGCTCGTAAAAGCTCTTTCACAAGCAAAAATATTTTTTTTTCAAAGCAGTTTTACTTATTTTTAGAATAGCTAAAAATAAAATATTACATTTTTTAGAACAAAAAAAAAATGTTTAAAAGTACTCAAAAACGCTTTTTCTGCAATTTTCTCTCAATTAATAGAGAAAAGTACGACAAATTTATTCACTAATGATGTCACGTTCATCAGAGTTCAAATGGAGTATGCTAAAAGTATCAAATGATTAAAATTCAAATGCAGCAATTTTATTTCTTAAGTAGAATTTCTTCCATTTTTGTTTCCACTGTCAAAATATTTTTATAATCTTTTCCAGCAAAAAAAAAAAAAAAAAAAAAAAAAAAAAAAAAAAAAAAAGAGAGAAGAAAAATTGTTAACATAAAGAACCATTCAATACTTTTCGAAATTTATTGTTAAAAGGTAACTTTTTATGACAAAAATGATAAGATTTTTGAGAATATTTTTTTTCTTTAAATAATGCATGTTAAATATAAGAGAAAACAAACGAAGCTGAACATTAAAAAATTATTTGTTTCAAGTTTATTTTCAAATATGTTTCTGATTTTTCAAATTTCGTATTGACTTTTAGCGATCATTTTAAACAGTCTATAGTTAGTCTCATGTCATTATGTTTCAAAATACGTAAACGAAAATGTAATCAGCTAAACATGTAAAAGCAAAATATGTCTAACTATAATAAATGTTAAACAAAAGAAAATAATCACTCATGAATTTACAAAATATGGATAGTTTTACACATGGATAGTTAGTAATTATAGGATATATTTAGACTTCTAAGTTAAAAACACCATACATTCGACAAACTACAATTGCCTAGAAATTTTCAACATAATATCGAAATTGTAGAAACATATAGTGGAGAGTAGGGACGGTTGACCATACGGGAGGCTTGACCTACCCATCAATTTTCATATTTAAAAGGATTTCAGAGATTTATCAATAGGTGTCAGCCAAAGCTATTGGAGTGCTCAAACAACAGTCTTCGTTTCATAGAGATAATCGAAATAGGTGTGAGAAAAATCTATTGTGAGGCGTTTCCAACCTAAAAGTTGTGTTTTTTAGAAATATTTTATAAGCTTTTTTCAGATAAAATATATAATAGAAATTTAAGTAAGTAGGTTTAAAGAAATGCAGAAATATCGAGCTTTCACCCCAGGCATAAAGATTGTACAGTACGTTACGATTAACATAACAATGTGCTATTCCTTAGACAATGTCTATATAGGGAGGGTTGACCAGATGCTCAAGGCTCCCTTAATCAAGTGGTTTTGGAAATCTTTTTATTATACACTGTGCATAATGAAAAGTTAATGGTTATATATATAAAATAATATAAATTTATTTGGTAAAGCTACAGTAAAATGGTATCGTGGAAAAGAAAATGTTTAAAACTGACTAAAGAAAGATGTGAAAAAATGCTAGAAAATGGGAAAGATGATAGAAAGTTTTTCCCATTTAAATATTACTTACAATAGGTAAATAGAAACAGTAGGAAAGACTAGAAAGGATGAAAGCAGCAGTTTTAATACTTTCAGGGACAGTGGTATGTTTATGAAACCACTTAATTTTAATTCCGAAACGTTACAATGGCACTAGAATTTTGCTAAAATCATTTCCATTTAATATGTATGTGAAATGTAGCCTTTTTCTTATTGCCAAATAAATTTGTTCGTAAATTCAGGTGCTAGTCATTTCTTTCAACATTTTAGTACTGAAAGTACTTTGCCCGTTAAGGTTTAAATTATGTCAATGATAAGTTATGTGCTCATGCGGCTGCAAAAGAACGTAGCGTCGGTCGAAAAAGTTTAGGAAGGTATGTAGACAAATTTCACCAGGGTGACTACAGTGAGATGAAGACAAACAATGTGACAACTACAGTTGTCATATAGTTGATATTGTCATGTCGAGTGTCGCGAAAATAGGACAAGGAGACAAAAAAAAAGCGGGACAGTGGCTCCTAAATCTGGACATAATAACATGAAACACTGTGAAAACGGAACCTATCTCTAACAGAATACTGCCTTGAATATTAAAGTTACATTTTCCTTGCTGTACAATTATACCTGCTCAGACAGAATCCTGTTTAAAACAAAATTTATCTCCTCTGACTTGCGATTGCGCCTCAACAGGTTATTTTAAGATCATATTTTTAAAAATATTTTTTTAATAATAATTAAAGCATGTAGTATAAAGTTATTTTGCTTTTTTTTTTAAACTAATTTTATTTTTCTTCACAAATATCGCAATATAAGACAAAGTGGGTCAAGCCTCCCATATAGCAGGTCAACCCTCCCAAATGTAGGGAGCCTTGACCCATTATTTTTTCATGATTAAAATCAATCATTTTTCCAATTTCTTATATGTGAAACTTATGCAGAATTTTATTTTTATAACTGATTTTATAACGAATAAAATGTTATATAAAACTTTATTCTACGTTCAATATTTAAAAAATAAAAAATCATTTTGTAAAAAGTGGGTCAGCCCTCCCTAGTCTCCACTATTCCTTTTTTTTGCAGGAATTGGAACTTTCTATAGAATGTACGTTGCTTACAGTATAACTAAGCTTTTAATTGACTCTTAATTACCTGAAAAATAGCTACGATATTGTAGATTGCCTTCAATAACGGTCGTAGAATATGCCCCCATCCGTTTTCGAAGCATGATTCCTACTCCAAAAAGCAGTTTAGCCTTCTTTTTTTATTCAAGAAATTGAAAACGGAAATTTTGAAAAAAGAATTTCACTTTATGTAATAACGAAATGTCTGTTCTTAAATAAAGTAAATGTTATTATTAAAAACGTCTGGTATGATTTCGGAATTTCTGAATAAAAAAGGAGGCTAAACTGGCAACCTTGGGACTACAATAACCTTCGCATTCGTTAAAATTTTTTTGTAATACTAAACTTCCATTATATTTTACAGGAAATTGACCCAATAGTGATCGAGTATGACACGCCATGATGCGTTGTCATTGAGACTGCAGGTTCGGTAAATCCAAATTATTCCATAATGCATCGAAGAATAAAAACGTCTTCATAACTTAGTTCTAATATATTGTAAATAAAATTCGTAACTTGAATAAGTAAACACACTCTACAGTTCAAATTAAACTTCTTTCTTAAAAAACAACTATGTACATTTTATTTACAAATATATAGGTATATTAATATTATTATTACTCTCATTTGAGAGTTCCATTATTACCGTCAGACCGGTTCAAAACAAACTTTACATCTACACTGAAAAGAAAATCGGAAAACAATAAAAAGGGGGTTGCCACAATGCCGACTAACAGAAAATGGCAAGCATCGCCAAGTTGGCATTCTCAACATCCTGCCCCGGGCTGAACACTTAGTTCAGCATCTATATTAAACAATTTAATAAACATGAGAATACACTTACATACATGACAAATTTTCAGATACATACTTACATACAGCTACAGATATAAAAGCAAAAATAATAAGAATGCTGCAATCTACGAAAAAAAAAATAAAACACATAAATTGTATGAAAATTAAACAATAATAAGGGTAAATATGAGTAACAAAACAAATTAAATGTTCGATAATAGTTCTTATTTTTAGTGTAAGAGTTTTAGTGTCTTTTAGTCCACTAAGTCCAATTCAAGATTATATAGCAATTGCACAGGTCGTTTAAGATCGCCTTTTGCAGTCTGTAATACACATGATCTGATTTTAGAGTCACGACCAAGTATGAGTTCTTTAACACGACCACACTTCCACATATGTTTTGGGAGCTTTTCATCATGAATTATCACTATATCGTTAACTTTGAGCTGAGGCGATGAATTTATGTTTTTCACTTGAAAAGCAGATCTAAGTTCTAACAAATATGCGTTTCTCCACCTTTTCCAAAAGTGGTCAGTAATTTGTTGCTTATATTTATATTTTCTCGTCAACAAAATCTTATTGGATTTCTCTTGCGTACAGACTGGTAATCCATAAGAAGGTAAGGACATTAATCGTTTACCAACTAAAAAATGAGATGGCGTTAAAGGTGATGGTTCAGCATTTTCTTCGTAGAGATAACATAAGGGACGTGAATTAATCACCGCTTCAATTTCTGTAAGTATTGTATCTAGCTCTTCATAATGGAGACAAGTTTTTCCTAGAACCTTTTTTAAAGGTGTTTTAACTGATCTGACCATCCTTTCCCAGAAGCCGCCCCACCAGGAAGCCCTGGGAATTATAAACTTCCATATTATTTTATTCTTTCTCAAGTAATCAAAAATTTCTTGCTTAGAAATTCTTTCCCAAGCATCTTTTAACACCAAATCAGCCTTAGAAAATGTCTTGGCATTGTCACTGTACATTATTTTGCAGAAACCTCTCCTAGAGAAAAATCTTCGTAGTGCTAAGATAAAGGTTTCAGTACTTAGATTGGTGACTAACTCTAGATGAATCGCTCTGGTTACAGCACATGTGAATACGACAATATAAGCCTTCCCAGTGCCTTCAGAAGTTTTATAATAAATCGGACCGGCAAAATCGACACCAGAGGTTTCAAAAACTGGTGTTTTGATAATTCTATCTTTCGGTAAAGGTGCTATTTCCACCTTTCCAGGAATAGCATTAAGTTTTCGACATATCATACACGATCTTAAGACGGATTTTACAAATCTTCTTCCCTTTAATATAAAATACCTTTCACGAAGGTGAGCTAAAGTGACAGCTACACCAAAATGGTACATTCTTTCATGAGCATCCTTAATTAGTAATTTTACAAAATAAGATTTATTAGGAAGTATCCACGGATGTTTTTCCTGCTCTGTAACTTCAGAAAACTGAAGTCTTCCGGATAAAACAAGTAAGTCATTTTCATCGAATTGTGGATTAAGGTTGTACAAAGAAGAATCTTTATTAAGTGGTTTTTTTTGTTTAAGTGCTTCTATTTCAACTTTAAATGAAGTTTCCTGAGTTTGTTTAATCCAGTATTTTTCTGCTATTTCTATTTCTGAGGTAGTTAAAGGTCCTAAAATTTTAGGATTTTTCGAATTGGCATTATGAATAAAACGCATTATCCAAGCAGTAATATTATACACGCAATTTAAACTACTGAACTTTGCCATATCAAATACTGGCTTAGGAATAGAGTTTGATTCGTTACACAATAATGTTAAATTTTGTTTTGCTTTCATTTCATTAAAAGCTTCGGGAGCCATTTCTATAGCCCTTTTTGAAGGCCACGAATCTGCCGATAGTGATAACCAAGGTGGCCCGCACCACCATACATTATTACCCATTAACTTCGATAAGTTTTCCCCTCGCGTAAGCAGATCTGCAGGGTTTTCTTTTCCGGGACAATAATTCCAGTCCTTTGGATCTGTCAATGACTGAATTTCGGTTACACGATTGGAAATAAAGGGTTTCCAGTTTGTAGTAGAACCCCTAATCCAACAAATAGTTATCTCTGAGTCCGACCATAATTTTATATTTAAATTCGAAATATGTAATTTTTGTTTTAAATATTTCCACATTCTAGCGGCAACTACTGCACTGATCAATTCCAGCCGTGGAATAGTTAACTTCTTGAGGGGGGCTATTCTACATTTACTCCAAACAAAACTTGTTTGAATTTCGCCAGTTAATGAAATGGAACGCAAATAAGCAACTGCTCCATACCCTATGGGACTAGCATCACAGAATATGTGAATTTGTGAATTTTCAGAAATGTTTATCATATTAGGAAAATATTTTCGGGTTATTTCAAATGTGCGTAAATGTACAACTTCTGAACACCAAGTATTCCACTCGCATTTCAAATCTTCAGGTAATTTATTGTCCCACTCTAAACCTCTTTGCCATGTTTCTTGCAACAAGGCTTTCATACGTATTACAAATGGATTCACAAATCCTAATGGATCATAAATTTTCAGTAACATTTTAAGAACTGTTCGCTTCGTGGGATCATCGATGTAATATTCTTCAAAGGGCTGCGCATCTAACATCAAAATATCAGATTCAGTATTCCATATCAGTCCAAGCACTTTTAAGATACTACCTGTGTTTTCCTCACTTATACCTAAGTTACCAGATTCCCACATTTCTCTAAGTTTAATAGAATTTGTTTTTAATTTCCTCAAGTTCATCCCAGCTTCTTTAAGAATTTCAGAAGCTGTAACTGATAAATAATAAGCTTCGTTATCTAAATCTGATCCGGAAATTAAATCATCGACATAGAGGGAATTATCTAACATATATACAACATTTGGATGTTGATCTCGATATTTCTTTATATGATGTTTAATTGTGGCAGCCAAAATAAATGGTGAGCATGTAACGCCAAATGGTACACGTCTAAATCTTAAAATTTTGAAAAAGTTGTTTGCGTCATTATCGAACCAAAGAAATTTAAGGTAATCTCGGTCTTCTCCAGCTACAGAAATTTGAAGAAAGGCCTTTTCAATATCTGCACAAAACGCAGTATTGAATTTTCTGAAATTAATAATAATTTCTAATAAATCGTGGTTCAAATTTGGGCCACCGTACAAACAATCATTTAATGATTTGCTATTTTCTTTTGAGGAAGCATCAAATACCATTCTAACTTTAGTTGTGGGTTTATCATCTCGCAAGACAGGTCGGTGGGGCATAAAATAACCGCTATCTACAGTTTTATTAGAACATGCTTCCACTATGTTATTTAATTCCTGTTCAATCACAATTTCTTTATATTTCTGCAATAATTCCTTATCTTTAAGCAATTTTCGATTTAAGTTAATAAATCGGTTTCTAGCATTGTTATAATTACTTCCTAAATCTCTTCTATCATCTTTCCATAACAATTTAGCTTCGTATCGGTGCTCAAGAAAATGCAAATTGTTTTCGAATTTTTCGATTATCTCTTTATCTAATTCAGAAAGATTTTCTTCAGTGTTCATCCCTAAAGTTTCTAACTCCCACAATGTTTTCAAATCATTTTGAATAGGTTTCATAACCTGAGTGGACAAGACCCCAGCTTGCTTACTCTCACTATTTTTATTTACGTCAATTGTCCCGCAGAGGGAATGCCCAAATAAATTTTCACAGACGAACAATGATTTATTTATGGGGTATGTTTTGTCATTAATTTGATATAAATAATCAGCTCCTATTAATATATCAACATCACTATTTTCCAAATGTTCCCACCTGTCAAGACGAAATTTGGAAAGTTTTCTCTTAATTTTGATTGGAAGAGGAGGAATTTGTATCAAAGAATTGGTTATTAGCGGTGTGACTAATGCTTCAATTATTATACTAAGTTTTCTATTCGTCAAGTGAATTAGCTTTAGCTTAACGACATCATAACATCGTTCTTCAGATTTTCTCGAACCGAAAGTATAGACAATTAATTTTTCCTTTCTAATGACCTCAGGTTTTAATTTTGAAACTAAATTTTCTGTAATAAAAGTTCGATGACTAGCAGAGTCAAATAAACAAAGAGCAGTTTCTGAATTTTCACCCGCTTCCACTTTTACATGAATTGTTTGCAATATTACTTCTCTACTGATATTATTTATATTGCCTTTGCAATGAGATACGGAGGAAATAATACTACCTGAATTTTTTGATTCTTCTGTTTTTTTATTAGAATTACAAAGTATAGTATGATGATATGTTTTACCACACACTTTGCAATTTTCATTCGAAATTTTACAAAATTTCGCGATGTGAAATTTTCGGAAGCATTTAAAGCACCTTCCTTCCCTTTTTAATTTTTCTCGCATTTCCGGAATGGTGAAAGACTTACACTTTTCAGTATCGTGATCAGTTTGATATGCAGTTATTTTTAATATTTGTGGTTAAGGCAGAAGCTGATGGAATGAATTTTTTATAATTTTTCTTATAATTTTCCTGCTTCTCAGGGATTTTTTCAAAATGGTTTAATTGGACAGTGGTCTCGCGAGATTCAATTTCATCTTTAATGAAATTTATCAGCTCATTAACATCCCAGTCAGTGTTTTTAATTCGTTTTCTATTAAATTCTAGTGCAATATCTGATGGAATAAGTTTCAGAAGAATCGGACATAACAAGTGCCCATATGAACCTGAGGCAACACCTAAAGAATTAAGATTTCTTATTTGAATTTCGCATTCATCATACAAATCTCTAAAGGCCTTAATGTTACTAGAATTTCGTACTGGTTTCAAATTTAGCAGTTTAGTCATGTGACTATTTATTACCAGGTCATTACGACCAAAACGATTTTTCAATAATTCTATAGCATGAGCATAATTTTCCTTAGTCAGCGAAAAGCCTGCTATAGTATTTGCAGCACTTCCCCCCAAAAGTGACTTTAAGTAGGAAAATTTATCAATCGGAGTTAAATGTTCATTATTGTCAATCGCATTCGAAAACTGACTCCAAAATTCGAGCCATAAACACGAATCACCATAATATTTAGATATATTAAGTTTAGGAAGTTTAATCAAATTTTGATTCAGAATTTTCTGACTTTTTAGTAGAGAACTATTGTTGCTACTACAATCACTTTCAATGTCTGAAGAATCTTGTTTAGTTTCAGGAGTAACTGTGTTATCATTTAAAAATTTGGAAATTTTATATTTCCATTCAATAATATTCTCATTATAAGATTCCGATTTCTCGATTTCTTTTTCAAATTCAGTACTTGGAACCAGTGGTTCAATTTCAGAATTTAATGATTTTAAAGTTTTCATTTTGTCATTCAATTGCTGTTTCAAAAGATCCAGCTGTGATTTTCTATTCTCAAGCTCTAATTCTTGTGTATTATCTAATAAATCCCTTATTTTATCAAATATTTTCGTAGTTTGACTACGAATCGTAGCTCTTTTTTTTTTCAAAGTTTCGCAATCCATCATAAAATAAAGAATTCAATTTATTCGATACAGTTCAGTTAATAAATATATTCATAATTCTATTTATTCAATATAATTTAATTTGAGGTACTTACCTCAATCGATGATGAAATCCAGACATCCTGGAGCTTTGACGCCAGAAAAAATGATGCGTTGTCATTGAGACTGCAGGTTCGGTAAATCCAAATTATTCCATAATGCATCGAAGAATAAAAACGTCTTCATAACTTAGTTCTAATATATTGTAAATAAAATTCGTAACTTGAATAAGTAAACACACTCTACAGTTCAAATTAAACTTCTTTCTTAAAAAACAACTATGTACATTTTATTTACAAATATATAGGTATATTAATATTATTATTACTCTCATTTGAGAGTTCCATTATTACCGTCAGACCGGTTCAAAACAAACTTTACATCTACACTGAAAAGAAAATCGGAAAACAATAAAAAGGGGGTTGCCACAATGCCGACTAACAGAAAATGGCAAGCATCGCCAAGTTGGCATTCTCAACAAGCCAGTATATAATTTGTGTCAGCTTTTAACCGTTAACGTAAAATATCGTGCACCAGCAGTAATGTGTCATCTGTGAGACTGCCAATTTCGAGAAATTTGTGTAGGAAAGAAAATAAAGCAAAACTCTTAATAACTTACCATAAGCTCAATGTTAAAGGCATATTGTATAGTACTCATGCACCAATTGAATCTTATTCTTATGTCATAACAACTGTGACCGAAAAATTGTTTTAAAATATGCCAACACTGCAGTCTCACATCACGGCATATTACAGTTTACGCATTAACAGTATCACAAACAGTATCTTAAAGTTAAGGGATCTCACTATCAAATCTGGCGTATTCTTTACTCAGAAATTGAGTTTATGCCTGTAAATCTCAAATAGTAAATTGCTGTTATTAGTTAGCTTCCACTACACAAAGTAAGAAACTGCCTATTGCAGACGTCCGAGAAAAAGCGATCTCGAAAATTGTCAGTACATGTTCCTCAATCATGGGCCCCAGCCCCCAAAACCATCCTCCGCCCATCATATCTCATTGGTAAGTAATAAATTGGATTTGCTTTATAATGATTTTATATATACATATATATTTTATTTTTCATGCGATAATGCTCATTTTTAAGAGTCTATTTGAATGTACAGGACTGATTACGGTTTCGACCGAGTTGATTGGCCAGCTTTATCCGCCTCCTTGTTTGAAATTTGCGGCGACTTAAATATTTCAAAATCAAAAAGATGTACAAAAAATTAGAAATTCTAAAAGTTTGTGACTTTGTTACTACAGTAGAACCTCGATTATCCTAAGTAATTGGGACCGACCATCTTTCGGAAAATCGAAATTTTCGGATAATCGAGAATATTTCAATTTTAAGATTAAGAGCATACTTCAGTCAAACGAAGAGACGCTTTCGCTAATGCTAATCCTATGGAAGAAATTTATAAAGATATCTCGGTCGCATTTCAATATTTTAAAATGATTTTTTTTGTATTGGATAACTGAGATCGATCTGCATGCAGGCCGTTTTTTAATTTTTCGATTTTGATTGCAATTTTTTTTTATGAGGATGCTTTTACTTTCGAAACCGGTTTCCAAAATGAAAATGTCCTCACTAAAAATACCTGTAAAGAAAATTAAAAAAATAAACAACGGTATTTGTACAGATCGATCTCAACTATTCAATGCAGAAAAAATCATTTAAAAATATTTAAATTCGAACGAGATATCTTTATAAATATCTTCCATAGGATTAGCATTAGCGAACGGGTCTTCTCGTTTGATTGAAGTAGGCTCTTAAAGATAAATACATGCAATATTTCTTATTATGGTAACAAGTGCTTAATAGAAATAAAGCAATAGAAAAATAGAAATAAGAATAAATTACCTGAATTTTAATTTTGAAAATAAGTACCTTTTACACACATCACAAGTGTTTGAACAAATGTTTTGTTTGTCGCAGTTTCGATTGATTTTGCTTTGAAGCTGTATCACGGAGTCTTTAAAATGAGGGCATTTCATTATATTCCTAGATCTTGAGTTCCTACGTCTTGAGAAGTGCTTGTTACTATCGAGATTTCTTCACGATTCATCCACGTCTTGTATTTGTAAAAAGGTTTCCTATTTTACAACAGCTCGCGATCCTTAATTTTATATTTCTTAAAAAATAGGTATAACAAACTTAAAAACATTATGTCTTTTCCTTCTAAAAAGACAACACTGCTCGAAACTCATCCTCGACCTCTGCTACCTCGAGCAAAAGTAAAATGTTTTTTCGATACTTTCCAGGTTTTCAGTATGTTACCCCCTGAATTTCTTTCCTAGATTTTAAATAAATCACCTCTCCTCGACCCTTAACTTCGATCTTTAACTCTGCTCGACCCTCAATCACGACCTCTGCCACCTCGAGCGATAAAATGAAATGACGGCATTTCATTATATCCCTAGATCTTGAGTTCCTAGGTCTTCAGAAGTGCTTCTTACTATCGATATTTCTTCACGCTTCATCCAACGTCTTGTATTTGTAAAAAGGTTTCCTATTTTACAACAACTCGAGATCCTTAATTTTATATTTCTTAAAAAAGAGGTATAACAAACTTAAAAACCTTATGTCATTTCCCTCTAAAAAGACAATATTGCTCGACCCTCAACCTCGACCTCTGCCACCTCGAGCAAAAGTAACGAAACGAATGTTTTTTCGATACTTTCCAGGTTTTCAGTTTGTTATCCCCGAATTTTCTTTCCTGGCTTTTAAATAAATCACCTCTCCTCGACACTTAACCTCGATCTTTAACTCTGCTCGACCCTCAACCACGACCTCTGCCACCTCGAGCGAAAAAATGAAATGAGGGCATTTCATTATATTTCTAGATCTTGAGTTCCTAGGTCTTGAGAAGTGCTTGTTACTATCGATATTTCTTCACGCTTCATCCAACGTCTTGTATTTGTAAAAAGGTTTCCTATTTTACAACAACTCTGGATCCTTAATTTTATATTTCTTAAAAATGAGGTATAACAAACTTAAAAACCTTATGTCTTTTCCCTCTAAAAAGAAAACATTGCTCGACCCTCAACCTCGAACTCTGCCACCTCGAGCAAAAGTAACGAAACGAATGTTTTTCTACACTTTCCAGGTTTTCAGTATGTTACCCCCCGAATTTCTTTCCTGGATTTTAACGAAATCACCTCTCCTCGACCCTTAACCTCGATCTTTAACTCTGCTCGACCCTCAACCACGACCTCTGCCACCTCGAGCGAAAAAATGAAATGAGGGCATTTCATTATATTCCTAGATCTTGAGTTCCTAGGTCTTGAGAAGTGCTTGTTACTATCGATATTTCTTCACACTTAATCCAACGTCTTGCATTTGTAAAAAGGTTTCCTATTTTACAACAACTCGCAATCCTTAATTTTATATTTCTTAAAAAAGAGGTATAACAAACTTAAAAACCTTATGTCTTTTCCTTCTAAAAAGACAATATTGCTCGACCTTCAACCTCGACCTCTGCCACCTCGAGCAAAAGTAACGAAACGAATGTTTTTTCGATACTTTCCAGGTTTTCAGTTTGTTACCCCCGAATTTCTTTCCTGGCTTTTAACTAAATCACGTCTCCTCGACCCTTAACCTCGATCTTTAACTCTGCTCGACCCTCAACCACGACCTCTGCCACCTCGAGCGATAAAATGAAATGAGGGCATTTCATTATATTCCTAGATCTTGAGTTCCTAGGTCTTGAGAAGTGCTTGTTACTATCGATATTTCTTCACGCTTCATCCAACGTCTTGTATTTGTAAAAAGGTTTCCTATTTTACAACAACTCGCGATCCTTAATTTTATATTTCTTAAAAAAGAGGTATAACAAACTTAAAAACCTTATGTCTTTTCCTTCTAAAAAGACAATATTGCTCGACCTTCAACCTCGACCTCTGCCACCTCGAGCAAAAGTAACGAAACGAATGTTTTTTCGATACTTTCCAGGTTTTCAGTTTGTTACCCCCGAATTTCTTTCCTGGCTTTTAACTAAATCACCTCACCTCGACCCTTAACCTCGATCTTTAACTCTGCTCGAACCTTAACCACGACCTCTGCCACCTCGAGCGAAAAAATGAAATGAGGGCATTTCATTATATTCCTAGACCTTTAGTTCCTAGGTCTTGAGAAGTGCTTGTTACTATCGATATATCTTCACGCTTCATCCAACGTCTTGTATTTGTAAAAAGGTTTCCTATTTTACAACAACTCGCGATCCTTAATTTTATATTTCTTAAAAAAGAGGTATAACAAACTTAAAAACCTTATGTCTTTTCCCTCTAAAAAGACAACATTGCTCGACCCTCAACCTCGACCTCTGCCACCTCGAGCAAAAGTAACGAAACGAATGTTTTTTCGATACTTTCCAGGTTTTCAGTTTGTTACCCCCGAATTTCTTTCCTGGCTTTTAACTAAATCACCTCTCCTCGACCCTTAACCTCGATCTTTAACTCTGCTCGACCCTCAACCACGACCTCTGCCACCTCGAGCGAAAAAATTAAATGAGGGCATTTCATTATATTCCTAGATCTTGAGTTCCTAGGTCTTGAGAAGTGCTTGTTACTATCGATATTTCTTCACACTTCATCCAACGTCTTGTATTTGTAAAAAGGTTTCCTATTTTACAACAACTCGCGATCCTTAATTTTATATTTCTTAAAAAAGAGGTATAACAAACTTAAAAACCTTATGTCTTTTCCATCTAAAAAGACAATATTGCTTGACCCTCAACCTCGACCTCTGCCAAATCGAGCAAAAGTAACGAAACGAATGTTTTTTCGATACTTTCCAGGTTTTCAGTATGTTACCCCCCGAATTTCTTTCCTGGATTTTAACGAAATCACCTCTCCTCGACCCTTAACCTCGACCTTTAACTCTGCTCGATCCTCAACCATGACCTCTGCCACCTCGAGCGAAAAATGAAATGAGGGCATTTCATTATATTCCTAGATCTTGAGTTCCTAGGTCTTGAGAAGTGCTTGTTACTATCGATATATCTTCACGCTTCATCCAACGTCTTGTATTTGTAAAAAGGTTTCCTATTTTACAACAACTCGCGATCCTTAATTTTATATTTCTTAAAAAAGAGGTATAACAAACTTAGAAACCTTATGTCTTTTAACTCTAAAAAGACAACATTGCTCGATCCTCAACCTCGACCTCTACCACCTCGAGCAAAAGTAACGAAACGAATGTTTTTTCGATACTTTCCAGGTTTTCAGTTTGTTACCCCCGAATTTCTTTCCTGGCTTTTAACTAAATCACCTCACCTCGACCCTTAACCTCGATCTTTAACTCTGCTCGACCCTCAACCACGACCTCTGCCACCTCGAGCGAAAAAATGAAATGAGGGCATTTCATTATATTCCTAGATCTTGAGTTCCTAGGTCTTGAGAAGTGCTTGTTACTATCGATATTTCTTCACACTTCATCCAACGTCTTGTATTTGTAAAAAGGTTTCCTATTTTACAACAACTCGCAATCCTTAATTTTATATTTCTTAAAAAAGAGGTATAACAAACTTAAAAACCTTATGTCTTTTCCATCTAAAAAGACAATATTGCTCGACCCTCAACCTCGACCCTCAACCTCGACCTCTCCCACCTCGAGCAAAAGTATCGAAACGAATGTTTTTTCGATACTTTCCGGGTTTTCAGTTTGTTACCCCCGAATTTCTTTCCTGGCTTTTAACTAAATCATGTCTCCTCGACCCTTAACCTCGATCTTTAACTCTGCTCGACCCTCAACCACGACCTCTGCCACCTCGAGCGATAAAATGAAATGAGGGCATTTCATTATGTTCCTAGATCTTGAGTTCCTAGGTCTTGAGAAGTGCTTGTTACTATCGATATTTCTTCACGCTTCATCCAACGTCTTGTATTTGTAAAAAGGTTTCCTATTTTACAACAACTCGCGATCCTTAATTTTATATTTCTTAAAAAAGAGGTATAACAAACTTAAAAACCTTATGTCTTTTCCTTCTAAAAAGACAATATTGCTCTACCCTCAACCTCGACCTCTGCCACCTCGAGCAAAAGTAACGAAACGAATGTTTTTTCGATACTTTCCAGGTTTTCAGTTTGTTACCCCCGAATTTCTTTCCTGGCTTTTAACTAAATAACCTCACCTCGACCCTTAACCTCGATCTTTAACTCTGCTCGAACCTCAACCACGACCTCTGCCACCTCGAGCGAAAAAATGAAATGAGGGCATTTCATTATATTCCTAGACCTTCAGTTCCTAGGTCTTGAGAAGTGCTTGTTACTATCGATATATCTTCACGCTTCATCCAACGTCTTGTATTTGTAAAAAGGTTTCCTATTTTACAACAACTCGCGATCCTTAATTATATATTTCTTAAAAAAGAGGTATAACAAACTTAAAAACCTTATGTCTTTTCCTTCTAAAAAGACAATATTGCTCGACCCTCAACCTCGACCTCTGCCACCTCGAGCAAAAGTAACGAAACGAATGTTTTTTCGATACTTTCCAGGTTTTCAGTTTGTTATCCCCGAATTTTCTTTCCTGGCTTTGAAATAAATCACCTCTCCTCGACACTTAACCTCGATCTTTATCTCTGCTCGACCCTCAACCACGACCTCTGCCACCTCGAGCGATAAAATGAAATGAGGGCATTTCATTATATTCCTAGATCTTGAGTTCCTAGGTCTTGAGAAGTGCTTGTTACTATCGATATTTCTTCACGCTTCATCCAACGTCTTGTATTTGTAAAAAGGTTTCCTATTTTACAACAACTCGCAATCCTTAATTTTATATTTCTTAAAAAAGATGTATAACAAACTTAAAAACCTTATGTCTTATCCCTCTAAAAAGACAACATTGCTCGACCCTCAACCTCGACCTCTGCCACCTCGAGCAAAAGTAACGAAACGAATGTTTTTTCGATACTTTCCAGGTTTTCAGTTTGTTATCCCCGAATTTCCTTTCCTGGCTTTGAAATAAATCACCTCTCCTCAACACTTAACCTCGATCTTTAACTCTGCTCGACCCTCAACCACGACCTCTGCCACCTCGAGCGAAAAAATGAAATGAGGACATTTCATTATATTTCTAGATCTTGAGTTCCTAGGTCTTGAGAAGTGCTTGTTACTATCGATATTTCTTCACGCTTCATCCAACGTCTTGTATTTGTAAAAAGGTTTCCTATTTTACAACAACTCGCGATCCTTAATTTTATATTTCTTAAAAATGAGGTATAACAAACTTAAAAACCTTATGTCTTTTCCCTCTAAAAAGAAAACATTGCTCGACCCTCAACCTCGAACTCTGCCACCTCGAGCAAAAGTAACGAAACGAATGTTTTTTCGATACTTTCCAGGTTTTCAGTTTGTTACCCCCGAATTTCTTTCCTGGCTTTTAACTAAATCACCTCTCCTCGACACTTAACCTCGATCTTTAACACTGCTCGACCCTCAAAAACGACCTCTGCTACCTCGAGCGAAAAATAAAATGAGGGCATTTCATTATATTCCTAGATCTTGTGTTCCTAGGTCATGAGAAGTGCTTGTTACTATCGATATTTCTTCACGCTTCATCCAACGTCTTGTATTTGTAAAAATGTTTCCTATTTTACAACAACTCGCGATCCTTAATTTTATATATCTTAAAAAAGAGGTATAACAAACTTAAAAACCTTATGTCTTTTCCCTCTAAAAAGACAACATTGCTCGACCCTCAACCTCGACCTCTGCCACCTCGAGCAAAAGTAACGAAACGAATGTTTTTCTATACTTTCCAGGTTTTCAGTTTGTTACCCCCGAATTTCTTTCTTTGCTTTTAAATAAATCACCTCTCCTCAACCCTTAACCTCGATCTTTAACTCTGCTCGACCCTCAACCACGACTTCTGCCACCTCGAGCGAAAAATGAAATGAGGGCATTTCATTATATTCCTAGATCTTGAGTTCATAGGTCTCGAGAAGTGCTTGTTACTATCGATATTTCTTCACGCTTCATCCAACGTCTTGTATTTGTAAAAAGGTTTCCTATTTTACAACAACTCGCGATCCTCAATTTTATATTTCTTAAAAAAGAGGTATAACAAACTTAAAAACCTTATGTCTTTTCCCTCTAAAAGACAATATTGCTCGACCCTCAACCTCGATCTCTGCCACCTCGAGCAAAAGTAACGAAACGAATGTTTTTCCGATACTTTCCAGGTTTTCAGTTTGTTACCCCCGAATTTCTTTCCTGGCTTTTAACTAAATCACCTCTCCTCGACTCTTAACCTCGATCTTTAACTCTGCTCGACCCTCAACCACGACCTCTGCCACTTCGAGCGAAAAAATGAAATGAGGGCATTTCATTATATTCCTAGATCTTGAGTTCCTAGGTCTTGAGAAGTGCTTGTTACTATCGATATTTCTTCACGCTTCATCCAACGTCTTGTATTTGTAAAAAGGTTTCCTATTTTACAACAACTCGCGATCCTCAATTTTATATTTCTTAAAAAAGAGGTATAACAAACTTAAAAACCTTATGTCTTTTCCCTCTAAAAGACAATATTGCTCGACCCTCAACCTCGATCTCTGCCACCTCGAGCAAAAGTAACGAAACGAATGTTTTTCCGATACTTTCCAGGTTTTCAGTTTGTTACCCCCGAATTTCTTTCCTGGCTTTTAACTAAATCACCTCTCCTCGACTCTTAACCTCGATCTTTAACTCTGCTCGACCCTCAACCACGACCTCTGCCACTTCGAGCGAAAAAATGAAATGAGGGCATTTCATTATATTCCTAGATCTTGAGTTCCTAGGTCTTGAGAAGTGCTTGTTACTATCGATATATCTTCACGCTTCATCCAACGTCTTGTATTTGTAAAAAGGTTTCCTATTTTACAACAACTCGCGATCCTTAATTTTATATTTCTTAAAAAAGAGGTATAACAAACTTAAAAACCTTATGTCTTTTCCTTCTAAAAAGACAATATTGCTCGACCCTCAACCTCGACCTCTGCCACCTCGAGCAAAAGTAACGAAACGAATGTTTTTTCGATACTTTCCAGGTTTTCAGTTTGTTACCCCCGAATTTCTTTCCTGGCTTTTAACTAAATCACCTCTCCTCGACCCTTAACCTCGAACTTTAACTCTGCTCGACCCTCAACCACGACCTCTGCCACCTCGAGCGAAAAAATGAAATGAGGGCATTTCATTATATTCCTAGATCTTGAGTTCCTAGGTCTTGAGAAGTGCTTGTTACTATGGATATTTCTTCACACTTCACCCAACGTCTTGTATTTGTAAAAAGGTTTCCTATTTTACAACAACTCGCAATCCTTAATTTTATAATTCTTAAAAAAGAGGTATAACAAACTTAAAAACCTTATGTCTTTTCCTTCTAAAAAGACAATATTGCTCGACCCTCAACCTCGACCTCTGCCACCTCGAGCAACAGTAACGAAACGAATGTTTTTTCGATACTTTCCAGGTTTTCAGTTTGTTACCCCCGAATTTCTTTCCTGGCTTTTAACTAAATCACCTCTCCTCGACGCTTAACCTCGATCTTTAACTCTGCTCGACCCTCAACCACGACCTCTGCCACCTCGAGCGAAAAAATGAAATGAGGGCATTTCATTATATTCCTAGATCTTGTGTTCCTAGGTCTTGAGAAGTGCTTGTTACTATCGATATTTCTTCACACTTCATCCAACGTCTTGTATTTGTAAAAAAGTTTCCTATTTTACAACAACTCGCGATCCTTAATTTTATATTTCTTAAAAATGAGGTATAACAAACTTAAAAACCTTATGTCTTTTCCCTCTAAAAAGAAAACATTGCTCGACCCTCAACCTCGAACTCTGCCACCTCGAGCAAAAGTAACGAAACGAATGTTTTTCTACACTTTCCAGGTTTTCTGTTTGTTACCCCCGAATTTCTTTCCTGGCTTTTAACTAAATCACCTCTCCTCGACACTTAACCTCGATCTTTAACACTGCTCGACCCTCAACCACGACCTCTGCCACCTCGATCGAAAAAATGAAATGAGGGCATTTCATTATATTCCTAGATCTTGTGTTCCTAGGTCTTGAGAAGTGCTTGTTACTATCGATATTTCTTCACGCTTCATCCAACGTCTTGTATTTGAAAAAATGTTTCCTATTTTACAACAACTGGCGATCCTTAATTTTATATTTCTTAAAAAAGAGGTATAACAAACTTAAAAACCTTATGTCTTTTCCCTCTAAAAAGACAACATTGCTCGACCCTCAACCTCGACCTCTGCCACCTTGAGCAAAAGTAACGAAACGAATGTTTTTTTGATACTTTCCAGGTTTTCAGTTTGTTACCCCCGAATTTCTTTCCTGGCTTTTAACTAAATCACCTCTCCTCGACACTTAACCTCGATCTTTAACACTGCTCGACCCTCAACCACGACCTCTGCTACCTCGAGCGAAAAATAAAATGAGGGCATTTCATTATATTCCTAGATCTTGTGTTCCTAGGTCATGAGAAGTGCTTGTTACTATCGATATTTCTTCACGCTTCATCCAACGTCTTGTATTTGTAAAAATGTTTCCTATTTTACAACAACTCGCGATCCTGAATTTTATATATCTTAAAAAAGAGGTATAACAAACTTAAAAACCTTATGTCTTTTCCCTCTAAAAAGACAATATTGCTCGACCCTCAACCTCGACCTCTGCCACCTCGAGCAAAAGTAACGAAACGAATGTTTTTCTATACTTTCCAGGTTTTCAGTTTGTTACCCCCCGAATTTCTTTCTTTGCTTTTAAATAAATCACCTCTCCTCAACCCTTAACCTCGATCTTTAACTCTGCTCGACCCTCAACCACGACCTCTGCCACCTCGAGCGAAAAATGAAATGAGGGCATTTCATTATATTCCTAGATCTTGAGTTCATAGGTCTCGAGAAGTGCTTGTTACTATCGATATTTCTTCACGCTTCATCCAACGTCTTGTATTTGTAAAAATGTTTCCTATTTTACAACAACTCGCGATCCTTAATTTTATATTTCTTAAAAAAGAGGTATAACAAACTTAAAAACCTTATGTCTTCTCCTTCTAAAAAGACAATATTGCTCGTCCCTCAACCTCGATCTCTGCCACCTCGAGCAAAAGTAACGAAACGAATGTTTTTCCGATACTTTCCAGGTTTTCAGTTTGTTACCCCCGAATTTCTTTCCTGGCTTTTAACTAAATCACCTCTCCTCGACACTTAACCTCGATCTTTAACTCTGCTCGACCCTCAACCACGACCTCTGCCACTTCGAGCGAAAAAATGAAATGAGGGCATTTTATTATATTCCTAGATCTTGAGTTCCTAGGTCTTGAGAAGTGCTTGTTACTATGGATATTTCTTCACACTTCACCCAACGTCTTGTATTTGTAAAAAGGTTTCCTATTTTACAACAACTCGCAATCCTTAATTTTATAATTCTTAAAAAAGAGGTATAACAAACTTAAAAACCTTATGTCTTTTCCCTCTAAAAAGACAACATTGCTCGACCCTCAACCTCGACCTCTGCCACCTCGAGCAAAAGTAACGAAACGAATGTTTTTTCGATACTTTCCAGGTTTTCAGTTTGTTACCCCCGAATTTCTTTCCTGGCTTTTAACTAAATCACCTCTCCTCGACCCTTAACCTCGATCTTTAACTCTGCTCGACCCTCAACCACGACCTCTGCCACCTCGAGCGAAAAAATTAAATGAGGGCATTTCATTATATTCCTAGATCTTGAGTTCCTAGGTCTTGAGAAGTGCTTGTTACTATCGATATTTCTTCACACTTCATCCAACGTCTTGTATTTGTAAAAAGGTTTCCTATTTTACAACAACTCGCGATCCTTAATTTTATTATTTTTAAAAAAGAGGTATAACAAACTTAAAAACCTTATGTCTTTTCCATCTAAAAAGACAATATTGCTTGACCCTCAACCTCGACCTCTGCCAAATCGAGCAAAAGTAACGAAACGAATGTTTTTTCGATACTTTCCAGGTTTTCAGTATGTTACCCCCCGAATTTCTTTCCTGGATTTTAACGAAATCACCTCTCCTCGACCCTTAACCTCGACCTTTAACTCTGCTCGATCCTCAACCACGACCTCTGCCACCTCGAGCGAAAAATGAAATGAGGGCATTTCATTATATTCCTAGATCTTGAGTTCCTAGGTCTTGAGAAGTGCTTGTTACTATCGATATATCTTCACGCTTCATCCAACGTCTTGTATTTGTAAAAAGGTTTCCTATTTTACAACAACTCGCGATCCTTAATTTTATATTTCTTAAAAAAGAGGTATAACAAACTTAAAAACCTTATGTCTTTTAACTCTAAAAAGACAACATTGCTCGACCCTCAACCTCGACCTCTGCCACCTCGAGCAAAAGTAACGAAACGAATGATTTTTCGATACTTTCCAGGTTTTCAGTTTGTTACCCCCGAAATTCTTTCCTGGCTTTTAACTAAATCACCTCTCCTCGACCCTTAACCTCGATCTTTAACTCTGCTCGACCCTCAACCACGACCTCTGCCACCTCGAGCGAAAAAATGAAATGAGGGCATTTCATTATATTCCTAGATCTTGAGTTCCTAGGTCTTGAGAAGTGCTTGTTACTATCGATATTTCTTCACACTTAATCCAACGTCTTGTATTTGTAAAAAGGTTTCCTATTTTACAACAACTCGCAATCCTTAATTATATATTTCTTAAAAAAGAGGTATAACAAACTTAAAAACTTTATGTCTTTTCCATCTAAAAAGACAATATTGCTCGACCCTCAACCTCGACCTCTCCCACCTCGAGCAAAAGTAACGAAACGAATGTTTTTTCGATACTTTCCAGGTTTTCAGTTTGTTACCCCCGAAATTCTTTCCTGGCTTTTAACTAAATCACCTCTCCTCGACCCTTAACCTCGATCTTTAACTCTGCTCGACCCTCAACCACGACCTCTGCCACCTCGAGCGAAAAAATGAAATGAGGGCATTTCATTATATTCCTAGATCTTGAGTTCCTAGGTCTTGAGAAGTGCTTGTTACTATCGATATTTCTTCACGCTTCATCCAACGTCTTGTATTTGTAAAAAGGTTTCCTATTTTACAACAACTCGCGATCCTTAATTTTATATTTCTTAAAAAAGAGGTATAACAAACTTAAATACCTTATGTCTTTTCCTTCTAAAAAGACAATATTGCTCGACCCTCAACCTCGACCTCTGCCACCTCGAGCAAAAGTAACGAAACGAATGTTTTTTCGATACTTTCCAGGTTTTCAGTTTGTTACCCCCGAATTTCTTTCCTGGCTTTTAACTAAATCACCTCACCTCGACCCTTAACGTCGATCTTTAACTCTGCTCGAACCTTAACCACGACCTCTGCCACCTCGAGCGAAAAAATGAAATGAGGGCATTTCATTATATTCCTAGACCTTGAGTTCCTAGGTCTTGACAAGTGCTTGTTACTATCGATATATCTTCACCCTTCATCCTACGTCTTGTATTTGTAAAAAGGTTTCCTATTTTACAACAACTCGCGATCATTAATTTTATATTTCTTAAAAAAGAGGTATAACAAATTTAAAAACCTTATGTCTTTTCCTTCTAAAAAGACAATATTGCTCGACCCTCAACCTCGACCTCTGCCACCTCGAGCAAAAGTAACGAAACGAATGTTTTTTCGATACTTTCCAGGTTTTCAGTTTGTTACCCCCGAATTTCTTTCCTGGCTTTTAACTAAATCACCTCTCCTCGACCCTTAACCTCGATCTTTAACTCTGCTCGACCCTCAACCACGACCTCTGCCACCTCGAGCGAAAAAATGAAATGAGGGCATTTCATTATATTCCTAGATCTTGAGTTCCTAGGTCTTGAGAAGTGCTTGTTACTATCGATATTTCTTCACACTTCACCCAACGTCTTGTATTTGTAAAAAGGTTTCCTATTTTACAACAACTCGCAATCCTTAATTTTATAATTCTTAAAAAAGAGGTATAACAAACTTAAAAACCTTATGTCTTTTCCCTCTAAAAAGACAACATTGCTCGACTCTCAACCTCGACCTCTGCCACCTCGAGCAAAAGTAACGAAACGAATGTTTTTTCGATACTTTCCAGGTTTTCAGTTTGTTACCCCCGAATTTCTTTCCTGGCTTTTAACTAAATCACCTCTCCTCGACCCTTAACCTCGATCTTTAACTCTGCTCGACCCTCAACCACGACCTCTGCCACCTCGAGCGAAAAAATTAAATGAGGGCATTTCATTATATTCCTAGATCTTGAGTTCCTAGGTCTTGAGAAGTGCTTGTTACTATCGATATTTCTTCACACTTCATCCAACGTCTTGTATTTGTAAAAAGGTTTCCTATTTTACAACAACTCGCGATCCTTAATTTTATATTTCTTAAAAAAGAGGTATAACAAACTTAAAAACCTTATGTCTTTTCCATCTAAAAAGACAATATTGCTTGACCCTCAACCTCGACCTCTGCCAAATCGAGCAAAAGTAACGAAACGAATGTTTTTTCGATACTTTCCAGGTTTTCAGTATGTTACCCCCCGAATTTCTTTCCTGGATTTTAACGAAATCACCTCTCCTCGACCCTTAACCTCGACCTTTAACTCTGCTCGATCCTCAACCACGACCTCTGCCACCTCGAGCGAAAAATGAAATGAGGGCATTTCATTATATTCCTAGATCTTGAGTTCCTAGGTCTTGAGAAGTGCTTGTTACTATCGATATATCTTCACGCTTCATCCAACGTCTTGTATTTGTAAAAAGGTTTCCTATTTTACAACAACTCGCGATCCTTAATTTTATATTTCTTAAAAAAGAGGTATAACAAACTTAAAAACCTTATGTCTTTTAACTCTAAAAAGACAACATTGCTCGACCCTCAAACTCGACCTCTGCCACCTCGATCAAAAGTAACGAAACGAATGTTTTTTCGATACTTTCCAGGTTTTCAGTTTGTTACCCCCGAATTTCTTTCCTGGCTTTTAACTAAATCACCTCTCCTCGACCCTTAACCTCGATCTTTAACTCTGCTCGACCCTCAACCACGACCTCTGCCACCTCGAGCGAAAAAATGAAATGAGGGCATTTCATTATATTCCTAGATCTTGAGTTCCTAGGTCTTGAGAAGTGCTTGTTACTATCGATATTTCTTCACACTTCATCCAACGTCTTGTATTTGTAAAAAGGTTTCCTATTTTACAACAAATCGCAATCCTTAATTTTATATTTTTTAAAAAAGAGGTATAACAAACTTAAAAACCTTATGTCTTTTCCATCTAAAAAGACAATATTGCTCGACCCTCAACCTCGACCTCTCCCACCTCGAGCAAAAGTAACGAAACGAATGTTTTTTCGATACTTTCCAGGTTTTCAGTTTGTTACCCCCGAATTTCTTTCCTGGCTTTTAACTAAATCACGTCTCCTCGACCCTTAACCTCGATCTTTAACTCTGCTCGACCCTCAACCACGACCTCTGCCACCTCGAGCGAAAAAATGAAATGAGGGCATTTCATTATATTCCTAGATCTTGAGTTCCTAGGTCTTGAGAAGTGCTTGTTACTATAGATATTTCTTCACGCTTCATCCAACGTCTTGTATTTGTAAAAAGGTTTCCTATTTTACAACAACTCGCGATCCTTAATTTTATATTTCTTAAAAAAGAGGTATAACAATCTTAAAAACCTTATGTCTTTTCGCTCTAAAAAGACAACATTGCTCGACCCTCAACCTCGACCTCTGCCACCTCGAGCAAAAGTAACGAAACGAATGTTTTTTCGATACTTTCCAGGTTTTCAGTTTGTTACCCCCGAATTTCTTTCCTGGCTTTTAACTAAATCACCTCACCTCGACCCTTAACCTCGATCTTTAACTCTGCTCGAACCTCAACCACGACCTCTGCCACCTCGAGCGATAAAATGAAATGAGGGCATTTCATTATATTCCTAGATCTTGAGTTCCTAGGTCTTGAGAAGTGCTTGTTACTATCGATATTTCTTCACGCTTCATCCAACGTCTTGTATTTGTAAAAAGGTTTCCTATTTTACAACAACTCGCGATCCTTAATTTTATATTTCTTAAAAAAGAGGTATAACAAACTTAAAAACCTTATGTCTTTTAACTCTAAAAAGACAACATTGCTCGACCCTCAACCTCGACCTCTGCCACCTCGATCAAAAGTAACGAAACGAATGTTTTTTCGATACTTTCCAGGTTTTCAGTTTGTTACCCCCGAATTTCTTTCCTGGCTTTTAACTAAATCACCTCTCCTCGACCCTTAACCTCGATCTTTAACTCTGCTCGACCCTCAACCACGACCTCTGCCACCTCGAGCGAAAAAATGAAATGAGGGCATTTCATTATATTCCTAGATCTTGAGTTCCTAGGTCTTGAGAAGTGCTTGTTACTATCGATATTTCTTCACACTTCATCCAACGTCTTGTATTTGTAAAAAGGTTTCCTATTTTACAACAACTCGCAATCCTTAATTTTATATTTCTTAAAAAAGAGGTATAACAAACTTAAAAGCCTTATGTCTTTTCCATCTAAAAAGACAATATTGCTCGACCCTCAACCTCGACCTCTCCCACCTCGAGCAAAAGTAACGAAACGAATGTTTTTTCGATACTTTCCAGGTTTTCAATTTGTTACCCCCGAATTTCTTTCCTGGCTTTTAACTAAATCACGTCTCCTCGACCCTTAACCTCGATCTTTAACTCTGCTCGACCCTCAACCACGACCTCTGCCACCTCGAGCGAAAAAATGAAATGAGGGCATTTCATTATATTCCTAGATCTTGAGTTCCTAGGTCTTGAGAAGTGCTTGTTACTATCGATATTTCTTCACGCTTCATCCAACGTCTTGTATTTGTAAAAAGGTTTCCTATTTTACAACAACTCGCGATCCTTAATTTTATATTTCTTAAAAAAGAGGTATAACAATCTTAAAAACCTTATGTCTTTTCGCTCTAAAAAGACAACATTGCTCGACCCTCAACCTCGACCTCTGCCACCTCGAGCAAAAGTAACGAAACGAATGTTTTTTCGATACTTTCCAGGTTTTCAGTTTGTTACCCCCGAATTTCTTTCCTGGCTTTTAACTAAATCACCTCACCTCGACCCTTAACCTCGATCTTTAACTCTGCTCGAACCTCAACCAGGACCTCTGCCACCTCGAGCGAAAAAATGAAATGAGGGCATTTCATTATATTCCTAGACCTTCAGTTCCTAGGTCTTGAGAAGTGCTTGTTACTATCGATATATCTTCACGCTTCATCCAACGTCTTGTATTTGTAAAAAGGTTTCCTATTTTACAACAATTCGCGATCCTTAATTATATATTTCTTAAAAAAGAGGTATAACAAACTTAAAAACCTTATGTCTTTTCCTTCTAAAAAGACAATATTGCTCGACCCTCAACCTCGACCTCTGCCACCTCGAGCAAAAGTAACGAAACGAATGTTTTTTCGATACTTTCCAGGTTTTCAGTTTGTTACCCCCGAATTTCTTTCCTGGCTTTTAACTAAATCACCTCTCCTCGACCCTTAACCTCGATCTTTAACTCTGCTCGACCCTCAACCACGACCTCTGCCACCTCGAGCGAAAAAATGAAATGAGGGCATTTCATTATATTCCTAGATCCTGAGTTCCTAGGTCTTGAGAAGTGCTTGTTACTATCGATATTTCTTCACACTTCATCCAACGTCTTGTATTTGTAAAAAAGTTTCCTATTTTACAACAACTCGCAATCCTTAATTTTATATTTCTTAAAAAAGATGTATAACAAACTTAAAAACCTTATGTCTTATCCCTCTAAAAAGACAACATTGCTCGACCCTCAACCTCGACCTCTGCCACCTCGAGCAAAAGTAACGAAACGAATGTTTTTTCGATACTTTCCAGGTTTTCAGTTTGTTATCCCCGAATTTTCTTTCCTGGCTTTGAAATAAATCACCTCTCCTCGACACTTAACCTCGATCTTTAACTCTGCTCGACCCTCAACCACGACCTCTGCCACCTTGAGCGAAAAAATTAAATGAGGGCATTTTATTATATTCCTAGATCTTGAGTTCCTAGGTCTTGAGAAGTGCTTGTTACTATCGATATTTCTTCACACTTCATCCAACGTCTTGTATTTGTAAAAAGGTTTCCTATTTTACAACAACTCGCGATCCTTAATTTTATATTTCTTAAAAAAGAGGTATAACAAACTTAAAAACAAGACAATATTGCTCGACCCTCAACCTCGACCTCTGCCAAATCGAGCAAAAGTAACGAAACGAATGATTTTTCGATACTTTCCAGGTTTTCAGTATGTTACCCCCCGAATTTCTTTCCTGGATTTTAACGAAATCACCTCTCCTCGACCCTTAACCTCGACCTTTAACTCTGCTCGATCCTCAACCACGACCTCTGCCACCTCGAGCGAAAAATGAAATGAGGGCATTTCATTATATTCCTAGATCTTGAGTTCCTAGGTCTTGAGAAGTGCTTGTTACTATTGATATATCTTCACGCTTCATCCAACGTCTTGTATTTGTAAAAAGGTTTCCTATTTTACAACAACTCGCGATCCTTAATTTTATATTTCTTAAAAAAGGTATAACAAACTTAAAAACCTTATGTCTTTTCCCTCTAAAAAGACAACATTGCTCGACCCTACCTCGACCTCTGCCACCTCGAGCAAAAGTAACGAAACGAATGTTTTTTCGATACTTTCCAGGTTTTCAGTTTGTTACCCCCGAATTTCTTTCCTGGCCTTTAACTAAATCACCTCCTCGACCCTTAACCTCGATCTTTAACTCTGCTCGACCCTCAACCACGACCTCTGCCACCTCGAGCGAAAAAATGAAATGAGGGCATTTCATTATATTCCTAGATCTTGAGTTCCTAGGTCTTGAGAAGTGCTTGTTACTATCGATATTTCTTCACACTTCATCCAACGTCTTGTATTTGTAAAAAAGTTTCCTATTTTACAACAACTCGCGATCCTTAATTTTATATTTCTTAAAAAAGAGGTATAACAAACTTAAAAACCTTATGTCATTTCCCTCTAAAAAGACAACATTGCTCGACCTCTCAACCTCGACCTCTGCCACCTCGAGCAAAAGTAACGAAACGAATGTTTTTTCGATACTTTCCAGGTTTTCAGTTTGTTATCCCCGAATTTTCTTTCCTGGCTTTGAAATAAATCACCTCTCCTCGACCCTTAACCTCGATCTTTAACTCTGCTCGACCCTCAACCACGACCTCTGCCACCTCGAGCGAAAAATTGAAATGAGGGCATTTCATTATATTCCTAGATCTTGAGTTCCTAGGTCTTGAGAAGTGCTTGTTACTATCGATATTTCTTCACGCTTCATCCAACGTCTTGTATTTGTAAAAAGGTTTCCTATTTTACAACAACTCGCGATCCTTAATTTTATATTTCTTAAAAAAGAGGTATAACAATCTTAAAAACCTTATGTCTTTTCGCTCTAAAAAGACAACATTGCTCGACCCTCAACCTCGACCTCTGCCACCTCGAGCAAAAGTAACGAAACGAATGTTTTTTCGATACTTTCCAGGTTTTCAGTTTGTTAGCCCCAAATTTCTTTCCTGGCTTTTAACTAAATCACCTCACCTCGACCCTTAACATCGATCTTTAACTCTGCTCGAACCTCAACCACGACCTCTGCCACCTCGAGCGAAAAAATGAAATGAGGGCATTTCATTATATTCCTAGATCTTGAGTTCCTAGGTCTTGAGAAGTGCTTGTTACTATCGATATTTCTTCACACTTCATCCAACGTCTTGTATTTGTAAAAAGGTTTCCTATTTTACAACAACTCGCAATCCTTAATTTTATATTTCTTAAAAAAGAGGTATAACAAACTTAAAAGCCTTATGTCTTTTCCATCTAAAAAGACAATATTGCTCGACCCTCAACCTCGACCTCTCCCACCTCGAGCAAAAGTAACGAAACGAATGTTTTTTCGATACTTTCCAGGTTTTCAATTTGTTACCCCCGAATTTCTTTCCTGGCTTTTAACTAAATCACGTCTCCTCGACCCTTAACCTCGATCTTTAACTCTGCTCGACCCTCAACCACGACCTCTGCCACCTCGAGCGAAAAAATGAAATGAGGGCATTTCATTATATTCCTAGATCTTGAGTTCCTAGGTCTTGAGAAGTGCTTGTTACTATCGATATTTCTTCACGCTTCATCCAACGTCTTGTATTTGTAAAAAGGTTTCCTATTTTACAACAACTCGCGATCCTTAATTTTATATTTCTTAAAAAAGAGGTATAACAATCTTAAAAACCTTATGTCTTTTCGCTCTAAAAAGACAACATTGCTCGACCCTCAACCTCGACCTCTGCCACCTCGAGCAAAAGTAACGAAACGAATGTTTTTTCGATACTTTCCAGGTTTTCAGTTTGTTACCCCCGAATTTCTTTCCTGGCTTTTAACTAAATCACCTCACCTCGACCCTTAACCTCGATCTTTAACTCTGCTCGAACCTCAACCACGACCTCTGCCACCTCGAGCGAAAAAATGAAATGAGGGCATTTCATTATATTCCTAGACCTTCAGTTCCTAGGTCTTGAGAAGTGCTTGTTTCTATCGATATATCTTCACGCTTCATCCAACGTCTTGTATTTGTAAAAAGGTTTCCTATTTTACAACAATTCGCGATCCTTAATTATATATTTCTTAAAAAAGAGGTATAACAAACTTAAAAACCTTATGTCTTTTCCTTCTAAAAAGACAATATTGCTCGACCCTCAACCTCGACCTCTGCCACCTCGAGCAAAAGTAACGAAACGAATGTTTTTTCGATACTTTCCAGGTTTTCAGTTTGTTACCCCCGAATTTCTTTCCTGGCTTTTAACTAAATCACCTCTCCTCGACCCTTAACCTCGATCTTTAACTCTGCTCGACCCTCAACCACGACCTCTGCCACCTCGAGCGAAAAAATAAATGAGGGCATTTCATTATATTCCTAGATCTTGAGAAGTGCTTGTTACTATCGATATTTCTTCACACTTCATCCAACGTCTTGTATTTGTAAAAAAGTTTCCTATTTTACAACAACTCGCAATCCTTAATTTTATATTTCTTAAAAAAGATGTATAACAAACTTAAAAACCTTATGTCTTATCCCTCTAAAAAGACAACATTGCTCGACCCTCAACCTCGACCTCTGCCACCTCGAGCAAAAGTAACGAAACGAATGTTTTTTCGATACTTTCCAGGTTTTCAGTTTGTTATCCCCGAATTTTCTTTCCTGGCTTTGAAATAAATCACCCCTTCTCGACACTTAACCTCGATCTTTAACTCTGCTCGACCCTCAACCACGACCTCTGCCACCTCGAGCGAAAAAATTAAATGAGGGCATTTTATTATATTCCTAGATCTTGAGTTCCGGGGTCTTGAGAAGTGCTTGTTACTATCGATATTTCTTCACACTTCATCCAACGTCTTGTATTTGTAAAAAGGTTTCCTATTTTACAACAACTCGCGATCCTTAATTTTATATTTCTTAAAAAAGAGGTATAACAAACTTAAAAACAAGACAATATTGCTCGACCCTCAACCTCGACCTCTGCCAAATCGAGCAAAAGTAACGAAACGAATGATTTTTCGATACTTTCCAGGTTTTCACTATGTTACCCCCCGAATTTCTTTCCTGGATTTTAACGAAATCACCTCTCCTCGACCCTTAACCTCGACCTTTAACTCTGCTCGATCCTCAACCACGACCTCTGCCACCTCGAGCGAAAAATGAAATGAGGGCATTTCATTATATTCCTAGATATTGAGTTCCTAGGTCTTGAGAAGTGCTTGTTACTATCGATATATCTTCACACTTCATCCAACGTCTTGTATTTGTAAAAAGGTTTCCTATTTTACAACAACTCGCGATCCTTAATTTTATATTTCTTAAAAAAGGTATAACAAACTTAAAAACCTTATGTCTTTTCCCTCTAAAAAGACAACATTGCTCGACCCTACCTCGACCTCTGCCACCTCGAGCAAAAGTAACGAAACGAATGTTTTTTCGATACTTTCCAGGTTTTCAGTTTGTTACCCCCGAATTTCTTTCCTGGCCTTTAACTAAATCACCTCCTCGACCCTTAACCTCGATCTTTAACTCTGCTCGACCCTCAACCACGACCTCTGCCACCTCGAGCGAAAAAATGAAATGAGTGCATTTCATTATATTCCTAGATCTTGAGTTCCTAGGTCTTGAGAAGTGCTTGTTACTATCGATATTTCTTCACACTTCATCCAACGTCTTGTATTTGTAAAAAAGTTTCCTATTTTACAACAACTCGCGATCCTTAATTTTATATTTCTTAAAAAAGAGGTATAACAAACTTAAAAACCTTATGTCATTTCCCTCTAAAAAGACAACATTGCTCGACCTCTCAACCTCGACCTCTGCCACCTCGAGCAAAAGTAACGAAACGAGTGTTTTTTCGATACTTTCCAGGTTTTCAGTTTGTTATCCCCGAATTTTCTTTCCTGGCTTTGAAATAAATCACCTCTCCTCGACACTTAACCTCGATCTTTAACTCTGCTCGACCCTCAACCACGACCTCTGCCACCTCGAGCGATAAAATGAAATGAGGGCATTTCATTATATTCCTAGATCTTGAGTTCCTAGGTCTTGAGAAGTGCTTGTTACTATCGATATTTCTTGACGCTTCATCCAACGTCTTGTATTTGTAAAAAGGTTTCCTATATTACAACAACTCGCGATCCTTAATTTTATATTTCTTAAAAAAGAGGTATAACAAACTTAAAAACCTTATGTCTTTTAACTCTAAAAAGACAACATTGCTCGACCCTCAACCTCGACCTCTGCCACCTCGATCAAAAGTAACGAAACGAATGTTTTTTCGATACTTTCCAGGTTTTCAGTTTGTTACCCCCGAATTTCTTTCCTGGCTTTTAACTAAATCACCTCTCCTCGACCCTTAACCTCGATCTTTAACTCTGCTCGACCCTCAACCACGACCTCTGCCACCTCGAGCGAAAAAATGAAATGAGGGCATTTCATTATATTCCTAGATCTTGAGTTCCTAGGTCTTGAGAAGTGCTTGTTACTATCGATATTTCTTCACACTTCATCCAACGTCTTGTATTTGTAAAAAAGTTTCCTATTTTACAACAACTCGCGATCCTTAATTTTATATTTCTTAAAAAAGAGGTATAACAAACTTAAAAACCTTATGTCATTTCCCTCTAAAAAGACAACATTGCTCGACCTCTCAACCTCGACCTCTGCCACCTCGAGCAAAAGTAACGAAACGAATGTTTTTTCGATACTTTCCAGGTTTTCAGTTTGTTATCGCCGAATTTTGTTTCCTGGCTTTGAAATAAATCACCTCTCCTCGACACTTAACCGCGAACTTTAACTCTGCTCGACCCTCATCCACGACCTCTGCCACCTCGAGCGATAAAATGAAATGAGGGCATTTCATTATATTCCTAGATCTTGAGTTCCTAGGTCTTGAGAAGTGCTTGTCACTATCGATATTTCTTCACGCTTCATCCAACGTCTTGTATTTGTGAAAAGGTTTCCTATTTTACAACAACTCGCAATCCTTAATTTTATATTTCTTAAAAAAGATGTATAACAAACTTAAAAACCTTATGTCTTATCCCTCTAAAAAGACAACATTGCTCGACCCTCAACCTCGACCTCTGCCACCTCGAGCAAAAGTAACGAAACGAATGTTTTTTCGATACTTTCCAGGTTTTCAGTTTGTTATCCCCGAATTTTCTTTCCTGGCTTTGAAATAAATCACCTCTCCTCGACACTTAACCTCGATCTTTAACTCTGCTCGACCCTCAACCACGACCTCTGCCACCTCGAGCGAAAAAATTAAATGAGGGCATTTTATTATATTCCTAGATCTTGAGTTCCTAGGTCTTGAGAAGTGCTTGTTACTATCGATATTTCTTCACACTTCATCCAACGTCTTGTATTTGTAAAAAGGTTTCCTATTTTACAACAACTCGCGATCCTTAATTTTATATTTCTTAAAAAAGAGGTATAACAAACTTAAAAACAAGACAATATTGCTCGACCCTCAACCTCGACCTCTGCCAAATCGAGCAAAAGTAACGAAACGAATGATTTTTCGATACTTTCCAGGTTTTCAGTATGTTACCCCCCGAATTTCTTTCCTGGATTTTAACGAAATCACCTCTCCTCGACCCTTAACCTCGACCTTTAACTCTGCTCGATCCTCAACCACGACCTCTGCCACCTCGAGCGAAAAATGAAATGAGGGCATTTCATTATATTCCTAGATCTTGAGTTCCTAGGTCTTGAGAAGTGCTTGTTACTATCGATATATCTTCACGCTTCATCCAACGTCTTGTATTTGTAAAAAGGTTTCCTATTTTACAACAACTCGCGATCCTTAATTTTATATTTCTTGAAAAAGGTATAACAAACTTAAAAACCTTATGTCTTTTCCCTCTAAAAAGACAACATTGCTCGACCCTCAACCTCGACCTCTGCCACCTCGAGCAAAAGTAACGAAACGAATGTTTTTTCGATACTTTCCAGGTTTTCAGTTTGTTACCCCCGAATTTCTTTCCTGGCCTTTAACTAAATCACCTCCTCGACCCTTAACCTCGATCTTTAACTCTGCTCGACCCTCAACCACGACCTCTGCCACCTCGAGCGAAAAAATGAAATGAGGGCATTTTATTATATTCCTAGATCTTGAGTTCCTAGGTCTTGAGAAGTGCTTGTTACTATCGATATTTCTTCACACTTCATCCAACGTCTTGTATTTGTAAAAAGGTTTCCTATTTTACAACAACTCGCGATCCTTAATTTTATATTTCTTAAAAAAGAGGTATAACAAACTTAAAAACAAGACAATATTGCTCGACCCTCAACCTCGACCTCTGCCAAATCGAGCAAAAGTAACGAAACGAATGATTTTTCGATACTTTCCAGGTTTTCAGTATGTTACCCCCCGAATTTCTTTCCTGGATTTTAACGAAATCACCTCTCCTCGACCCTTAACCTCGACCTTTAACTCTGCTCGATCCTCAACCACGACCTCTGCCACCTCGAGCGAAAAATGAAATGAGGGCATTTCATTATATTCCTAGATCTTGAGTTCCTAGGTCTTGAGAAGTGCTTGTTACTATTGATATATCTTCACGCTTCATCCAACGTCTTGTATTTGTAAAAAGGTTTCCTATTTTACAACAACTCGCGATCCTTAATTTTATATTTCTTAAAAAAGGTATAACAAACTTAAAAACCTTATGTCTTTTCCCTCTAAAAAGACAACATTGCTCGACCCTACCTCGACCTCTGCCACCTCGAGCAAAAGTAACGAAACGAAAGTTTTTTCGATACTTTCCAGGTTTTCAGTTTGTTACCCCCGAATTTCTTTCCTGGCCTTTAACTAAATCACCTCCTCGACCCTTAACCTCGATCTTTAACTCTGCTCGACCCTCAACCACGACCTCTGCCACCTCGAGCGAAAAAATGAAATGAGGGCATTTCATTATATTCCTAGATCTTGAGTTCCTAGGTCTTGAGAAGTGCTTGTTACTATCGATATTTCTTCACACTTCATCCAACGTCTTGTATTTGTAAAAAAGTTTCCTATTTTACAACAACTCGCGATCCTTAATTTTATATTTCTTAAAAAAGAGGTATAACAAACTTAAAAACCTTATGTCATTTCCCTCTAAAAAGACAACATTGCTCGACCTCTCAACCTCGACCTCTGCCACCTCGAGCAAAAGTAACGAAACGAATGTTTTTTCGATACTTTCCAGGTTTTCAGTTTGTTATCCCCGAATTTTCTTTCCTGGCTTTGAAATAAATCACCTCTCCTCGACACTTAACCTCGATCTTTAACTCTGCTCGACCCTCAACCACGACCTCTGCCACCTCGAGCGATAAAATGAAATGAGGGCATTTCATTATATTCCTAGATCTTGAGTTCCTAGGTCTTGAGAAGTGCTTGTTACTATCGATATTTCTTCACGCTTCATCCAACGTCTTGTATTTGTAAAAAGGTTTCCTATTTTACAACAACTCGCGATCCTTAATTTTATATTTCTTAAAAAAGAGGTATAACAAACTTAAAAACCTTATGTCTTTTCCATCTAAAAAGACAATATTGCTCGACCCTCAAACTCGACCTCTCCCACCTCGAGCAAAAGTAACGAAACGAATGTTTTTTCGATACTTTCCAGGTTTTCAATTTGTTACCCCCGAATTTCTTTCCTGGCTTTTAACTAAATCACGTCTCCTCGACCCTTAACCTCGATCTTTAACTCTGCTCGACCCTCAACCACGACCTCTGCCACCTCGAGCGAAAAAATGAAATGAGGGCATTTCATTATATTCCTAGATCTTGAGTTCCTAGGTCTTGAGAAGTGCTTGTTACTATCGATATTTCTTCACGCTTCATCCAACGTCTTGTATTTGTAAAAAGGTTTCCTATTTTACAACAACTCGCGATCCTTAATTTTATATTTCTTAAAAAAGAGGTATAACAATCTTAAAAACCTTATGTCTTTTCGCTCTAAAAAGACAACATTGCTCGACCCTCAACCTCGACCTCTGCCACCTCGAGCAAAAGTAACGAAACGAATGTTTTTTCGATACTTTCCAGGTTTTCAGTTTGTTAGCCCCAAATTTCTTTCCTGGCTTTTAACTAAATCACCTCACCTCGACCCTTAACCTCGATCTTTAACTCTGCTCGAACCTCAACCACGACCTCTGCCACCTCGAGCGAAAAAATGAAATGAGGGCATTTCATTATATTCCTAGATCTTGAGTTCCTAGGTCTTGAGAAGTGCTTGTTACTATCGATATTTCTTCACACTTCATCCAACGTCTTGTATTTGTAAAAAGGTTTCCTATTTTACAACAACTCGCAATCCTTAATTTTATATTTCTTAAAAAAGAGGTATAACAAACTTAAAAGCCTTATGTCTTTTCCATCTAAAAAGACAATATTGCTCGACCCTCAACCTCGACCTCTCCCACCTCGAGCAAAAGTAACGAAACGAATGTTTTTTCGATACTTTCCAGGTTTTCAATTTGTTACCCCCGAATTTCTTTCCTGGCTTTTAACTAAATCACGTCTCCTCGACCCTTAACCTCGATCTTTAACTCTGCTCGACCCTCAACCACGACCTCTGCCACCTCGAGCGAAAAAATGAAATGAGGGCATTTCATTATATTCCTAGATCTTGAGTTCCTAGGTCTTGAGAAGTGCTTGTTACTATCGATATTTCTTCACGCTTCATCCAACGTCTTGTATTTGTAAAAAGGTTTCCTATTTTACAACAATTCGCGATCCTTAATTATATATTTCTTAAAAAAGAGGTATAACAAACTTAAAAACCTTATGTCTTTTCCTTCTAAAAAGACAATATTGCTCGACCCTCAACCTCGACCTCTGCCACCTCGAGCAAAAGTAACGAAACGAATGTTTTTTCGATACTTTCCAGGTTTTCAGTTTGTTACCCCCGAATTTCTTTCCTGGCTTTTCTCCTCGACCCTTAACCTCGATCTTTAACTCTGCTCGACCCTCAACCACGACCTCTGCCACCTCGATCGAAAAAATGAAATGAGGGCATTTCATTATATTCCTAGATCTTGAGAAGTGCTTGTTACTATCGATATTTCTTCACACTTCATCCAACGTCTTGTATTTGTAAAAAAGTTTCCTATTTTACAACAACTCGCAATCCTTAATTTTATATTTCTTAAAAAAGATGTATAACACACTTAAAAACCTTATGTCTTATCCCTCTAAAAAGACAACATTGCTCGACCCTCAATCTCGACCTCTGCCACCTCGAGCAAAAGTAACGAAACGAATGTTTTTTCGATACTTTCCAGGTTTTCAGTTTGTTATCCCCGAATTTTCTTTCCTGGCTTTGAAATAAATCACCCCTCCTCGACACTTAACCTCGATCTTTAACTCTGCTCGACCCTCAACCACGACCTCTGCCACCTCGAGCGAAAAAATTAAATGAGGGCATTTTATTATATTCCTAGATCTTGAGTTCCTAGGTCTTGAGAAGTGCTTGTTACTATCGATATTTCTTCACACTTCATCCAACGTCTTGTATTTGTAAAAAGGTTTCCTATTTTACAACAACTCGCGATCCTTAATTTTATATTTCTTAAAAAAGAGGGATAACAAACTTAAAAACAAGACAATATTGCTCGACCCTCAACCTCGACCTCTGCCAAATCGAGCAAAAGTAACGAAACGAATGATTTTTCGATACTTTCCAGGTTTTCACTATGTTACCCCCCGAATTTCTTTCCTGGATTTTAACGAAATCACCTCTCCTCGACCCTTAACCTCGACCTTTAACTCTGCTCGATCCTCAACCACGACCTCTGCCACCTCGAGCGAAAAATGAAATGAGGGCATTTCATTATATTCCTAGATCTTGAGTTCCTAGGTCTTGAGAAGTGCTTGTTACTATCGATATATCTTCACGCTTCATCCAACGTCTTGTATTTGTAAAAAGGTTTCCTATTTTACAACAACTCGCGATCCTTAATTTTATATTTCTTAAAAAAGGTATAACAAACTTAAAAACCTTATGTCTTTTCCCTCTAAAAAGACAACATTGCTCGACCCTACCTCGACCTCTGCCACCTCGAGCAAAAGTAACGAAACGAATGTTTTTTCGATACTTTCCAGGTTTTCAGTTTGTTACCCCCGAATTTCTTTCCTGGCCTTTAACTAAATCACCTCCTCGACCCTTAACCTCGATCTTTAACTCTGCTCGACCCTCAACCACGACCTCTGCCACCTCGAGCGAAAAAATGAAATGAGGGCATTTCATTATATTCCTAGATCTTGAGTTCCTAGGTCTTGAGAAGTGCTTGTTACTATCGATATTTCTTCACACTTCATCCAACGTCTTGTATTTGTAAAAAAGTTTCCTATTTTACAACAACTCGCGATCCTTAATTTTATATTTCTTAAAAAAGAGGTATAACAAACTTAAAAACCTTATGTCATTTCCCTCTAAAAAGACAACATTGCTCGACCTCTCAACCTCGACCTCTGCCACCTCGAGCAAAAGTAACGAAACGAGTGTTTTTTCGATACTTTCCAGGTTTTCAGTTTGTTATCCCCGAATTTTCTTTCCTGGCTTTGAAATAAATCACCTCTCCTCGACACTTAACCTCGATCTTTAACTCTGCTCGACCCTCAACCACGACCTCTGCCACCTCGAGCGATAAAATGAAATGAGGGCATTTCATTATATTCCTAGATCTTGAGTTCCTAGGTCTTGAGAAGTGCTTGTTACTATCGATATTTCTTCACGCTTCATCCAACGTCTTGTATTTGTAAAAAGGTTTCCTATTTTACAACAACTCGCGATCCTTAATTTTATATTTCTTAAAAAAGAGGTATAACAAACTTAAAAACCTTATGTCTTTTAACTCTAAAAAGACAACATTGCTCGACCCTCAACCTCGACCTCTGCCACCTCGATCAAAAGTAACGAAACGAATGTTTTTTCGATACTTTCCAGGTTTTCAGTTTGTTACCCCCGAATTTCTTTCCTGGCTTTTAACTAAATCACCTCTCCTCGACCCTTAACCTCGATCTTTAACTCTGCTCGACCCTCAACCACGACCTCTGCCACCTCGAGCGAAAAAATGAAATGAGGGCATTTCATTATATTCCTAGATCTTGAGTTCCTAGGTCTTGAGAAGTGCTTGTTACTATCGATATTTCTTCACACTTCATCCAACGTCTTGTATTTGTAAAAAAGTTTCCTATTTTACAACAACTCGCGATCCTTAATTTTATATTTCTTAAAAAAGAGGTATAACAAACTTAAAAACCTTATGTCATTTCCCTCTAAAAAGACAACATTGCTCGACCTCTCAACCTCGACCTCTGCCACCTCGAGCAAAAGTAACGAAACGAATGTTTTTTCGATACTTTCCAGGTTTTCAGTTTGTTATCGCCGAATTTTGTTTCCTGGCTTTGAAATAAATCACCTCTCCTCGACACTTAACCTCGAACTTTAACTCTGCTCGACCCTCAACCACGACCTCTGCCACCTCGAGCGATAAAATGAAATGAGGGCATTTCATTATATTCCTAGATCTTGAGTTCCTAGGTCTTGAGAAGTGCTTGTTACTATCGATATTTCTTCACGCTTCATCCAACGTCTTGTATTTGTGAAAAGGTTTCCTATTTTACAACAACTCGCAATCCTTAATTTTATATTTCTTAAAAAAGATGTATAACAAACTTAAAAACCTTATGTCTTATCCCTCTAAAAAGACAACATTGCTCGACCCTCAACCTCGACCTCTGCCACCTCGAGCAAAAGTAACGAAACGAATGTTTTTTCGATACTTTCCAGGTTTTCAGTTTGTTATCCCCGAATTTTCTTTCCTGGCTTTGAAATAAATCACCTCTCCTCGACACTTAACCTCGATCTTTAACTCTGCTCGACCCTCAACCACGACCTCTGCCACCTCGAGCGAAAAAATTAAATGAGGGCATTTTATTATATTCCTAGATCTTGAGTTCCTAGGTCTTGAGAAGTGCTTGTTACTATCGATATTTCTTCACACTTCATCCAACGTCTTGTATTTGTAAAAAGGTTTCCTATTTTACAACAACTCGCGATCCTTAATTTTATATTTCTTAAAAAAGAGGTATAACAAACTTAAAAACAAGACAATATTGCTCGACCCTCAACCTCGACCTCTGCCAAATCGAGCAAAAGTAACGAAACGAATGATTTTTCGATACTTTCCAGGTTTTCAGTATGTTACCCCCCGAATTTCTTTCCTGGATTTTAACGAAATCACCTCTCCTCGACCCTTAACCTCGACCTTTAACACTGCTCGATCCTCAACCACGACCTCTGCCACCTCGAGCGAAAAATGAAATGAGGGCATTTCATTATATTCCTAGATCTTGAGTTCCTAGGTCTTGAGAAGTGCTTGTTACTATCGATATATCTTCACGCTTCATCCAACGTCTTGTATTTGTAAAAAGGTTTCCTATTTTACAACAACTCGCGATCCTTAATTTTATATTTCTTGAAAAAGGTATAACAAACTTAAAAACCTTATGTCTTTTCCCTCTAAAAAGACAACATTGCTCGACCCTCAACCTCGACCTCTGCCACCTCGAGCAAAAGTAACGAAACGAATGTTTTTTCGATACTTTCCAGGTTTTCAGTTTGTTACCCCCGAATTTCTTTCCTGGCCTTTAACTAAATCACCTCCTCGACCCTTAACCTCGATCTTTAACTCTGCTCGACCCTCAACCACGACCTCTGCCACCTCGAGCGAAAAAATGAAATGAGGGCATTTCATTATATTCCTAGATCTTGTGTTCCTAGGTCTTGAGAAGTGCTTGATATTTCATCACGCTTCATCCAACGTCTTGTATTTGTAAAAAAGTTTCCTATTTTACAACAACTCGCGATCCTTAATTTTATATTTCTTAAAAAAGAGGTATAACAAACTTAAAAACAAGACAATATTGCTCGACCCTCAACCTCGACCTCTGCCAAATCGAGCAAAAGTAATGAAACGAATGTTTTTTCGATACTTTCCAGGTTTTCAGTATGTTACCCCCCGAATTTCTTTCCTGGATTTTAACGAAATCACCTCTCCTCGACCCTTAACCTCGATCTTTAACTCTGCTCGACCCTCAACCACGACCTCTGCCACCTCGAGCGATAAAATGAAATGAGGGCATTTCATTATATTCCTAGATCTTGTGTTCGTAGGTCTTGAGAAGTGCTTGATATTTCATCACGCTTCATTCAACGTCTTGTATATGTAAAAAAGTTTCCTATTTTACAACAACTCGCGATCCTTAATTTTATATTTCTTAAAAAAGAGGTATAACAAACTTAAAAACATAATGTCTTTTCCCTCTAAAAAGACAACATTGCTCGACCCTCAACCTCGACCTCTGCCACCTCGAGCAAAAGTAACGAAACGAATGTTTTTTCGATACTTTCCAGGTTTTCAGTTTGTTACCCCCGAATTTCTTTCCTGGCTTTTAACTAAATCACCTCTCCTCGACCCTTAACCTCGATCTTTAACTCTGCTCGACCCTCAACCACGACCTCTGCCACCTCGAGCGAAAAAATGAAATGAGGGCATTTCATTATATTCCTAGATCTTGAGTTCCTAGGTCTTGAGAAGTGCTTGTTACTATCGATATTTCTTCACGCTTCATCCAACGTCTTGTATTTGTAAAAAGGTTTCCTATTTTACAACAACTCGCGATCCTTAATTTTATATTTCTTAAAAAAGAGGTATAACAATCTTAAAAACCTTATGTCTTTTCGCTCTAAAAAGACAACATTGCTCGACCCTCAACCTCGACCTCTGCCACCTCGAGCAAAAGTAACGAAACGAATGTTTTTTCGATACTTTCCAGGTTTTCAGTTTGTTACCCCCGAATTTCTTTCCTGGCTTTTAACTAAATCACCTCACCTCGACCCTTAACCTCGATCTTTAACTCTGCTCGAACCTCAACCACGACCTCTGCCACCTCGAGCGAAAAAATGAAATGAGGGCATTTCATTATATTCCTAGATCTTGTGTTCCTAGGTCTTGAGAAGTGCTTGATATTTCATCACGCTTCATCCAACGTCTTGTATTTGTAAAAAAGTTTCCTATTTTACAACAACTCGCGATCCTTAATTTTATATTTCTTAAAAAAGAGGTATAACAAACTTAAAAAGAAGACAATATTGCTCGACCCTCAACCTCGACCTCTGCCAAATCGAGCAAAAGTAACGAAACGAATGTTTTTTCGATACTTTCCAGGTTTTCAGTATGTTACCCCCCGAATTTCTTTCCTGGATTTTAACGAAATCACCTCTCCTCGACCCTTAACCTCGATCTTTAACTCTGCTCGACCCTCAACCACGACCTCTGCCACCTGGAGCGATAAAATGAAATGAGGGCATTTCATTATATTCCTAGATCTTGTGTTCCTAGGTCTTGAGAAGTGCTTGATATTTCATCACGCTTCATTCAACGTCTTGTATATGTAAAAAAGTTTCCTATTTTACAACAACTCGCGATCCTTAATTTTATATTTCTTAAAAAAGAGGTATAACAAACTTAAAAACATAATGTCTTTTCCCTCTAAAAAGACAACATTGCTCGACCCTCAACCTCGACCTCTGCCACCTCGAGCAAAAGTAACGAAACGAATGTTTTTTCGATACTTTCCAGGTTTTCAGTTTGTTACCCCCGAATTTCTTTCCTGGCTTTTAACTAAATCACCTCTCCTCGACCCTTAACCTCGATCTTTAACTCTGCTCGACCCTCAACCACGACCTCTGCCACCTCGAGCGAAAAAATGAAATGAGGGCATTTCATTATATTCCTAGATCTTGAGTTCCTAGGTCTTGAGAAGTGCTTGTTACTATCGATATTTCTTCACGCTTCATCCAACGTCTTGTATTTGTAAAAAGGTTTCCTATTTTACAACAACTCGCGATCCTTAATTTTATATTTCTTAAAAAAGAGGTATAACAATCTTAAAAACCTTATGTCTTTTCGCTCTAAAAAGACAACATTGCTCGACCCTCAACCTCGACCTCTGCCACCTCGAGCAAAAGTAACGAAACGAATGTTTTTTCGATACTTTCCAGGTTTTCAGTTTGTTACCCCCGAATTTCTTTCCTGGCTTTTAACTAAATCACCTCACCTCGACCCTTAACCTCGATCTTTAACTCTGCTCGAACCTCAACCACGACCTCTGCCACCTCGAGCGAAAAAATGAAATGAGGGCATTTCATTATATTCCTAGACCTTCAGTTCCTAGGTCTTGAGAAGTGCTTGTTACTATCGATATATCTTCACGCTTCATCCAACGTCTTGTATTTGTAAAAAGGTTTCCTATTTTACAACAATTCGCGATCCTTAATTATATATTTCTTAAAAAAGAGGTATAACAAACTTAAAAACCTTATGTCTTTTCCTTCTAAAAAGACAATATTGCTCGACCCTCAACCTCGACCTCTGCCACCTCGAGCAAAAGTAACGAAACGAATGTTTTTTCGATACTTTCCAGGTTTTCAGTTTGTTACCCCCGAATTTCTTTCCTGGCTTTTAACTAAATCACCTCTCCTCGACCCTTAACCTCGATCTTTAACTCTGCTCGACCCTCAACCACGACCTCTGCCACCTCGAGCGAAAAAATGAAATGAGGGCATTTCATTATATTCCTGGATCTTGAGAAGTGCTTGTTACTATCGATATTTCTTCACACTTCATCCAACGTCTTGTATTTGTAAAAAGGTTTCCTATTTTACAACAACTCGCGATCCTTAATTTTATATTTCTTAAAAAAGAGGTATAACAAACTTAAAAACAAGACAATATTGCTCGACCCTCAACCTCGACCTCTGCCAAATCGAGCAAAAGTAACGAAACGAATGTTTTTTCGATACTTTCCAGGTTTTCAGTATGTTACCCCCCGAAATTCTTTCCTGGATTTTAACGAAATCACCTCTCCTCGACCCTTAACCTCGATCTTTAACTCTGCTCGACCCTCAACCACGACCTCTGCCACCTCGAGCGATAAAATGAAATGAGGGCATTTCATTATATTCCTAGATCTTGTGTTCCTAGGTCTTGAGAAGTGCTTGGTATTTCATCACGCTTCATCCAACGTCTTGTATTTGTAAAAAAGTTTCCTATTTTACAACAACTCGCGATCCTTAATTTTATATTTCTTAAAAAAGAGGTATAACAAACTTAAAAACAAGACAATATTGCTCGACCCTCAACCTCGACCTCTGCCAAATCGAGCAAAAGTAACGAAACGAATGTTTTTTCGATACTTTCCAGGTTTTCAGTATGTTACCCCCCGAAATTCTTTCCTGGATTTTAACGAAATCACCTCTCCTCGACCCTTAACCTCGATCTTTAACTCTGCTCGACCCTCAACCACGACCTCTGCCACCTCGAGCGATAAAATGAAATGAGGGCATTTCATTATATTCCTAGATCTTGTGTTCCTAGGTCTTGAGAAGTGCTTGATATTTCATCACGCTTCATTCAACGTCTTGTATATGTAAAAAAGTTTCCTATTTTACAACAACTCGCGATCCTTAATTTTATATTTCTTAAAAAAGAGGTATAACAAACTTAAAAACATAATGTCTTTTCCCTCTAAAAAGACAACATTGCTCGACCCTCAACCTCGACCTCTGCCACCTCGAGCAAAAGTAACGAAACGAATGTTTTTTCGATACTTTCCAGGTTTTCAGTTTGTTACCCCCGAATTTCTTTCCTCGCTTTTAACTAAATCACCTCTCCTCGACCCTTAACCTCGATCTTTAACTCTGCTCGACCCTCAACCACGACCTCTGCCACCTCGAGCGAAAAAATGAAATGAGGGCATTTCATTATATTCCTAGATCTTGAGTTCCTAGGTCTTGAGAAGTGCTTGTTTTCACGCTTCATCCAACGTCTTGTATTTGTAAAAAGGTTTCCTATTTTACAACAACTCGCGATCCTTAATTTTATATTTCTTAAAAAAGAGGTATAACAAACTTAAAAACCTTATGTCTTTTCCCTCTAAAAAGACAACATTGCTCGACCCTCAACCTCGACCTCTGCCACATCGAGCAAATGTAACGAAACGAATGTTTTTTCGATACTTTCCAGGTTTTCAGTTTGTTACCCCCGAATTTCTTTCCTGGCTTTTAACTAAATCACCTCACCTCGACCCTTAACCTCGATCTTTAACTCTGCTCGAGCCTCAACCACGACCTCTGCCACCTCGAGCGAAAAAATGAAATGAGGGCATTTCATTATATTCCTAGACCTTCAGTTCCTAGGTCTTGAGAAGTGCTTGTTACTATCGATATATCTTCACGCTTCATCCAACGTCTTGTATTTGTAAAAAGGTTTCCTATTTTACAACAATTCGCGATCCTTAATTATATATTTCTTAAAAAAGAGGTATAACAAACTTAAAAACCTTATGTCTTTTCCTTCTAAAAAGACAATATTGCTCGACCCTCAACCTCGACCTCTGCCACCTCGAGCAAAAGTAACGAAACGAATGTTTTTTCGATACTTTCCAGGTTTTCAGTTTGTTACCCCCGAATTTCTTTCCTGGCTTTTAACTAAATCACCTCTCCTGGACCCTTAACCTCGATCTTTAACTCTGCTCGACCCTCAACCACGACCTCTGCCACCTCGAGCGAAAAAATGAAATGAGGGCATTTCATTATATTCCTAGATCTTGAGTTCCTAGGTCTTGAGAAGTGCTTGTTACTATCGATATTTCTTCACGCTTCATCCAACGTCTTGTATTTGTAAAAAGGTTTCCTATTTTACAACAACTCGCGATCCTTAATTTTATATTTCTTAAAACAGAGGTATAACAATCATAAAAACCTTATGTCTTTTCGCTCTAAAAAGACAACATTGCTCGACCCTCAACCTCGACCTCTGCCACCTCGAGCAAAAGTAACGAAACGAATGTTTTTTCGATACTTTCCAGGTTTTCAGTTTGTTACCCCCGAATTTCTTTCCTGGCTTTTAACTAAATCACCTCACCTCGACCCTTAACCTCGATCTTTAACTCTGCTCGAACCTCAACCACGACCTCTGCCACCTCGAGCGAAAAAATGAAATGAGGGCATTTCATTATATTCCTAGATCTTGTGTTCCTAGGTCTTGAGAAGTGCTTGATATTTCATCACGCTTCATCCAACGTCTTGTATTTGTAAAAAAGTTTCCTATTTTACAACAACTCGCGATCCTTAATTTTATATTTCTTAAAAAAGAGGTATAACAAACTTAAAAACAAGACAATATTGCTCGACCCTCAACCTCGACCTCTGCCAAATCGAGCAAAAGTAACGAAACGAATGTTTTTTCGATACTTTCCAGGTTTTCAGTATGTTACCCCCCGAATTTCTTTCCTGGATTTTAACGAAATCACCTCTCCTCGACCCTTAACCTCGATCTTTAACTCTGCTCGACCCTCAACCACGACCTCTGCCACCTCGAGCGATAAAATGAAATGAGGGCATTTCATTATATTCCTAGATCTTGTGTTCCTAGGTCTTGAGAAGTGCTTGATATTTCATCACGCTTCATTCAACGTCTTGTATATGTAAAAAAGTTTCCTATTTTACAAAAACTCGCGATCCTTAATTTTATATTTCTTAAAAAAGAGGTATAACAAACTTAAAAACATAATGTCTTTTCCCTCTAAAAAGACAACATTGCTCGACCCTCAACCTCGACCTCTGCCACCTCGAGCAAAAGTAACGAAACGAATGTTTTTTCGATACTTTCCAGGTTTTCAGTTTGTTACCCCCGAATTTCTTTCCTGGCTTTTAACTAAATCACCTCTCCTCGACCCTTAACCTCGATCTTTAACTCTGCTCGACCCTCAACCACGACCTCTGCCACCTCGAGCGAAAAAATGAAATGAGGGCATTTCATTATATTCCTAGATCTTGAGTTCCTAGGTCTTGAGAAGTGCTTGTTACTATCGATATTTCTTCACGCTTCATCCAACGTCTTGTATTTGTAAAAAGGTTTCCTATTTTACAACAACTCGCGATCCTTAATTTTATATTTCTTAAAAAAGAGGTATAACAATCTTAAAAACCTTATGTCTTTTCGCTCTAAAAAGACAACATTGCTCGACCCTCAACCTCGACCTCTGCCACCTCGAGCAAAAGTAACGAAACGAATGTTTTTTCGATACTTTCCAGGTTTTCAGTTTGTTACCCCCGAATTTCTTTCCTGGCTTTTAACTAAATCACCTCACCTCGACCCTTAACCTCGATCTTTAACTCTGCTCGAACCTCAACCACGACCTCTGCCACCTCGAGCGAAAAAATGAAATGAGGGCATTTCATTATATTCCTAGACCTTCAGTTCCTAGGTCTTGAGAAGTGCTTGTTACTATCGATATATCTTCACGCTTCATCCAACGTCTTGTATTTGTAAAAAGGTTTCCTATTTTACAACAATTCGCGATCCTTAATTATATATTTCTTAAAAAAGAGGTATAACAAACTTAAAAACCTTATGTCTTTTCCTTCTAAAAAGACAATATTGCTCGACCCTCAACCTCGACCTCTGCCACCTCGAGCAAAAGTAACGAAACGAATGTTTTTTCGATACTTTCCAGGTTTTCAGTTTGTTACCCCCGAATTTCTTTCCTGGCTTTTAACTAAATCACCTCTCCTCGACCCTTAACCTCGATCTTTAACTCTGCTCGACCCTCAACCACGACCTCTGCCACCTCGAGCGAAAAAATGAAATGAGGGCATTTCATTATATTCCTAGATCTTGAGAAGTGCTTGTTACTATCGATATTTCTTCACACTTCATCCAACGTCTTGTATTTGTAAAAAGGTTTCCTATTTTACAACAACTCGCGATCCTTAATTTTATATTTCTTAAAAAAGAGGTATAACAAACTTAAAAACAAGACAATATTGCTCGACCCTCAACCTCGACCTCTGCCAAATCGAGCAAAAGTAACGAAACGAATGTTTTTTCGATACTTTCCAGGTTTTCAGTATGTTACCCCCCGAAATTCTTTCCTGGATTTTAACGAAATCACCTCTCCTCGACCCTTAACCTCGATCTTTAACTCTGCTCGACCCTCAACCACGACCTCTGCCACCTCGAGCGATAAAATGAAATGAGGGCATTTCATTATATTCCTAGATCTTGTGTTCCTAGGTCTTGAGAAGTGCTTGGTATTTCATCACGCTTCATCCAACGTCTTGTATTTGTAAAAAAGTTTCCTATTTTACAACAACTCGCGATCCTTAATTTTATATTTCTTAAAAAAGAGGTATAACAAACTTAAAAACAAGACAATATTGCTCGACCCTCAACCTCGACCTCTGCCAAATCGAGCAAAAGTAACGAAACGAATGTTTTTTCGATACTTTCCAGGTTTTCAGTATGTTACCCCCCGAAATTCTTTCCTGGATTTTAACGAAATCACCTCTCCTCGACCCTTAACCTCGATCTTTAACTCTGCTCGACCCTCAACCACGACCTCTGCCACCTCGAGCGATAAAATGAAATGAGGGCATTTCATTATATTCCTAGATCTTGTGTTCCTAGGTCTTGAGAAGTGCTTGATATTTCATCACGCTTCATTCAACGTCTTGTATATGTAAAAAAGTTTCCTATTTTACAACAACTCGCGATCCTTAATTTTATATTTCTTAAAAAAGAGGTATAACAAACTTAAAAACATAATGTCTTTTCCCTCTAAAAAGACAACATTGCTCGACCCTCAACCTCGACCTCTGCCACCTCGAGCAAAAGTAACGAAACGAATGTTTTTTCGATACTTTCCAGGTTTTCAGTTTGTTACCCCCGAATTTCTTTCCTGGCTTTTAACTAAATCACCTCTCCTCGACCCTTAACCTCGATCTTTAACTCTGCTCGACCCTCAACCACGACCTCTGCCACCTCGAGCGAAAAAATGAAATGAGGGCATTTCATTATATTCCTAGATCTTGAGTTCCTAGGTCTTGAGAAGTGCTTGTTTTCACGCTTCATCCAACGTCTTGTATTTGTAAAAAGGTTTCCTATTTTACAACAACTCGCGATCCTTAATTTTATATTTCTTAAAAAAGAGGTATAACAAACTTAAAAACCTTATGTCTTTTCCCTCTAAAAAGACAACATTGCTCGACCCTCAACCTCGACCTCTGCCACCTCGAGCAAATGTAACGAAACGAATGTTTTTTCGATACTTTCCAGGTTTTCAGTTTGTTACCCCCGAATTTCTTTCCTGGCTTTTAACTAAATCACCTCCTCGACCCTTAACCTCGAACTTTAACTCTGCTCGACACTCAACCACGACCTCTGCCACCTCGAGCGAAAAAATGAAATGAGGGCATTTCATTATATTCCTAGATCTTGTGTTCCTAGGTCTTGAGAAGTGCTTGATATTTCATCACGCTTCGTCCAACGTCTTGTGTATGTAAAAAAGTTTCCTATTTTACAACAACTCGCGATCCTTAATTTTATATTTCTTAAATAAGAGGTATAACAAACTTAAAAACATAATGTCTTTTCCCTCTAAAAAGACAAAATTGCTCGACCCTCAACCTCGACCTCTGCCACCTCGAGCAAAAGTAACGAAACGAATGTTTTTTCGATACTTTCCAGGTTTTCAGTTTGTTACCCCCGAATTTCTTTCCGGGCTTTTAACTAAATCACCACTCCTCGACTCTTAACCTCGATCTTTAACTCTGCTCGACCCTCAACCCCGACCTCTGCCACCTCGAGCGAAAAAATGAAATGAGGGCATTTCATTATATTCCTAGATCTTGAGTTCCTAGGTCTTGAGAAGTGCTTGTTACTATCGATATTTCTTCACGCTTCATCCAACGTCTTGTATTTGTAAAAAGGTTTCCTATTTTACAACAACTCGCGATCCTTAATTTTATATTTCTTAAAAAAGAGGTATAACAATCTTAAAAACCTTATATCTTTTCGCTCTAAAAAGACAACATTGCTGGACCCTCAACCTCGACCTCTCCCACCTCGAGCAAAAGTAACGAAACGAATGTTTTTTCGATACTTTCCAGGTTTTCAGTTTGTTACCCCCGAATTTCTTTCCTGGCTTTTAACTAAATCACGTCTCCTCGACCCTTAACCTCGATCTTTAACTCTGCTCGACCCTCAACCACGACCTCTGCCACCTCGAGCGAAAAAATGAAATGAGGGCATTTCATTATATTCCCAGATCTTGAGTTCCTAGGTCTTGAGAAGTGCTTGTTACTATCGATATTTCTTCACGCTTCATCCAACGTCTTGTATTTGTAAAAAGGTTTCCTATTTTACAACAACTCGCGATCCTTAATTTTATATTTCTTAAAAAAGAGGTATAACAAACTTAAAAACCTTATGTCTTTTCCCTCTAAAAAGACAACATTGCTCGACCCTCAACCTCGACCTCTGCCACCTCGAGCAAATTAACGAAACGAATGTTTTTTCGATACTTTCCAGGTTTTCAGTTTGTTACCCCCGAATATCTTTCCTGGCTTTTAACTAAATCACCACTCCTCGACTCTTAACCTCGATCTTTAACTCTGCTCGACCCTCAACCCCGACCTCTGCCACCTCGAGCGAAAAAATGAAATGAGGGCATTTCATTATATTCCTAGATCTTGAGTTCCTAGGTCTTGAGAAGTGCTTGTTACTATCGATATTTCTTCACGCTTCATCCAACGTCTTGTATTTGTAAAAAGGTTTCCTATTTTACAACAACTCGCGATCCTTAATTTTATATTTCTTAAGGGGACAAGGGACCTTAAAATCCTTAAAAATAATAATTTTTTTATTTTTTGTAAATTTCACTTAATTATTATTCAAGGGTACTTTATATGCATTATAGCATGCATTTATCACAAAAAAAAATTATTTTTATGAAAAAAATGTAATTTTACGCTTCGTCTTAGAATTCTTCGAAATGTCGCTTGCGTATTCCATATCAATGAAAATCCCCAATATTTTTTATAAAAGTCTGTTTTATATATATAAATAAAATAGAGCATCGAATTTTATATATTTGAAGTTAAAGGTAAAAAAAAAAAATAAAAATTTTGAAATTTTTTCGAAAAAATTTCAAAATTTTTCCTTTTTTTTTCTGTTTTTTTAACCTTTAAATTGAAATATATAAAATTCGATGCTCTATTTTATTTATATATATAAACCAAACTTTTATTAAAAATATTGGGGATTTTCATTGATATGGAACTCGCAGGGGGCATTTCGAAGATTTCTAAGACGACGCGTAAAATTCCATTTTTTTCATAAAAATAATTTTTTTTACAAATTTTTTTTGTGATAAATGCATGCCATAATGGATATAATGTACCTTTGAGTAATATTTAAGATAAAATTTACAAAAAATAAAAAAAAATTGAAAAATTTTGAAATTTTTTCGAAAAAATTTCAAAATTTGTGAATTTTTTTTTTTTAACCATTAAATTCAAATATATAAATTTCGATGCTCTATTTTATTTATATATATAAATCAAATTAAAAAAAAATATTGGGGATTTTCATTGATATGGAATGCATAGGGGGCATTTCGAAGATTTCTAAGTAAAATTCCATTTTTTTCACAAAAATAAAATTTTTTTTAAATTTTTTTTGTGATAAATGCATGCCATAATACATATAATGTCCCCTTGAATAATATTTAAGATGAAATTTACAAAAAATAAAAAAAAAAATTGAAAAATTTCGAAATTTCGAAATTTTTTCGAAAATTTTTTAAAAATTTTCATTTTTTTTTTTTTTACCTTTACATTCAAATATATAAAATTCGATGCTCTATTTTATTTATATATATAAAACAGACTTTTATAAAAAATATTGGGGATTTTCATTGATATGGAATGCGCAAGCGACATTTCGAAGATTTCTAAGACGACACGTAAAATTCCATTTTATTCCCAAAAATAAAAATTTTTTTAAATTTTTTTTGTGATTAATGCATGCTATAATGCATATAATGTACCCTTGAATAATATTTAAGGTGAAATTTACAAAAAAAAAAAAAATATTTTAAGGTCCCTTGTCCCCTTAAAAAAGAGGTATAACAAACTTAAAAACCTTATGTCTTTTCCCTCTAAAAAGACAACATTGCTCAACCCTCAACCTCGACCTCTGCCACCTCGAGCAAAAGTAACGAAACGAATGTTTTTTCGATACTTTCCAGGTTTTCAGTATGTTAGCCCCCCCCCCCCGAATTTCTTTCCTGGCTTTTAACTAAATCACCTCTCCTCGACCCTTAACCTCGATCTTTAACTCTGCTCGACCCTCAACCACGACCTCTGCCACCTCGAGCGAAAAAATGAAATGAGGGTAATTTCATTATATTCCTAGATCTTGAGTTCCTAGGTCTTGAGAAGTGCTTCTTACTATCGATATTTCTTCACGCTTCATCCAATGCCTTGTATTTGTAAAAAGGTTTCCTATTTTACAACAACTCGCGATCCTTAATTTTATATTTCTTAAAAAAGAGGTATAACAAACTTAAAAACCTTATGTCTTTTCCCTCTAAAAAGACAACATTGCTCAACCCTCAACCTCGACCTCTGCCACCTCGAGCAAAAGTAACGAAACGAATGTTTTTTCGATACTTTCCAGGTTTTCAGTATGTTAGCCCCCCCCCCCCCCCGAATTTCTTTCCTGGCTTTTAACTAAATCACCTCTCCTCGACCCTTAACCTCGATCTTTAACTCTGCTCGACCCTTAACCTCGATCTTTAACTCTGCTCGACCCTCAACCACGACCTCTGCCACCTCGAGCGAAAAATGAAATGAGGGCATTTCATTCCTAGATCTTGAGTTTCTAGGTCTTGAGAAGTGCTTGTTACTATCGATATTTCTTCACGCTTCATCCAACGTCTTGTATTTGTAAAAAGGTTTCCTATTTTACAACAACTCGCGATCCTTAATTTCATATTTCTTAAAAATAGGTATAACAAACTTAAAAACCTTATGTCTTTTCCCTCTAAAAAGACAACATTGCTCGACCCTCAACCTCGACCTCTGCCACCTCGAGCAAAGGTAACGAAACGAATGTTTCTTCGATACTTTCCAGGTTTTCAGTTTGTTATTCCCCGTATTTCATTGCTGGCTTTTATCTAAACCACCTCTGCTCGACACTTAACCACGACCTCAGCCCCCTATAGCAAAAGTAGCGAAACGAATGATGTTTTTGAGGGTTGATTGTTGACGGCCAATTATCTACACGGGGGATATGGGCCCTGGGAGGAGTGCCTTCCGTGGAGGTCTTTCTAAGGGAACCTAATCCGTATTAACGCATGGAAATCCACGGTTCGAAGAAAACCACGGAAACTCCGAACGATTAGGCCGACGGGCGCGATTGGGTTCGAACCCAGCACCTCCCGTCTACCAGCTTCGAGAGCAGAACCTCTCAGCCACTGGTGGGCCCTGATGTTTTTGAGGTAATCTTGTTTGTAATAAAAAAGCCATTTTCAAAAAATTATTAACGAAACCAGAAGCATGATTATGAATAATTATTATAAGCAGATGAATATGACGTCCTATTTAAAACAAATAAACTTAAAAAGGTTTTACCAATACGTATTATTAAGCATGAGTATTATGTTACAGTAAAGAATTTTCTGACAAACGTGATGTCATGATTCATAGGAAAAGAGATGTACACATTAAGTGACCGCTTATTATCTGTTTTATCAGCTTCGATGATTATTATGAAATAGGTTTTTCTGATTCAACACCATTTACTTTTGTGTTTACAGTACCCACTCGACCGAAACAGAGTTACCATGTTTAATTAAAATTTATTTTTTAATGGTTTACTATATGATAGCTATACTGAAATTAAATTTTGTTAACACAGATTCAATAAAATTTTCTTTTGTTTTTACAGCGTCCCTTGGCGGAAAAGTGGGTAATTAAAATTTTTTTGTATAAATTTTTAGAATAAGCTTTTTCTATGGTGAAATTTATATTTTGATAAAATTTTTTGCATAACGTGCTTTATATGCTGATAGCGCCTCTGGAGGAACATTCTAGAACTAAAACTTGAAAATGGATTTTTTTAAATGTTTTCTCATATGTGAACAATACTCCAAATTAAAATTTGCAATACAGATTCAAAAGATTATTTCCTTTATAGTCGCCCCATTGCCGAAAATACGATAACTACATACAAATAAAATTGATTTTTATTTTTGTAATAACTCTCCTCAATCAGCTGCTGCCTCGTCAATTTTACGTTTCGATTTTAAAAAAATACAAGCTTTTACTGAATTACTAACATTATGAAATACATTTTTTCTTATTTTCACATGTGACAACCATACTCCAAATTAAAATTAGGTAGAGAAATTGAAACTAAAGCTTTGCGTAGGTAATATATATAACAACGTGTTCATTTCGCTAAAAAACACCGAAAAAGCTCAGCGGGTTAACTACCTCCTAAAAATAAACATTGAATAAGCTACCCTACCTAGATGATCAGAGCTTTGATTCAGGGTTTGCACGATTGTTCAGAAGATTGTAACGCATTCTGTTGATTAACTTCACTCATTATAAGTAAATGTATATGTGTTCTTTATATTGTATCCTACAATCCAGCCTTCTTTAATGCCAATAACCACACCTAGTAACAAATATAGTAACCAAAGTTAGGTAAATGTTTTTTATCATTCGCTGCATGACGACCGTACTGATGATAAAATAGTAATTCAATACAATTTTTCTGTGTTTGTAGCGCCACCTGTTGATGGAAAGGATAAACAATTTGAAGAAAAAGCAATTTTTTTGTGCGGTATGACAGCTACACTGAAGTAAAAAATTGTTGCATTTATTCAACACAATTTTCTTTTGTGTTCACAATACCTTCTGGTATAAAATAGGTTAACTAATTTAATTTGTTTTATTTGTAATTTTTTATATAAATCATTGGAATAAGCCATGGTCAATATAAAGTTTAATAAAAATTTTCACATAATGGTTTTTACACTAGTAGCACCTCTGACGGGAAATTGCATAGCTAAAACTTTAAAATGCATTTTCTTTTTCTTTTTTCGTTTATAGCAAGCTCTGGGAGGAAACAGGGCAACCCAATTTATTTTTTTTTTCCTAAAGTGGATTTTTTTTTATGTTTCACTGTATGAGAGCTAATACAAAGATTAAAAATGGGTAGCACAGATACAACACAATTTTCTCTTGCGTTTAAACCCGTCCTCTGGTGAGTAATAGGTTAACTAACTTTAAAAAAAGTTTTGTTGTATTTTTTAAATAAATATTCTCAATAAACTTCTATCACAATAAAATTGACATTTTGTTTCTTGTACATTCAAAGTGCTATCATTGGAAAATTACAGAACTAAAACTTTAAAATGGCTTTTTTTATGTTTTCTTGTATAATAACTCTACACCAAGTAAAATTTTGTAATACATTTGTAAGAAGTTTTTCTTTTGCGTTTGTAGCGCATTCTGGGAAGAAATAAGGTAACCAAATATTAATAAAATTGATTTACGTTTTTTAAATAAATTTTCAGAATAACTTTCTGCTTCGGTCAAGTTTATGCTTTTTAAAACATTTCACATGATTGATATTTTTACGTGTAATATTATTAACATTTATCCTTTTTTGGGCTTAAACTATAAAGTATTTGTTCTGCAAATTATGGTTTTATTTAATATAAATATGAGTTCAGAGGTACAAAACTGATTGCTGCTTTATTAGTTACACTAGATTGCTTTAAAGAACAGCTGTGTATTGTTATGCAACAAATGTTTCTAACTATTTCTCAACATATGAGGATTAACAACGGAAAAAAAATGTGTCGAATGCGTACCTGTATAGGCAGACACAATAGTAAAATGTAATTAAAATATAGCAAAACCGTTATTCATTTTACAAAAATGTTTAGTTTGAATTTGCTATCAAAAGCATATTAACCCTTTACGTACTGAATTATGAATTCATGAAAATTTATCTTCTAAAGCATTTTTCGCGAATTGTTTAAACTACATTCGAAGATCTACATAATCATTTAATAAATTTTAGAAGGATTTTAGAAAGATTGAAGGATTTAGAAGGATTAATGAAATTTGAATTTATAGGGATTTTTTGAAATATTTATAACCCCAATCAAATCTTTTATTTTAAGTACTTTTCGTAGTATTTCGTAGAATTAGGAAATGGGTAAATATAACGTTCGTACAATAGAAAAATAGTAATATTTCCGAATTGAAAATTCTCCCCCCACCCGCTCGCCTTTCCAACGCCAAGAACTGATAAGATTCAAAGGCAAAAGAAATCATCCTTTTAAAAATATTTTTGTTTTGTGTCACCAATAACACTTTTAGAACAAGATAAAGTAATGTGTCTATAACTCATTCTAAACTGCGTTACAACTAATAAATGCATAAAGTGAGTTTTATAATAAGTTATTCTAATGATACTTATAAGTACTGTCAGTAGATAAAGGGTTAAACACACAAATGATGTACATGTGACCTTAATGTAATGTATATATAATGGAGATTTTTTTAAGGGTGTGAATATATAAAACAAATAATCAGCAAACAACAAAATAAATCCAAAAATACTATTACTACTATTAACAAATGTTCTGTTTATTTTTACTTGCTCGCATTAGAATAGAAAAACAGTCATACCTTAACATCTGCTGTCCTATAATAAGCGATTATTTAAGTCTTGGAGATTAGCATAATGTTCTCCAAAAACTTTCAAGTTTGTTTTTACACTAATAATGGGCATAGAGTTACAAATTTCGACATGGCATTCTTGAGTGCTACGTTACTTTTTACACTACATCTCTCTGTTGCAAAACCTGTATTGTTATGCAACAAATATTACCCAATTTAATCTATTTGCTGTTTTATATTGATAAAACAAAAAAGTCTTCTTTCTTACATCATCATATTACGGTATTATGTACACAACCGATGAAGATTGATAATGCTAAAGAATAATAATGAATGCGTAACAAACTTTTTTAGATATGAAAGCAAAGATATTTCAAGCATAATAAAATAAATTCCAAATTCTAAAAAAAAATATGTAATAACAGATCCTATACTTTTATATGGGTATATGTGTACAGAGAGGCAAAATGTAAAAATGTAATTAAAATATAATAAAACATTGATTAATTTTATTAAATGTACTTTCCTTCAATTGATTATCAAAACATATAAAAATAACAAATGGTCAGTCGTGGGCAAAAACACAAAACACCCCCACTAACTGTGCAATTAATTGTAATAGAAAACAAAATATAGATACGAAACGATTGGAAAAAAATGTGTATATAAAATTTGCTTAGGGGGCCATCTACATATCAAAACCAGACCAAACTTTGTTTTCTTGAATGGCAACATCCAAGTCTGACAATAAATTTGAAATCTTCGGTTTAAACTATGCCTAGAAATGAAATTTCAAGTCGTTTGGATGATAAGATTTTGAATAATAAACATTCAAAATTTAGAGCATCTACTGTTAAATTACATTTTCATATTTTTATTAATATCGCCTGAAATTATAATCGTAATATGATATTTTTTTTTGTTTAACTAGGGGGCCCTGTCCCCTACGAGCTACGATCACCAACTCCCGTTCAGACACAGCAAAATCTAAAAGCACGCTAATTTGATCGGCTTTAAAATATTTTCGGAAGAATGAATTATGATTAAAAAACAGTGGCTATCTCCCTGTTAACTGGTTGTTTTCGTCTTTGATTAAATCAGATCTTTGAAACATGTGAAAATAAGCTAATATAAAATGATTTAAGTAAACAGAGTGTTTGTACCCCGGTATTTTTTAACAACGCTATAAGAAATTTTTAAATAAGCATTTTAAATGTATCATTTTAAATCTGACGTAATTTTCACCAAAGTTTTCTTTCTCTTTTTAATATTCACGTGAAAATGCTTCTATTGTTAGAAAGGAAATATTATTTGCGCTGCCTTAGAATTCTCAATACAAGAGCCATGCGACTCTTGTAGGCACTTCAATAACATCTGCACTGGTTCATAATATCTAAATTTGTTGATTTTCTGTAAGCAAGTAAACTCTGTTGATTTACAATGGAAGTCTATGGGAATTTGGCGAAATATTAGAGATATCACCAAGTTGGCACCACTTTTGGCGACTAACTTTGGTCGCCAAACTTGGCGATACGTAACTTGGCGTAACATCGCCAAGTTACACGCGACGAACGCGACAAACTGGGAAATGAAAATTTGGCAGAATTTGGCGGCAGAACAGGTTCCCCCCTTCGGTAACCCCCATATATATATGGAGATGCATTAAATGCCGTTCTATGTATATATAGATAAGTTTTAAAAGATTATCTCAAAATGTGAAATAAATGTCTCGCGCAAGTATATTTTTAAATTTAGACTGTTTGGCAATATTATGGTTTGGCAATTTTAAATAAGACGTATTTTCCTCCATTTACATCTTTTAACGCATACTAGTGAGTTTATTATTGTACAATTTTCTTTCTCTTTTAAAATTCACGTGTAAATATAGTTTTTATGACGTAATTATCAATATTTCCTTGCTTTTAATACGTAACCATTTAATTCTCATCTGAAAGTTTTTTTCTGTTTATAATAGTCACGTGTAAATAAATTTTTAATTGGAAGGAAATATTATTCTTTGCGCTGTTTTTAAATTTGGCAACAATTTAAAATAATACCCTTTTCAAAAAACTGTAAAATATATCTCTCGAAATGCTGAAAATTTGAATTTAAAATAGAAATAAAACCTCAAAAAAAGAGTCAAATGAAAAAAAAATAAGGAACAAATGCTGTATATTTCCTCGGCCGCCATCTTTGATTTTTTCTTGGCGTGAAAACCTATTTCCGCCAAGTAGTAAATGTCACCAAGCAGCCATTTATGCGCATGTTAGTCTTAACGGGGTTGCCAGAACCAGGCAACCAACAGAAAATCGCCAAGAAATCCAAGATGGAGACAGAGGGAATATACAGCATCTTAGCGAAAAATAAATACAGTCTGCACACCGAGAACTTCTAATGTATAAAATGATTAAATTCCTATGTATAGTTTTTGCTCCTATAAAACTTTTTTAATGGAACGATTTTGACCAACTTTAACATTAAATATCTTTAAAATAATTCTTCGATTTGAAAATTGTGTGCATCAGCGTTTTTATCAAACATTTCTCTATAATACCACCGATTTTCATATTTTTGTATGCAATATTTATCTTAATATTATCGAAGAAAGGCCTGCATAAAAAATTCAAAACTAGCGGCGGCGGTGACAGCGTTAGTTACTTTTTTTTTACAATAGAGAGATTATAATACTAAAAATCCCAAACATAAATACATTGAATTTGTAATTTTAAATTTATTATGATATCAATATGAAATTAATATTCGAAAAAAACTATGAAGTGCAACATAATTTTTTTTTTACAGATTTATGTTTGATGCAAATTCTCAATTTCAAATTTTCCTTCCGAGTAGTTTTGGAAATATAAGCAAAAAAACATCAAAATGTCGGTTATGATGTCCAGAAAACAATAATTTGAAAATAATATAATTACACATTTTAATGAAAAATCTGGGATGTTCGTTACGATTTCGCTAAACATATTTCAATTATTGTTACAAATGTTGTATTTTCTACTACTTGCTCGCATTAGAAAAAACGATAAAATCATACCTTATGTTCCGCTGTCCTATAATTTCTCCGAAAACTTTATCCAATCCATACTTCCGCTATTCGAATGAACATCAAATTTCAAAATCGCAATGTACTGTTTCGATTGTTATGTTATTTGTCGCACTATATTGCTGTGTTGAACAACTGTGTATCATCGTAGTATGTGATGTACTCTAAACATGAGGAAAAGCTATAGATTGTACGAAGACGAATGTGTAACTGACTTTTGTAAATATGTAAGCAATGAAAATAAGAAGCATAATAAAATGTGTTCTTCAGTACTTGGCGAAATCTTCTCCTAAATTTTTATTCAGTCTACAATCATGCTATTCATTCAGAAAGTAAAAATGGATATGGAGATTCCATGTTTCAATGAAATATTTTCATTTGTTGTTTATATATTTCTCTATAGTGTTTAATTGAACAAATCTGTATTGTTATGCATCAAACACTCTTAACGTATGCTTACATTATTGTGATTGCCGTTTCACATTGTTTAACGAAACAAGTTTTCATTCTTACATCATCACTAGATGATGTAATGTACTCTAAATCTGGCGATTAACATTAGAAAGAATTATGACGAATGCTTAACAAACTTTTAAAGATATCAAAGCGCAGGAAAACGAAACATAATAAAGTAACTTTAATATTCTAATAATTTTGCAGTAACCGATCCTATACTTTTATGTGAGTATAGGTGTATAGGCAGACACAATAGTAAAAATATAACTTAAATAAAACAAAATATTTAATAATTTTATTAAACTTACTTTGTTTTAAATGAGTATTAAAAAATATTAAAAAATTAAATAATGTACATGTAATGTAAATTTAATGTACCTGTAAAGTTCAGGTGTGTTACATATGAGAATAACAATTAATCAGCAAAAAATAAAATACACTAAAGAACAAGTATTAATACTTTTACAAGTTTTCTATTTTTTACTACTTGCTCGCATTAGAAAAAGTGAAAATATCATACCTTATGTTCCGCTGTCCTATAATTTCTCCGAAAACTTTATACAATCCATACTTACGCTATTCGAATGAACATGAAATTTCAAAACCGCAATGTACTGTTCCGATTGTTACGTTATTCGTCATACTACAGTGCACCGTTGAACAACTGTGTATCACCATAGAATGTGGTGTACTCTAAACATGAGGAATAACTATTGACAGAATGAAGACGAATGTGTAACTGACTTTTGTGAATATGTAAGCAATGAAAATAAGAAGCATAATATAATGTGTTCTTCAGTACTTGGCGAAATCTTCTCCTAAATTTTTATTCGGCCTACAATCACACTACATTCAGAAATTAAAAATGGATATGGAGATTCCAAGTTTCAATGAAATATTTGCCTTTGTTTTTTATATGTCACACTACATTGTTTAACTGAACAAATCTGCATTGTTATGCATCAAATACTCTTATGCTTACTTTATCCAGACTGCCGTTTCCCATTGTTGAAAGAAACAGGTTTTCATTCTTACATCATCACTAGATATGATGTAATGTACACTAAATAGAGCGTTTAACAATAGAAAGAATTATGACGAAGGCTTAACAAACTTTTGAAGATATCAAAGCAAAGAAAAACGAAACATAATAAAATAACTTTAAGATTCTAAAAATTTTGCAGTAACAGATCCTATACTTTTATTCGCGTACACGTGTACAGGCAGATACAATAGTAAAAATATAATTTAAATATAACAAAATATTTAATAATTTTATTAAATTCACTTTGTTTCAATCGAGTATTAAAAATACTTAAAAAACAAATAATGTACATGTAATGTAAATTTATTGTACATATAATGTAAAAGTTTGTTTAATATGAGAATAACAATTAATCAGCAAACAATAAAAAAACATTAAGAAACAAGTATTAATACTGTTACAAATGTTGCATTTTTTACTACTTGCTCGCATTAGAAAAAGCGATAAAATCATTTCTTATATGTTCCTCTGTCCTACAATTTCTCCAAAAATTTAATCAAACCCATACTTACGCTATTCAAATGGACATGAAATTTCAAAATCGCATTGCACTGTTCCGATTGTTCCGTTATTTGTCATACTATAGTGCACTGTTGTACAACTGTGTCTCATCATATAACTTGGCGAAATCTTCAAAGTTTTATCCGTACTACAATCACACAATTCATTCAGAAAGTAAAAATGGATATGAAGATTCCAAGTATCAATGAAGTATTTGCCTTTGTTGTTTATATGCTGCACTATAGTGCTTAACTGAAGAAATCTGTATTGTTATGTATCAAATACTCTTAACTTATGCTTACTTTATTCTGATTGCTGTTTTACATTGTTGAAAGAAACAGGTTTTCATTCTTACATCATCATTACCGGATGTTATTTACACTGAATAAGAAGATTCACAATAGAAAAAATGATGATGAATTCGTAACAAACTTTTGTAGATATGCAAATAAAGAATATTGAAACATAATAAAATAACTTCAAAATGTAAAAAAAATTGCAATAACATATCTTCTATTTGTATGTGTGTATACGTGTATAGGCAGGCACTTTAGTAAAAATATAATTAAAATATAACAAAATATTTAATAAATTTTATTAAATTTACTTTGCTTCAATTGATTGTCAAAAATATTTATAAAAGGAATAATGAACATGTAAATGTAATTTACAGTCGTGGAAATAAAAAGAGTAAACACCCCAACTAACCCTGCAACTAATTACAATAGAAGAAAGCTACTGGTACCAATCGATTGGAAATAAAGTCTACATTTAAATGATGTATGTAAAAGTTGCTTGGGGGGCATCTACAAATCAAAGCCAAACATAACTTTGTTTTTTTTTCAATAGCAACACCCAATTTTTACAATATATTTTAAATATTGGGCTACAAATATGCGTAACATTAAAAATTTAGAGCATCTTATGTTAAATTACATTTTCATAGTTTTATTAATATCTCCTGAAATTATCATGTTAATGTGATAGTTTTGTGTGTGGTTATAATACTTAGAAAACCAAACATAAATACACTGAACTTGTAATTTAAAAAAAATTATAATATGAATTATAAAATTAGTATTCGAAAAAAATATGAATTGCAAACTATAATTTTTTGATAGATTTATATTTATTATGTCCTGCTCTACCCAGATAGCATGAACATTAGCAGCAAGTTTGATTTTTTCTGATATTCTTGCCGTGACATATTTGAATTGCGAAATTCGCAGCAAATCTCCCGCAAGGTATACTGTCACCCATTTGCATGAATAGTTTGTTGTGAAACTGATGCAAGACTGTCTTTAATTCACGAAAGTGACGAAAGCAAAAAACCTTCTGTTGAGCGAATAGACAATCAGCAGATACGGAGAAATTGCAGGGATTTTATTCGGTTGGCACCGCTTTTTAAAAAACTAAAAAAGGGTCGAATTGAAAAGCACAAATTTTACCCTAAGTTGTTTATGGTGGTAAAAACGATGCGTGCACCCCAACGGTGCGTATGTATGAATAGACCTGATTAGGTCTATGGCCCCCTTCGAAGGGATCAATCTTACAGTGTAAAGGTTATAAGCAGTTAATGTGGCATGGAAAGATTACAACTTTGCAGTAAGTTTGGAGTATTTTTGATTACTTGTTTGTCGTTAATTTGCAATGAATTTTATACAGCATCAATTAAACTTCCATGAAAAGTTAGCTGCAAGTTCAAAGTGTGGTTGGTGACTTAGGCGTTTGCATTATCTCACTGCAGTCTTGTTATGAACTTTCAGTCTTGTCATGCTGAGCTTGCTGCAACTTTGCAGGTTTTCAAACCAAGACTTCTGCAAACTTTCAGCAAACTAAAAATGCTATGTGGGTATCCAAATTTTTAATTTCAAATTTTTCTTGCAAGTAGATTTCGAATTATCATTAAAAAACTTGAAATTATGGTTTAAGGGGCCGTATTATGTACAGAAAAGCATAATTTGAAAAAATATATTTTACTAATTTTAATGAAATATTTGGTTTGTCAGGTCAAAACTTATTAAGCGAGTGAAATGGTCATATTAGCAAGAATTAATACATCAATACATGTGACATTATCATTATGTAGTAGTTATCAATCGAGTACCAGACTTCAATTTGGATACAGCCCTTAAAATATGTTCATTTAAAAATAATTAATTTTTCGAAACTAATCGTACGAACTTCATGAAAATTTCGACTTAGGCTAATTGGAAGGTATAGAAGTTATACAGGGTGCGCCATAAATTCGTGCAAACTTTAAAAATCCATAATTAAAGATATAATGGTCGGAAAAATTTTTGGTTTGCGCGAGTATGATCAGACGGATTTTGGAATTTTTTTCCATGAATAATAAAAAATGATTCCAAGAATAACCAATAGAGGGCGCTCACATGCCATATTGAGACGTTTTATGCAAATCAGGCTAGCAATAAAACACCTGGATGGAAATGGATTCGTCATTCGATCTCGGCAGCATGCTATCGTTACCAGATCGACCGCTGCTGGTCAAACTGTTCTACAAGAATGGGGAATCCACTACTATTGCATTGAGGAAGTTTCGCACGGAAAAAGGACTAAAGGCGCAAAAAATCCCTATTTCGTTGAATGGAATACTCAATTTAGTACGACGTTTTGAGGAAACGGGGAGTTTGGAGGATCGTCCACGTAGTGGCAGACCATCCTTGAACGCGGATCGCGTCCATGCTGTAAAAAGTGCCATGGAAGAAATGGCAGCCGAGACATCAACGGGAAGTAGCAGTGCTCGTGAAGCTGGTAGAATAACGGGAATTCCGGAATCGTCGATTCGACGTATTCTGCACGGAATCTTGGATCTGTATCCGTACAAGATACAGACACTTCACCAGTTATTACCGGCAGATACAGATAAAAGACTAAAGTTTGCTACATGGGCACTGGCACAAATGGATCGTAACCCACAATGGTTGCTGAATGTCATGTGGACGGATGAAGCACATTTTTCACTCCATGGCGACGTCAATACGCAAAACAGTCGTATCTGGGCGACGTCAAACCCTCGGGAGTATCAGATCAAGCCAATGCATTCTCCTCGTGTGACTGTTTGGTGTGGTTTCATCGCGGCTTTCATTCTGGGTCCTTTCTTTTTTGAAGAGTCTTGTCCTGAATCCGGCTGGAAAACGTGTACAGTCACTGCAGAACGGTATCTTATGCTTTTGCGTAACCAACTTGTGCCTGCATTGCAGGAAAGACATGCGTTACCTTCCGTCACCTTCATGCAGGATGGTGCCCCGCACCACTTTGCACGTGAAGTCAAGGCGTTCCTGTTAGACACTTTCACTGAAGACCGAGTGATAAGTCGAGGTTGTAAGTTTGAATGGCCCCCACGATCTCCAGACTTGACCCCAGCAGATTTTTGGTTGTGGGGATACTTAAAGTCTCGTGTTTATCGGTGCTCCCCAGCCACTTTGGCGGAACTGAAAGATGCCATTCGACTGACCGTCGGTGGCATCGATGCCGACATGCTACACTCAGCTGTTACAGGCGTATTGACACGCCTCACTTGCCTAATACCTTGTGGTGGTTGTCATGTTGAGCATCTTTTAGTACCATAAAAGTTAATGCACAGTGTCATGTTATTGTGATTTCTTTCAATGTCTGTTTGTGTTTGTCTGATTTGCATAAAACGTCTCAATATGGCATGTGAGCGCCCTCTATTGGTTATTCTTGGAATCATTTTTTATTATTCATGGGAAAAAAATCTAAAATCCGTCTGATCATACTCGCGCAAACCAAAAATTTTTCCGACCATTATTTCTTTAATTATGGATTTTTAAAGTTTGCACGAATTTATGGCGCACCCTGTATATGGTGTCAAACGTGCATATTGCTATTGTAAGTGGGTTCGTTTTTATATTTAAATGACCCCTAAGCAAATTTTATATACATATTTAAAGTAGAATTTATTTGCAATCGTTTGGTACCTGTAACTTTCTTCTACGGTAATTTGTTACAGGGTTAGCAGGGGGTGTTTACTTTTTTCCCTAGACTTTACATATATTGTGCATGTTTGTTGAAAATGAGAATAACAAATAAACAGTAAACAATAGAACAAATTCAATAAAAAGAAAATTGCCCAGTTAAACTGATAGCATTGAGCTCATAAGTTGTTCACACTAATTGTATATCGAACTTATATTTCAAAGAATAGTGCCCCTTGAAAAATAAAGAAATCGACAAAAAACATTTAGCTAAATTAAGTGGGTGTGGGGATTAGCTCTCCCATTTCCCCCCCTTTATACTTAACCAATGAATCTCCAAATTTAATCAGGAGGCGCCTTATCAGTATAAACCGGTATGCCAGATTTGAAGCAAATCGGATAATTCTGAATGAAAATCCCATTTATATAAATTGGGGGTTTATAATCCCCGTCCCCTCTTTATACTTAACCAATGAACATTCAAGTTTAATCAGGGAAACTCCAAAAAAGGAACAATCATAAGGAACCTAGATAATATAGAGAAATATTTGTTTGAAGCAAATTGGATAATTCCGCATCAAAAACCATTTATCTAAATTAAGGGGGGGGGGGGTTGCCCCCTTTCCCCCTTTTATGTTTAACCAATGAAAATCCATATCTAATCAAGGAAGCTCCTTAACAGTATAAACCGGTATATCAAATTTGAAGCAAATCGAATAATTCTGCATTAAAAACCTATTTATCTAAATTAAGGGGGATTAGTCCCCCGTACCCCCCCCCCCCCCCCTTTATACTTCACTAATGAACCCCCAAAACTATTCAGGGAAGCACCTTATCGAAGTGAACCCAAAATTTCAAGCAAATCGGATATTTCTATCAAGAGTTATCCCGTTACGTACATACATACGTACGTCCATACATAACTTGCGGACACATTAGTTCTCAGATTTTTATAGCCCGTGAGCTAAAAACAATATTATTACTATTACAGGTCTCATATTTTTTATTACGTGATCGCATTAAGTAAAGCGATACAATATACAACCATGTCGTAACTTTCGCTGTCCTATAATTTTTCCGAAAACTTTTATGTAACCTACACTTACACTATTCATTTTTAGGTGCATTCACAGTTATATAAAAACTTAGCACCTATAGTCGTTGTTCGTCTGCCATTCTGACCATCTGTCCGCATATAGCAGCGCAAAAGCTACTCAACGGAATTGTGTGATACTTAATGTATATAATCGTTGCAGAATTTTGTCGAGTTATTTCAGATTTTATGAAAATCGGACCAAAGCTTAAAGAGATATTAATAATAGTTTTCTTCATTCCATTAAATCCTATCATACGTAATTAATTCAATGACATTCCATGATGGGTAGTGATTCTAGGTTTCCATCGTGATTATTCTAATAAATCCTATCATACGTAATCAATTCAATATCCATGATAGGTAATGATTCTAGTTTGTCATGGTGATTATTCTATTAAATTCTATCATACGTAATTAATTCAATGATATCCCATGATAGGTAATGATTCTAGGTTGCCATTGTGATGGTGGTTATAATAAGATGGGGTCCTATTTTTTTACGAATTACTGAATATAATATACAAGTATAATATACTAGCAAACCCCGCGGCTTTGCTCGCGTGATATTTGAAATATGCCAAGTGATATGTCTAATTTTTATTAAAAGAAATTATACTTTTAAGAATAATTCAAAAATTACTATTTAAAACACAGTTTGACTAAACTTCATTATTACACAGATTCATTATTAGGCAGAAATGAGTTTTTAATTAATAAGAACTAAAACTAATTCTAATTAAATCATGATTTAGAAAGTATTTTGAGACTTTTATGCTCATTTCATACGCTCATTTCAGTATTCATTTGAAGTTTTGAATTTTTTAGAAACTCTCTTAACATATTTACATCTTAAAATTAACCATCATGTCAAATTCCAAGCATCTTGCCTAACAGTCTACCACCACTCTGGCATGGCACCAACATAAAATGCCGAAACAGAGTTGAAACAGAATGTCTCGAAAAATGTTGAAACAGAGACTGTCACCGTTAATTTGCCAACATTAACATTGAAATAGGTTGGTATTTCCTACTATTCTACAGAAAACGGAATTTAGATGTTTTTAAAGGCTTTCTTGTTGTTCCTGCTAACCAGGTGGTAGTGACACCGGCATAAAATATAGCCCGTATAGGATCAAGGACTATCACTCTTGATTCGCAACCAATAACTTCTGTAATCGGTTTATTATTTCCTGAGATTCCATAGAAATCGTAATTTAGGACGCTTTTAGAACGCTTTTCGCTCCTTCCCTTCGCTTCACCTCTTTTTAATTTCGAATTTATTTTCGACTGTTCTTGGAGGACATTTATACTTTATAAGTAACTACCGTGCTATATTTAAAGTTTCTAGCCTCTTCAGTACCGCAGAAATCGCAATTTAGAAAGTTTTTTGCTCCTGCAATCCTCGACATAAAATATAACTTATGTTTGAGCAGTTTTTTATCACCATCAATTTCAAACCATTATGTTTGAAATCGGTCTCGTATTTCATACGATTGCATAAAAATCGTAATTTACAACGCTTATACAAATCTTTTCGCTCACTTCATCCTTTTAAATTTGGAATTTTTTTTCGACAATTCTTAGAAAGCATTTGTATCTTTGAAGTAATTAAAATTCCAAATTTAAAATTTTAGACCCCCTCAGTAACACAAAAAACGCAATTTAGAACATGTTTTGCTCCTGTAACCCCCAGGTGGTATTGGCAACAACGTAAAATATAGGCTATGTTGGAGCGGTGACTGTCACCATCAATTTGAAACCATTACTTCTGAAATCGTTTTATATTTCCCGAGATTGCGTAGAACGTTTTATTAACGAACTATTTAGAACGTTTTTAGAATGCTTTTCGTTTATTTTCACCCCTTTTAAATTTCAAATTTTTAAGGAACTCTTCTCAGAGAGTATTTTCATCTCATAAGTAATTACCATGCCAAATTTCAAGTTGCTAGCCCCTTCAGTATAGCAAAAATGACAATTTTAAAAGTTTTTTTAAATGCAACCGCAAGGTGGTAGTGGCACCGACATGAAATAGACTCCTTTTAAATTTCGATTTTTTTGGGAAATATTCTTAGAGATCATTTGTATCTTATAAATAACTGCCCAGCCTAATTTCAGGATTCTAGGCCCTTCAGTAACACAAAAATCGCAATTTAGAACGTTTTTTGCTTCTGCAACCCCTAGGTGGTAGTGACACCGACATGAAATAGAGCCTATATTGGAGCAAGGGCTGTCATCATCAATTTCCAACAATTACTTTTGAAATAGGTTAGGTACTTTCTGAGATTGCGTAGAAATCGCCATTTAGAACATTTTTTAGAACTCTTTTCGCGCATTTTCACCCCTTTCAAATTTCGAATTTTTTAAGAAATATTCTTAGAGATCATTTATATCTTATAAGTAACTACCATTCCAAATCTTATGTATCTGGGGCCTTCAGTAACACAAAAATCGCAATTACGAACTGTTTTTGCTGCTACGCCCCCTTTAGGGGTAGTGGCACCGACATAAAATGTAGCCTATATTGGAGCAAGGGTTGTCACTATCATTTTGACATTATTTTTTTTTGGAAATCGGTTTGGTACTTCTTCAGACTGCGTAAAATTCGCCATTTAGAACGTTTTTTAGAACACTTTTTGCGCATTTTCAGCTCTTTAACATTTCGAATTTTTTAAGAAATGTTCTTAGAGATCATGTGTATCTAATAAGTAACTACCATGCCAAATTCCATGTATCTGGACCCTTCAGTAACACAAAAATCGCAATTTCGAACGTTTTTTTGTTCCTGCACCCCCTATAGGGGTAGTGACACCGACATAAAATGTAGCCTATGTTGGAGCAAGGGTTATCACCATCATTTTGACACCGTTATTTTTGAAATCAGTTTTGTATTTCCTGAGTTGTGTAGAAACCACCATTTAGAACGTTTTTTAGAACGCTTTTCGCGCATTTTTACCCCTTTTTAATTTCGATTTTTATTAAAGAAATGTTCTTAGATATCATTAGTATCTTATAAGTAACTACCATTCAAAAGTTCATGTTTTTAGGGCCTTCAGTAACACGAAAATCGCATTTTTAGAACTTTTTTGCTCCTGCACCCCCTTTTGGCCAGTGGCACGGTCATAAGATATAGCCTATGTTCTAAGTTGGACTAACACTGTCATTTTGATACCATTACTTTTGGAATCTGTTCGGTAGTTCCTGAGCTTACCTCCTACAAATAAACAATTTTTACCTCTTTATAATATTAGTATAGAAGATATAATCGTAATAAATTTTGTATTCATGCATTTTGCATAAAAGTGTAACAGCTATTGCACGAAATCTGAATATTTATAAAACTAGTTATAGTACGAACGCACCTCATTTGCCACGTTTGACGTACAATTTCCGACTTGTTCAACTAATAATGGGCATAGATTTTCAAATTGCTATGCAAATCCCTGGTTGTTTAGTTATTTGTCACATTACATTGCTTTTTTTGAAAAACTGTGTATTTTAATGCAACAAATATTGCAAACTGTTAATTCAACCTGTTTGCAGATTTAGATTTTAAAAATAATAATCAAATTTGAAAACGTATATAACGACTGAAAACGAACTTTCAAAAATTACCGCTCATAGACAGTATCATAAGCTAACTATTTTCTGTTTTCAATACAAATTTCAATACAAATTTCAATTCTGTTTTCTGTACAAAAATCTTTAATTCTAAAGATGTAAAGTTACCGTAATCTGTATGCTTACTAATATTTTATCTGTACACTTTACAAAAAAAGATGTAAATCTACAAAACTAGTTTTTGTAAAGCTATAGAAATCTGTAACTTTGCAAAATAATCTACTAAAATTACAGTAATCTTACTAAAAATATATCTGTAATCCGGGTTGCAATTACATAAAATGTTCTCGGCATCTCAGTTTCCTAAAACAATCTTAGTAACCTTACAGATTTTTTGATTTACAGTGCAAAAGTGTATCTGTTACAGGAATTTTTGTTGTTGCCGTTACAAAAAAAGTTATTTTACAAAAAAGATGTAAATCTACAAAACTAGTTTTTGAAAAGCTACAGAAATCTGTAGCTTTGCAAAAAAATCTACTAAAATTACAGTAATTGTACTAAAATTGTATCTATAATCCGGGTTGTAGTTACATAAAAGTTCTAGGAATCCCAGTTTCCTAAAATAATCTTAGGTCGCATCTTAATCTTAGGCATCGTAATCTTAGGTTAGGCATTAAAGTCGCAATTCTATTTCTAAATTTTGCCTTAATCGCTAATCAATAGCTTGAAGCCAGGAGAGAACAAGTTAACTTAACAATATCTCAAAATAACTAACTCTATCAAAAACTTTGTTAATACAAAAGTTATAGAGCCTAAAATTCTGAGTAAAATGAGTACCTACACTTAATATTTTTGTTCAATATTAAGACCGCAATTTTGAGATATTGTTAAGTTAACTTGGTCTCTCCTGGCTTCAAACGCTTGATTTGAAAAATTTTGAAATACAATTGCGATCTTAATGTTGAACAGAAATATTAATGTTGGTACTCAATTTATTCAGAATTTTAATCTTTACAACATTTGCATTGACAATGTTTTTTATAGAGTTAGCTGTTTTGAGATATTGTTAAAGAAACTAAAAAAAAAAAACGTGTTTTTCGAAAATACATATGTACATATTTTCTAACATTCACCCACACTGTTAAAAATTCTGCAGCATTCTGGCAGGTCATTTGACCGTTTTTTTTTTGTTTTTTTTTTTTTTTTTTTTGAAAAAACGGTTTCATAACCATAATTTAACCGTATTCTGACCATAAAATGGCCAATAATATTGTCAGAATTGTGTTACATTACGGTTGTGTAACCGTTTTCGGAAAAACGGTCAATTGACCTGCCAGAATGCTGCAAATTTTTAACAGTGCAAGTACGAGGAAGAAAACATAGTATGTTCATTTTAGACCTAAACTGAAGGGATTAAAACAATTTCCAGTTTTCTCTTAATTAATTCTGAGAATTTTAAGCTCTACAACATTTGTTTTGACAATGTTTTTGACAAAGTTAGCTGTTTTGAGATATTGTTATGGTATGCAAAAACGCGTGTTTTTTTACTATAATTCTATACATATTTCCTAACGCTCACCTAGTACGAGGGGGAAAACATAGCATATTCATTCTAGACCCAAACAGAAGGGATTACAACAATTTCCAGCTTTCCCCTAATTAATTCGAATTCAACCCCCTAACCACTGGGCTAAAAGGATAAATTACAAAATAAATTTTTGAAATATCCATAAAATCTGTATCTAAACAAAAATTAGAAAATAAATCCGAAACTTCAAATATACTTTTTTATAAAAAAAAATATATATATATATTCTTTTTTTTTAAGTATCGTATATTTGATAAGAAATATGTTCTGTCTTTAAAGTATTGGATTAATTACTTTTCACTTTAAAAAATAACATATGTTTTGTTGGATATTTCTGAAAGTTACAGATTACGTTAAATTCACCAGTGACATTTAATAATTCATATTTCAATCATACATTCTTCCACAGAAACATATGCATGTATAAAATTAGATAGTGTGAAGATGTTTTAAATGAACAAAATATACTGGCTTTTAATTTTCTTCATTTTAATTAATTTGCGGAAATTCGACCGAGTAAACATTTCCAAAAAATCGATTTTTTTTTTAGATTCTTTATCAACTTATTCTTTATCCATTTATTTTATAATGCTGGAAGCATTAAATTAAATCCTGCTTAAGTAAAAACAATAATAAGTATCGTACAGTGGCAACGATTGCTAAAAATGTTACTGAATCGATTCTCTTCTAATTTTGCCAGCTATTTTCTTTAATACACTGTTAAAAATTTTGCATAATTCTGGCCGGTCATTCGACCGTTTTTTTTTTTGAAAAAACGGTTTCATAACCATAATTTAACTATATTCTGACCATAAAATGGCCAATAATATGGTCAGAATAGTGTTAAAATTACGGTTGTGTAACCGTTTTTGGAAAAAACGGTCAACTGACCTGCCAGAATGCTGCAAATTTTTAACAGTGTAAGCATACTGTAATTGAAGGATGAATTGTTTGCGTACATTTTTAAAAGTAAAAATTAAATTTTCAATACAGCCAGATGCCGTTTGAGAAAAGAATCAGTTTTTAGGTGCGTTCATAATTATATAAATACGCAGCACCGATAGTCATCGTTCTGTCCGTCCGTCCGCATATACACTGTAAAAACAAATCTGTAATGTTACTAAAGTTTTTCTAGGAAACTGGGATTCCTAGAATTTTTTATGTAACGGCAACAAGAAAAATTCCTGTAACAGACGTTGTTACAGAAATTTTTATTGTTGCCGTAACATAAAATGTTCTAGGAATCCCAGTTTCCTAGGAAAACTTTAGTAACTTTACAGATTTTTTTTTTTTACAGTGTAACAGAGCAAAAACTACCCAACCGAATGGTCTGAAATTTTAAACATATAATTATTGCAAAATTTTGTCGAGTCATTTCAGATTTTATGAAAATCGGATGTATAGTTTAATGACAGGGACAGTCAAAAGTTTTCCGTTACATCACGGCCAATGGGAAAAAAATATTTCAAGTGCATTTTAATGATGTTACAACCTTCCGAATGGTCTGAAATATTAAATATATAGTTGCTGTAAAATTTTGTCGAGTCCTTTCAAATTTTATAAAAACCGGATGCATCGTTTAATTACAGGGACAGTCAAAAGATTTCCGTTATATTACGGCCAATGGGAAAAAATTATTTCAAGTGCATTTTAATGATGTTACAACCTTCCGAATGATCTGAAATTTTAAATATATAATTGTTGTAAAATTTTGTCGAGTCATTTCAAATTTTATAAAAACCGGATGTATAGTTTAATTACAGAGACAGTCAAAAGTTTTCCGTTACATGAAAGCCAATGGGAAAAAATATTTTAAATGCATTTCAATGATGTTACAGCGTTTCGAACAGGATAAAACTGATATGAACTTATATGAAGTGCACTAAAATATAGATTCAGTAAACTATGCGGTGCAAAATATATTTATAAAACTATTTATAGTACGAACGTACTTCATTTGCCACGTTTGATGAAAAATTTCCACCTTGTTTATAAATAATCCCTTCGTCGAGTCACAAGAATAAACATTATTTAATTAAAAAACGCTTATAACTTAAATTGCAAATAAGCCAATTTCAGATACAATGATCACCTCAAGATACTTATTAGAGATACAGCATTTACTTCCCATATATATATATATATATACGCATGTATATAATAAATAAAATCTATTATAATTATATTTAAGCATTGTATTGTAAAATGAGAACAAAGTCAAGAAAAGAATAATTTCAAAATGAAAGACAGTATTTATTCGACCGTATGACTTCGGTACTTCTACAGAATAAGTTTATGTTATTAATATTGTCATCAGTTTATATCCTGTCAGGTATGGTCTCGGACTGAAAACAAACAGCATATACTAGTCCGTATATGTATCCTTGATATGTGCGATTAGTTTTAATCACAACCGATACCGGCTTCGTCGTGATTTTCGGACCAATGGATCTTTCGGCATGTGTTTTTTTTTTTTTTTTTTTTTTTTTTTTTTTTTTTTTTTTTTTTTTTTTTTAAACACTAAAGGAACTTTAATATGAAATCAGCATAAAATGTTGAATGAATGTTTTCATGATTTTTCAAATAATTTAACGATTATTTAGAATACATATTGAAATATTCTCTATTTTACTTACCCATCATATGTAGTATAGGGTAAGTCTTGTAATCATTTTAAAAATCGAAAAAAAAAATTGACGGATTTACACGTTTCAGACACTGGAGATTCCGAAAAACATATTTTTAGAAAAAAAAATTGTCCGTCCGTCTGTATGTCTGTGTGCCTGTAATCGCTCTATCTCCCGAACAAATTGAGATAGAGACTTGAAATTCGGTGTGGGAGTAACAATGAATTGAATATCAGTAACCTCGATTAACCGGAACTATTTTTTTCGGACTCTTGAAATATTCGTTCTGATAAAAGGTATACAAAAATTTTTGAAAGTGTTTATTTGAAGGAGTGAATATAAAAGACAATAAAAAACATAAATTTTGCATCATGAATGAACTCGATCGGATAACTAGTTGCCGAGATATTTGTAATTCTATTTTCACACTCTTCGATTTTTCATTACCCTGTATTTTATTCAAATTTCAATTCAAAGATATATTTTAATTGGAAATGAGACGTTTAATCCGACGCAGTAAACTGTTAGTTAATAGTATTATAATTTTTCGAGTTATAAGGATGTTTCTTTTACGCAATTCGGTACTACTCGATTATCCCGCCGACCAAAAAACTATCGCCAAACTATAAGATTAAATGCCAATAATGGCTTATCGTAAACGTGAAGCATTTAATGCCTCCCCATACCTATAAGGGGGTTTACCATAAAGGGGACCCTGTTCTGTCGCCAAATACCGCCAAGTTTGTCGCCAATTTGGCGGTATATCGCTAAACTTGGCGGCGAAAATGAGTCGCCAAATTGGCGGTATCTCTAATATTTCGCCAAATTCCCATAGACTTCCATTGTAAACCAATAGCGTTTACTTGCTTACAGAAAATCAACAAATTGAGATATTTTAATGCAACAAAAAGTAATATTAGCTTAAGGGGTTATATTAATTATATTTAAGGAAGTCCAAAGGAATTAAATTATGAATAAAAGTAACATGGTACAATGCTTAGCAAATATCACATGTTTTATTTTCATATTTTATATTATCTATATCCATGATGGGTAAGTATTACGGCGGCCCCCAACGACTAGTTTAAATCTGTCTGTGTTTGAAAGAAAAATATGTGAAAAACAAAACCCTAATAATACCAGGTAGTATAATGCCTAGTCTTACTAAGGGCATCTTCATTTCTACTGTATAATTTAATCACCAAAGCTAACACGGAAGTTCTATGGGTGTGACGTCACATTGAAATAGATCACAGCACCCAATATTACTATGCCTAAGCAGTGACACAAAAATGGCGACATAGTAGGCGGATTTTAAAGTCTTCGTTTGTAAGATCCCTTACATTAGAAAACGAATAATTTCTAAAAGTAACTTTTGACGCTTTTATAAAATTAAATAAGGCAAAGAAAATCAAGGAAACGCGTATTCACAAGAAGAAAAAAAAAATCCGCCGATGACAGACGCCATTTTTGTGTCTGTGCGTAAGCCTAGTATTCGCCCCTTGAATACTAGGCTTGTGCGCTGACAAAAAAATGGCGGCTGCCGTTGGCGGATTTTTGGTAAACTTTGTATGGTCCCTTGAAATTGCACATTAATATTTTCGAAAAGGTTTCTTTGACTTATTTAAAATCAGAAAAATAAAGCGGGAAAATCTGTTAAACATTATTGGTATTCAAATTCAAGGAACCGTTCAAAAGCTGAAAAAAATATCCGCCTACGACAGACACCATTTTGTTTCAGTGCTCAGTCCAAGTACTCAGGGCGCAGTGATTCAGATTGCTGTGGACATATATGGTATTTCACCACATAGCCCAGTGGTAAGGGAGTTGAATTCGGAATTAATTAGGGGAAAGCTGGAAATTGTTTTAATTCCTTCTGTTTAGGTCTAGAATGAATATGCTATGTTTTCCCCCTCATACTAGGTGAGCGTTAGGAAATATGTATAGATTTATAGTCAAAAAACACGTTTTTTCATTCCATAACAACATCTCAAAACAGCTAACTTTGTCAAAAACATTGTCAATACAAATGTTGTAGAGCTTACAATTCTGAATAAAATGAGTACCATCAGGGTCATTCCATGTCAATTCAACCAAATGTTTTATGGTTTGTAACCCGACCCCCAGAGATTTGGATGAAACTTGGTGTATATACTAATTCTATCATGATATGAATACATCAGAAAAATTTCCTTCCTAGAACTCATAGTTTGTGAGATATGGGGGGTCCAATTTTTGGATTTTTCTCAAATCGCACATTTATGAGTCTGTATTTTTAGACTGCAGTTCCATTTTCAAAAACTTGTTTCTCTGGATCTAAAATGCGAATCATCTTAAAAATATCACATTAAGTACATCAAAAGATGCAGATTTTAATAAAAAAATATTTAAAAAATTAATTTTAAATATTTAGGGCCAAAAAATTAAACCAAAGTTGAAAGTTATGGTTATTTTTCCAAATTTTTGTGATTTTACAAAAAAGGCTCTACACAAAAAGGCAAATGAAATTTCCATTTTCTTTTTGTTGTAAATAAAAGTCTACACTTTGGGCTTTCTAGTTATGAAATAAAAAATATGTCTTTCTCATGACTTATGCAAAATTTTGGCATGTTTTGGGAAACTGCACTAATCAAGAAAAAAAAAATCTTTGCCTAATTTTAGCTGAGGTACCTAACTAACTACTGTGGTTCCTATGACTTGTTGAATATATTATTCAATGTTTCTTTCTTCCTTTCTTTTGCAAAGTAAAGTTTTTTCTTTTTTTTTCTTTTTTTCTGAGTAAAAAGGGGGGGGGGGGAGCCTATGACTGCTGTCTATCCTCCCTCCATTAAATTTTGTGCATAATCCTTATGTTTCCATTATTTATTCATTCATATATTTTTTTATTATTAGCATTTTTTAAAATTTAAACAATCCCTTAATTTTGTATTTACAATATAACTGTAAATAAAAAATCCTTTGTTGATATAGAATAAGAAAATGCAATAATGGCTTTTTACCCATCAAATTTTCAATTTTTTTTCTGTGTGTGTATGTGTGTTTGAATTAAAATATTTTATTTATATTTAACATTCTTTTAAAACTTTCTATCTTATTATCTTGGATAATTTTAATTATTTTAAATATGTTTTTTATAGTTTAAACACCTTATATTTAACAAAGCCTAGTTCATTTCTACAGTATGAAACATATTTTTACACCTGACTTGTATAAACCAATTCTGACAAAAGCAGGATACAATTATTTAGTTAATGCATGTGTTTTTGAATCTGTTAATCAAATTATTATTAGTCTGCTGTTTCTCATAATAGAAGGGGGATCTATTTTTCCTTGTGCAGCAAATGAAAATAATAGATGAATTTGAAGTAACTAATTATGCTGCACACCGTCATGACAACTTCTGAGAGAAAAGAGAATCTTGTCTATGCCAAAATAAGAAAAATTAAAGCCACAGCTACAGGTCCAGAAACAATTCAACTAATTTAAAAGTTTTATAATTGTAATGAATATTGAAGAATTATGACTGGAAAAAAATGTAGTTAGCATTGCTAAGAATGTACTATGCACAAAAGCGATTGATATTATGTCTATCTATATGAGTTGTATTCTCTTTTTAAACAGGAATTTCCAAAAAACTTGAAAATTATAACCCTAGGTATTCAATCCAGTATTAGCAGCACTGTTCATTTAATTGAATTTGTGACAAGCTAAGTAAAATATTTGGAAAATGTTATTCCACTATTTTATAACGAAAGCTAAATCTAATTTCCTAAAAGAAACTAAAGCAAACTTTGGCCCTCTAAAAACTATCGTTTTGTAGGATTTCAGCAAAAATTTTACTTTTCTTATTCAAGATGAGGCTTAAAGTTACCATTGGACCAAAGAAGCTGCACTCTTGATCCAACTGTTATATACACTCTACCTCTCAGTATTAGATTATCAGAAAGCAATATACACATTTTATGATATGCAACATGATTTCACTCTTGTGTATTTAACACAGAAGGAAGTGATATCATTTGTAAAAGAGATATTTCCTGATGTAAAGAAAGTCTTTGATTTTTGTGATGGGTGCTCTGGCAATATAAAAATTGCAAATTTTCATAAACCTTTACCAAAATGCAGAGAGTATCCCCTTAAGATATTTAAATTCTTTTCTGGGGGTGGGGGGGAGGAGGGGAGATAGCCACCGATTTAATGTTTTAGATAATAAATCACGAAGATCTTCTAATATACCGATGTTTTGTCGTGTTATTATGTTTGGAGTTACAGTAAGATAGGAAAATTGACATATATATTAGAAGGTTCTCAATGTTGCTTATTCATAATAAATATAAATTTTAAATTGCACAAAAAAGAATGTTGCAAAATAAGTCTAAGTGATACTGCAAAAGTACGCCATTTATTTCTATATTTATATTTAGCTCAGTTATATTTTTGATTTTCAATCTTTTAAATATAATGTTTAGTCTGATTTTTTAGCTTTAAAAATTTGCATATAATTTAACAAATTCTTTATTTGTTACATAAAAAAATACAGCAATCTAAATCTTTAAATTATTTATAAGCAATTTTATTTAATGTATTAGATTTAATTAATGAATATTTCAATTTTAATAAAAATGAAGTTATTATCCTAGCTTATGTTAAAATTTTGCCCTGTTTTGGGAAATTGCACCATTCAAGAAAAAATATATATCTCTATTATGCCTAATTTAAACTGTGGTACCAAATAATTACTGTGGTTCCTATGACTTGTTGAATTTATTTAATATAAGTGCTTCTTTTTTTTTATTTACAAAGTAAAGTTTTTGCTTTGTTTTTTCTGAGTAAAATGAGAAAAAAATCTATGATTTTTATATCTACACACCCTCCATTAAATATTGTACTACCTGTGTGAAAGTATTTACAGAAATGCTATGCCACTGAATCCAGTGATAGATGTACATTTATGTGACAAACATATGCGATAAGATTGAGAACAACACAATTTCAGTTAATGTGTGATATGTACCAATAAGATACAAATTTTCTACTGTTATAAAAATAAATAAATCAGTCTGATTTTAAGGGTTCATTTTAGGAAATAAATGAAAATGATTAATAAATTTATATTTAAAATGTGCAGAAATTGCTGCACATATTTAGGTACCATAAGCAAAGTTAAAGATATTTATCTCTTGATAGGTACAGCATCCCAAAATAAGTCAAAAATTCTGCATAAGCCATGAGAAAGACATCATTTTTATTTCATAAATAGAAAGCCCAAAGTGTAGACTTTTATTTAAAACAAAAATAAATTGGAAATTTCATTTGCCTTTTTCTGCAGAGCCTTTTTCGTAAAGTCACAACAATTTGGAAAAATAACTATAACTTTCAACTTTGGTTTAATTTTTTGGCCCTAAATATTTAAAATTAAAATATTTTTTTATTAAAATCTGCGTACGTTGATGTACTTACAGTGATATTTTTAAGATGATTCGCATTTTAAATCCAGAGAAACAATTTTTTGAAAATGGAACTGCAGTCTAAAAATACAGACTCAGAAATGTGCGATTTGAGAAAATCCAAAAATTGGACCCCCCATATCTCACAAACTATGACGTATAGGAAGGAAAATTTTCTGATGTATTCATGTCATGATAGAATTAGTATATACACCGACTTTCATCCAAATCCCTGGGGGTCGGGTTACAAGGTGTGGTTGAATTGACATGGAATGACTCATCATTAATATTTTTGTTCAACATTAAGGTCGCAATTTTCTTTCAAATTTTTGCCTTAATTGCTAATCAAGAGCTTGAAGCCAGGAGAGACCAAGTTAACTTAACAATATCTCAAAACAGCTAACTCTATCAAAAACACTATCCATACGAAAGTTGTAGAGCATAGATTTTTGAATAAATTGAGTACCCACACTTTATATTTTTGTTCAATATTAAGACCACAATTTTCAGATATTTTTAAGTTTACTTGGTCTCTCCCGGCTTCAAGCTCTCGATTTGAAAAATTTTGAAATAGCATTGCGACCTTAATGTTGAACAAAAATATTAATGATTGTACTCATTTTATTCAGAAATTTAAGCTCTACGTTATTTGTATTGACGATGTTTTTAATAGAGTTAGCTGTTTTGAGATATTGTTAAGGTAATTAAAAAAAACGTGTTTTTCGAAAATAAATATGTACATTTTTAATTAATTTTTCAACTACTTTTCAGCAGTGAAATTACGCTTGAAATTATTGAATATTAAAGACGTGATTCACGTCTTTAATATTAAATATGTACATATTTTCTAAGATTCACACAAGTACGAGGAAGAAAACATAGTACGTTCATTTTAGATCTAAACTGAAGGGATTAAAACAATTTCCAGTTTACTCCTAATTAATTCTGAGTTCAACCCCCTGACCACGGGTCTAAAATTTTAAAGTAGAATTTTGACCTGAATGTTCAACAAAAATGTTAAGTGTAGGTACTCATTTTACTCAGAATTTTAAGCTCTACAATATATTGACAATGTTTTTGACAAAGTAAGCTGTGTTCGAATATTGTTTTAGTATTTAAAAAACGTGTTTTTTGACTATAAATATGTACATATTTTCTAACGCTCACCTACTACGAAGGGGAAAATTTAGCATATTCCTAGACCTAAACTAAACAGATTAAAATATTTTCCAGCTTTTCCCTAATTAATTCTGAATTCGGCCTTTTTTTTCCATCCCCAATCACTGGGCTAACAACAGTTTCTTTGAAATTATTTGTTAAATAATTAAATTATTAATCTGTATTATAAAAGTAAAAAGTGTCCGTGCGTAGGACTGACAACATTTTGATGTCGCAACATTAGACGATTAAATTTAGCTTTTACGGCAATTTTTTATTCTTCTAAATTTAGAAAATTTTTAATTTTTACACCATATGATATAGAAAAATATTTACTTTCAAAAGCAATTGGTTTGAAAATTGCATCGCAATTTGTTCATTAGTTATGGTTTTAAAATAAATTTTCAAGCATTATATGTTTTTAATCTATCTCTATCGCTGGCAGACGATAAATACATTTGGCACTTAAAAGGATATAAATAGCTCAGCATTTGTTTCAAGCGTATGTCTCACCAGCCTTTTAAACTTCAACTGAGTACAAAGTTTCTTCTTTTTCACGTAATAAATGATTTTTGGCATTGTTAGTGTGTAAACTAAAAAATATACAGCATAACTTCAAAAATCCGGCATCAACGGGACCGAGACTATAAAGGATTTTTTAAGGAATGTTAAAAGTTGTAACTAGGTATATCAAAAGTAATACTATATTCTTAATGTAGCCAAGTTGTAGGGGAGCAAAAAGAGACCAAATTCGGAATTAATTAGGGGAAAGCTGGGAATTGTTTTAATCCCTTCTGTTTAGGTCTAGAATGAATATGCTATGTTTTCCCCCTCGTACTAGTTGAGCGTTAGGAAAGATGTATAGAATTATAGTCAAAAAACACGTTTTTTTGCTTACCATAACAATATCTTAAAACAGTTAACTCTGTCAAAAACATTGTCAACGCTAATGTTGTAGAGCTTAAAATTCTAAGTGAAATGAGTACCTACACTCAATACTTATGTTGAATATTAAGGTCACAATTCTACTTCAAAGTTTTAGACCCATCATCAGGGGGATGACCTCAGAATTAATTAGGAGAAAACTGGAAATTGTTTTAATCCTTCAGTTTAGGTCTAAAATGAACTTACTATGTTTTCTTCCTCGTACTTGGGTGGATGTTATAAAATATGTACATATTTATTTTCGAAAAACACGTTTTTTTAATTACGTTAACAATATCTAAAAACAACTAACTATATAAAAAACATTGTCAATACAAATGTTATGGAGCTTAAAATTCTGAATAAAATGAGTACCATCATTAATATTTTTGTTCAACATTAAGGTCGCAATTCTATTTCTAAATTTTGCCTTAATCGCTAATCAATAGCTTGAAGCTAGGAGAGACCAAGTTAACTTAACCCGAGAGTAGTCGCGACATTTTTTAGAACGTTAGTAGTCGCGTTCGGTCCATTTGCCGCCGTTACCAGCAGGCCGAATACGAAGGGGAAACTTGCCGGTGTTATCAGATGATCGAAAACGGATAACGTATGGTGAAAATATTGACTGAACTTTAAAAGATTACAGCACTTATTCATTTTACAACTTTTTACAGCAATTATTTATTGCTCTTAAGTATATATTCAGTTGGCATCTAGATAAATGTTTTTATAACTCTTTCTTCGTTTTGCATAAATACTTAAAAGTAAATAGTAAATGATTTGATTGAATTTCTGATGTTACTATGAATCAATAATTAGTAGGAAAACATTTACGAATATGTGTCTAAATTCCTGATAGCGGTTTTTTTTTTTTTTTTTTTTTTTTTTTTTTTTGGAAGGACAGAATCAGAGTCAGGTAGATTTTTATGATACTCTGGCACTCTCTATCCATTTAATAAAAAAAATTAATAAATTTAGCATCAATATATTACACTGACATTAAATTGAACAATTAAACTGAAAGTGAAAACGGAACATATGACATGCAACAGAAAATCAAATACAATACCACTAATTCACCAGCATATTGCGAACGATTAATTCATTTAAAACATATGAAAAAACATAAAATTTGATGCAATAAACAATTAAAGACAATATATATATATGAACCTTTTGTACAATAATACCATTGAAAAATAATGAAAATGACCAATAATTATGAAATCACAAACATCACATAAACCAAATATTATTAAAAATGTATAATTATATAAATATATATATATAATAAAGAAAAAGGTAAAAAATACTTAACTTCGAAATTATAAATGTAAATGTTGTAACTACGTTTTATTTATTTATTTATTTTGTGGGGTGTCTGTGTGTGTATCAGGAGGGAGAGGAAGGGGGGGGGGGGGCGAGATTTTGTGACTAATCCATTTTTCAAATGAAAATGCACGATTTGTAGATTTTTACTTATTTCAGGGTGGGATCAGCGCCCTTGAATAAAAATCTGGATACGAACTTAGCTTATATAAAGCAAATAATAAATAAGTTATTGAAATTATATATTTAATTTAAATACATTTGCAATTGTAGATTTAAATCCTAAGATGGATAAATTATTTTAATTAATAGAATCACTGAAAGGTTCATTTTAATAGGGATGTATTTTAGAGCAACTATTTAATTAAAATAAATATTCAATTGTACATTTCATAATAAGGTATTAATGATATAATTTATTGTTTTATAAAAACATCCATTAAAATAATAAAAACAATAAGAAAATTTTCTCCGAAATTATAAATTTGCAGCAATAATTTAATTTAAATGAATTTTCACTCATATTCTGGAAAATATTATTCTGAAAAATAGTTTGAACAACTGATGAAGGACAACAAATTTAAATTTGTTAGATATCGTCCCCAAGCTTCTATTGGATTTCAATAATAATAATAATAATAATAAAAACATTTTCTGCGGCATTGTTAAAAAAATGTGTTTTTATTTACAGTATGAAAATTTAACAATAGATAAATTTTAGAAAAATACTTAAAATATTTTTTTAAATCATAGTATAAACATTCACTGAATTATCCAAAAGATATTTTTATTTGCGTATTTTCTAACCTACATTATAAAATTCTCATTATTTTTCTTATTGTACAAATAAATTATATGGATGTTCTTCGCAGATATACATACTACATTTCTGAGAAAATTGTTTTATCTTTCGAATTTGTTTTATTGTACAAAAACGATACTTTTCAGATTTTGGAGATACGGCAAATTTTTTACTGATTCCTACAAAATTCTCTTCTCTCTTTTTTAATGGTTTGGCAGTGTTATTGTCTGCTTTTTTCATTTATATGTTCCGGTAATAAATGGAAAGCAAGTTCTTAGAAATAATGATGTTGAATTTCCCTTTTATTTCCATATTTAAACTATTATCAATTTGAGAATTTATTCGCGCAATACTTGACAATGAAAAAAAAAATGTAAGTGACCATCCATCAGTTTTTTGTGCGAACTGACTTCACAACTAATATAATAAAACAATTTTAAGTCACATTCTAAAAGTAAAAAAGTACTCTATGAACGGGTAAAATAGTAAGAAAGAAAGAGACGAAATAACAACAGGCAGAGACTCCGTACTTCGAAGAAACTTTCCCCCACAGATTTCGCGGAAATGGGAAAGGATGAACACGAGGGGGAAAAATTCAACTAACGCAAGTGGTCGCATCGCGGTCATTTAGACCGATTGAAAATTAAGAATGCGATAAAATGCTAATAAATAGCAGGAATGACTTGCAATTTTACTACACAAGAGTGTGAACACTCAAGGTCAGCTACACGGAATTTCGCTATCGTAACTTTAACGGGAAATGTGTTACAGGAAGATAACCAATTTCGGGCGGGGAAAAGACCAACGCGCGACTATTAACGGGTTAACAATATCTCAAAATAACTAACTCTATCAAAACTTTGTTAATACAAAAGTTATAGAGCCTAAAAGTCTGAGTAAAATGAGTACCTACACTTAATATTTTTGTTCAATATCGAGGCCGCAATTTGAGATATTGTTAAGTTAACTTAGTCTCTCCTGGCTTCAAGCTCTTGATTTGAAAAAAATTGAATTAGAATTGCGACCTTAATGTTGAACAAAAATATTAATGATTGTACTCATTTTATTTAGAATTTTAAGCTCTACAACATTTGTATTGACGATGTTTTTAATAGAGTTAGCCGTTTTGAGATATTGTTAATGAAACAAAAAAAACGTGTTTTTCGAAAATAAATATGTACATATTTTCCAACATTCACCCAAGTGCGAGGAGGAAAACATAGTACGCTCATTTTAGACCTAAACTGAAGGGATTAAAACAATTTCCAGTTTTCTGCTAATTAATTCTGAGGTCATCCCCCTGATGAGGGATCTAAAACTTTGAAGTAGAATTGTGACCTTAATATTCAACATAAGTATTGAGTGTAGGTACTTATTTCACTCAGACTTTTAAGCTCTACAATGTGTTGACAATGTTTTTGAGAGAGTTAGCTGTTTTGAAATATTGTTATGGTATGCAAAAAAACGTGTTTTTTGACTATAATTCAATACATATTTCCTAACGCTCACCTAGTACGAGGGGGAATACATAGCATATTTATTCTAGACCTAAACAAAAGGGATAAAAACAATTTCCAGCTTTCCCCTAATTAATTCCGAATTCAACCCCCTAACCACTGAGCTAATGGTGCCTTTAGCCATAATTTAATTCATTATTAAGTTATAGTTATGTAAGAAATAGAGAAAAATAAATATAAAATATACTTACATTAACTTATATTTTTTATGTTGTAGAAAAAAAATCTAATAAAGAGTGAAATTATTTCTTTTCGTGTAATTTCAGAAACATCGATGCCAATTTTGTTTGCTTCCATATTTTTGGCCGTTCTTTAACAAGTTTTTCTTGTATTTTATACAAATAAAGAATCTGTATTCGGGAAATACAGTCTTGTTCTCCAAAGCAAACATTAATTTTCCAGCCGAATTTATATATTTTTCTAGTGATTGTTTTTCTTCTGCCTGTTGTTCATCCTCGTCTTCGGAAATGTTACCAGCGTTATCGGCGGTTCTATTTAGCACAGCGTCAGAAGATAGACTCCAACGAACTTGTGCACTAATCTCTACGCCGTTGCTGAGAAATGGTGCAGCTCCCAGAAAAATTTTTGAGAAAATAATGGCATCTGGCAAATGAATTTTTTTTTTTTTTTTTTTTTTTTTTTGTTCATTTTGACTTTCGAACTTGAATTTTTTAATTCACAAACAATTCCTATTTTTTCTACCATAACTTAAAAGTGTAAAAGAAAAAGGAAGGGAAAACATGGTTTTGATGCCGGATTTTTGAAGCTGGCGTGTTTCTGAATGCCTGATTTTTTGAAGTCACACTGAATTAAATGTAAAAGCCTGTTAGATTATTTAATTTAAAAAAAAATGAATTTACCGTTTATTCTGTAAATCTGGAAGACCTGTTTGGATCCCCCAGTTGTAAAAGATGAAATATGCCGCATACTTATCAGCATTCTTGTAAATTCTGTATGTAGCTTAAAAAATATATTTTTTATTAAATAAATGACTCTGCGATGTTTTTACCTGTAAGAATGTTTACCTGTAAGACAATTTTTTGAAATGGATCAGAGGCTACACAGTTTGGAAATTTCCTTCTGTTTATTAGTTAAACTGCAAAAACAATTCTTCGTGCGATTTTGTTTTGAAGTCAACTGGAACATTTTTACATGCTGAAGATGAGAAGCTGCAATTAATCACTAAAATTTAAACTAAAGTAGAAACCTTCGAATTCAAACATTGGTAATTTTAAATGTACTACTGATTATTCAGATTATATCTCTCTTATGATTTTAAATAAACTTGCAAAGGTTACTCAAATTTGAACAACAATAGAATCCCTCGAATTCGAACATCGCTAATTTTAACTATACTACTGGTTATGCAGCGTATAATTCTCTTATAATTTAAAATAAACACAAGTTTATTCACTTAAATTTTAACAACAGTAGAATCCCGTGAATTTGAACTCTGCTAGAGGTTATTCAGTTATAAGGTAAAGCGAGGAGAGTCTGCGCACATTTCAAAAGAATAATAATAAAAGATCTAAATATTAATATTTTGCTAAACTATGCGTGAATAATTTTGACTTCATTTGGTTTTTATGCATTTCCATTGTTATTTTGTTGTTATACTGTAATTTAATAGAACAGCAGTAATAAAACCAAGAAAACTATTTTACGCAATCTCTCCTTACAGGGTAGGAGAGAATGCGCACATGGGTAGGAGAGATTGCGCACATAGGTAGAAGAGATTGTTATTAATAATAAGTACAATTAAATTGTTAACAATAATAATTACACTTAATAGACATTGTTGAAAGGTTTTTGTGAGTAAATATTATTGTATTAGGAATGAATATTTCAACCAAATGTTTAAATAATAAATAAAAGAAAGAATTTTAACAACAGTCAAAAATTTTTATTTAAGAAGATTAAAATATCAGAAAAAGCAAGCCCTACTAAGATTACCAAATAACATTAATCTAGTTGATAACATGTTTAACTTGAAAATTACTTCATTTCCATATCCAGAGTTTCATTGTATTTTGTTTGCTAAACGAAGTTGTCGTCGTTCGCAATCGATGCACTTATTGTGGTAAATAGTGCATCTTTCGTGCAATCACCTGCAACAAGCAATACATTGAATCCAGTCAGTTGTCGAAGTTGTGTCCTGGTACAGTTCCAGAGATTCAGTGCGCTCATCCTCACTGACTTTCGATTTTTTCCCTTTAGTTTTTTTATCCCACTTTTTGTGGAAACACCTTATCTTCAGCATTTTTTTTTTAAGTTTTTCTTCATGTATATTTTGTGGATCAGTAACATTAGTTGAACTCTGTTTCCTTTTGATTTCGATGGCATGACGCTACTTGGGATGGGTGAAAGCTTTTCCAAAACATTGCGTTAGAAAATTTATTTTAGTTAACAAAATTAATTTAATAGCAAATTAATTGTCCATAAATAAAAATATATATATAAATATTTAATTAAATTATTAACAAATATATCATTAATTTATTAACAAAAATAATGACATAAAATTAATTTAATAACAACTGTATTATTAATTTATTAATAAAATTTTTATCTGCAAAAGTATATTTTTCAAATTAATTTTTTGCGAAATTTAGTTTTGATAATTATGTGTTTTTTCCGAAATTATTCCAAAATTGATTTATTCATACGTTTTGCACGTAATTTTCAATTCATACAAATTTATCAATAAGCTGTGTAATCTCTCCCAGCACTTAAACTTCTGGGGAAATGCGCCATCTCTCCTAAGTAGCAGATGCGTAAACTCTCCTATTTTGGTAGGAGAGATTGCGAGGTCTTTTATTTAAATATGACCACTTCTAAAATGAATTGTTGGTGTTCGCATACTTAGTCCAGGTTAGTAGTTTATGAGAAATCGTTTAAGTTCAAAATATTTTGTATTACTGACGTTCTATAAAAATTCTAACGAACAGTTATGAAAATTCAAGCACTTACTTTGAAAAAACAAAACAAAATAGCACTGATTTATGCAAGACGCTTGGAACAATCAATATGCACATTCATGTAGGCACTGCACTAATGCTGCTGTACAACTACCTGGAGTCGCTGCGCGCGCACTCTAGTCCTTCTCGTCGAATCTCTTTGTGCGCAATCTCTCCTACCGCGCGAACTCTCCTTGCTTTACTGTAATAACTTTCTTATGATTTTAAATAAACTTACAATAGTTTTTCACTTAACTTTGAATAACAGTAAAATCTCGCAAATTCTAAGATGAATAATTTTAACTCTACCACTGGTTATTTAGCTTATATTTCTCTTATAATTTTAAATAAACTGCCAAAACTATAGTCACTTAAATCTGAATAACAGTAGAATACCGCGAATTTGAACATCACTAATTTTAACTCTACTAGATGTTATTCAGTTATAACTCTCTTATGATTTTGATAGAATTCCAATTGTTTGTTCATTAATTAATAACTTTTACTAAGGTTCAGAACACATACGCCACCCTGAAATATTTCTTTTTCTATGCGTACTTTATTTTGAAAATAGTCTTGGCTATATTTTTATACTAGAATATTTTCAAGAGATATCTACCCGAAATAAATTATTTTTTTAAGTTGTTGTAAGATTGAATAATAAAAATAGTCACCAGTCCTGGCCCATAATCAAAATGGTAACATGTATTCGTCAGATATTAATTGAATTTTTTTATATAAATAATTCTTTATGGGAGAATTATTACATAAAATATATGTTTTTTTAGAGTGATGAACTGGGAGGTCATAAAAAACTTCCCCGATATATGGAACAATAGCGACCTAACCGCTCAACCAATCGAAAAGAAATTTTAGAATATACTTATTTGAAGGTATGCGTTCGAGATCGGGATGATTTAAAACAATATAGCTCTCACGATTACGGTTATAGTGAAACAATTTCGAAAAATTCGAATGGCAACACCTTTTGTTTTAATGCGCAAATTAATCAGCGCATTGAAAAACCATAAAGGGCTTGGAATGATACATGTACGATGCAAATTAGCGGAGTAAAACACTTGCAAAAAAGACCATTTTAAAGAACCAATGATAGTACAAGAAAGAAGAGAGAAATTAGCAGTTTTCAATATGCTCACATTCGCAGACAATAATGGATTGCATGCGTGGGACTATTGACAACAGTGACGAACGTATCATCGCAGAAGAAACCTCTACAACTTCACGTTTTATGACATTGTTCAATTCTGACAAATTTCTTGGATTTGGTGTTTATACCTTTGATATTAGATAACCACTGAAACAGAAATCTATTGGAGTGAGGTCGGGAAATCGTTTTGGCCACGAAACTTTAAAGTTACGAGAGATAACTATATCATCAAAGTGCTGTTGCAGCACTTGTGGAACAGATGTGGCGACGTGTGGAGGAGCACATTCTTGCATCCATACGATATCATTAACGACATTTCGTTGCTGTAATTCTGGAATTACGTAGTTCTGCAACATTGTTTATACCGAGCACTTGTGATGGAGGACGTTTTCATACCTGTGCAAGTGACCTCCTCGAAAAAGTACGGATCGAAAACGAATGTGTTTGCGATACCGAACCGCACAGTCACATTAGCCTCGTGTAAAGTCAATGGTGTCACATCGTGAAGATTTTCATTAGAACAGTAAACGCAGTTCATGGAGTTTACGTTCCCAGTTAAAGAGAAATGCGCCTCATCCGTCCATAATATTCCCAATGGTCAGTTGTTATCTTCATCATATCTGATGAGAAAATAATTTGCAAATTCAAAAACGTGGTTGCTCGTCTCCAGGTTGCAACATCTGGACGCGTTTTAATTGATAAGGAAACATCCGCAGAACAGTACGCAGAATCTTGAGGACTGTTGTTTTCGGTACATCCAAACTGCGCGCAACACATTTTGCAGTATGCAATGGATCAGCAGTAATATTGTTATGTACTTCAGCAACAACTTCAACAGCCTCATGTCGTTTGGATCGTGGTCGATCACATGTGCATCCAGATTCTGCAATTTTTTTCATGAAACATGGGCCTCATTGTATCTTATGATTTCGGCAATAAACTCGTACTGTTTTAGCTGCATTTGTCACGTTCAGATATAAAAGTTTTATCAATTCACTCGTTGTTTTATTGTAAGTCTCATCTTGTTGGCACTTCCGAACAACTGATTGAAGAAACAATCTTCCCACACTGTTTATTAAAAATTATATACACGCAATGATTTGCATGTGGTGTTCTGTTATTGTTGCTTGTACTATCTATTCCAGTGAATTATGCAAAGTGCGTCAGTTCACCTCGTCTTTAAATGGACTATATTCCAAATCTGGGTTCGAGGCTGAAAAAAGGAACGTGATACAGGTAATTTAGCCAAAGAACTTCTAACTGATAAGAAGGGAAGCTACTACTGCTTTTCCCATGAATTGTTTCACTGTCTGGCGGGGTTTTACATTTGTCTATGGAGCTTTCCCTTTTTTACACTAGAAGTTTTTGCCTTGACCATTTGATCATGACGTGGACGGAATATTCTCCATTGTCATTGCTCCTTTACAATGCTCTTTTTGCAAATGTTTTATGCCGATGTAATGACCCTAAATATCATTTGGAATTCGTGATTTTTCGTAAGATGCAAAACCCAAAATAAACTCTGGATACTCCATGAGATACGAAAGCAGGACTTGCTCCTCAATGGAGGATATTCCAAATATGGGTTAGAGGCGGAAAAAAGTCACGTGATACCGGTAATTTACCCAAGGAACTTCTAACTGATAAGAAGGGAAGATACTACTACTTTGCCTCATGAACTGTTTCATTGGCTAGCAGGGATATACATTACACGTCTACAGAGCCTTCCCTTCTATACGCTAGAAGTTTTACCTTGACCACGTGATCAAAACGGAGATGGAATATCCTCCATTGGAGCTCTTTTAACTTGCGTCTAGCTGACTTCACTATCGTACAGAAAGAGCACGTTTTCGATATGCCAGGAACGAAGGAGTGGCTACAAGACATGTTTTTTAGCAGCCGATTTTTTTTATCACTTGTGAACTGAGTAATGTTGTAAGATTTGTTTAAATGTGAAATCATAATGATCTCGAGCGCATACCTTCAATAACTAAATCTGAAATTGCCTTTCGATTGTTTGAGTGGTTAGATCGCTAGGGGTGCATGTATTGGGGAATTTTTTATGGCCATTCTGTATGTTGTTCTAGCATTTAATTCGTAGAAGTAAAAGAAAATATCTTAACATTTCAGCATAAATATTTGGATTGATACATGTAGTTCCTTTGAACTATGATGGTAATAAATTACTCAAGTAATGGTATTTGACAGAAATTTATAAAAAACTTTATGAAGGACTATAAACTCGCATATAAAAGAAACCTTAATCTAATATAATTCAAACATGTATATGTATAATAAGTTTTGAAACGTACACATTAAAATTTCTCGCATTCTTTTGAAACTTGATAGAAACATACAAACATATCTCTTCTTTACAATTTGTGCATTTGCATATACGTTTCAATCTATTAAGGTTTCCGAATTTATATGCGTAAATTAATAAAATTTTTATTGTAAGAAAAACTTCATAAAAAACTTTGAAGTTTCTTCTTCACAAAATAGATTGCATTTGGATTTTCCAAAATTAATATCTGAATTAAAATGCATAACAAGTGCTTTTATATACTACGCTTTTGAATGTGCGCGTTATAAATATAATTAAGTAAATTTCAATGATAATAACATTTCTATTTTATATATATTGATATTAGTTTTTTGTGTTTGTCAATGTGAATGTTACCTTTTCATTATGTGACAGGAAGCATGTTTTCTTTGATATATAATAAAAAGAAATGAATATATTAAGGATGATTTAAAAGACAGAAAGAATTTGCAAATCACATGGATATTGCATGATATTGAAAAAATTCTGATATTCTATAAAACTACCAAGGCGATTTTTATTTTTGGTTTTGGTTTTATAAATAGCTATATTTCGAGTCGCAAACATACACATATTGTATTATAATCATAATTTAGATAGCAAACAACATACATGCATTGTGTGTAGAATACATATTGCATAAACAACCTATATAGTTACACATACAGATGGATATAGGCTTTTGTTTAAAAAAAGAAAATTAAGGATAACAAATGTTCTTTACCAGTAAAATAAGTAAAAAAAAATAGTTTTTTATAAGCATTCAATGTTTATCTTGAGAATCGCGCCTAATTTCAACAAACCGGAATCCGTGTTTTTTCCCCCAAAAAATTCCGCTCAATACATTAATTTCGCTTGGGCAACAAACTGGATTATGCAAAATTCACTGCTTTTTTCACTATTTGTAGAAAGCGCGAGATTTCGAATTATAAAAAATATAAATTTTAATCCGTTTCTTTATTAAGCTACGACAACAAGAAAGAAAAAAAATGAAATATTTAACCTATCTAAATATATAACAAATTAACAACTTGTACTACTATACTACCAAATACTACTTTTAATTGCTGAAAGATGTAAGATTAAAACATTAAAATCAGTGTGTCGAATCAGGATACTGATTCGACACATTCGACTGTTTATATGTTTCGGCTCTACCCGAGTCATTTTCAAAACAAATAAATAAAAATGTTTCAAAAATGTTGGAACATCAATATTTTTGGAATATCTTTATTTATTTGTTTTGCAAATGACTCAAGTAAAGTCGAAACATGTGAACAGTCGAATAAAATTATTTTTGATGTTTTTAAAGGTTTAATCTTACACCTTTCAGAAAATAAAAGCACTATAATTAAACTATCTTTTTTAAGATTTATATTTGGGTGTTTCCAAGTATAATCATAATTTACTAATAGTAAATTAGTAATTGATTAAAGAATACTTAACATTTTTTTCGATTTGTGTACCCTACTTTATAATGTTCAAATTATTTTGTTATTGCAACTTTTCTTTGTTAGACTTTTTCACGAACATCATGGTTTGGTGTGTCATTAAATCCATTGTTGTTGCAACTTGTGTACAATTGTATTGCTTGTATACAATTATTATATTTTGAGATTTATTACCGCTGCCTTTCTAACGGAAAAGTACTTTAAAATTAGGGTATTAATTTATACCTAAGTTCTAAAACTATTTAATCTTAAACCACACACGTAGGGTGCGTGCGTATCCCACATCCGAAAATTTTGTATGAAAAATGAAAAAAATATGTTTGCCCATTGTATACTAATTTATCTGTAATGAATGGTATCAATCTCAATATCTTTGAGTAAATAGATTTAAAAAGAATGGCTTTATTACATACTTGCTGATAACGCCGGTTTAGACTGGGCCCGTGATGAATGGTCCTTTAATCAATAACTTCATTTTATTGATTTTAAATTTTTAAATTCAAAATCGCAGAAAAATATAAAATTAAACGTATTTGAAATTTCGAATTTTATTTTTTGTGTAATTTTGGAGTCTATGTGTATCGAAAGCGAGCGAAACCCTGTTAGAACACTCAGGACATTACTGATTTCGTCAAAAATTTCACGCAATGTATTTTGTAAAAATTATTTCTACCCGTTCGAACGCTTGAAAATTTTTGTATGTGATGTAAATCTGGTCTATTCGATGTTTTAAAAAGATTGTGTTAAAACACGGACGTATTGCTACTTTTAGTGTAGAGAAAGTATCGTCTCCTTGAGGTGCGAAGTCACCTGCGTTTCTAGGTGTATTTGAAAAGTTTAAAATTTACATTTTTTTAACCGATTGCACCATTGATTAGAAGAAGATTTCAGCTTTAAAAGAGTGTATTTGTGGTTTATAGGTACCTCTAAATTAGCGTGCTGGAAGTTAAACCGCGACGAAACGCTAAATGTTTACCGATTTTGTCCGAATTTCACACACTTTTGCACAGGGCTGCGGAGTCGGTGGGAAAAAATGGACGACTCCGACTCCGGGAATTTTAACAGATCCGACTCCGACTCTTTCGCTCAAAAATGTGCCTAATTCCGACTCCGTCTCCGCGGCCCTGGTTTTGCAGTGCTACCATAAACAGTGGTAAAATGAAACAAACTGCTACTTTTCCCTTTCAGTCTGAATATCTTTCGAAATTTAGGATTATTTTTATATATTTATTTTCTTATGGATGCATATAGATGTCACTATTAAAAATTCAGAAAAAACAAAATTAAATTTCTTTTATTTATAAAACAGAAAATTTCAACTTTGGTCCTTCAATAAAATAATATATTTCTGTCACTAATTTGATAAAAATAAATGTCCCAATTTATCTGCATATCTTTAGAAATTGAAAATTAATTTATTTTCGTTTACTTTCTTATGGATGGATATAAATCTGACTTTTAAAATTAAAAAAAAATGAAATTTCTTTTATTTATAAAGAGAAAATTTCGTTTTTGGCCCTTCAAGCTTCGACCCAGTGGCTTTCAGTTTGACGATCCGACGCTCTAAGCACTGGACAAATATGAATACAGGAAAAAGTACTGAATTTTAGATTCTTTTTCACTGTGGTGCGTACTGGACATGCGCATCGATGACTGGAGATGAAATAGATGTTTCTCCATGAGTGTGTGTTTCGATTTTAATTAATTACTCAGCTAATAATTAGAATTTAAAAATTCTGAAACCCAGGTACATCAGGAGTGACTTTGGACTATTCTCAAAAAGATGTTGATCCTCGTACGTGCCGTAGATTTTGCTAGCCATCTCATACACACAAACACACAGACAGAGCGATGTGTTCTTTTATTAGCATAGATATGCCTTTGATTTCATGTAATACGATTTTAGAAATGGGTTTTGATATTCTTCTTCGGGGACTGCATGCACTCCACCAGTTTTTTTTTTACCCAAGTGCTTAAGGTTTAGAATTTGATACTGCCATCAAAAACACAATTTTAAACATAGTTTTTACAATTCTACCATGCAAGAAAGTAAGCTGAAAATCTATGACAAAATTCCATGATTACACACAAAACATTATGTTGACTTATATAAAAGAATGTAGAAAAAGACAATGCCCTTATAAAAGAAGTTTTGAGTACAGGGTTGTCTTTAAATGATGTATTCGCATCCGATATCACAGAAATATAAATTTACAACTTTTCCTTCTTTCAGTTAAAACAAAGACTTTCTGTACTTCGAAGCAACACGTGTACTTACTTATACATGCAAAATTACATACGTTTCGTAGTACGCCTGAGGATGCGTTGTTTGTGAAATTTAAGTTTGAAAACTTAAAACTGAGAATAGCGAACACTCAAATTTCATTGAAAATTGCTTGAAAAATATTGGCAGATTGTTGTTTGCAATTTAAAGGACGTTTTGTACAGTGCTTCACGAGCGCCAACGGTACATTTTTACATTATACTCAATTCACGCATGTGTTATTTACTTCGAAAATTTTTAACTACATAAAACAACTGCCTCAAACTTGATTGAATGTTAGTAAGTTATTGACATAACGTTTGCGTTATAAAGAAAAAAATTAGTGTTATTGAAAAAAAACTCGTTATGTCAAAATCTTTCTTTATGATGATAGCACGAGAGGGTGCTCATAATGTATACTTCCTTTTTATTTTGAAGTAAAAATATTTCACCTGACGGGAGGTTCTACCGCTTCATGTCCTTTTTTTATTTTGATTTTCATCCCTCAAATTTTTGCATCGTTTTCCTAAAACGGTTTTGCGACATCCGATTCCTTATAATATCGGTTGCTCTATAAGAGTAATATCGCGCAGCGCTGCTTGATGAGCATAGTGCAATTTTAAAATTTTAAACTTGCTTTTCTCGAAACCATGATTTCAAATTGGGCGACTGTTTGTTTCGAAAACTATTCGATCAATCTTTTTTCTAAAAAGATAGATAACTGTCTTTTCAGGAGCTTGTACTATCGAAAATTAAAATTTTCTTTGATCATTCAAACGCGTGAAAGGATTTTTTTTTTTTTTTTAAGTAGAAAAAATAATTTTTTTTTTTGTTCAAATGGTCCTCAATTTATTAAAAATCTTCTTTTAAATCTAAATGTTGGTTGGTATACGCTAAAGATAATTTAATGCCCTTTCATAATTTGATGACACTTTGTTTTTGCGGATGTTTATGAACGGAGAAAAATGGTCACCCACAGCGTACACCTACAAGTCTTCCCCGTTACACAGATCATATTATTCTTTAATTTTTGCACACCAAAATTTTATTTATACAAGATGTTGCCAAATCCGACTCACAAATTCAGAGGTGCTATAATAGAGGAGGATGCAGCAAGAGGAAGAACAATTACCGTAGAACATTGTGTCGGAAACCACGTTTAGTGGTAGAAAATCGCAAAAAAAGTTATGAAGGATGTGCCGTCGAGTGGTACAAAAAGAGGTAATAATAAGTTGAGAAATATTTAATGTGACGTAAAGCAAGATTACAATGCATTACAGTTCAACGTCATAAAGGAGACAACGAGACATTTTTATAGGAATTGTTCGAAGATGCGGCCGTGAAGGTCATTGCGCAGCCGACACCGACTGACGAAGGATTGGCGGACGCGTTCAAGCATAACTAACAAACTTCGAACAATACCTATCAAAATGTCTCGTCGTCTAATTTGGTACGTTAATATGTAATGCATTGTAATCCGGATTTACGTCAAATATATGATTTTCTACTTAGTATTGGCCCTTTTTCTTCCACTCGACGTCACACACTTCATAACTCTTTTGTGCAATTTTCACACAGTAAAAGTTGTTTTCGGTATGTAACGTTGTGTTTAGGTCAGTAAACGTTGCCTTTTGGTAATTTTTCATTATCTTGTTACCTACTATCACCTCTTTGAATTTGTCTTTCGAATTCGGCAACACCCTGTATAAGTGAAATGTCAATATACAGTGTGATTCTAAATTGTTTTTACAAAATACGAGTGGTGATAGTACCCATCCAGATGAGCAATAATTAGTATAGAACATGGGATTGCAATATTCTTATTGAGTCACAAATACTGGGTGTTCTACCCTAATCGAACAACGGTTGACGGTAATAATTTTCAGGTAACTCAGGTATATTATAATGAAACTTGTAATTGACATGGTCACTTTTGTTGTAAATAGGATAACACACAAAAAAGTGGTAGAAGTTTCCATTAAACGCACCAGCAGTATACATTTGGCGCTCCCCATTTTGGACTGTGGTTATCAGTTCATACTGTGTCATCGGTGTTATCACATTTGATACAAAATAACGTACATATCATTACATTTTTATTTTCCTCAAAATTATTACCAATAAGCCGACTTCAGCTAGTGTGAAACATCCTATATTTGTAACACTGTATATGTGACTCAATAAGTGGTTTGCGACCTCATGTTCTATGGTAATTATTACGTGTCTGGATGTGTATTATGGAACTTCTTATTTTTCAAAACCAATTTAGAATCACCCTGTATATAATAAAACATGTTGGAAATTACACGTCAAACGTGGAAAATGAGGTGCGTTCGTACTATAACTAGTTTTATAAATATTTTTTTTGAACCGCATATTATATTGAATGTATATTTTAGTGCACTTCATAAGTGCATATCAATTTCATTCTGCTTGAAAGGCTGTCACATCTTCAAAATGCACTTGAAATATTTTTTTCCCATTGGCAGTAATGCAACGGAAAACTTTTGACTGTACGTTTAATTAAACCATACTTCCGATTTTCATAAAATTTGAAATGATTGGACAAATTTTTCAACAATTATATATTTAAAACTTTAGATCATTCGTTTGAGTAGTTTTTGCTACGTTATATGCGGACGGACAGTCCGACAGACAGACGGACTAAACGAGGACGATAGGTGCTACGTATTCATATAATTACTAGCGCACCTAAAAAGTTCAAAGGGGATATCTTTCTTTGAAACCGAAAAAAAACCCCTAAAGATCACAGAAGTAGAACATACTGTTAAATAATAGATTTTTATGACAAGAACTAGCAGAACTACCCGGCTTCGCTCGTGTCAATTATAACAAGCCTTCCAGGTAAAATAAATTAATACGAAATAATACGGCAATCACAATAACTGAAATTTGTGCATTCCCATCCACAAATCGTTATAAAGACAATCAAAAAACATGGCGTTATTGTCTTGCAACCATAGTAAAATCCCTGAGCTTTAATAACAGAATGCACGTTTTCTTTGGCGGGTATAAGAGGAAAATATGTGATTTTCCTGACAATACGAAAAAAAAGAAATTCCCCGAAATAGCGCAGCACTTAGTGAATTTCTCGTTTGTATGGTATTATCTACATTATAAAGTAAAAACAACACTATGTCTGTGCCCATAAATTGTGCCTCATAAATTGTAAAACATAAAATGTGCCTTCACTGCAATTTTTCTAACTTTTAAACATCACACAATTTCATTTTTTACAATGTCGAATAGAAAAAAGTTCTCTCGAATGAAATTTGTTTGAAAATTGTACCTCAGTTTTCTGATTTTAATGGATTTTAAAGTAATTTTTAAGCATGGATATTTTTAAATTTGAGTGCAACCCGATTACGAAAGATGAACCTGGTTTACACTTAATGCAATAGTATAAAGAAAAGACATGTCTATGATTAAAGCTGGTATCATATTTTCGGTGGCAACAACCTAACACAACAAATTTCCCTTTTATTGCAGTTTAACGTCTAAACATTGTACATTCGATTGTTCCAACGTATTATAGAAAACAAAAGTACTTTCAGTGATATTTGTTTGTAATGTTTATGTCAATTTACGAATTTTTTATGGGTTTTAAAATAATTTTTGAGCATGCATATTTTTTAAATATGCTTGAAACCCAAATACAAAAGATTAACTCAATTGTTCAAAAGCATTGTAAATAATTCAGAATTTGTTTGCTTTCGCGTAATATTCAATAACTAAATTGGCAAACGAAATTAAAACGCCAAAAATAAAATAAAATAAAACACGAATTTAACAGATATCAAATCAAACTACTCGAAATAACCTGATAAGTATATAAAATTCAAATGGGAATTTCGTTCCGGTTGCATATAACTTGAATTCTTCAGAATTCTTCAGATTTCCATGCGACTTGACCTATTAGTTTTTTAGGGAAGATTTTAGTGCGTAACATATTGTTTTCCATTGTTTGGTCATAGAATTATAGGGGAAAGTTATATAATCATGTGAACACAATTATGAAAGATTAGTCTTATTAGCTGAATGAAAAAGGCAGAAATATTTTTATCTCTAAGTATATTGACGGGTTTATCTTCGGTAATGGGGCTGTGCGCTAGGGTATTCTTATTTTAATGAGTGTGCCTGACACCTATTATGGCATGCAACTTTGTTTAAAACAATATAGAATGACTTATGTTTTAAGCGACTATCTGGCATGCAACTTGATAACAAAATACTAACCTGCAAATGCTTAAGGTACTTCTCCAGTTCCCTGCTCAACAACGCGAAACTTTCTGACACATTTTCTGACTAATTAAACGTAAAGGCTTAAAATTTGTAGGCCTGACTAATAAAACGATTTGGAATTGAAATGAGTTTTTCCTTTTTTCATAAATAAATTACTTATCGAGTTATGAGCAATTGTGGTTGCGTGAAGGCCGGTTTTTATCCTTTATTGCACTGCTGCGTCCGAAATTCAGTTCAAAAGATCAACTGAAAGATCTTATACCTTTACCAACAAATGGAAACTATCTTTCGATTACATAGTTTCTAAATAAGAACTCCTGTCAATTTCATGCGTTTCCGAACAAAAATTAATTAAAAAATATGTCAGAAAAATAGCTCCTTTGGATTTGAGAACAGCCTTAACGTTATGAACAGCCTTAACTCAAAGTTTATGAAAAAACTCACATTTTTAGTTTTAATTTTGGAACTCGCGAAATTTAAATTCAGAAAAAGGATGTTCTTTTGACACATTGTGGTAATTTTTTTAACTTTTAAAATTAAAATACATGTTTTCTTTGGCGCGCGTAACAGAAGTATACAATATCTTCACAATACGCGGGGAAATGCAAAAAAATACATCCAAATGAGGTAGTAGTTACTGAAATTTTATTTGGAAAATTTGAAATTTTATTGAAATTAAATCTACAATGATTAGATGAAATAATGTCATTTTCCATAAATTTTAAATCAAGACATCTGTCAAGATTTTTTTTTTTTTGAAAATGTAAATAACCGCTCTCTTTTTGCTATAAATCACAGAAAATGTTAGCACTGAATCTAAACCAATACAACACTTAGCGATAACGTATAGCTATAAGATATGGCTGTAGTATACAATCGAAGTAGTAAGCAAAATATAGGAGCCATATGTTTACAATGAGTTTGATTACGCGTTGAAAAGATTTGATAGAATGTGACGTCATATCTAGCCTTTTTTTTCTTTTTCTTAAAATGTTTTCATGAAATTTGACTGTTTGTGTTAAAATAGATATTTTAATTTTAAAAAAACATTCAAATTGAGGTGCTACGTTATTTTCCCGCTCTTATGGTTAAAGTTTTTATTTTATATGCAAAAAAATGTAAATTTTCTGTTTAGAATGACGTCAGTATCAAACACGCAGAAATATAGCAAGAAAATCTGAATTTTTATTGGCAAATAGAAACAAAATACATGCGTTATCCTTATTTTTTTCACATTATTGTGTCATTTTTTAGAATTTGACAACAGGAAAGAAACGTTTGAATTAAAAAAGATTTAAAAAGAGATATTTCTATAATGTTAAATTATGTAAGTGGTAGAAAAAAGGGATAAATAATGGTCTGATAATTTTTTAAAGTAGACAGTGATCTTTTCCACCATCTAAAACGTATGTACATCGAGTTTCGTGCAAATCGGTCAAAAATTAAAGATTTGTATAAAGGACATACACACAGAGAACGGCTTTTATATATATAGATATCTGAAAAATATTTTCTTGTACTATCAAATTCTATAAAAAAAGTATTGCACCCAATTCAAAAGAAAAATACAATTTTCATAAGCAAAATGTATTGCTTTCAGTTCAGGATACAAAAATCCAAAATAAAATATCAAAAGTGCAAATTACATTTTCTCGTAAAAACTTTGAACATACGAATTTCACTTTCAACATATTTTTTTTTTTAAATTTACACGTGTGTGCTATTGAAAACTTTCATTCTGGATAAAGAAAATCATTTATAAAATTGAAATTCACTCTTCCCAAACGAAATTTCATTTTGATTTATGAAGGCTATATCTGAATAAAACTGCAAGTTATATGTGTAACAGATGTCTTTATATTCTAAGTTTTCGAATTATTGCTATTGAATAAATTCACAAAAGAATATTGCTTAAAAAAAGACATATTCTTAAGTCCATCATATACTTATTGTTATACATTTCTACATGCATAATAGATTTGCATTAAATAACTCGTGATATTAAAAACTAATTTAATTTTCATTTATAAATATGAAAATATTTGAATATATGAATACGCATTTAAGTTTCCTTTCGTCTATACTAATCTATACTAATCTATCTATACTAATATTATAAAGAGGTAAAAATTGTTTATTTGTAAGAGGTAAGTTCTGAAACTACAGAACCGATTCCAAAAGTAATGGTGTCAAAATGATGGTGTTAGTCCAACTTAGAACATAGGCTATATCTTATGTCCGTGCCCCTGACCAGAAGGGGATGCAGGAGCAAAAAAGTTCTAAAAATGCGATTTTTGTGTTACTGAAGTGCCTAGAAACACGAAATTTGGAATAGTAGTTACTTATAAGATACTAATGATCTCTAAGGACATTTAAAAAAAAAAATCGAAATAAAAAAAGGGTGAAATGCGCGAAAAGCGTTCTAAAAAACGTTCTAAATGGCGATTTTTACGCAATTTCAGGAAGTACCAAACCGATTTCAACAATAATGGTGTCAAAATGATGATAACAACCCTTTCTCCAACATAGGCTATATTTTATGGCGGTGCCGCTACCCCTAAAGGGGGTGCAGAAGCAAAAAAACGTTCGAAAATGCGATTTTTGTGTTACTGCAGGGCCCAAATACATGGAATTTGGAATGGTAGTTACTTATTAGATATAAATTATCTCTAAAAACATTTCTTAAAAAAATCAAAATTTAAAAGTGGTGAAAATGCGCAAAAAGTGTTCTAAAAAACGTTCTAAATGGCGATTTTTACGCAATCTCAAGAAAGACCAAACCGATTTAAAAAATAATGGAGTCAAAATGATGATGACAACCCTTGCTCCAACATAGGCTACATTTTATGTCGGTGTCATTACCACCTAGGGGTTGCAGAAGCAAAAAACGTTCTAAATTGCGATTTTTGTGTTACTGAAGGGCCTAGAATCCTGAAATTATGCAGGGCAGTTATTTATAAAATATAAATGATCTCTAAGAACATTTCCTAAGAAATAGAAATTTAAAAGGAATGAAAATGAGTGAAAAGCGTTCTAAAAAACTTTCTAAATTGCAATTTCTATGCAATCTCAGGAAATACCGAACCGATTTAAAAATTAATTGTATGAAAACGATGGTGACAGCCCTTGCTCTAACATATAGGCTGTATTTCATGTCGGTGCCGCTACCGCAAAGGGGTTGAAGGAGCATAAAACGATCTAAATTGCGTTTTTTGTAATACTGCAGGGGCTAGAAACTTGAAATTAGGCATGTTAGTTACTTATGAGATATAAATGATCTCTAAGAACATTTCCTAAATACTAGATTAATATTAACACAATTATTCTAATTCGTAAACAAATCATATTAGATGTAAATTTCCAACTGGGCGAAAAATGTCCGGACCAGGATTCGAACCCGGGACCTCCTGGCTGAAGCCGCCAGTGCTCTGCCATCTGAGCTATCCCGGACGATTCTGGTCGAACTTTTTCACCTTGATGATTACAGCATCTGGTCTGAAACCTGGTTCAGCTCAACAGAATAAATCTCAGGCAAACCTCAGATTTATTCTGTTGAGCTACATTCAATATTACATTCAATATAAAATATGCATATCAAAATGTATTTCTTAGAATTAGAAAACATATTCGTCTTTCTTTTTCTCTGAAACTTTATAAAATATATATATATTTGCTTTTGAAGCATTTCTGCATTTGATTATGCCTTTCAATAATGAGAAATAAGATTCGTGAATTTACATATATGTATGTTAATGAAATCTCTTTTGTTGAAAACTATATTCATACACATCATTATTGAGCTACAAAACAAATTTCATTTTAAGTTTGTAACATCTGAATCGAATTGAAAGTTATTTATAAATATGCATCAGGTTTCTTTCTTGTCTGCGATTTCAAATGTGGGCGATTGATTAAGCTCTCTAAGGTATATTTGAATGTGAATTACACTTCTTTATTATATGATTTAAATTACTTATTTATGTACTTCAATATATACAACTTGTTTGTAATATACAACTAAAATATTCAAAAGTTATTTAGTTTTATTTGAAGCAATTCGAAATAAGAATGTCTGAATAAACATTTAAGACTCAAGACAAAAAAAAAAAAAAAAAAAAAAAAAAAAAAAAAAAAAAAAAAAAGACCGTATTTCTCACCAGCCCAAGAACAAACAACTCAATGAACAATCACAAGAAAAACAAGTTGGGAATTGCACGTCAAACGTGGCAAATGAGGTGCATTCGAGCTATAACTAGTTTTATATAAAAAAAAATCACTGCATATTGTACTGAATGTATATTTTAGTGCACTTCATAAATGCATTTCAATTTCATTGTTCGAAAAGCTGTAACATCGTTAAAATGCAATTGAAATATTTATTCTCATTCATCATAATGTAACGGAAAAATTTTGACAGTCCTTGTCATTAAACTATTCATCCGATTTTTATCAAATTTGAAAAGACTCGACAAAATTTTGCAAAAATAACCCATTTAAAATTTCAGATCATTCGGTTGGGTAGTTTTTGCTCTGTTATATTCGGACGGACGGACGGACAGAAAGAATGAACGACGACTATAGGTCCTAAGTATTTATATAATTACAGACGCACCTAATGATACTTCAGACGAAAGGAAACCTTCGACGTATAACATGGTGAAAGATGATGTCTAATTAAAGAATTTGGAAAACGTTTAACACATTTGGAACCTAATGTCAGAAATTACCGCCAAAAGAGAATGCGAATTCTTTTGTACAGCCCCTTAACCTTTTTAGACCTGAAGAGTTTTGTTTAGTCTTGTTTTTTTTAGCCTAATTAATAGGATCATATTTCATTGAAAAAAAATATTGTAAAAAATTTACGATGTCATTTTACGTCAAGGGAGGTTGATTGATTGGTTGTATTTATGTCGGCCAATTATCAGCACGTGGGATATAGGCCCTAAGGGGAAGGGTGCCTTCCATGGAGGTCTTTCTAAGGGAAACTAACCCGTATTAACGCTTGATTTTGAATATTAGTTACTTATAAGATATAAATGATGTCTAAGAACAGTTCTTAAAAAATTCGAAATTTAAAAGGGTTGAAAATGCACAAAAGTGTTCTAAAAAACGTTCTAAATGGTAGTTTCTACACAATCTCAGGAAATACCAAACCGATTTAAAAATTATTGGTGTCAAAATGATGGTGACAACGCTTGCTCCAAGATAGGCTATGTTTTATGTCGGTGTCACTACCCTAAAGGCGGTGTAGGAGCAAAAAACGTTCTAAAAATGCAATTTTAGCGTTACTGAAGGGCCTAGAAATATGAAATTTTGAATATTAGTTACTTATAAGATATAAATGATATCTAAGAACAGTTCTTAAACAATTCGAAATTTAAAAGGGTTGAAAATGCACAAAAAGAGTTCTAAAAAACGTTCTAAATGGTAGTTTCTACACAATCTCAGGAAATACCAAACCGATTTAAAAAGTATTGGTGTCAAAATGATGGTGACAACGCTTGTTCCAAGATAGGCTATGTTGTATGTCGGTGTCACTACCACAAAGGGGGTGCAGGAGCAAAAAACGTTCTAAAAATGCGATTTATGTGTTACTGAAGGTCCTAGAAATATGAAATTAGAAATATTAGCTACTTATTAGATATAAAGGATTTCTAAGAACAGTTCTTAAGCAATTCGAAATTTGAAAGGAGTGAAAATGCGCGAAAATCGTTCTAAAAACGTTCTAAATGGTGGTTTCTACACAATCTCAGGAAATACCAAACCGATTTAAAAAATAATGGTGTCAAAATAAGGGTGTCAAAATGACGGTGACAACCCTTGCTCCAACATAGGCTATGTTTTATGTCGGTGCCACTACCCCAAAGGGGTTGCAGGAGCAAAATACGTTCTAAAAATCCAATTTTTGAGTTACCGAAGGGCCTAGAAATATGAAATTTGAAATATTAGCTACTTATTAGACATAAAGGATTTCTAAGAACAGTTCTTAAACAATTCGAAATTTAAAAGGAGCGAAAATGCGCGAAAAGCGTTCTAAAAAACGTTCTAATGGTGGTTTCTACACTCATGAAATACCAAACCGATCTAAAAAATAATGGCGTCAAAATGATGGTGAAAACCCTTGCTCCAACATAGGCGATGTTTTATGTCGGTGCCACTACCCCAAAGGGGGTGCAGGAGCAAAAAACGTTCTAAATTGCGGCTTTTGCGTTACGGAAGGGCCTAGAATCGTGAAATTTGGAATGGTAGTTAGTTATAAGATATCAATGATCTCTAAGGACATTTCCTAAAAAAATCGAAATTTAAAAGGGGGTCAAAATGAGCAAAAAGCGTTATAAAAAACTTTCTACATTGCGATTTCTATGTAATCTCAGGAAGTACTGAACCGATTTCAAATATAATGGTGTAAAAATGATGGTGACAGATCTTGCTCCAAGATAGGCTATATTTTATATCTGTTTCCACTGCCCCAGAGGAGATGCAGGAGCAAAATGTGCGAAACGCGTTCTAAAAACGTTCTTTATGCCGATTTGTCGGCAATATCTCAGGAAGAATGAATCTGATTTCAAACGTAATGGTAGGAAATTGGTGCTGACAGCCTCTGCTCTAACATAGACGTTATTTTATGTCGGTATCACTATCACCAAGACGTTGCAGGAGCAAAAAAGCGTTCTAAATTTCGATTTTTGTGATCGGTAGGGGCTAGCAACTTAAAAATAGGCAAGGTACATGTTTATTAGCTATAAATGATCTTTAAGAACAGTTTCGAAAAAATTGGAAATTTAAAAAGGGGTGAAAATGCGCGAAAAGCGTCCTAAAAATGTTCTAAATTTCGATTTCTACTCAATCTAAAGAAATACCAAAGCTATTTCAAAAGTAATGGTTACAAATCAATGGTGACAGTCCCTGCTATAACATAGGTCATATTTTATGTTGCTGTCACTACCATCTGAGGGTTGCAAAGGCAAAACATGTTCTAATTTGCATTTTTTGCACAACTGAGGGGTCTAACACTTTGAAGTATGGCATGGTATTTACTTACAAGATGCAACTGCTTTCTAAGAACAGTCGAAAGAAAATTCCAAATTTTAAAAAAATGAAGTGAGTGAAAAGCGTTATAAATTACAATTTTTAAGCAAACTTATAAATTACCAAACCGATTAAAAAAATTATGATGACAAATTTTGGTGATAGAACCTGCTCAAACATAAGCTATATTTTATGTCTGTTCCACTACCACCAGAGGGTTGCAGGAGCTAAAAACTTTCTAAATTGCGATTACTGTGATACTGAAAAGGCTAGAAACTTTAAATATGACATGGTAGTTACTTATAAAATATAAATGCCCTCGAAAGAACGTCGAATATAAATTCGAATTAAAAAGGGGTGAAGCGAAGGGGATGTGTGAAAAGCATTCTAAAAAAGTTCTAAATTACGATTCTATAGGCCGTGGGGCGATGCTGAAAAAGAAGCTTAGAAACAGACTTCCGTTGCAACTTTCGGGGGGCAACTTAATTTTAAACTTTTATGTTATAAAAAGTTCTCAATCATTGAAATCGCCAAAGTTCTGGATGCAAAAGTTGCACATTAATTAGAAATCAGAAAAAATATATCGCACTATTTTCTCACGACATCTAACAACTGATTGGCTCAATCTCTCCCTTCTCCCACGTATTAGCCAATCGGAAGCGTACGTTTATGAATTCGCCTTGTATAGCGTAAAAAACTAGCGAAAGTTTCTCTTTTCTGCTTAAAAACAAACTTATAATTCTCCAAAATGAATTATTTTCTTAAAATTATTTTGTGGTCATATACTATAGCATATTTGCAACTTTAAAAGTATACCAAGGGTGATTCTATTACCATTTTATTCTAGATTTCCAACTCACTTTTATTTATTGTGACTTCGTTAAGTACTAATATTAATGAAAACAGCCAGATTTCCTGTTTTGCTAACCAGACATCCGGTCTATTACGCATATAGTACTTCATGATATTGTAGATAAAATGTATTCTTATATAAAAACTTATTACTTTCATTTTTTTTTTAATTTTTAATATCTGGTGAAATAATGCATGCATAAAAACAATCCTGTGAATATATATAATAAATACATTTCTTATATCATGCTTCAAAGTTTCAACTGATTTACTTTCAGGGGGAAATATTATGAATTTAAAAGAAGTTCGAAGACGAAAATTTTCATTCAATACCTCTAATTTTTTCGTTTTTCGATATTTGTCATTTAAAGGTTTAAAAAATCATTATATACTTAAGTGACATACATACAATACATGCAGTTACTTCTTGACTTGTACTCTGTAATTATTTATCCATATATATGTATGTCTGTGTGTTTAATTCATTAAAAATTATTTTAAAAGTAGAATTATTCTTCAGAGAAGATACATAACTCAAAATTTAAATAGATATATTTATATATAGCATTTGGCACGCTCATGAAATATATAAATTTTATTTTTCCTTACATTCTGTTTTTTTATGTATGTATGTATTTATTTATAGTTAATTTTAAAACGATTTCATAAAAAAAAAAATATATATATATATATGAGTATTTATACATATACACGCATAAATTTAAATTTATTACACACATTAATTTATTCTATAGCTGGTATGAAATAAAAAAACTTATTGCCATAAGATAATTTATTTGAGATTAAAAATGTGACTCATCTTTGTATACATCCATAAATAATAACAATAATAATCATAATAATAAATATTCACTTCTAAGGTAATTCAAACAAACTCCATCATTCTTTTTCACTTAAGCGTCGCCAGATGGCGCCAAAGAAAGATTGTGCGGACAATATTAGAAATTTCAAATTAAAAGGGGAAAAAACAAATCCTGAACATTACGGGGGCATATTTACTTCGCAAGAATTGCATATTTGATATAAATTAATGTCTAACATTTCAGATAATCTTATCAAATTTAGATAAATATAAGTTCATACATTTGTTCTTTTTAACTCGGAAGAGAGTTTGTTTACATTCTGACAACGGGAACGCGAAACGTCTGAAAGACCTGTTTTTATTGGCTCTTGTGCCTAAAAATGCGCCAATCCCAGATAGCGTTGCAAAACCTATTAAAAAAGAGTTCCGTGTTTTTATTTTAATTATTAATTAATGTGCAACTTTCGGATCCAGAACTTTTGTGATTTCTAAAGTTTTAAAGATCATTATAATAATCATGCAGGAATTAAGTTGCCCCCAAAATGTTGCAACGAAGTTGAACGATAATGCCCATGGGCCCACGGCCTACTATGCAATTTCAGGGAATATAAACCGATTATAAAAGTAATAGTTGCGAATCAGTGGTAACAGTCTCTGATCCTACACAGGCTGTATTTTATGCCGGTGATTCTACCACCTGGGGTTCACAGGAACAACAAACGTTCTAAAAAAGGGCTTTAAAAGTTTTTTAAATTACGTTTCTGTGGAATATTAGGAAATAACAAACCGATTTCAAAATTAATGTTGGCAAATTAATGGTGACAGTTCCTGTTTCAACATAGCACTTTATGTTGAGAGAGGTGGTAGGACTTGGAATTCGACATGATGGTTAATTTTAAGATGTAAGAAGATGGTTTCTATAAAATTCAAAACTTCAAATGAATACTGAAATGAGCGTATTAATTGAGCATAAAAGTTTCAAAATATTTTCTAAATTATCATTTATTTTGTTTTATTTCATTTTATTAATTTAAGTCTCATTTCTGCCTAATAAAGTGTAATAATGATGTTTAGTCAAACTGTGTTTTAAATAGTAATTTTTGAATTATTCCTAAAAGTAATAAGTACCTTTTAATAAAATAAAATATTACCTTTTAATAAAATAAAAATTTAGTTAGTACCTTTTGATAAAAATTAGACATATAAATATCACTTGGCATATTTCAAATATTACGCGAGCAAAGCCGCGGGGTTTTCTAGTAGTTATATAAAATAAAAATAAAACACACGGATTGTAAGAGATATACTATCAAAAAAAAATATGTTATCAGACAATTGAAATATGTCATTTTTATAATTTTTTCTACAGTAATAAAATTACTAGCATTTATGTAAAATATATATTTATGCCTAATGATATATTTAGTAAATTATTTCTAGATTCAATTGCAATACTACATTTATTTTCTTAGGATTGCATAATTATAAGAATCATATATTCTGATATAATTATCTGTTTATGGTAAAGAGCATGTATTCCTAATATTTAGAATTTATGATAAAAATCCAAACTTAATTTAATACACACCCATGGTAAACTAATGCTCAGTTCCATTGAAGATAAATTTCAGGATGATGTACTTTATTTCACTATCTAACACATCACTGGTATTCATGAATGATCCTATGCAGGTATCCCTCGAGTAGTAGTGTGGAGCGGCCCTTTAACGGCCTTGGTAATATACTTAACACTTAATTTTATTGAAAACTGATCAATTTGCACCGGAATTTTTAGTAAAATATTTAGTTTTTATAATGCTTGCGATATAAAGGTGGTTTTCATCGAAAGCATTGTAAAAACAAATTATTTTACTAAAAATTCCGGTGCAAATTGATCAGTTTTCAATAAAAACTAAGTGGTAAGTATATTACCACGGCCCGTTAAAGGGTTTTAATTAATCCTGTTACCTTACCGCATTAATCGAAACTTATAGACCGGGAATCGGCAACACAGACAGTCACCTCTTCGAGTTCATGGACGAAATTCTAGGATTAGCTGAACCTTGATTCGCATATTAAAACGCAATCGGTCTGCCCTGTTATAACTTGGTGGAAAATACTGGAAAACCAGATTTTAGCGTCTGACTCGTAGGTTTACAATTCTGTTTTCCTGAATCCAAATGTATGAAAACATGGAGGACTGGTAGCAGGAAAACAAAATGTTAAACCTACGAGTCAGCCGCTAAAATCGGGTTTTACGGTGTTTTTCACCAAGATATGACTTGGCAGACCGATTGCGTTTTAATATGCGAATCAAGATTTAACTAATCCTAGAACTTCTTCCGTGAACTCGGTGAGGTGATTGTCTGTACTGCCGGCTCCCGGTACATTACTTTGGATGCGAAAAACTGCAGGAGATCCACATTCAACATTTCAAAAACATTTCAGCAACTGTGTTGGCAGCTGGGGTGCCAGTACCTTTTGTTGTAAAATCCTATTTGTTTTTTACACTGCATATTACTGAAATAAAAATTATCACTAATTTCGTGCTTTCCGTACTAATCGAAATTTTGCTCGCACTAAATAAGTAAGTATTTAAAAAAAGTTTAACCCACTAAGCAAGGGATACTATTTGTAAATTTAATTTTCCGTTTTTTAGCAAGCAGTACGCCCCCTATTATATTTATACTAAATAATACAATACCCGTTGTGGATGAAATAAAATATGCTTTTTTTCTTTTCCTGTTGTTTTGACATCTGTCAAATATAAACAGTTCTGTGTATTTGAAATATACCTAAAGTGTGACAGTTTTCAAAATACTTTTTGCGATAGGCAGTTTTATAAGGAGGACACAAGTATGCACATATTTTGAATTTTTGCATTGTAAATGCATGTTAAAATAGCATAAGTATGAAGTTCACTGGAAGATTCTTTTTTGAAAATTATATCTTGTCACCGTTTTAAATAAAAAGTATTAAATGCTGTCGAATTTTTAAGATTACATGAAATAATATATATTTAAGTAAGATCAGTAAATAAATAAATAGGAATGCTTAATTCATCTTTAAAATATAAACATATTTAAAATAAGTTTACCGCACTAAGCAAGGGATACTATTTGTAAATTTAATTGTCCCTTTTTTAGCAAGCAGTACGCACCCTATTATATTTATACTAAATAATACAATACTCGTTGTGGATGAAATAAAATATGCTTTTTTCTTTTCCTGTTGTTTTGACATCTGTCAAATATAAACAGTTCTGTGTATTTGAAATATACTTAAAGTGTAACAGTTTTCAAAATGCTGTTTGAGATAGGCAGTTTTATAAGGAGGACACAAGTATGCACATATTTTGAATTTTTGTATTGTAAATGCATGTTAAAATAGCATAAGTATGAAGTTCACTGGAAGATTCTTTTTTGAAAATTATATCTTGTCACCGTTTTAAATAAAAAGTATTAAATGCTGTCGAATTTTTAAGATTACATGAAATAATATATATTTAAGTAAGATCAGTAAATAAATAAATAGAAATGCTTAATTCATCTTTAAAATATATAAACTAGTTTTATAAAAAATATTCTGGTTCGAACCAAGATATATTCATTTGGTAGCAGTCAAAATGACTGCTTGCGGTCTTTCTAGTGTTAAGTGAACTGCTAGTATGATACAAATACATGTTCCTTTTATATATATGACGTCAGAAATAGAAACAATGTATATATTGAAATCTCTGACATATTACAATGCCGCAGATATCAATGAACAATGTATCAAAAATTTGCAAAACTTACAATACACAGTACCATTTCTAAATTATAAGACAATATGTACAACGCTATATTCAAGGCTATTTTGAGGTAATTCTGAGATAATTTATACTAAGATTAAAGAGTCTACCAAAGTAATAAATTTGGAAAACCAAATACACATTTGACAATCCAATTTGAGCAATTAAAATATAATGTCGTGCAAGCTTCCGAATTCTTTTGTACAGCCCTATAGATTTGTACATAAACTACATAGTTTACGGAAAACTAGTTGAGTAGGAAACGCATATAACAGTTGAAAACGCTTCTTCAGCAACAGTGTTGTAGTCGTAAAAAAACACACGCTAGAGGCAGAGCATTTACGCTAAAGGCAGAGAATTTATGCTAAAGGCTTTAACGGAATGCCTCGAGTGTACGCTACAGCTTTATTTGAGAAACAGGAGGTATACGGAGCTTCTTAAAAAATCCAGAAGGTATACGTCTTATACCTCCGTATACCCTCCACTACACTCCTGCTTCGCAAGTTTTGTCAACATAGAAAAAAGTAATAATTTTTTTGTGCAGTCTTACTTATTATACATTCTTTGTAGAAGTATCCGGAATTTCACATTTGAAAGACTTCAGTAAAATGTATCGCAACATTTTATTTTTTGAAAGCCGGTACCACTATACCAAATTAGAAAACGGATTTTGAGCGCTATTTCTGACTTAATGTGTTCACAGCAACTATTTTTTTTTTGTCATTACATTTGAATGTGTTTAGATGTTTTACAATGAAAAAATTAGTTGAACAAAAACTTTGCTTAAATTTTGTGTGCCAAACATCTTAAAAATCATCGATATTTTGTGCGGATTTTGAACCCCGATAATACACTAACACACAAATATATCGTTTTGCAAGAGTTTTTGGCTAAAAACGCAACCAATATCATCGACCTAGCATCGTACTCGATATGTCCTCGTGTAACTTTTTACAGTTCCCGGAACTAAAATTACCACTTCGAAGAAGGCGTTTTTAGTCAGAGTGCACACAAACAAGTTGCAATCACAAAACTTTCTTTTATCTCATACATGTTAATACTTCTAGAAAAATGAAGCATATCAGCGCCACCGGTTAGATGATTTACACCAAAATCTAATAATCAACAACTTAAGTGAACGTCTAACTAAATCTGAAGTTTGATGAAAATCCGTGCATTACTTTTTTAAGAAAGAAATGTTGCGAAAATCGTAATGAATTCTGCATAGCAGCGCCACCTGTTGGGCGATTTACACAAAAAACCTATTAGAACAAATTTATACTAGGGAGTAACTGAATCTAAACTTGATGAAAATTCCTACATTAGTTCTTGAGATACAGCTTTTCGGAAATCTTGAAAAATGCAGCATAGAAACGTCACTTGTCGAGCGAATTGCACCAAAATGTTAACAGCATTAATTTGTATCAGGGACTAACCGAATCTGAAGTTTGATGAAAATTAATGCATTTGTTCTTGAGATAGAACTATTGCAATAATCATGAATAATGCAGCATAGCAGCGCCACCTGTTGGGCGATTTTTTCAAAAGTAACCAGCATCAAATTCTACCATAGACTAACTGAATCTGAAGTTTTATGAAAATCCGTGTAGTTGTTTTTGAGATATAGCTATTGCAGAAATCATGAAAAATACAACACAGCAGCGCCACCTTTTCGACGATTTACGCCAAAATGTAATCAGAATCTGCTTATATCAAGGTCTAACTGAATCTAAAGTTTTGTGAAATTCAGTGCATTAGTTCTTGAAAAAGAACGCACAAAAAATGTTTGTCACATACAGACTCACAGAGTGATAGACAGATTGACAGACATGCATTTTCTAAAAACCATCAAATCGTGTTCAGTTTTCTAAAACGTATAAATTCCTCGAAAACCAGAAGTCGAAAATTTTCACGAATCCAATACTTTCTCCTTGTAAAGATAGAAGAAAGTAAAAATATGCTAGGTGGGCCGGAAGATTTGGGTCATACGTAGTACAGTTGAATTGGTGTATATAAGGACTTAGAAGGAGACAAATTAAATTTAAAAGATTTTTTTATGATTTGCTTAACAATTCCGGGTGCTTTTTACACAGAATGTATGTTGAATTTATACACAGAAAAAAATATGCAAAAAATTAATTAAATTTAAAAACTATACCACAACTGAAAATTCAATTCCTGCAATTATCGATGATAGACAATATTGTGACGAAACTATTTTGTGTGTTTCCGTAAATACTACGCACATCATATCGCTCACCCATAAGAAAATTGACACATCTCGCAAAAATTCATTTGGTGTTTCATTCCACTATTAAGGTCTGTCATAGCTGTCTTGCTACACAAACAGTTTCAGAAGTATAGTTATACAGAAAACCCCTTTATTACGCTATATGTCCATTTGTGACCACAGAAGAGGAGTGGATTGCATGAGGAGGTAAAATTTCACAACCCTCCGAAACTCATCCTACATTTTCCTTCTTAAGGCTTTTATTCTTTTATGCACGCTTTTAATCCTGCATGCAGAGCCGAGTGCTGCAATTTCATCTTATAGTAAAATTATGCAAATTTTATTTTGCCTCTCTTGTGAAACTTATTTTTGTCGAGATGTGTCACTTTTCCTGATGGTGAGCGATATTATACCAGAGGCATTTAGTAGTGTTCATCAATAATGTATGTCAATTTTAGTTGGTGTTAAGTATGTAAAAATAATCAAGATACACTGCCAAAGATTCTTCCTTTGGAGCGTCCCTGTAAACGAGCTATGAAGGCTACACAATTAAGGCCTTTGCAACGTATATCAATTACATGACTATCCGGTTATTTTAACTCGGTTTACAGCACGTTTAGACAGACAGGAGTCATAAACACTTTTCAACTATGTTTGAAAGTGTTAAAAACGAAGGTTTATATATATTTCAAAAGATATCTTAATCTTTCATTGAAAAAAAATGCCTTATATGCAAGAAATAAATAATAGTGGAGCATGTATATTCTTTTATAACCTATATCGCATTAAAAAAAGCTACTTAAGATATCAACTTAAAAAAATGTAAGCTTTACATAAAAAATAAATTAGAAAATAATTTTGCGAAATAACCGATTTATACGTTTATTTCTCATTTTTGTTTACATATAAGACTTTGTTTACATATACACTTTATCTGTAAACAAAATGGAAAATTAAATTCGTTCCTTTTGATATACTTTCTTATGTTTGATAAAAAATATATTTCTTTAAAAAGTATCGTATATTCCCATTTTAAAGAATTTTTTTAGTTATTTTTTTTAAAAAAGATAAAATATCTTAATTGCGCTGGATGCTTAAGAAAGTTTCATATTAGACTTCATTCGCGAGTGACATTTAATAATTCATATTTTAATTATGAATTGTCATCCTCAGAAACTTATGCATTTTTAAAACTACATATTGTGAATAAATATTAAAGTACACTGATATTTAATTTTCTTCATTTTAATTAATTTGTTAGAATTTGACGTAACTGTGACTCTTTTCTGGAATATTCAGCTGTTTTTCATAAGTAAAGAGTTACACAGAGTGATAAATTTTGAAAAATCGATTTTTTTTTTATTGTCTTAGAAGCTTTATCAACGGAAGAGTTTTTTATGCTGGAATAGATTATCCTATGTAAGTAAAAATAATAATATCATACTGTAATTGTAACAAAAATTTTTAATTCTAAGTTCTCAAAAGTGCATTTTTTATATTGTTGACCATGATTGCTCAAAAACTTTTGAATCGATTTATTTCTAATTTTGCCAGCTCTTTATGCAGTGTTAGATCGTAAGATTGTTTTCGCTTTTTTTACAGAAAATATTTTACTTTTAGGAAAAAAATTAGTTTTCTCTTCAGAAGTCACTATTTTGGAAAAGATCAGTTTTTTATAAATGCCTTCGACTAGTCACTAGAATAAACCTTATGTTATTAAAAACCACAAATTGTTTTAATTTCAGATAAGCCAAATTTCAAATACAAGTATTAGCGCAAGACACCCATCAGAAGAGCAACATTAACTTCAAATAGATTTAATTTTTTTTAATTAAATCTATCAAAATTATCTTCAAGTATCTTATTGTAAAATGAAAATATCCCCCTCCCACCCCCACCCCCCTCCAAAAAAAATAAATAATTGATAACACCATTTTTTCTACCGCACGACTTCACTCTAACGCCCCGTATTTCTAAAGAATGAGTCCGTACTATTAATACGATCATCAACTTATATCCTGTAGGGAACGGTCTGTTTCAAATGGAAGCATATACCTGGCAGTTTATGTATCTCTGACATGTGCGGTCAGTTTCAACCCCAACCGATACCGGCTTCGTCGTCATTTTCGGACGGGTGCATTTTTCACCACGTCCTTAAAAAAAAAAAAAAAAAAAAAAAAAAAAAAAAAAAAAAAAAAAAAACCTATAAGTAAACATTAATATGAAATCAGCGTAAAACATCTATTGGATTCTACATGAATCTTTGGATGATGTTCGAAATAATTTAACAATCTTTTACGATGTACAGTCGTGGAGAAAAAAAAAGTAAACACCCCCTACTAACTCCTCAACAAATTATCGCAGACGAAAGTTACTGGTACCGAACGATTCGTAATAAAGTCTACTTTTAAATGGTTTGTATAAAATTTGCTTAGGGGGCCATATACATATTAAAACAAATCCAAACATAATATTTTTTCAATGGCAGTACCCAAATTTAACGAGATATTTCAAATCTTCGGTTCAAAATATGCCTGGAAACCAAATTTGAAGTCATTCGAATGATATGTTTTTGAATTATAGACATTCAAAATATAGTACTTCTAATGTTAAATTACATTTTCACATTTTTATTTATATCTCCTGAAATTACCCTCCTAGTGAGCTATTTTTTTTGTGTAACAATAATACTAATATACCCAAACATAAATACGTTGAATTTGCAATTTTTATAATTTTATGATATGAATTATGAATTATGAAATTAATATTCGAAAAAATTATGAATTGCAACATACAATTTTTTGTGATGGATTTAGATTTATTATGTCCTGCTTTATGGAAATCCAAAATTTCACATTTTTCTTCCAAGTAGTTATCTAATTATGCTTAAAAAACGGCAAAATGATGGTTTAAGGGGGCGTCTATGATAGAAGTGAGTAAATTTTTGAAATTTATTCTGCTATCCTGTAATCAAACAGGTTTCATTGACGTTTAAACGTGTCTTGATCAAGAAGGCGGCTCTCTCGGTTAACAATTGAGTTCGGAACTTCAATTTGGATACAGCCCTTAAAATACGCTCGTTTTAAAATAATTAATTTCTCGGAAACTTATGGTACGAATTGCATAAAAAATTGTTTTTAGGCTAATTGAAAGGTGTACAGTTCATTTATGCTGTCAGAATTGTGTACTGCTATTAAAAAAACAAAGTTATGCTTCGTTTTAATATGTATATGGCCCCTTAAACAAATTTTATATAAATCATTTAAAAGTAGACTTTATTTCCAATCTTTCGGTACCAGTAACTTTCTTCTACGATAATTTGTTGAGAAGTTAGTAGGGGGTGTTTACTTTTTTTTTCCACGACTGTACATTGACATATTCTGTACTTTTAAATCGGTTTGTGTTTTAAAGACAAGTATGCTAAAAACAGAACCCTAATAATATCAGGCAATATAATACCTAGTCTTATAAAGGGTAACTTCATTTTCACAGTATAATTTCATCCGCAAAGTTAGTTGAGCATTTTTTTGTATCTACATTTGTAGAAGACTCAGAATCTATCAAATCGGTTGTAGAGAGAACTCGATAGGCTGAAGGGTAAATGGAATCAGCAATTTCAAATGCTCGAATAACTGCAAGATCGAAAGTAGAGAGGTCACAGAATATTTTAATTGAAGGAAAATGATTATTTTATTCCTTTTTGATCCAATACCTGTAAAATATATCTTAATTAATGTTAAGCCATGTCTTTAGAAAATTATGTCCTTATTTAATTCACATACCCCTAATAAAGCCAATAAAGTGTGTTTTTTTCTTAGTGACAAGTGTATGTATTATTTAATATTTTAAAAATGTGAGCAAATATTTCATTACGAAAAAAATTGAGATGGTAACTCTTATATAACTAAGTTTATTGTAATATAAAACCTCGACAAGGTCTAGTTTGGTAAAGGTACTTTATGTGTAACCCCTGAAATAAGATTAGGTGGACCTACCTGAAAAACTGAATTTATGAAACGGACATTCTATGGATGTGACGCTATACTGAAACAGATCACATGCCATGGAGCTCTGAACAAAGAGGAGTAGACATAACAATCTTCTTCTGTTGAGCGCGTTGATGCTGAAAAACGAGTTTTTTCCTCCTGCATTTCCTGCATCCGCCGTATTAGATTTGACGGTAGCAGTCCAATCAGCACTCTCTATTACAAGACGCGGCTAAATATGGCGGACGCGGGAGAGGGGTAGCAATAGCATTAACTGATGTCATTTATGGCGCCTCCATTTATGGGATCCTCCTTGATCACAGCCCTCTGAATACTATGCCTAAGCAGTGACACAAAAATGGGCGCTATTATAGGTGGGTTTTTTATCTTAGTTTGTACGGTCCGTTAAATTAGGTTACCAATAACTTCTAAAAGTGTTTTTCTATTTTTATTTTTAAATTAATTAGGGCAAAGAATGTTTTGCAAAATAACAGTGGTCAAAATCAAGGGAACACGCATTCGGTAAAAAAAAAAAAAAAAAAAAAAAAAAAAAAAAAAACCTTCTACAACAGACCCCATTACCGTGTAAGCGTATTATTCAAAGGGCTGTGAACAGGTTTGGTAGTATTGAAAGGCAACAGTTTCTGTGATATTAATTAAGGGCTCAACTAAATAACGAAATATGTAGCATGCTTATCAGTCAGTATTTAAATTTATGTATGAAAGTTTACTCCTTCTTTAATATTATTTTTGAATTAATATCAAATGATTGTGGGTTTCTAATAACGCAGATAAAAAAGAACAAGATGATATGTTTTAGAAGAAATTATATTTGAAAATAACGAAAAAATTGCTCATTTATTCAGTTTCCTGTATTTTGTTATTGAGTTACTTTCAGAAATCCTTTGAACATGAAGTTTCTTCTTTTCTCTTATTTTGTTAGTGGCACTTGTGGTTATTTAATCGTCAAACGATTTGGGGTGCAGAGAGATATATTAAGATATACAATAAAATTTTACAAGAAATATTGAAAATTTCAAAAATAGATGATCAATGAACAAAAGCAAAAATATCTTATGAAAAGGGTTGAAAAAGCAGAGATTTATAAAGATGTTAAGAATTGTGCTTAAATAAATTCATTTTGGAACATAATATTAAATTCTACTGAAAAGTAAACCGCTATTAACCCCTTCGGGACGGGAGCCTTTTACGAAATTTTTAATCTTTTGTCACCGTTTTTTAAAAAAAGAAATTTGTGTCTTCTTGAATCGAGAAAATGCGCTGATTATATAAGGCAAATTTTACAGTAAAATTTTACTGGTGAGGAAAAACAAGGATTCTGAGCGCTTCATGCGGCACGTATTCGTGTCGCTCGTCCCCAACTGGTTAATATGAGAAAAATGTTATACATGGGCATTTCTACATTTAAATGAATGTAAATTAGCAAAAGAAAGTTATTGCATTCTTTAACACTGCTTTTGGAGTATAATAAAAATGATTTTTTTCTTTCTTATAAAACAGTTAAAAGATAACAAAATGATATACTTTAGAACAAAATTATGTATGAAAAAAATCAAAAAATCACTCGTACAGGGCAATTCCACAGAAAATTCTCATTTTTTGGGGGGCGGGGGGAGAAATAAAGTTTATAATATGTTTATTTTAAGGGTATGATTGGAAAGCTTGATATTTTTATGTTCTATAATAAAATTCTAATAAAATGGCATTGTAAATTACTGTTTACAAACTAAGCTAAGTACCATTATTGTGTTTATAAAGTCATAAAGTTACGTCAGCTACACAATAAAAGTTACGTCAGTTACATGTGTAAATGACATTTTTTCTTTGTTATTGTTCAGAAATTAATTAAACAAGTTACTGTTATAATTTGTCACTACTTAGTATTATTGAGAACATTAAATCACTTCTTTTAACGGGATACTTTTGATAATTTTTACACTTCAATGAAGGCAGAAAAAAATTTTGTATATTTTATGTTACATTAGTTACAGACTTTTGAATTGCAATTTTTAGGACTAAAAGCGCGATTGAAATAATCTGCAGATATTTTGAGTATTAAGTCCTTGCTAAGAAATATTTTAAATAGAAAAAAATTGTTCTAGATTTATTAGTAAATTTTCTACATAGTTTTGAAAACAAAATTCGATGATCAAGTGTTACGTCAGTTACAATGGAATGACTTACATTAATATCCAGTATTTTGTTATTGGCGTATTTTCAGAAAACCTTTGAATCTCAAGTTTCCTCTTTTTGCTTTGTTGTTATCGGCACTTGTGGTTATTTTATCATCAAACGATTTGTAGTGGAGAAAGATATAAAGAGCTCAACAATGCAGCTTTACGAGAAAGATTGAAAATGTCAAGAACAGATTATCAATGAACGGAAGCAAAAATATATTTTGAAGGGCTCGAAAAAACGCAGATTTATAAAATTGTCAAGAATTGTTCTTATAGAAATTAATATTGGCACATAATTAATAATAATTTCATAAATATTAATTTCTATTCTAAAATAAAGTTATTAATATGTCAAAAAGTTTTCAGGCCCATTACTTAATTGAAATTAATATAAATTTACAGAAGAAAGTTTATTTCTTTTTTCCACGATTTTTTTAATAATGTCAAATGATTCAGGGTTTCTTATAAAACAGTTAAATAATACCAAGATGATATACTTTAGCAAGAAATTATACTTGAAAATATCGAAAAATTATTCATACATATAATGTAATGTATTTTATTATTGACTTACTTTCAGAAAATCACTGACTCTTAAGTTTCTTCTTTATCCTTTTTAGTCAACGACACTTGTGGTCATTTCGTTAAACAATTTTTAGAGAAAAGAGATACAGGGTGTCCAGCGAATAAGACCCTGATTTCAAAATTAAATATCTCAAAAACAAAGATCAATAGAATTATGCGATAAACGGTTTTTTTATTAGCTAAGCTGTAAAAATGTTATACAGAAGTTTCAAAAAATAGTTGCAAAAACCTCTAACAGATGGCGCTGTAATCGCAATGTGTGCAATATTGTGTTTTGATGTCCAGAGCACTAGCATCTCATTCCTAGATGGCCTCCTATGGAAGAACGAAAATTGGGAAAGACCACTTTTTCGTTGGGGTGATGTGCAGAAGTGGAGACATCTGGTCACAGAATTATTGCATCAGCTTCAATTTTAGAGAATTTCAATTACTAGAATTTTCAATAAAAAGTTTAGCAATCATTATATAAGAACTTATTAAAATATTTTATTTGGGTAATATGCAGAAGCGGAGTAATGTGTTAACATAATTGAGATTTGTTTCAAATTTTGTTATAAGCTACTTCGGTTCGGATACTAGTATCTCTGTGGTATGTCTTTTCTGCCCTAATTGGTAGATCGTGGGATCGAATCCAAGTAGAGGAAGATTTAAAAAAAAATGGAAATCTTTAAATTTAATATTTATTTAAACTGTGGAAAAAGTTTGAAAAAAATCCTAATTTTCTGGTTTTAAAATTTAATTGAGCTAAAAGAAACCCCATTTTTAAAAATCATTGAGCATTTATAATAATGATTCATAAATCATTTTTTTTAATTGTAGAGAATAGATTGAATGAAAAAATACAAAGTTTCTATTTTTAAAAACTTAATTAAGTTAAAAAAATAATTTTAATTTTAAAAACTCGTTTTCATTTTTTTTTTATCATTGAGCACAAAAATATGGTGCAGCTTCTAGCGATAGGATCCGAAGTGTTGGAAAGGAATGCAGCGTCCAAAATACTTTTGCTTTGACGTTGATGATATGACTTATCATCAATTTCTTTTAAAAAAGAAATAATTTAATGCATAATTTCTGTCTCTAAAACTTTCCTTACAAAGAAAAGAAATATATGTGTTGTGCTAAAACCAAAGTATTATGCCGTGATTTAAAAATAAATGAAAAGTGCAAAATTACTTTTTTATTTATAATAATTCAGGTATAAACAATAATACCAAAATATTATGCCGTGATTTTAAAATATAAAAATTAATAAAAAGTACAAAATTATTTTTTAAATATATGCATTTTCATTTAAATAATTATATGGCATTAAAAATTGAATTTAATAAAATATTTTAATAAGTTCTTATATAATGATTTCTAAACATTTTATTGAAAATTCTATTAACTGAAATTTTCTAAAATTAAAGCTCATGCAATAATTCTGTGACCAGATGTCTCCACTTCTGCACATCACCCCAATGAAAAAGTGGTCTTTCCCAATATTCGTTCTTCCGTAGGGAGCCATCTAGAAATGAGACACTAGTGCTCTGAACTTCCAAGCACAGTTTACAAGTATTGAGATTACAGCGTCATCTGTTAACGGTTTATTCAACTAAATTTTGAAACTTCTATATAACATTTTTACAGCTTAGCTAATAAACAAATTGTTTACCGCATAATTCTATTAATCTTTGTTTTTGAGATATTTAATTTTGAAATCAGGGTCTTATTCGCTGGACACCCTGTATAATAAGATCTACAATAAAACTGTACCAGAAAGTTTGAAAATGTCAAAAATAGGTGATAAATGAACAGAGACAAGAATTACCTTTAAAAAGCGTTGAAAGAGTGGAGATTTATAAAATTGTTAGGACTCAAAGAAATTTATTTTGGGACATAATTTTAATTTCTATTCGAAAGTAAACCGTTATATTACTATGTGGAAAAAGTTTCACACGTGTATTTTTGTGTTTAAATGAATGTAAATTTACAGAAGAAAGTTTATTCCTTCTTTAACACTAATTTTGGAGTAATATCAAATGATTTTTGGTTTCTATTAAAGCAGTTTAAAAAAGAACAAAATGATGTGTTTGATCACGAAATTATATTTGAAAATATGATGTTAATATACATTTAACATCGTGTTTTTATTAAGTTGCTTTTAGAAAACCATTTTATCCGAAGTTTTTCCTATTTCTTTTCTTTTACGGCACTTGTGGTTATTTTATCGTCAAACGATTTGCAGTGGAAAGACATATAATAAGATCTACAAGAAAACTGTACCAGAAACATTGAAAATGTCAGTAATAGATGATCATTGACCGGAATAAGAATATCTTTTTAAAAGGGTTTAAACAGCTGAGATTTATAAAATTGTTAAGAAATGTGCTTAAAGAAATTCAATTTGGGACATAATATTAATTGCTTTTCAAAAGTAAACCGTTATTAGTATGTAAAAAACGTTTCACAGGTGCATTTATTCATATAAATGAATGTAAATTTACAAAAGAAAGTTTATTCCTTCTTTAACACTATATTTCAAGTAATGTGAAATGATTTTTGTTTTCTTATAAAACAGTTACAAAATAACAAAATGATATGTTTTAACACGAATTTATATTTGAAAATATCGAAAAATTACTTATACATTTAACATTATGTCTTTTGTTATTTATTTACTTTCAGAAAACTATTGAAAGTCAAGTTTATTTCTTTTTCCCTTTCCTTAAAGGCACTTGTGGTTACTTTATCATCAATTGATTTTTAGTGGAGAGATATATAATAAGATCTACAATAAAACTTTACCAGAAAGATTGAAAATGTCAAAACCATACGATCAATAAACGGAAACAAGAATATCTTTTGAAAATGGTTTAAAGAGCGGGACTTGCAAAATTGTTAAGAATTGTGCTTAGGAAATTTATAACTGTTTGGGACATAATATTAGTTTAATTTGAAAGGTAAATCGATATTACTAAGGGAAAAAAGTTTTACACGTGTATTTAAATGAATGTAAATTTATAAAAGAATATATATTTTATTTTTAATAGTATTTTAGAGGAAAATCATAATATCAAAGAAAATATTCACTTTGAATTACTTTACCTTAATTAGCTTTACAAATTTTTCTTTAGCAATTTTTGAAGTGATTTTTTTTTCATTTCTAATGTACGTATGCTAATATAAGGTGCCTACATTTTTACCACAATTTTTCAGTAGAAATTGTCTCCTTACTTAATCGCAGATAAATATTAGAAATTCTATATTTAAACGAGATGATAACAAGTTATGCGATTTAAATATTAAATATAAATTTTCTGTACTGAAATAACAGTGCCATACTCCTTGGAAACTCCAAGCGATGTAGCCACGCTGCATATATGGTAGGGTAGACCGGGGCACATTTACGCGGATTTTTATTCAATGAATTTTCTAATTTTTATGTTTTAGCTTAGGAAATTTTAGACATTGTGGTTTTATAAAGCAGTTAATGAAGTCAACATTTGTGTATTCAGTTGTTGTCCTATTTGTGTTTTAACCGTTAAAAAAAAAAAAAAATGTTTTTTAGTTCCAAGTCTTTTGGGTAAACGTTCCCCGGGAACGGGGCAAGTTTACACATCAAGTGGTGCACGTTTACGCATATTATAAGTGATACCAAGGAGTAAGTTAAATAAATATTTAATCAAATTGAAATGTTTTATTTATAACTTAAAGCACTGTTTTAAAAAAAATAAAGATAATTAAAGAAAATTTTAAAGGTTAATCTGAAAACATAGGGCTTATTGCTAATTAAAAACAGAAACTATTTAGTCACTTCATCATCACTGTTACAGTTTTTACAAAAAAATATATACATAAAATAAAGTATTTCCTTTTGCACACTCGTCATGGGACCACCTTTTGCATTTAAGACATTGAACCCAATCTTGACCTTTTTTGGATTACTTGTATGATTTCAAACAATAAATACATACACAGTTTTCATCTTCGTCATCAGATTCATTCATTTTTTTTCTTTATTCAAGAGTGTATAAACTTTTTCTCTTTTGCAGTTTTTGGTTTCATACTTTTTCCTTTTATGTCCTTTTGTTCTGCATAGAAACTAGTAAATGTTTACACAATTTCAACTTTTTGAACGTGCGTAATCTAACGGTGCCCCGATGTCAATGCGTAAACGTGCCCCATCGCCATGTTTGGATTTATTTTTAACGTACAACGAAAATTAATAACATTTCTGTTCATACAAATACAGTTCTCAGAAAAGGATAAAATTCTGCTAATGTTCATATATTTGTTTATCCTTAATTAAGTATTATTAGTTCACAATAAGTTTCAATAAGTACAAAACAAAATTTACTCACCTTAACAGAAAACAGATTATCCTATTCATCATGCTGGACTGAAGCTCCGGTGACGCTCAAAAACGTGTTAGAATACCCATTAGGGAGCAGCATCAATCTGTTATGGCTGGTGCCGCACCAGATATAACTCGTTTCGGAAAAAGTGCACTGCATAAACGTGCCCCGGTCTACCCTACTCATTTCTGTTTAAACAGTGCATCAAATTTAGCAGAATTTTTAAATTCAAAATATCTACCAGAACTTTGGAATGGTAATTTTAGCTAATTTTAATCACGAATGTCTGCCATTAAATAGTCAAAAATTGGTTTAAAAAAATCTGATAGCTATTTTAAACTAAATATACCGGCGGCACGTTGTATCAAAGAAATGCTAATAATGTTAAATGTCTTATCATAAAATATTAGGTTGTAATGAAAGTTTTCCGCCAAATTACCATTACATAATACTAATTATACTATATACAGTCAACGCTCGTTTTTACGAACACGTAGGGAACACTAAAATAGTTCGTAAAATAGAAAGTTCGTAAAATAGAAAAACACCAAAAATGATATGAATACGTACGTTATTCTTATCTAATTTTATCAAACTGCCCTTCATAGCCCTTCATAGATGAAGCAGTATTTCAAGATTATTTATTATTTAATGAAGTTATACATATACAAGAAATAAATGCAAATTTATACACAAAAGATAATTTTAGTACACTGAAACATGCTTTGAAAATATTACATATGAAAACACAGACTGGATTAGTTCATAGTAGGTGAAAATACATAGAGGAAAACATAGATAAAAATTAGGAATGGAAATAATCACTTATCTTTTTTTTTAATCACATTTTGGAAAATATATGTTTCCATTTTAACTATTCCTGAAATCCTTTCACAGTTATTGTCCCCTTCAAAAAAGTGCCTTAGTCCTGACAACCACTACTTGAAATTGTTGCTATGCCCTCTCCCTCCGAAAGGGATTGGGAAAAACAACACATTCTTGGAATACACCTGATATCTCATTGCACCTGTTAAGAGTTTAATTGACGCAACGCTGCGTTCAGATATTTTTTTTTAATGCAGAAGTATGAAAACTGAGTTCGCAAAAAAGAGATTTTCATAATCCGTAGTTCGTAAATGGGAGCGAAAAATTACATTGATTCTATGGGAGTGTATTCGGGACCACTCTATAGTTCGTAAAATCGTAAGTGTTCGTGAAAAAGAGGTTCGTAAAACGAGCGTCTACTGTATAATTAAGTGTAATTTTCTATATAAACACCATTCCACCAAAACGTCACAGTGTCATATGATAACAACACTAGTACCTAAAGCTGTGCACTTTATTCGGTGACATTCTGTAGCTGACTTTTTTCAACAGAACTGGAAGTAAATGATGGTTCTAATCTAGTAGCATGATAGTTCCATTTCAGACAACCTGTACTTAATGATATTTTTTTTTTACAAATTTAACAATACAGTGTTAGAAAGCAAGCCTCTTTCTTTCAAATGCCAAAATCGTTTGACAAAATATGAGCAAACACGTCAACGCGAACTGTTTCCACAGACCGTATTTACTGTGGCGGGAAACTTTCGTTAGAACCTGATATTTTACATAAAGGTTAACTACAAAAGACGTTGTTGCCTTATTCCTAATTTCGTTAGTTAAAAAAATGATTTTAACCCCTTTGCAAACCCCCTTGCACAACCTTTGAATTTAAAATGTATTTTTACTTCTTTTGATCGTCAGATTAAAATACGCTTTTTGATATGTTGTTATATACAAATAAAGCATTTTCTATTATTTCCAGATTGTGGCATTTTGGAAAAGAGCAGTCTGGCGCGACTCCGGAAAACCCGCCAAAATCCCATGCCTACTGATTCCATTGTTAGTACCTAACCTGGTTGCATAGTCCAATCTTTCTGGATTTTAATTAAAGTTACATACATATCTGCCAAAATATGTGGGCACGAGGTAAACTACAGTCTGAAATAAAAACAGAGATTTAAAATTTAAAGCATAATAATTTCTATGTAACCAACCATGCCGTAGCTCTTGCATAATTTCTAGAAAATACTTTTCCGCAGATACACAGCCATCAAAAGTTAAAGTATCAATTAACAATAATGGAAAATCATGCTACACGCATAGATTATGAAACTCTTCCCAACACATTCAGAGCGCTGTAATAAAAAGTCATCGTTTAATAAAGCTAAACATGATGCTTAAATTATGGTTTTTTGAAAACCCAATTTCAGCAGTCACCGTCTATAGTTGGTAGAATATCCAAACTCTTTTTTGAAACTGTATATGACATATATATTTGTATATACATTACACTGTATGAAAATATTTAGTTCTGTAAAGAAACACATAACGATCGAAAATTTCCCTTCTTCAATAACTGTCAATAAACGAAAATGTACTTGATTTGTTTTGTGCAGTCCTGTATATGATCTATAGAATTTATACGACCCGTGTAACATGCAAAAGCATTTTTTATTATAAAAAAGCACTTCCGAAAAGTTATTGCCCTTTGAAAGTACGTTATAAGAATTATTTTCTGTCCTCCTGTAAAGGATCCTTGTGGAAGAATTCTATAAAATAATCTTGTATCGCATGTCAGTGTTATAGATCAATTTCAATATGTTTCAAAGAGTATGGCATCATTAAAAAAACTACAAACGAGTTTTCACCATAGGCATAATGTAATGACATTAATTGGAGCTCACCCGTAAACAATCTTTTAATTATACGCACTTATTTTTCAATACCAGACATGCTATGGCATACCATAATCTATATATGTATTACGCTATCGTACATGGCACAGAAATCGCGATTATTTGGTAATTGTTTAATGGCAATGCCCGAATGCAACGCATCTCATTGGTTATTTAACAGTATTTAATGCATATCCATACCTATAAGGGAGTTATCATAGAAGGGACCCTGTTCTGTCGTCAAATACCGCCAAGTTTGTCGCCAACTTGGCGATCTATTGCCAAATTTCGCGATCAAAATTAGTCGCCAAAAGTGACACCAGCTTGTTGATATCTCTAATATTTCGCCAAATTCCCATAGACTTCCATTGTAAACCAATAGGGTTTACTTGCTTACAGAAAATCAACAAATTGAGATAATGAAACAAAAACTAATATTAACTTAAGGGATTATATTAATTATATTTAACGGAGTCAGGGTAAATTAAATTATGAATAAAGGCAACATGATACAAGGCTTAGCATAAATTTTAAGGGAGACCAAACTAGTCGCCAAGGGCGGCTAGTACCATATATCGATCACAGGAAATTGGACTATAATTACACCAGTTAGAAAGCGGACAGATCGAAAGACAAACCAAAATCAGAAACTCTTTTCAAGCAAATTACAAAGTGTTAAACAGGATGACTATGGATTTAAAAATTTATGTTATCTGAACTTAACTTTATTCATTTGCACTGAAATTTTCATCCAGTAAAAATATATGCCTACAAAATTGAATCATTCAGTGCGTATCTTCAGGTTGATATAGTTAAAGAGCTAATCAGTTTACCATATTTTTTAAAAGTCAAATTTATTGGTTAATTTGATGCAGATATTTTTGCCTATATCATCAACTTTAAGATTATAATTTCTGCTTACAATTGGATAATCATAAATTGTGAGACGTCAAACAAATTAAACTATTTCTAAAACATTACTTTATACAGTTAAAGTTCTGAATTTTTTCTTCTCTCCGATTTAATACTAATTGTAATTCAGATGTATTGTTACTTGTTTAAACTCTGCTTTTCTTCAGATATTATGAAGAATTGTACTTAATAAACACATGGTTCCGATACTACTTTTGGCAGATTTAGAAATTATTTAAAAACTTAAATCTAAGTTTGAAGTCTGAGTTATTTATACTCCAACTTTGAACTTTTAACATACGAGGGAGTATCGACGGAGAGTATATATACGAGGATACGAGGGAGTATATACGAGGAAGCTTTTGTTCTCACATAGAAATAATTGAGTGAAATGTATGAGATTGCTACATTTTATGAGTCCTTTTCTCTATAGTCAGCGTGCACAGTAACACATTTGTGCAACCGGTATTTCAAACAGAGGGGGGAAGATGTATTCCAGGAGGCGCGACAGTAAACCCAAAGGTTGGCATTTTTTCTAACTTTTACCGATCCACTCATGAGGCATGTTTTTGGAAAGGTCCGGACCACTTATTCTTGCCATGCACCCCCGGAGCCCCTCTCCCCCAAATTTGACCTCCGGGGAGCACTTTTTTAAATTTTGCGGACATCATTCATGCCCCCGAGGGACAAATTTGTGGGGAAGGGCTTGGGAGGGGCATAGCATAAATAAGTGGTCACAGGACCTTCCAACAATACGTTACATGTGGTGGTCAGCGAAAGTTATGAAATACCCCCCTTTAGGTCTACTGTCGCGTCTCCTATAATGCATCCCCCCCCCCTTTCTCTTTGAAATACCATTTGCAGAAGTGTGTTACTTTGCATGGTGACTACATAGAAAAGGACTAATACAGTGCAGCAATTTCATAAATTTCACTCCATTATTTCTATGTGAGGGCGAAAAGTTATTGATGCACCCTCGAATAATGTTTCAATTAAATTTTTATATGGAATTTTACATTGATAATTTGTTTAAATTGTAAAAGAATCTATCGCATCATAATGTTTCTTTTTAATTCGCTATGAAGAGAAAGTTTGCAGATTTGTTTAAATTCGCACAGTTTGAACTACTAAATATTAATTTCGGGAAAATACTCATTTTTCAGTAGTAATGCAATCAACGAAAATCAATTTGGTAGTTGAATAATGTGAATACTGATTAAATGCCCGCTTATTAACCTAAAATAAATCTTATTAAGAATACATTCCCTTTGTGCACTGAGGGACTAAATTGCACAAGCTATCATTTGAAGTTACAAAATTTGTTTTCATTATTTCGTATGTTATAACGAAACATACGTGTAAATAAATATATTGGTTTAACTAAATACTCAAGTTATTTTGATAAAGGATATTTGTCTGCGAATTTCGTGAAAGTGGTTCATCTAAAGAGAATCTAAGAACTCGATGCCCATAAAAGCATGTCCGATTTATAAATCTTAATAGTATCAACTGTAAGCGTTGTAGAAGTTTGGTTCTAGGCCACACATAAAGAGTAACTCAATTAGTTTTAGATGAGCGCATGCGGGAGTACTGCTTTATTATTGACTCACTTGCGGTGACGCATGCGCAAAATGGCGACTCCTGTGCGTAAAGCGTTGTTACATGGCTGAAGATTTAAAATCCGTTAGAAAAATGTGATTTTTTTTTCCTTTAAGTGAATTTTCCCTTAATTTTTTTTCTAATTCGTGTCTATGTTCCGTCGCTACCAAATGATTTACCAGAGTTGAGTCACACAATTGAAGAGGCCATTGCTGGACTGACCCAAGTGTGGGGAGAATTGGACTTTAGACTGGATGTGAACCATATGACAAATGGTGCACATATTGAATTAATTGTAAGAAAAGCTAGGTTAGTTTACCTTCAATTTCATGTATGATTTGTTGTAAATAGTCTAAATTAAACTGTCATATACCATTGGAACTAGGACATTCTTTATGGATACCCTGTATATCTGTCAGTATATGTTGCTGTATAGGAAACAAATGTGAATGAAATTGAGAAATTAATAAATTAGTGTGATTGTAAAATCTTATAATCACAAAATGTGGCTAGAATATGCATTTTATTTAAGACATATACATATGTACAGACATTATATCGAAATGTTACTGTATGTAACTGATTTGAATTCAACAGATGTACACTGTTTACTATCTGCATTCAGCAAACACTACCTATAGCTAATGCCTCAGGACTCTTAACACTGGATTGATTGACGTGTTTATGAATTGGCCGACATGTACGCATACCCGCCGATATACAACATTGGATTTGTAAATGTATTATGATAAATTTTATGTATGATTATTGTTTTTAACATTGTGGATAAATGGGCTGTACCTGTTTGTAAGGTTAATTATAAAACAGGCCTTATTGTAGCAACTTTTGACTTTTCAAAAGACGACGAACTTGAAAAGAAAGGAATTGTAGCTATTCATCAGAAGTACTATATTCAAACCAAACAATCTCGAGTAATTAATTTTTATTGTTGATTTATGAATATTATTTTTTGTTTTTGTTTTCTTATTAGCAAAGAGCGAAGTAAAAATGGAATATAACTGAAATAATTGCTTGTATGTAAACTTTTCTTTAAACTGTGGGGTGAAATATTTTGAAAATTCTAAAAAATCTGTAACATCTCTTAATGACATTAAAATGTGTAGATTAAAAGTTAATTATTAAAAAGTTATTTGCTTGTGAATTTGAAACAAGTTATATTTTCATAAGATTGTTGAAAGATAATAAAGAATAGAACAATTGCAAAATTTTAGTCTTTAAGCTTCAAATATTCAAGATTGCACATTTGTTTCTATGGCATTTGTTTATTTGTTTGTCATTAAATACATATGATTTACATAAATATGTTTACATTCATCTGTTTAACCCCTTTAAGGGCGGTGCTTCATTTTTGGACCACTTAATTTTAATTCCTAAATGCCATGTTGGCACGAAAATTTTCCTTTTATGAAGTTCACGCAGAAAAGTTTTTACTTATTTTCAAATAAATTTTCTTTTTAATTTCCGGTGTCATTCAGTGATTTCAACATTTTACGTATAGAAGTGCTGTGACCTTGAAAGGGTTAAATAGACTAATAGCAAATCTGATACCATTCAAAATTATATTTATATTGTTTAAATAAAATCGCAAATACATAAAATATTTCGACATATTAGAGAAAAAGAATATGAGTGATATGATGAGATGATGCATTTTAGTTTTTAAACTTCAAATACTCAGGGTTGCATTTTACTTTCCATAAAATTTTCTTTGATATAAAATATATATGTTTTTCATTCTAAATATATATCAATCTCATATGAGGCAAAATTACTTGATATCATGTTCAAGATTTTAGCTTGTTTAAAACCAATTTAATATGCATTTCATATTTCATTAATTTCTTATATGAATGGTTTGTGGATGACCTCGAGAAGTAGCTCCATATAAGCTAAAAGCTTGTGTTATGATATACCGATTCCTTAGCTTCTGCCAGTAAGTTTTTCTATTGCATTTTGATTGATATGCACTTTACTTATCAGCATGCCAACTTTCAAAATAGCGAACAACTTTTAAAAATGGTAGGTAAATAGTAAGCAACTTCAAAAGTTTCAGTATGTTTGGATGTAATCGGTGCAGCACTCGTATCTGTCGTGACCTCAATATTCAGATCTTCGGCATTATCTATAGTAGGGGTTCCCGAACTTTTAGATCGAAGTACCACAAAATAGAAGTTCATACTTCCGCGTACCACCGAGTGATAAACTTTAAGCCTATACAGAAAAAACCGTGTAAACGGAATATGTCTAAAACGAAATATATTTTCCGTCTTTTGTGCTTCCGTCTGAGGAGATTTTACTGATTTACATGATTATATTATTGAATTGCCACTTATATTGGATTTTATATTTTTTAATGTATATAAAGTGTATCATTTTTGGGTGAGAAATAAAGATATATTTAACTATAAAACTACTACATAGCTTTTTTAAACATGAAAAAAAAATACACATTTCAAGTTGCCTTCATCACCAATTTTTTTGTTATATGAATACTATGTTTATATCAGTAGTAAAATACACATAGGAAAATTTAGTAAGTGAATAACCTACTTAAGAAAATTACATACCGTCTGAAAGTAAACAGCTTATTACTGCGAGATCGAAATTCGTTGAAATAAGTAATATACACACATACAATAAAGTAATAGAAGAAAACTGTTTTTTTTTTTTCAGAGTGTATAAAGTTCAACTCAACATCTACCGAATATTAGTTCCATTTATCTGAAAATTCTAATCCAAATTACATGCAAAACGCTATCAAAGCAGTAGCAGAGAGTAAACGACATGGAGTCGGTGAGCTGACACATCAATAAGGAGGAGGGAGGATGTGTGATTGAGCTGCCTTTTGATTTCACATGTTGTAATTTTTATTTCATTTCACGTACCAGTATCAGATTTTCGCGTACCAGTAAACAGAGCTTCACATACCAGTACTGGTACGCGTACCATATTTTGAGAACCCCTGATCTATAGGATGGTGTTGTTTCAGCGCGTTTTATACAGAAATATTCCTGTCTACGTTACATCATCACTAACATTATATAACTATCAATCATGTAAAGATACTTTGAAAGTTTTTTTTAATATCGTGTATATACTCATTTATCATAAACGACAGAAAATCACGGGGGAAGGATGATTTTTATTATTTTTTCTAAAATTATTGAAAATATTTGTATTTACTGATGTTCTAACGATTAAGTTTCCGTCACGTAATTTTCTGAAAGTTCTCATAAATTTATTTTTTTATTTTTACTCACATGGAATAGGATTTTTTAGATAAAACAAATACATTTTTAAAGGCATTAAGGGGACATACGACCATTTAAAATCTTTAAAAAATGGATTTTTTGTTTTTAAATTCATTTGACAGCAAATGTTTTTCTGAACAATTTGCCACAAACCGCATCAAAATATTCGTAAAATTGCGCTCGTTATAGAATTTTTCTTTTTAATTAGCCTTGGTCTGTTTCAAGCGAAAAACTTATGTTTAAATTGATTTTTCTCAAAATCGCTATATTTTTTAATTGCGCTCACTATACCTGCAAATGTATTAAAGGTAATCATTCGAAACTTTATATTTATCTTTACTAGATCATTTTCGTCAAATTGAACTAAAATATAAGGTATTTAACAAAAATTATTGAATGTATGGGCATTCTAGTGACAAAAATTATCAAAATTTTCATATTTTTATTTTGAAAATCAAAAAACATTAGAATTGTTTTTTTATTCATTAGATTTTAGTCCATTTTATTTTTGTAATATTATTAAACTCATATTAAAAGTTTCTAAGTTCTAGAGGGTATAGATAATTTTAAATCATCCGCGCAAGCTATATACATTACCATTAATTTTTAAAAAATCATACATTAAGGAATGACTATTACAAATTAATTATACAGTGTTTAATGCAAGTTATATATTATATTGAATGGAGAACATATTACAGTATTAACAACAACAAAAAAAACTGAGGTGATTAGTGCAAAAATGAATGGATTAAATGAATGCACTTTAAATATTTGTCTCCGAAATAAAATCTGTCATCTGTTTAAAAGGTCGTATATCCCCTTAAATAAAATAAGCATAGGTAAAATTAAAATGAAAGATGATTATAAATTGATGCATAATACTTAAACAAATTTCCGACATTGAAAAAATTAAATGAATATTTTCTTTACATGAAATGTATTGTTTCATCGTTTAAGTTGGTAATTCAAAAACCTCATCCTTTTGCTTAACTAAATTAAAATATCAAGGCGATTTTTAAAATTCAGAACCAAAATTTATGCGTTAATTTTAATTCTTCAATTCAATTTACTGAATAGCGATTGTGTTTAGCAGTAGCCCACATCCCCCATTTCAGTCTTGAGTAATTCCTACTAAGCTAGGATTGTGATCTTATATCCAGGAGAAAATGGAACAAGTGATCACTTAAGCATCGTAGCGGCTATGGAGTAATTCTCCTTTTCTAGAAATCAAATTGAATTGAATATTGAGAAAAATATTTTTAACAGAAGTATATAGGATAAAGGTATATGAAATTACGTTTTTGCATTAAATTGCAAGACAAAGTTTAATATAGCTTGTGTTTTACAAGCATTCAAATAAAAATCCTCGAAATACCTCAGACGTTCAGAAGGTTCGATTTGCACAACTTCCAATTAATACCCTTTATTGTAAAATAACAAAATTACGTTTAAATAACTGTGTGAATTTGACTTAAAGGTATAAGTTGTTTCAAAGGAAGATATTTGTTGTGCTTGTTTATAAATTCCGTAAAAGCGGTTCATTCAAAAATAATTGACGTACATGTCCCCTTATTTAAAATATATTGCGAAATTTGAATACATCAGAAAATGATTATATGTGGAGCAGATTTTCATTGAACTAAATTAGTGCAGGCTCTCCTTCTTTTAATATATGTGAAAGGTAATTCTGATTAATCTGCATTCAAACTTATGAAAAATGTTTCTATGGCAAAATTAGATCCCAAATCTTTTACTATTAAGCAGGTATAGGTTTAAGAAATAGCAGGCTCTCTTCCTTTTAATATATGCGAAAGGTAATTTTGGTTTAATCTGACATTCAAATTTATGAAAAATTTGTATGGCAAAATTACGTCCTACATCTTTTAATATTAAGTAGGTATAAGTTTAATAAAATGATTTACTGTATAAAAGTGGTATTGCTAGTTCGAAGATTAAGCAGCTATATATTTCAACATAAATAATTTGAAATTATATTCGCGTGGTATTGTAAAAGATTATTTTTACCCTATTTATTGTGGACTACAAACAGATGTTTTCTGGGGTTAGAATATGGACTTTTTTACATTTTTTATCATTCTGATATCGTTTTTCCAAGGAAAAAAAGAGCAATTCTGAGACGTTGAACGTGTTTCTATTGGCAATAAATGAGCATCTTTTTTGAGCGAGCAATTACTGTAAATTGTAATCTATGCTTTGTTGCCCTTTTTAAACTATTAAACTAATTTGATATTAAACGTTTTGAGTACCTGAACGATGATTTATCGTTAAAAATTCGTGGCAGAAAATTTTTATTTACGACAGTCCCGAGTCAGAGTAAACGGAATAGATGTACCAGCCTAATGTAGTTCTACCTGTTCTACCGTTATATACGTATATTTAAAGGTTACAATTTTATATATAAAATTTTTCATATGACATACAAACATATAACATATAAAGTTTCTTATATAAGTACAGAAAGGTGAAGTTCAGTTTCCAGGAAAACTGAAACATCGTTTAAGGGATCTATTAAAAAAAAAATAAATAAATAAAATAAACACAAAATGAAAGTTATGTTACGTACTTCCTGTTATTTTGATACAGGTAATTATTTTATCTGTTATATAGTTTCTTTTAATATACTAGGTGGGCTCTGCCTCCCCCTACTCACTACGGTCACCAAACTCCGCGTAATTGTTTCGCGTTTCCATTCTGGAGCACTTCGCGATCCCTCAATTTGTGTGCATTCAATTTTTAGATTTCAAACGCAGATGACCCTCCCCCCACCCCTTTCTCATTAATTAACGGAAATTATTTTCTTTCTGTAAAAATCACTTTTGCCATTGACACCTAGGAAAAAAAAAGAAAAAAACAGAAGTCTCTTGAAATGCAGAAGATTCTTCCCTCTCCCCGCTTATCCTATCTAAATTCTGTACGTTCATTGTTTTCGCCAAGGAAAATTCCCGCTAAGAAAATTCAGAAATCTTTGACCAATCAGGTGCGTTTCGCGCTATCTATGCAGATTTTCATTGGTTCATTTCAAAATCTTTCGGCCCATTTCCAAATCTTTACCTTTTTTTATACATAAGAAGGTATGGAAAACAATGATCTCATAGTTCTCTTGTATGCAATGTAGAGATTAGACGAAACTTTAATAAATGACACCGAGAATTTGGCATAGCTGCACATACACAAAGTGGGAACATAAAAAACGCCCCTCTCCCCTGTACTTTAACCCCATTCGGGACAAGCGTCTTTTGCAGGATTTTTAATCTTTTATCACCGGTTTTTTAACACAAAAATTTTTGCCTAGTTGAATCAAGAAAATGCTCGGATTTAATAAGGCAAAATTTACAACAAAATTTACTGGTAAAAATAATCAACGATTCTGAGCACCTTACGCGGCACATATACCAGTCGCTCGTCCCCAAGGGGTTAAGGCGTGAAAGGTATTTCTCATTTCCCGTCCGGAAATTTCCAAAACAAAATTTTCTCGTAGCCTTCTTATTTAGTATTCTCAACCGAAATATGACAATAATATATATTCCAAAAGCAAAACCTATATTAAAAATATTTATTTGCTTAAAAGCCGTTACATTACTAAAAACACACTGAAAAACCATTTAACACCTATATTGACACGTTTCAACTCCTTCATTGAGTCGTCATCAGTATGTATAATAGAAATTACAAATACAATGCGCATACAAGTTAACACATAACGCCCCTTACACTTTCGATATCGCACGTGTCCCTTCTATGTCGCGATTCAGCAAGTTTCCAACCATTCAATCCCTATATTCGGGATTCAAAAAGATAATGTATCACTATAAACCCTTAAATAAATCTCAATGTACTCCATTATAAATAACTTTAAATTAAAATTAGACTTGTACAATTATTTATAAGGGAGTCCTTTGAGAGCTATTTAATGGTTTGTAAAGATACGTTATCTTTTCGCCTCCCGAATTTATAAATTGAGTGGTTGGACAACTTGCTGAATCGCGACATAGAAGGAACACGTGCGATATAGAAAATGTTGGGGGCGTTATGTGTCAACTTGTATTCGATGACTTTTTCCGGTTTTCATGTGAATTGTGTTTGTAATTCTGTTATACATTCTGATGACGACTTAACACTAGATACCCCGGAAGGAGCCGATACGACTCCGGCCATATGATTAAATATCAATTGGAACCAGAAATACTTTCGTAAATTAAGTTAAATTTAAACCACTCAAATTTACATTAAATAAATCAATCAAATAATTTTAAATAAAAACACTGGTGTCAAATATTTTTATGAAACTTGAGTAAAATTTCCAGGCGGTCTAGTGTTAATGAAGGAGTTGAAACATGTCAATATAGGTTTTTAATATTCAAGGTTATTACAAATGGTGGACCCGATTTAAATAAATCATATTTTCCAAATTACTGAACATTTTACAGTAAGTGATACATGAATTTAAGAAATGAATTTACAGTAAGTGATACATGAGTTTTCTTCAGTTACAAATGTTCGATGTGTGACCATTTTGTTACGCGGCATACGCCTAATCTATAATCGAGTTCGTTCAAACATTTTAGAGCATCACTTTGTCAATGGTCCTGAAAGTTTTACTAATGCATTCTTTAAGTTCTGAACACATTGTTTTCGGCTTTGGTGGTACATAAACAATGTCTTTGACACTGTCAGAACTTAAAGAAAAGCTTTTGTGCAGAATTCACAAACATTGATAGAGGTATGCTACAAAATGTTTCGGACGAACTGGATTACAGATTGGACGTATGCCATGTAACAAGAGGGTCACACATCGAACATTCGTAACTCAAAAAAATTTGGTTCATTTCTCGTTAAATTCATGTATCACCTATTCTGATATGTGCAGTAGTTTCGAAAATATGATTTTTTAAAAATCGGGTCCATTATTTGTAATAGCCCTGTATTTTTAATGTGTTTTTACTAAAGTAACGTCTTTTAAGCAAATATATATTTTTAAAATATGTTTTGACTTTTCCGTTTGGAATATATATTATTGTGATATGGTTATTAGTAGACGTAGTTAAAACTTATTATTCTAATTTATACTTACATTTGCCTCAACCGAAATTCATTCTGTAACTTTTTTTTTATGAGGAAAAAGAAAGTCTGGAATGAATCAAGAAATGAGTTCCAGAAAAGATATTTTTTAAAGAATTAATGTTAATATTTTTTTTCTTTAAAGTTGTCGTTGAAAAATGTAACAGTCTTAACTTATAAGTACAGTCTTAACTTATAAGTACAGTCTTAACTTATTTTTTTTTCCGGAATTCGAATAGGGAAATGGATGTCGATTTTTAAAAATTGTAGAGAGAAAGAAAACCCTGAAACGGTATTGCGAAAAGAAGATTTTAAAAGTATTTATATTTTTTAAAGCAAAGACGTCGTTAATAAGGTAAAAGTACAATCTTTAATTGGGTGGTTTTTTCGTATTTAAATAAGAACAGCGTTTGTGAATTTTAAAATTGTTCATAGAATACGAAAAACCCCAGAACAGCATCACGAAAATATATTTTTTTAAATGGTTAGTATTAATATTTTTTACAACCGAATACATAGTTAGAGAGAAAAAGGTACTTAGATGAATAAATGGGCATTTCTTTTCGTATTCGAACAGGAAGACAGATGATGACTTAGGACTCGGAATAACAATAAAAAATAAACACTGTATAGACGTTTCTAAAACATTTTTTTAAAGAATTAATATAAATATTTTTTAAATAGGTTACACCTTTAGAAAATAAAAAAGTATAATATTAAACTGATCATTCTTTGTTTTTCGTATTTCGAATTAATAAATTGTTGCGAACCTGTAAAAACGCAAAAAAAAAAAAAAAAAAAAAAAAAAAAAAAACGCAAAAAAAAAAATGTTTTTCCCATCTTGTTTCTTCCCTGATTTGAGATATTCGGAACGGAATTTTTTCCAGATGGTGGAGACTTTTTCTCAACGGGGTCATGTTAATTTTGGCGTTTAATTAATATCTCGACTGATTAAAGTCCGATATCTTTTAAAGCAGAAAACGAACTTTTCCGAGGTCTTCCGCTGTTAAAATAAAATTGTACTTTTCCTTATCTCCCATAGACGGCGCTGTGCCGATGTATTTTTCTCACTATGTTTACTTTTCGCAGTTACCGGCGAGACGAGTGAATAGATGTTCGTACTGTAATTTTCCTGTTAAAACGTAACTTAATAAATTCTTTCTTTCCTCACTTTATATAATTTTTCTACAGGTTATCGGCCCCAGTCACGTTTGCGGCCTGCGTGTGAGGTTTTCTGTTGGAAAGAATTTGATAGTTTTAATTTAACTTGTGTTTGCGTTTTGATTTTTTGAGTTCTACGGCGATCGCTAAGCCTAACGAAGTAAGCGTTTCTTTGAACTGTTTTCTGGACTTTGTTTTCGATTTTCCTGACAAAAATGGAAAGTGACAGAGTGAAAATAGAAAAGCTTGTGGACTCAAATAATTGGACACAGTGGAAATTTCAAGTACGGGCGATTTTAGATGCTCGTGATGCGTTAGAACTGATTGATGGAACGCATGTACAACCGACATTTGGTAGCGATAATTACGATGCTGAAATGAAGAAATGGAAGAAAGCAAACAAAATGGCGAAAGAGATTTTTGCGACAATGGTGGATAAAACGCCCTCAGCTTTAATTATGAACTGTGAAAATGCTAGAGAAATGTGGGTTAAATTATTAGATGTGTATGAGCAAAGATCAGCGGACTATGTTTATTTACTTCAAACTAAATTCCGAGAGTATCGCTATGTTGCTGGTGATGATATAGCTACACATATTAGCAAAATCGAATCTTTTGCTCGACGTTTACGTGGACTTGGAGAACCACTATCAGATTCACTAGTGATAACAACCATTTTGAATACATTACCCTCGCAGTATCGTCATTTTCATAGTGCTTGGGACTCAACACCTTTGGATGATCGTACATTGTCGACATTAACATCTAGACTGATGATTGAAGAAACTAGATTAGGTATTGTTGATGTGAATATAAATCGTGAATCAGCATTGGTAATGGAAAAACGACAGCCAAATAAGAACTTTTCCAAAACCAGAAGTGTAGAAAATGTTCATTTCAATAATGAAAAAGGCAAGTATGACAAAAGGAAACCAAAATTACGATGTTGGACTTGTGGAGGGCCACATCTGAGGCGTAATTGTATAAAGAATCAACAAAATAATAGGTATTCTGATAAGAAAAAGGAAGATAGTAACGGTTTTGCCTTTGTAAATACATTTCAGTCAGATGAATCAGGAAGATCAAAGTGGATAATTGATTCTGGATGTACTCAACATGTGTGTTGGAAACCTGAATATTTTAAAACATATAAAGAATTAGAAGAAAAGGTTATGTTTGAACTTGGTGATGGCAGAAAAATTTTATCCAAAGGTATTGGTAATATCAAAATTCGTTCAAATCTAGATGGAAAAGAATATAATTTTTGTGATGTTATGTATGTTCCTGAAATGAAGGCAAATTTATTTTCTCTAAAATCAGCAGCAGAGAAAGGTTTCATACAAACCATTGAAGGAAATAAATGGAAATTTAAGAAAAATAATAAACTTATTGTTGAAGGATATCGATATGTAGATATGTACTTTCTAGATATAGATGTTTTGGAAAATGAAGAAAGTAGCCTTATGGTAAGAAATCACAAAGAAAATTCTCTTCAAGTATGGCATGAAAGATTTGGTCATCAGAGTAAAAATCATACAAAAGAATTGCTGAAAATAAAAGGAATTGAAATATCTCAAACTGATGAGAATGAATATTGTGATGGTTGTGCAATTGGAAAGTTTCAGAGAACAAATTTTAGAGAAATGCCAAAAGCCAGTAAAGCTGGTGAACTAATTGTCAGTGACGTCTGTGGTCCAATGCAAGAAGCATCTTTTCAAGGTTCTACATATTTTGTTACATTCAAAGATGATTACACCCAGTACCGTAAAGTATATTTTATGCAATATAAAAGTGAAGTGAAAGATAAATTGCAACAGTTCTTAACATATGTTAAAACTCAAACTGGAAATACAGTCAAGACAGTTATGTCAGATAATGGAGGAGAGTATACAGATCAAGATTTCATAGATTGCTTAGTGAAAAATGGAATTGAAATTGGAAGATCAGCTGCGTATACACCTCAACAGAACGGACGTGCTGAACGTGAGAATAGAATATTGATAGAAATGGCGAGAACAATACTGTTGACAAAGGGATTGTCAAAACGCTTCTGTGCTGAAGCAGTGAACTGTTCTGCATATATCTTAAATCGTACTGGTAAGAGTCGCGATAAAAGTAAAACACCTTATGAAGCATGGTATGGAAGGGAATATTCATTAAAGCACTTGAGAATTTTTGGAAGTCAATGTATTGTCCAAATTCCTAAGCAACGACGTGTTGACAAGAAGTTTGGTAAAACAAGTATACGGGGAATTTTTGTGGGCTATGAAGAAGTCACTGGAAATTATAGAGTAAATACAGGTGAAAATCGAATAGAAATAAGTAGAGATGTTGAATTTCATGAAGTTTCAGTGCCAAATACATTGATAGATGGGAGTCAGGGAGAGCAAGAGGTGGAATTGGTAGAGAAGGAAGACAAAGATAACCAACTGGAACAAGAACCAGTAAGATACCAGTTGAGAGATCGTTCAACGATACAACCACCTATACGCTATTCCCATCTTTGTCAAAAGGTAATTGAACCTCAGTCATACCAGGAAGCTATGGAAGTACCTGAGAAACAAAAATGGATTGAAGCTATGGAAGATGAGATGCATTCCCATCAAAAGAACGGCACTTGGGAACTTGTGAAACGTAATAACACGATGCAACCATTGACTGCCAAATGGGTTTTTCGTGTCAAAACAAATGAAAATGATGAAATTGAACGCTTTAAAGCACGTTTGGTGATTAGAGGATTTGAGCAACAATATGGAGTAAACTATGAAGAGACTTTTAGTCCGGTTATAAGGTATGATACTGTACGTTTTCTATTTTGGTTTATTTATTTTAAGAAGTTAAAAATAGCACAATTTGATTGCAAGACTGCATTTTTAAATGGAACACTTGATGAACTGGTATACATGGAGCAACCAGAGGGTTATAATGATAGATCTGGACGTGTTTGCAGATTGATTCGAAGTCTATATGGTCTAAAACAGGCACCTAGATGCTGGAATCAAAGACTAACTGAATTTTTAACAAGCGTTGGATTTAGAGCTAGTAGTTATGACCCTTGTGCATATCTGAGGTATGTTGGTGAAAATTTAGTCATTATTGCTGTATATGTTGACGACGGACTGATTGCTGCCACTGATAAGGAAGATATTCAAACACTTCTTAGCCAGTTACAAACTGAATTTGAAATCACGATTTGTGAAAATGTCAGACAATTTCTTGGTTTTCAAATTGAATTAATGAAAGACAACATAAGAATTCATCAGGCAGCTTATGCTAAAAGAACACTGTCAATGTTTGAAATGGGTGACTGTAAACCTGCTAAAGTGCCAGCTTTAGATATTCTGTATCGTGAAAATGAATTAGATTCTGAACATCCAGTTGCATCAGCTATTGGAAGATTAATGTATTTAGTTGCTGTTTCAAGACCAGATTTGGCATACGCAGTTGGAAAAGCTGCACAGTGGATGTCAACACCTACTGTTGGATCATGGAAATTCATTAAACATATTTTGAGGTATCTGAAAGGTACAATAAACATGGGAATCCACTACCGTGGCTCAACAGACGGTTATATCAATGTGTTTTCTGATGCTGACTATGCTGGGGATGTGCAAACAAGAAGATCCACAACAGGATACATTTTTCCACCTTAGGTGATGGTGCAATTACTTGGAGTAGCCAAAGACAAGGATGTGTGGCCCTTTCTACGACAGAATCTGAGTACATGGCTGCATCAACAGCATCCAAAGAGTTGGTCTGGTTGACCAATTTAATAAGTGAATTTCAACCTGGAATACAAGGACGTCTACTCGTTGATAACCAAAGTGCAATTCGGTTAGCTAGTAATCCAACTAACCATAGACGCACCAAGCATATAGATATTAGATATCATCATATAAGAGAGTTAGTGGAAGAGAAAAAGATCTTGATAGAGTATGTGGACACTGTAAATCAAGTAGCAGATATGATGACAAAGCTTATGGGGCATTTACGTTTAAAAGAACTATGTGCAAATATTGGACTCGTTTAAGACTGTGAACTATTCATATTTCAGGAATAGTCCAATTTTAGGGAGAGTGTTAAAATAAAATTGTACTTTTCCTTATCTCCCATAGACGGCGCTGTGCCGATGTATTTTTCTCACTATGTTTACTTTTCGCAGTTACCGGCGAGACGAGTGAATAGATGTTCGTACTGTAATTTTCCTGTTAAAACGTAACTTAATAAATTCTTTCTTTCCTCACTTTATATAATTTTTCTACATTCCGCACCTATCTGTACTTGTCTCGATTCGTAACTCCCCGGATTCTCGGAAGAATTTCCGGTACAGACAGACTGACGTTTACAGATTTAATACATGGTGTCCATAAAAAATGGACCAGGTTCAATGGTTTATTATAACAGTTTAATTTACACTATATAGAAAAATCCATACATCAAACTGAAGGTAACCTAACGTAGTTTTTCTTACAAATGTTCAATATGTGCACCTACGGCAAACACCCAACCTAAAGACCAATTCTTCCCACACTTCGCTTAACAAGTTCGAAGTGTGGGAAGAATTGGTTTTTCCACAATTGCGTCCATTACTTATGGAAGCAATAGCCTCTTCAATTCTGACAAATCATTAGGTAGCGGCGGAACGTAGACACGATCTTTTATAAAGCCCCAAAGGAAAAAAATCGCACGCTTTTAGCCCTTTAGTGCGCATCTTTGTATATATGCAAAAAACAGTGTCTTGAATTTAATAGAATTTTTATTCGTATATACCCAATTCACACCAGAAAATCAAAATAGCAATATTTGCTTTAATTAATAACAGACATTCCGTATTTAAATAAAACAAAATTAACCGTTGAAACTTTCTAGTGTAAAATCAGAGTGTCTGAACTACGTAATTTCTAGAACGTATTCTATCATGAGAATTAAAGGGATAAAGGTTAAGTTTTATAAAATAAAGTATTTGGAGAAATACTTATTAAAATATATACTAATTTGCAATATTTTAGCATAAAACAGCCAAATGACAGCAATTGTTACTTGTATTGCAGATGTGAAACAGAAGAAAAGATTGGCGTATTATATGGAAAATTTATCTCTGATTTTTTTTTTCATTATTTTTCCTGTGTAATAAACCTTTCAGAGAATCATACATAATTTTTTCGAAACAAAACAAAAAATCGCTAATTTAAGAGCTAAATATTCAGCTCAGCAATAAAGCTTTAAGCTCAGCAGTTGCCATTTTGCATACGTGGTACTGCAAGTGAGTAGATAACAAAATAGTGCCCAGGCTTGCGCTTACATAAAACTATTTGAGTTGCCCTTTATTTGCGACTTAGAACCAATGTTCTACAATGATTACAGTTGAAACTGTTGAAATTTATAACAGGGACATTATATTACGGAAACCCTGTAGTAAAGATTAGTTTCATAATTAAGTTTTCTGTGATATGTAAAACTTATTTGGATTTTATAGTGGTGCTTAGTCCATGTTTTTTTTGGAGGGCGGTGGGTTGGTCAACAGAAGGCAGATCATCTAGTGATTATATAAAAAAGATTTTACTATTGTAATTAAATTCATGCATAGTACAAGTACATGCATATAAATAATATAAGTTTTACAAACACATTGTTTAAACATTTCAAGGGCGGTGGTTTCTTTATAATGCCACTTAACTCTTTAGGCCCAGAATTTTTTTTCAGTTTGGGGTAAAAATATCTTTTAAGCTACTAAAATTAAAAGTAACTAACCAAATCACAGAAGCTAGGTTTTACTGAAATTTAATGAATACTAGCTGTTTAACCCGTTCTACGCACAGGAGTTCATGAATTTTATTCTAAAACCAAAATTAAAAATAAAAAACAGTACAAACAAACCAAAGTTTGTGAATATAAAAATGTGTTATGTCTATTAAAAAACAGTACAAACAAACTAAAGTTTATGTATATAAAAATGTGTTATGTCTATTAAAAATCAGTAAATGCAAAACCAATATGAAATAAGTATGTACACAAAAAATCAGTTATGCATTAAAAAATAAATAAAAGTAAGTACTTACACAACTGAATTAAAGTTTGGGAATGTAAAAATCAGTTATAAAGTCAATATTTACACAACCAAACAAAAATTTGTAAGAAAAAATAAAATTTACACCGTGACTGCAAAAAAATGGAAAATATTATTTTAAAATGAAAAATCTTTGCACTATTTTCCACATCACCAATGAGGTAAATTGCGGTACACTCGTTTTATTAGTGAGTATTTACACAACCAAATTAAAGTTTAGGAAATCAGTTATGAAGTCAATATTTACACAACTAAACAGAAATTTGTAAGAAAGAATGGAATGTACATCGTCACTGTAAAAAAGTTTGAAAAAAATTCTTTTAAAATGAAAAATCTTTGCATTGTTTTCCACGTCATCCATGAGGTAAAGTGAAGTAGACTCATTTTTGTTTGTTTGTTTTTTACAATAAAGCAAAATAGTTGCGACTGAGATAAAACTTCACGGAAGACAATGTTTTGTGTAAGTACCTTATCAGACTGTGACAAAAGTTTTCCTTGTTTTGGTCCGTCCTTGACCCAAACACGTACACATCCTCTAGAAGTTGCTCTTGAAAAGGCTACATACAACATCCCATGTGAAAAAAGTCCTTCCGGCCAGTGCCGGGAGGAAGAGGTAGCTTTCATATTCCTTATTTTAAAAAAGCCAACTTATATTATTCAAACACACGAAGCTCAATTAAGTGAAAACCGAATGTAGGAGATTCAATACTAATTTTTATCAATACTAAATCATTATGAATGAGAATTTCGCGAAATTAGTCAGCTTTATCCAAGCTGCTTTTATTTAAAGTAACTTATATTTGGCTGCCAAATTCGGCGATTTCTTAAAGTGACTGCCATTTTAAGACAACATGGTGGATGAGGCTACTTGATGAGGAACTTGGTCAAGACCTTAGTAATTGCTGTGCACATGCTCACTCACATCGGAATCGGTTGATATATACGAGTGCTGTCGCAGGCCAAAAATCAGATTTTTCAAAATGTCACCCACGTTAGAAATTGAAACTGCTATATCTGAGCCATTTTTTAAGATAAAGACAAACAAAAAATGCTCCTGAATCCTTATATCAAGGTCAAATACTTAAGAAAGAAACCTTTTTCAATTTCTAATTTTTTTGCACCTCACTTTAAAAAAATATATTTTTTAGTTTAATGGCCGCCATTTTGAAACAAGATGGCTGATGAAGCTGACAGCGAACTTGGTCGAGATATTGATGTATACTATCCACATGCCTTCTTCCATCGAAATAGGCGAATACGTGTGGTATCGCGAGACAAATACAAGATCGTTTCAAAGTGTTAGTCATGATAGAAATTCAAAGTGCTATAATTCAACCACTTTTTAAGATATAAACAAAAGAACAAATTTTCAGAAACAAAAACTGCTCCAGAATCTTTGTATCAAGGCCAAACACATAAAAAAAATCTTTTTCATTTTCCAATTTTTTAATACCTCATTTTAAATTTTAAATTACATTTTTTTAAAAAATGGCAACCCTTTTGAAACAAGATGGCGAATGAAGCTGGCCAACGAACTCGGTCGAGACATTGGTATGTACTATGTACAGACCAAGTTACATTTAAATCGGTTCATAAATACGCCTGTTATCGCGTGACAAAAATCAGGTCGTTTTAAAATGTCAGCCACAATAGAAATTCAAAATGTTATAACTCAGCCATTTTTTTAGATATAGACGAAACAAAACCTGTTCCGGAATCTTTGTATTAAGGTCAAACACATACGAAAAAACTCTTTTTCATTTTCCAATTGTTTGGTATCTCATTTTAAATTTAATTTTTTTTTAATTTTTTTAAATGGCCGCCATTTTGAAACAAGATGGCGGATGAAGCTGGCCGACGAACTCGGTTCAGTTATTTGTATGTACTATGTACACACCAAGGTACATCCAAATCGGTTCATAAATATGTCTGTTATCACGTGGCAAAAATCAGGGCGTTTCAAAATGTCAGCCACACTAGAAATTCAAAAGTCCTTCCGGCCAGTGCCGGGAGGAAGAGGTAGCTTTCATATTCCTTATTTTAAAAAAGCCAACTTATATTATTCAAACACACGAAGCTCAATTAAGTGAAAACCGAATGTAGGAGATTCAATACTAATTTTTATCAATACTAAATCATTATGAATGAGAATTTCGCGAAATTAGTCAGCTTTATCCAAGCTGCTTTTATTTAAAGTAACTTATATTTGGCTGCCAAATTCGGCGATTTCTTAAAGTGACTGCCATTTTAAGACAACATGGTGGATGAGGCTACTTGATGAGGAACTTGGTCAAGACCTTAGTAATTGCTGTGCACATGCTCACTCACATCGGAATCGGTTGATATATACGAGTGCTGTCGCAGGCCAAAAATCAGATTTTTCAAAATGTCACCCACGTTAGAAATTGAAACTGCTATATCTGAGCCATTTTTTAAGATAAAGACAAACAAAAAATGCTCCTGAATCCTTATATCAAGGTCAAATACTTAAGAAAGAAACCTTTTTCAATTTCTAATTTTTTTGCACCTCACTTTAAAAAAATATATTTTTTAGTTTAATGGCCGCCATTTTGAAACAAGATGGCTGATGAAGCTGACAGCGAACTTGGTCGAGATATTGATGTATACTATCCACATGCCTTCTTCCATCGAAATAGGCGAATACGTGTGGTATCGCGAGACAAATACAAGATCGTTTCAAAGTGTTAGCCATGATAGAAATTCAAAGTGCTATAATTCAACCACTTTTTAAGATATAAACAAAAGAACAAATTTTCAGAAACAAAAACTGCTCCAGAATCTTTGTATCAAGGCCAAACACATAAAAAAAATCTTTTTCATTTTCCAATTTTTTAATACCTCATTTTAAATTTTAAATTACATTTTTTTAAAAAATGGCAACCCTTTTGAAACAAGATGGCGAATGAAGCTGGCCAACGAACTCGGTCGAGACATTGGTATGTACTATGTACAGACCAAGTTACATTTAAATCGGTTCATAAATACGCCTGTTATCGCGTGACAAAAATCAGGTCGTTTTAAAATGTCAGCCACAATAGAAATTCAAAATGTTATAACTCAGCCATTTTTTTAGATATAGACGAAACAAAACCTGTTCCGGAATCTTTGTATTAAGGTCAAACACATACGAAAAAACTCTTTTTCATTTTCCAATTGTTTGGTATCTCATTTTAAATTTAATTTTTTTTTAATTTTTTTAAATGGCCGCCATTTTGAAACAAGATGGCGGATGAAGCTGGCCGACGAACTCGGTTCAGTTATTTGTATGTACTATGTACACACCAAGGTACATCCAAATCGGTTCATAAATATGTCTGTTATCACGTGGCAAAAATCAGGGCGTTTCAAAATGTCAGCCACACTAGAAATTCAAAATGCTGTAACTCAACCATTTTTTAAGATATAGACGAAACAAAAACTGTTCCCGAATCTTTTTATCGAGGTCAAACACATAAGAGAAAAATATTTTTTCAATTTTAAATTTTTTGGTACCACATTTCAAATTTAAATTTTTCTTAAAATTTTAAATGGCCGCCATTTTTAAAGAAAATGGCGGATGAAGCTGGCCAACGAACTCGGTTGAGACATTAATCTGTACTATGTATAAACGAAGTTACATCCAAATCGGTTCATAAATACGCCTTTTATCGCGTGACAAAATTCAGGACGTTTCAAAATGTCAGCTTCGCTAGAAATTCAAAATGCTATAACTCAGCCATTTTTTAAGATATAGACGAAACAAAAACTGCTACGGAGTCTTTGTATAAAGGTCAAATACATAAGAAAAAAATATTTTTCCATTTTCAATTTTTTGGTACCACATTTCAAATTTTAAATTTTTTAAAAATCTTTAAATGGCCGCCATTTTGAAACAAAATGGCGGATGAAGCTGGCCAACGAACTCGGTCGAGACATTAGTATGTACTATCTACACACCGAATTACATCCAAATCGGTTCATAAATACGAGAGTTACAGTGTGACATAGGTCAGATATATATATATATATATATATATATTGATATATATATATATATATATATATATCAATTTTGAACGGAGGGTGGTTTCGGGGTCTGGGGGTCATGATCGATGAAAATATACCAAAATTTTTTGAAATCGCTTTCCTCCGAACGGCTGCAATAGGTAGCTTTTTGTAAAGAAAGCTACCTAAAATGCTGTAACTCAACCATTTTTTAAGATATAGACGAAACAAAAACTGTTCCCGAATCTTTTTATCGAGGTCAAACACATAAGAGAAAAATATTTTTTCAATTTTAAATTTTTTGGTACCACATTTCAAATTTAAATTTTTCTTAAAATTTTAAATGGCCGCCATTTTTAAAGAAAATGGCGGATGAAGCTGGCCAACGAACTCGGTTGAGACATTAATCTGTACTATGTATAAACGAAGTTACATCCAAATCGGTTCATAAATACGCCTTTTATCGCGTGACAAAATTCAGGACGTTTCAAAATGTCAGCTTCGCTAGAAATTCAAAATGCTATAACTCAGCCATTTTTTAAGATATAGACGAAACAAAAACTGCTACGGAGTCTTTGTATAAAGGTCAAATACATAAGAAAAAAATATTTTTCCATTTTCAATTTTTTGGTACCACATTTCAAATTTTAAATTTTTTAAAAATTTTTAAATGGCCGCCATTTTGAAACAAAATGGCGGATGAAGCTGGCCAACGAACTCGGTCGAGACATTAGTATGTACTATGTACACACCGAATTACATCCAAATCGGTTCATAAATACGAGAGTTACAGTGTGACATAGGTCAGATATATATATATATATATATATATATATATATATATATATTGATATATATATATATATATGTATATATCAATTTTGAACGGAGGGTGGTTTCGGGGTCTGGGGGTCATGATCGATGAAAATATACCAAAATTTTTTGAAATCGCTTTCCTCCGAACGGCTGCAATAGGTAGCTTTTTGTAAAGAAAGCTACCTAAAACTGGATGGGGCAAATAGATTCCAACCTTTTCCAAACTTTGACCCTGAGATTTATTGATAGTCATAGCAAAGGCGAGCCTAAGTGGAAACTGATAGCGGCGTTACTGGAAAGGTAAACTGGTATCCGACGGAGTAAGCAGGATACTCGGTATGAAAACACGGGTGCCTCTCTTATGTCCTGTCAAAACATCTGCATCTATAACATTTTGCGACACCCTTTGAATATTAAACGTGTTCCATTACAAAGACCACTGGGCGGATTCATGTTCCTAAGCAACATAACAATAATGCCAACTTTAAGATTTAACTGATGTGGTGGCATTCCAGAAGGTGTTAAACTATTGATGAAATCCATCTGAAAATTGTTTTGTTCTTCTTCATCATCACAAAGTATTGTATCAGCACTAAACTAAGACTTGACTTCGTCCGGCACTTTTCATAAAACCTCCTCATTCAATCTCAAAGAATCCTCATTCTTGGGGCACAAAATTGCTCTTTCCGAAAGATGATCAAGATCAATTTCAGACGAATCAAAAATATCATCCACTATAGAATCCTGCACTAAACATTCTGGAGGTATTTCAATAATATCTTCACCGAGTTCATAATCATTAATCAACAGACCATTCCCCAGGCGAATGAGCCATTCCACGAAATCAAGTTCTTCTGGCTCCGTTCGCATATTTGTAACCAAACTGAACTGTCGAAATGTTGGTCAGAGAGTTTGATACAGCTTTCAAAAATGAGTGTTTTGTTTGCATGAATAACTACAGGTAAAATCTGCCTCCAGTCAACTCCAAGAATAAACACTTTGCCTACAAATGGGACATCCTTGCCAACCAAACCTCGCAGAGTTCTATCAACAGCATTCAAAGCATGAATAGGTGTCATGGTCCATTCTTCCCATATAATGAGCTTAGAAATTTGCAGTAATCTTCCTTCAGACGTATTTTGCCGAATTTTTGAAGCTGAATTATCCAATATGGAGACTGGTAATTTAAATTGAGAATGTGCAGTTCTTCCACCTTGTAAGAGTATAGATACGATGCTTGTCCATGCAACGGGAATAGCAGTATGTCCCATTTCTCTGACGTAATGCAGCAAAGTATTGAATAGGAATGTTTTTCCTGATCCCGCAAAAGCATTGACACAGAAAACCTTAGCGGCAGTAGCATAATCATTTTGAATACTTTCAACGACAGCATCAAAAATTATACGTTCTTCCGGATTTAGCATGTTTAACAATCACTGTCCTTCTGCTATTTCTTCTTGTAAATCATAGACATCGCCTTCCACAGAGTTCTCCAGGCTTGAGGGTTCAGGCAATTCAGGTCTATGAAGTGTCATGTTGTGTATGCGTAGATGATTGGCTATGTCTTGAAGCGCTTTATCTCTACTCTCCTGTAGCGGCAGATGGCAAGCAAAATCTTCTGAGAGTTCTGACTTGAATTGTTCCAATAATTAAATCGGTGAATTTGGATTGCCAAAGACACATATGAAAGAAAACAGTTGTCTCAATTTGGGCGACATTTCAAAACCGCATGCTTCTGTTAAACGATGTTGCCATTCATCATCATCTTCTAATAAATTTCTACCACGGCATGCACCCTTGAAAGTTTCATAGACAGTATTCTCATAGGTCCTTCACTCTTCTAAAGACTTGGCACCGGGAACATGACAAAGCAGCATACGAAGATGGAATCGTTCAGTATCCTTTGGGCTTACAGAATACATCCTTGATACTATGTAGTCACCTAATCTAACACGCCTTTGGCACACATTGCCTTTCCATACAATGTGCTTTGGAATTTCTGTGTAGAGATAGATGTTTGCTGAAGGATCTGACCTGTTAAGTAGAAAAGAAGCAGTGAGCATGGTGTCTTTATTACTTGCTCTTTTAAAAGCTTCACATTCTCCCGCTTCCCTAAAATACACAGATTGCATATCTTGTAGATGCACCGGCAATCTAATAATAACATACGACTTGTCCTGCATGGGCTTTTCAAGAAGTCGCCACGTTGCCTCTGGTACCGAAACATATCGAACATTTAAATAACTCTTCACCTCATCCCACACTACGAATCCCTCACGGTTATTTTCAAAAACAACTTTTGTGCAATCATGACCCTTGTATACACACTTAAAAATGCACTTAATGGATTTAACAGAGCTGCATATTTCGACATTAACATGGGTATTGTATTTCTTTGTGAGTTATGGGTTATAAGGAACAACCCAACGGTTGTCTACGACATTTCCCTTTATCATTATGTGACTACCATCATCACGCCGTCTATACATTGGGTAACCATCAACATTCTCAGCCATTTTATTTCTAAACTCTTTTGGATAACCCTTTGAGCAAACACCGTCTTCCATGCAAGATCAATTTGAATTTATGACGCCACATGATCCATGAATCATCGTAGCCTTGGCAATTTCGTGCAATCCATTTTCAATTGTGGAATCAGGTAATTCAGCACAGACCATGGTGTCAATAGTGGCTGGATCTCTTATCTTATCATCATCAGTTAAATATAGTAAAAGGGGCATGTGTGGCAATCCTCTCTTTTGGAATTCAATAACATGTATGTCTGCGACTGTGCGTCCCAAAATGTCGCTCTTTTTAAGATCGTTCAACATTACTTTCTTCTTCATATCGAACACGCGTGCCAATAAATATAGACGATCATGAGGCTTTTGTCCTGGGAAAAGATTCTCTTTGATTTCTCGCCAATTTGAATTGCACATTAGAGTGACAAAAAGATCAGGCTTACCAAATTCTCTAACGATTGTCATCGCATCTTGATAATTTTGCTGCATGGCTCTGGGACTTCCTATGGATGTAGATGGGAAAATAACCATTACACCTGGTTTCAAACCAGATTGTTCTGCTAGAGCATTAAGGTGATCCAGTAACCCTAAGTAATATTCTACTCTTAATGTATTCTGGTTAGAGCGGATGTAATTCAGACGGTTTCCTTCAGCCTTGACATAAGCATCGACGCAATACAATTGTCGCAATACGACGCAAGAGTTTTCCACCATAAAGTATGGGATTGAAAACATTCCTTCTCACTGACAGCATGTGACTGTAAAATTGAAGTTCAGAACATCCAGCATCCACACTCCAATCCTTTTTGCCATGTGGGAAAAATAAAACATAAGTCATGGGCCACAATTAGGATTCAGGGCATTTATTCTACACAGTTGATTCCCCTTCGGATATCCCATTGGTAGGTGGTGCACCTTCCGAACTATGGAAAACCATGGCTATCTCATTTGACTTTGGTGCATTGTATCTGCCTCGATGCTAGTCCCCTGATAAATTTTTATCGCATATATACATACGCACGCTTTCAGCTGCTCCAGGTTCTTTTTCTGCGATGACTCGTTCTTCCATTTCATGAAGCATGTTAAAAGCATGTGCATAAGGGTTAACTCGCCTGATAACATAGTCAAGCTTGCTTATGATTTCTTTTTACATTTTTAATTTTCTCTACTGTTCATACGTTGCCGCAGTGCTATATCAGAATCCTAACCATACAATTGAGCATATTTTTTCTGACCTACTTTAGATGGATGAAGATGAGAAGTATTATGATAAATTTGTCTATGGATTCTAAAACAATATGGGCCAGTACCTGGGGGCGGTTTGAGCACCCATAGAGGCAAAAGACAACGCATTGTTATATGAACTTATGTGTTCGTTAAAGTGAGCTGACGATCTATCACTGCCATCTATAAGCTGTCTCATCTGATCTCGATATGTTTGAAGAGGTTCCAAAATTGCTTTGTCGTTGTGACAACAGTTAGTATAAATTCCTCTTGTATTCTTCTCTGCATTGAAAAACAAGTGGGTAAGTGTGATCACAGATCGCACAGAGGGTTCCGTTTAATATTCCTTTCAAAACACTTTATCCTTTTGCGAAATCTGTTAGTTCCACATTTCGCAACCAGGGGGCGCACTCTATTCTACACAAACCTCTATCCGAACGAAACTCCGTTTTACAACCTATCCGTAGGTATATTAGTCTATAGCACCGGAGATAGGTAGGCAACCAATGGCGGTAAAAAGTGGAACTGAAATATGTAAGACTATGTGCATAATATGAAAGAGGGTTCAAAATGGTGTCGGCAAAAGTCAGAAAACTGCCCATCGAGTGCAAGGGGGGAGGTTAGAAAAATTGGTTAAAATACACAAGTTAGAACCCGGTGGGTAAATAATATAAGATTTTTTGAAAATTTTATGATTTTCCGTGTGATCGCAAGTGTTCTGCTATAGGTTTGCAAAATTTCAAGTCTTAAACTTAATTAGGGGCTCAGTAAGCACAAAAAGATTAAAATACACAAATTGGAACCCATAGGGTTAAATATAAGACTTTTTCAAAATTTTAGGATTTGTCGTTTGATGTGAGGTGTTCAGCTAATAAGTATGCAAAATTTCAAGCCTTAAACTTAATTAGGGGCTCAGTTAGAACAAAAAGATTAAAATACACAAGTTGGAGCCCAGAGGGTTAAATATAAGACTTTTTCAAAATTTTAGGATTTGTCGTTTGATGTGAAGTGTTCATCTATAAGTATCCAGAATTTCAAGTCTTAAACTTAATTAGGGCTCAGTTAGAACAAAAAGATTAAAATACACAAGTTGGAGTCCAGAGGTTTAAATATAAGACTTTTTCAAAATTTCATGATTTGTCGTTTGATGTGAGGTTTTCAGCTATAAATATGCAAAATTTCAAGTCTTAAACTTAATTAGGGGCCTAGTTAGAATAAAAAGATTAAAATACACAAGTTGGAGCCCATAGGGTTAAATATAAGATTTTTTCAAAATTTTATTAATTGTCGTTTGATATGATGGGTTCAGCTATAAGTATGCAACATTTCAAGTCTTAAACTTAATTGGGGGCTCAGTTAGAGCAAAAAGATTAAAATACACAAGTTGGAGCACAGAGGGTTAAATATAAGACTTTTTCAAAATTTTAGGATTTGTCGTTTGATGTGAGGTGTTCATCTATAAGTATGCAGAATTTCAAGTCTTAAACTTAATTAGGGCTCAGTTAGAACAAAAAGATTAAAATACACAAGTTGGAGCCCATAGGGTTAAATATAAGACTTTTTCAAAATTTTATGATTTGTCGTTTGATGTGATGTGTTCAGCTATAAGTATGCAACATTTCAAGTCTTAAACTTAATTAGGGGCTCAGTTAGGGCAAAAAGATTAAAATACACAAGTTGGAGCCCAGAGGGTTAAATATGACTTTTTCAAAATTTTAGGATTTGTCGTTTGATGTGAGGTGTTCCTCTATAAGTATGCAGAATTTCAAGTCTTAAACTTAATTAGTGCTCAGTTAGAACAAAAAGATTAAAATACACAAGTTGGAGCCCAGAGGGTTAAATATAAGGCTTTTTCGAATCTTTTACCCCAATCGTTCATGGGCCTCCTACCAGCAATCCCTGTGCAAAATTTCGTAGCCCTGAGCCCTTTGGTTTCCGAGTTTTTGTGGTTACAAACATACGCGTACAGATTTTAATAGTATAGATGTTAGTTTCTGAAACCTAACGAATGTAGTTATTTCGCGTTCTTTGCATATGACAATAGTCGAGGGAAGTATTTTTGAAGACGTTTGGAAAATGTCGTATTACAACAGGATTTAACAGACATAAAAACATACTAGTTTTTTTTTTTTATTGTTTATCACACATTTTTTATTCGAAAAAGTAGTCCCTAATCTAAGTTAAAACTCTTTCGGCGCTGACTTTTTTCTTAAAGTCCAAAAAATTCAAACTTTTCTCAACGTTTTTTTTTTTTTTTTTTTTTTTTTTTTTTAGTATTTCAAAGTCAGATGGCGCTACTTGTGCACTAAAAAGTCAAAATATAGAATGCACATATGTGATTATGAGATTTCTACGTATCTGCAAGGCGTTATTTATAGTTTAAAGCATCTTAGAAGTAAGAAACACATATGGACCGCCAGGGCCGAAAGGGTTAATTTTAATTCCCAAATGCCACACTGGCACCAGAATTTTTTTAGAATATTTTCCTGTTTATTATATATGTGAAATATAGCTTTTTCTTATTTTCAAATAAAATTCTACGTAAAAAAATTCTGCGCGTGCCAGACATTCATTTCAAAATTTTAGCAATAGAAGTGCTTTGCCCCTGAAAGGGTTAAATTTTATTATATTATTTTTCTCAATGTTTTGGGTTATTATTCTATCAAAACTATAACCCATATTAAGTGGCAATTTATTTACATATGTAATAACAACGAAATAAATTTTTAGATAGAATAGTTTAGCAAACAAGCTAGAAACAGGCTTATTATACTTCAAAATGCGAGCATATATCATTGAAATAATTAGTTTATTCCACTTAAGTATGACATTAAAATAAGAAAAGAGAATTATTCATCCTATTTCAAATTAACAACGATATGTCACTCGTATTTTTTCAAGTATGCTTCCCGCCGTACTTCTGACGACAAACCTTCCACTAATCTGCATTTCGAAACGAAAGTATTGTGATGAACACAACAAGGATTTCAAGTAGATTATGATGACATTCCCATCGTAAGCATTTTGAATTAAAGCACACCTACGAGTTCGTCATTTTAAAATGAAAAGATATTTTAGATGAAGATGCTGTTTCAACCCCTTAATTATCGCTCCGTGATATTCACGAACTGTGTCTTTTATTCAGATTGTTTAATTCCCACCTTTTTTATAAAAAATGAAATTGGCTTTATTATGATATCACTTTATTTGTCATTAAATAAAGTGAATATTTCTTTTTCAAAAAATTGGTGCCAATCAGATATTTGAATTTTTAAACCGTAATTTAATGCGACGGTTATGAGGTTAAAATGATTTAAATTTAAAATTGAATAATATTTACAAAACGAATTAGGCACAAATCATGTTTGCGATATTAAATTAACTCCATTAGCCAACACGGAATTTTCGGGTTAAATAAACTAAGTGTATCTATATCTATATCTCTATCTAAATATATCTAAATATATCTATAAATTTATAAATAAATATAGTATTTAATAGTATTAAATAAATATTACGCCAGTATTTAATAAATATTAAGACTTTAGCCTTCAGAGCCATAAAATATTGCAGTTCCAGTAATGATTTTGAAATAGAGAAATGTAAAATTTATCGCGATTTGGTTAATAATAGCTATCCTATTGGTCTTGTTAAAAAAATCTTTAAAAATACTTTAAATTTTGTAAATTCTACTCCCTCCCCTTTTCAACGTAGTAAACCAAGCTCCTTTATCTGTATCCCTTATTATAAGAACATTTCTGAAAAAATGTCTGGCATTCTAAAATAATTTAATATTGGGGTTTCTTTTAAACCTATTAATAAATTGGGTTCCTTTTTCAATAAGCATACATTTTAATATGATAAGTCTAAATTACCCGGTGTTGTTTATATTATTCCACGTAAAGATTTCAATAGTGTTTATATTGGTGAAACTGGTAGATCATTGGAAATTCGCCTAAAAGGACATACTGGTTCTTTAAAAAGGGTAATTTGGATTCAAAAATGGTCGAGCATTCACTTCAAATGAATCACATTCCTCTCATTGCGAACGCCAGTATTTTGAAAGCGGGTTGCAACAACTACCGTGGTAGATTGCTCCTTGAGGCTTGGTTCACTGAATTGCGATCGCAGACTTTGAATGATGCTCATTCTGTCCCTAGTGAATATTGTTTGTTTTTAAAATGACTAACTTTAACTGTTATTGATTTGTTCTGTCGTTTGGAATGCAATGGATATTTTTGTACTGATGATGCCTTGCGTGTCGCTTGGCGAAACGTTTACATATTGTATTTTTAATTGTTTTTAAGTATATTCATTATAAATTTTATTTTTTAACTCAAGTCTGTCTTAATTTATTTTATTTGGTGTTTTAGTGTTTTTTAAATTCAGACGTTAAATGTATATGTACTGTTAATATATCAATATTATTAAGGAAAAACATGTCCGTGCGTAACGCAGACGTAGTTTTAACGGTGGTGACAGCAGGTGATTAAATTTGCTTTTACTCTAAATTTTTAACTTCAAAACATCGAATGTTTTCAATTTTAACGCTATTGAATGGGGAAAAACATGTACCGTAATTTCCGGTGTATAGCAGGCAGATCAAACAATTCTGTTTGGACCCAGTAATTTTATTCAGTATTTGAAGACCAATATTTACCGTGATCTAAAAAGTTAAATTTTATTTTTAAAAATTTCTGGGTCGAAACACGATTGTTTGATCCGCGGGCTATACACCGGAAATTACGGTACTTAGAAATGCAGTTTGTTTCAAAACTGTATTCTAATTTATTTGAAAACTGCATCGCAATTTACACCTATTTTATGGTTTTAAAAATAATTTTCAAGCATAAATTTTTCTGTTTTTCTTTTTCTATCTTATTAGGTGCGTTCGTAATTATATAAATACGTAGCACCTATAGTCGTCGTTCAGTCCGTCCGTCCGTCTGTCCGTCCGTCCGTCTGTCCGCATGTAACAGAGCAAAAACTACCCAACCGAATGGTCTGAAATTTCAAATATATGATTGTTGCAAAATTTTGTCGAGCCATTTCAAATTTTATGAAAATCGGATGTATAGTTTAATTACAGGGACAGTCAAAAGTTTTTCTTTACATTACGGCCAATGGGGAAAATTATTGCAAGTGCATTTTAATGATATTAGAGCCTTCCGAATGATCTGAAATTTTAAAGATATAATTGTTGCAAAATTTTGTCGTGCCATTTCAGATTTTAGGAAAATCGGATGTATAGTTTAATTACAGGGACAGTCAAAAGTTTTTCTTTACATTACGGCCAATGGGAAAAATTATTGCAAGTGCATTTTAATGATATTACAGCCTTCCGAATGATCTGAAATTTGAAAGATATAATTGTTGCAAAATTTTGTCGAGCCATTTCAAATTTTAGGAAAATCGGATGTATAGTTTAATTACAGGGACAGTCAAAAGTTTTTCTTTACATTACGGGCAATGGGAAAAATTATTGCAAGTGCATTTTAATGATATTACAGCCTTCCGAATGGTCTGAAATTTTAAAGATATAGTTGTTGCAAAATTTTGTTGAGCTATTTCAAATTTTAGGAAAATCGGATGTATAGTTTAATTACAGGGACAGTCAAAAGTGTTCCGTTACATTACGGTAATGGGAAAAAATTATTGGAAGTGCATTTTAATGATGTATCAGACTATGCACTTTATGAAGTGCAAAAAATTATACATTCAGTACAATATGGGGTGCAAAAAATAATTATAAAACTAGTTATAGTACGAACGCACCTCATTTGCCACGTTTGACGAGCAATTTCCAACTTGTTTTTACCTCTTAGCATGTGTATCACCTGCAGACGATTATGAAAGGTAAATCAGATTGCACTTAAGTTAATATAAATAGATCAGCATTTTGTTAAGGCTCTTATAACATAACAAAGTTAAAAATTTATCAACAAAATTATGTAAACAGAAATTTAACAAACAATAATTGAACTAAACGCTTAAACAACTCAAATGATTAGAATTAAAATGGATTGCTGCAAGTCACAAAATTTTTGATGATTTCTTCGGTTATTAACTCATACAAAAGTATATTTTAAAGAAAATTCAAAACTTTTTGGCGGATGCAAAATTGATACTCTCCAAATAAAAATGATTGTGGTATTATTAATAGGCAATCTAACAACATATAAACAAATAACTATAAACTAAATAAAATGGTCCAAAAACACACATATCGTTTTATTTAAAAAACAGTAATAATGAAGGTGAATAAAACGGTGTATGATGTATGAAGGTGTGAGGTATGATGTATGAAGGATGAAGGTGCATGGTGTTACACTTTATATACAAAACGGTATTTTCATATAAACCGAGAGCTTTCGGGCAAACAATTGTTCATTTTCATGGTTACAAAAGAATGCAAATACACAATGATAAAATCAGTGAAATTTACCGTTTAACTGCTGGAGAATGCAAATAACCATTAAAATAAAAAGAGGGGCGGAGGAGAAAGGCATGCGATAACCACAACTCGTTTTGAACTATTCCTAAGCGTCTATACCATATGACTGATGCGAATATTCCCGAATTACTACACTGCGAAGGCGGAATCCCTGACAATCACCTCATTGGGTTCACGGCTGAAATTCCAGAGTTAGTTAAAACTCGATTCGCATATTAAAACGCAATCGGTTTGCCAAGTAATATCTTGGTGGATAACACCTCGAAAACCCGATTTTAGCGGTTGACTTGTAGGTTTACCATTGTGTTTTCCTGCATCCAAAGGTATGAAAACGTGGTGGATTGGGAACATGAAAACACAATGGTCTGGATCGTATATCACCGAAAAGTATAACGTTTATTTATTAAATACTCTTTCAAACTCTCAAAACGGAAAAAAAGCGAGAAGTGACCTTTTTTATTCAAATGACCGCAATTTTGTCAAAAATGAAGTTCTTAAACTAAATGTTGTTATGAAATCTAAAGAATTTATTGCTCTTTTATAATATGGTGATAAAAGTTTTTTTGCAATGCTTGTGACCGAAAAAAAATGTTCTCCCTGATACGAAATCCATGTCGCTCATCTGTAGCAGCAGAAGATATATATTTTTTTTACACAATAATTCTTTTAATATCTATGTTATAAAGGACAAACATATCTGTGCGTAACGCATACGTCATTCTGCGAATTGCAACACTTTGAAATTTGAAATGAAATTTCGGTTTTGCAATATTCGCTACTACAAATTTTTAAACTTCTAAACATCGCACAGTTTCAATTTTTAGACCCTCGTATAGGAAAAAAAAATGTACTTTAAAATGCAATTTGTTTGAAAGCTCTATCTCAATTTATTTTTGAGATATTAATTTTTTTATAGTTTTTAACACCAATTTTGTAATTGTGGCAACTGAAGTACTCCATTTCTATTAAAAGAAAGGGAAAAATAGTCATGGTTTATTTATTTTTATTGATAATATTCTTACTGATGCCATTTTCACATTACAAATAAAAGTAACTTTTTTCTAATTTTTGAACAGAAAATGATGTCAGCCATTAAAAAAAAAAAAAAAAAAACACGCATTCTTCTTCATAAATCAAAAGATTGAAGAAGATATTTCAATATTTTTACATTACGCTGATACTGAGTTTGAGACGCTCGGCAAAATGATTCAGTGGGTAAAAATGATGTCATGTTTAAAACAAAATTATCATTTTCTTTGATAAAACTAAATATTTGACCAATACTAAATGGCCATTACAATGCAACAAAAGGCAAATTTCTGAATGGTAAATGTTCGTGGGTACTGAGATTAGAACCTAAATTTTGTGCGAATGTTCACATGAAAAGTTTGTATCGGGCAAACGGGACTTTAAGTTTGGAAATACATTCCTTAATAATGTATTGCGCGTTAAAATATTTTTAAATTATGAATTTGAGTGGATCGTATGTAAATTTTAAGAATGTGGAAATAACGTACAGTTTAGATTTTACGGGAGAAAATTGTATGATGTGACAAAGCGAAATCCTGTTTAAGGATTTTTCATCCTGTAAAAACAAACATAAAAGCCTCAATCGATAACTTCAACATAATTACTCATCTTGATTACGTATTATAATACAGTTTAATTTTCCAATAATTTAAGCAGTTGAAGTTTGTGAAAATAATATTTTGGTAATTTTAGGTTAAAAACATTATTTGTTTTAAGAGTTAGACAATCAATGCAAGATGAATTTTTTATTGTAATTATTTTTGTAGGTTTATTATAAATTCGATCTAACAGTTCCATTCTAAACATTTTAATTCGTCGAATTTTGACGGGTTCTAACTCGTATATTTAAAATTACAATAAATATGTTAATTTTGTGTTTCCATTTAAAATGTATAGAGGTTAGCAATAAACAATACTCTCATGAATTCATGAAAATAATTTACCGATGTAAGTAGAATACAGTCTAGTATGTGATCGTGTAAGTGTAACTTGTGCTCGTTTGTTTATGTGTATAACTACATCTTAACTAGCAAAAGCCATGCTTTGTTTGGATTCGCGAAGCCTTATTTAATAAGATAAATATTTGAAAGTAACAATATTTTTACCTTCTTCTATCTTTACAAGAAGAAAGTATTGGATTTGTGAAAATTTTCGACTTCCGGTTTTCAACGGATTTATACGTTTTCGAATGCCCAGAACACGATTTGATGGTTTTTGGAAAATGTCTGTCTGTGAGTCTATCTGTCACTCTGTCATTCTGTCACTCTGTGAGTCTCTATGTGACAAAAATTTTGTGGGCGCTCTATCTCAAGAACTTATGCACGGAATTTCACAAAACTTTATATTTAGTTAGACCTTGATATAATCTGGACCTGACTACTTTTTGGTGAAAATCGCCCAACAGGTGGCGCTGCTATGCGGCATTTTTCACGATTTCTGAAATAGCTATATCTCAAGAACTACTGCACGGATTTTCATAAAACTTCAGATTCAGTTTGTCCAGGATATAGTTTGGTGCTGATTACTTTTTTGTGAAAATCGCTCAACAGGTGGCGCTGCTATGCTGCATTATTCATGATTATCGCAATAGCTCTAACTAAAAAAAAAAAAAATGCACGAATTTTCATCAAACTTCAGATTCAGTTAGTCCCTGATATAAATTTGTCCTGTTTATTTTTTGGTGTAAATCGTCCAACAGGTGGCGCTGCTGAGCTGCATTTTTCACGATTGCCGCAAGAGCTGCATCTCAAGAACTATTGCACGGATTTTCATCAAACTTCAGATTTAGTTAGTCCTTGACATGAATTGGCGTATAAATTAATGCTGTTTAATTTTTTGTATAAATCGCTCAACAGGTGGCGCTGCTATGCTGTATTTTTTGCGATTTCTGAAATAGCTTTATCTCAAGAACTAATTCTTGGATTCTCAAAAAACTTCAGATTCTGGTATACCTTGATATCATTTAGTGCTGCTTATTTTTGGTGTAAATTGCTCAACAGGTGGCCCTGGTATGCTACATTTTTCAGAATTTCCGCTATAGCTTTATTTCAAGAACTAATGCACGAATTTTCATCCAACTTTAAATTCAGATATACTTTGAACTGAATCAGTGCTAAATCGTTGTTATTTCTTGTACTATTTAAATGATTTAATTGACGTGATTTATATAGAAGAAAGTTTTGTGATGACTAGTGAATAACAACATACTAGTTTTATATTATTTTTGCATCTTTATTAAGCAAGAACTTTATTTTATGTTTTGGCGCATTTTAAGCTTAGAGTTCAAATTTTAAAATTTTATTTTAGAATTTAATTAAGAATTTCCTCGAAATTTTTTATTTATGATATAACAAATTTAACAATAAATTTTATTTGTTTACAATTCTTTTGTTGCTACTTTAGAAAAAAAAAAACATTATATAATTCTTTTAAAATGCGTAAATATCGTCTGAGCAAATGATTTCACATAATATGAATAAATTGTGTATTTGAATTCTTAACACTCAAAAAATACTTTTATAACTGAATGTAAATAATTGAATTTTCACAAATTTTAATTCATTGAAAATATGCTATAATTTCCATAAAAAGGGTATTTTAAAAATTCCATAAAAGAAATCGTGAAACTGTTTAATTAGTCAGGATTCTTTCTATAATTATTAACTCCATGATTTATGTTTTCTTCTGAAAATATACGTGTTTCATTTTTTATTTACAAAAATGCATCCGTAATGGAAAAACATGTAAAATAAATAAATTAAAATAATAAATTTTTTAATGTTATTCTGTAAAAAAAAATATTATTGTGCAAATCTACAGATCATAATTTATTTTTATTTTTAATTTCAAGTCAAAATATTGCATAGTTATTTCGTAAAGTGCACGACAAAATGTAATTTGTGTAGCCTAGTAGAGGATTCGCTTCGCTCATCCTAATTATTAATTAATTAGTTAAATTACGACAAATATAACGCAAAAGTCCGAAGGTAATATCTCGTGTTTATAACCGAGAAAAATCGTAAAATTCACGCACATTTTACACCAAAGAAATAGAACCTCCTCTTAAATAAGCAAAATGCATATGAATATCTAATGAGGTAATTTACTTCAAACTATCCATTTTGTGAAAAATAGAAGCATCAGACATATGCATATTTATTGCACTGGGATAACCATTAAGTAGGGATGTAATCTCATTATGTAATCCTCCAGAGCTTTGGAAATAAACAACAACAACAAAAAAAGAGTGAATCTGTAAATGCAATTTTTCATTGTTATAAATAACATCACTGAATAATTATTTATAATAAATAAAATTAGAAGCAGGCCTTTTTAAAAAAAACTTTCTTCCACCTTTCAAACTGTGTACCATACTTTTCACATTTAAATAAAACTATATATAAGCTTAAATTTTCAATTATTTATATTTATTAAGGGGATATTTTACTTTTTGTGTCAAATTTTCTATTTTTATTTTTGTTTTTCCTTTTTGTTTCATCTCTCAAGTGTGCACACTGTGAAAAAAAAAAAAAAAAAAAAAAAAAAAAAAAGAAAAAAAAAAAGAAACATTGTAGATTTGGCAGCACAAACTGCTGGCGTCCGAATTGCGAGCACATTGTGCTGTTAATTTTACACAACTACTGTATTTTTCATGTTTATATAGTCAAGCAAAGAAAGCTACAGCACATTCGACTGTGATTGAGTTTGAGCGCAAGATGAACAGTAGTTTGTACTGTAAAAATGTCGTTTTTTTTTTCAGTGTAGATTGTTGCCATTAACCTTTAATTGGTGTGGCAGAAACTGTTACATACCTACTGTGAAGTGGTCTTTGAGACCGGTCCATCAAAAGATGAATAAAAGGCGCGATTAAATCATAGGACGGTGTTTTTGTACTAAACCTTTTTTACAGGACTGTTATAATTAAAATTCCTCTATTCAAAAGTTTCTGGTGATAGTGCTAAAGTTCCAAACGAAACAAAATTTTAAATTTTAAACCTATTTTTCTAGAAACCATATTATTTTAACTGAGTGACATTTTCCATGAGAGCTAATAGACCTATTTTCTTTATTTTTTATTTAAAAGAAAGCTAATCGTTTGATCTGGAGCGTATACGACCGAAAAGGGTAGTTTTCACTGTTTAAATATTATTTAGATCCCTCAAAATGTAAAAAAAAAAGCAAAAAAGAAACATTTTTTTTTTTTTCAAATGACAGCAGTTTTGTCGAAAATCAACTTCTAAATTTAAATTTTGGTATAAGGTCCAGAGTACTTAATGCCCATTTATAATATGGTAACCAAATTTGTCTGGTAACCGGAGAAAAATGGTGTCCCGATTGGCGCGTAGCTGTAGTCGCACAAGACATTATATATATTTTTTTTTCACGCAATAATTTTTTAATATATAGTTAAAATTTCAATAAATGAAACGAAAAAATTCCTTAGGTGATATATCTCTTTTCTTTGCAAATGAAAAAAAAAGGAAAAAATTACGCAAATTTATGCGAAAAAAATGGAACCTCCTCTTAAATACGCAAAATGCATATAAATACCTTAATGAGGCTATTTACTTCAAACTATCCATTTTGGGAAAAATAGAAGCATCAGAAATATGCATTTTTATTGCACTGGGATAACGATTAAGGAGGGATGTAATCTCATTACGTAATCCTCCAGAGCTTTGGAAATAAACAACAAAAAGAGTGAATCTGGAAATACCATTTTTCACTGCGATAACATCTTTATAGAGACATTTATTGTGTCGTCACAACAAAATGAACATTTATGCAGTTCCATATGTTACTCAAATAACTTTAAGAAGCAGCAACTTAAAATGGGAACTTTTTTTTATTTCACTTTGTTTCGTTTTATTGCGAACAGAATGTAAATGATATTGAATAAAGCAACATGCTTCATTTCGAAATGGTTTCTCAGACAAAAAAAAAAAGTTAAATAGGCTTCAGCTGTTTAAAAAACAAAGAAGTGATAAATAACAATGCGTCATAAAATGATACATTAAAAAAGAATTTAAGCATTTTAAAATTGTATTTTTTACAAATGAATGTACCCTTTCAAAAAAATATTTGAAGGAGAAGGGGTTGTTTACAAAATAGGTAGTATTTCTTACGAAATCTACCTAAAAATGGATTGTTGAACAAGAATGGAATCTAATATGATAAATAATAATAAAAAACGATTTAGCACATTTAAAATTGAATTATTTAGAGAGAACATCCCTTTTCAGGTAAAACATATTAAGGATAAGGTGTTGTTACAAAACAATGTATTATTGCACAAAAATGCGTCACGATATGATAAATTAAAAAAAAAAGAATTGAGACATTAAAAAAACATTTTTTTATAGAAAGAACATGCACATTGCATTAAAATATTTGTAGGTGATGTTTCTAACTTTTTTTTTATAAAAAAAATGGATTATTGGTCAGCACTGCGCCACAATATGATACAGTAAAAAGGAAATTAAACATTTAAAAATTTTATTTTTTAGATATGAAGATACCCTTAAAAAATGAAGGATAAGGGGCTCTTTACAAAAGAATGCATTATTGAACAACAATGCAATCTGATATGATAAATAAAAAGAGAAAATAATTAAAATATTTTTTATTTAGTTATTTAGAAATAAAATACATTTTCCAGTAAAACATTTGATGGATAATGTGCTGTTTACAAAACAATGGATAATTGCACAAAAATGCGTCCCGATATGATAACTTTAAAAAAAAGAATTAAGACATTAAAAAGTATTTTTTGTAGAAAGAACATGCACAGCACATTGCAGTACAATGTTTGCAGGATATGGTATTTTTTTACAAAAGAATGGATTATTAAACAACAATGAGTCACGATGTGATAAAGTAAAAAGGAAATTAAACATTTTAAAATTTTATTTTTCAGATATGAACATACTCTTAAAAAAGGAAGGATAAGGGGTTGTTTACAAAAGAATGCATTATTGAACAACAATGCAATCTGATATGATCAATAAATAAACGGTTAAGTGCGAGCATTACTCGCGCTCAGAGAGTGCCTTACAATAAATATATGAATTATGAACTGTATTATACAAAAATCGTTACTGACAGAAAATTAAGACTTTGTAAAAACTGTACAACGTAGGGTTTGGTATAGCTGTATACAGGGTGAGTCTAAAATAATGGGACAAGGTTTGAGGGGTGGTAGAGCTCACTATAACAAACAATTATTGTATAGGAATGTATGACCGGAAGTGACGCGTTAAGGTATAAACACTAGGGGGGCAATTTGGCGCTTTTTTATTTCAAAATGCCTCATTCATACCAGAAAATTCCTATACTATTCTTTTCTTTATTTCAGACAAACATTTGATGATTACATACAGAAAATATTCTTCTTTGAAAATTTCCGGTATGAAATCGAAGTTTTTTAATAAAAAAATACAAAACTGGCAAATCTGTAAACACAGGAAATACATGAAAAGAAAAAGAAATGAATTCTTTTTAATTCAAAAATTTCGATTTAATACCGGAATTTTTTAAAGAAGAATAATTTCTGTATGTAATCATGAAATGTCTGTATCAAATAAAGAAAAGAATAGTATAGGAATTTTCTGATATGAATGGGAAATTTTGAAAAAAAAAGTGACAAATTGCCCCCCCCTGGTGTTTGTACCTCAACGGGCCCTTCCGGTCACATATTCCTATACAACAATTGTTTGTTATAGTGAGCTCTACCACCCCTCAAATTTTGTCCCATGATTTTAGACTCACCCTGTATATAATAGAAAAGTATGAATGGGTATACCATAGTTCAAAGAGACATAAAACCTAAATAATGTCAAACATTATGTATAACTCTTTTTTTTAATTTTATCATAATCTGTTTATGATGAACTTAATTCGGTACTGATAATAAAAGTAGTGCATATTTAAACTTCATTTGGTTAAATGAAGTAATGATTAAATGTTTTTTTGATTAAACTAAATTGAGCGTCGTAATAATCTTTTCTTTTTACAGTTTAGCTAAAACAAAACCCTTGTTCAAAGTTTAAACTTGGCATTTTGCTAAGCGCGCTACGAAAGGAAGTCGCTAAGTAGCAACGCCACCTCGGTCCGTGCCGCGTTTTTTCCAGATAGGTTTTAATTAACTTTTAAAGACACGGGAGGTGGATTGAGAGATCTACTCAATGCAAACTAGTCCCGAATCTCAGAGTATTTATGTGATTAATTCTAATTAAATTAGTCTGTTTTTAACAATTTGAAGTTTATTCCTTTTAAATTGCTACTGAATACTGTTGTACATAAATAAATCATTAAAAGTTGTTATCTAGGCTTTAAAAGCCTAGTGGGGCGGCGTAATTATGTACGTAGAAACCGTCCGTGAAGTTAAGGGTTAATATCTCGGCTAATTACCGACGATTTTTTAAAATAAAAAATCATTACCAACAATGCTATTATACTTCTGTTACGATATGTACCTTCAGGGCTTCTCAACACCTTTGCTGAATGCCCGCAAATCGAAATTTGTGTTTAACGGAAAAATGCGCTTTTATCATAAACTATGCGACCCAAGGTAATCGCTATAATTTCCCTGTAAGGTTTAAATTAACGTCTACTACTTCTAACTTTTTCATAATTTTAGATTCAGTAGATTCGGAAATAGATGGGAGGAGGGAACATATTTTTGCACTACATTTTCGACGATATAGCTGCAAATATAATACCTAAAATTAAAAGAAATGTATTTTTGAGTTCAGCATTACAAAAGCTTTCACGCGATATCCCACACGATATGCAAAGAAAAGACTTTTTTTCCAAGTAACTTAATTAGCCCCTGTACATTTTCCCTAAAAATATTTAATAATCTGTAAATATGTGGGTCAATAGTCTTTATTACTTCCCCCAATTTGAACTTTCCACTTTCCATAATTTACGAGTAAAATGGCTGTGACAGACAGACACAGGATTGATCTTATAATGGTTCCGTTTACACTTTTTAAGTACGGTACCTAAAAAAAGGAAATAATTAAAATATTTTTAAATCTAGTTATTTAGAAAGAAAGTATACTTTCCAATAAAACATTTTATAGATAAGGTGTTTACAAAACAATGGATTATTGCATAACAATGCGTTTCGATATGATAAATAAATAAAAAAAAGAATTAAGACATTAAATTTTTTTTATAGAATGAACAAAGCCCATTGCAGGGCAATATTTGTAGGATGTGGTATTTTTACAAAACAATGATTATTAAACAACAGTTAATCGCGATATGATACAATAAGAACGAAATTAGTAATTTTAAAATTTTATTTTTTTGATATGAACATACCCTTTCTGGCAAAGTATTTGAAACGCAAGTGTTGATTGTGTTGCAGCATTTCCAATACCACCATATCCGAATACGAGTCTTTGCCATATTGAATCGTAGATTTATGTCACTAAATAAAGCAAATAATATTATATTCGAGGCTGGAGTAGCACAGTTGAAGTTTATTCCAACAGAGCGAAAAATGTCCAGACTAGGTATCGAACCTGGATACTTGGCGTGCCGTGCCAATGCCTTACCTGTTAGGCTATCCGGACCGATACCTGGCTGACATAATTCACTCTTATTAGTTGGACTTGGCTGCGAACTGCAGCGCTAGTTTCATTCATCCGAGCTATAACTATAGCATTTACATGATGAAACTACTTTAACACGGAAACTCCTGCAGGAGTTTCCGTGAGGAATAGACGTGCCAGCGAAGGGGGGAAGGGGACAAGTCCCATTCCTTCTTTGTAAACAGAGGAATGTAAAGTGCTAACAATATGCAAATATTTTAAAGAGAGTAACGTATTAATCATAACATTTATTTCATAATGTGAGTAAAATCTGAAAAGCTGATGAAAATTCTTAAAACTTAAACTAAAGACATGAAATAAACAAGGAAAGAAAACAAAAAAGACATATCTTTAATTTTCAGACATTTACGGTGATGAAGCTACTGGAATTTGATATTGTAACACAGATATTCATTAATAAATTGACTTAATAAAATAGTCCAATCTTGAACGCCAGACTCACCTTTGTTTATTATATAAAAACATGGAAACATTTAAAATGCTTCATTTAAAACACATTACTACACAGGTATGATAAAATATATACAAATGTTTTTAAAAATTAAAAACACTAGATGTTAAAATGATAAAAAGCTACTCCGAGCGCTTTCGGCTAACATTAAGCCTTTGTCAAGGAGAAGAGAATTGACTGATAAAAACACTCCACGCTCGATGTTCACTGCTACAGATTGACCGGAAACTCACTTCAGGAAGTCCGCAGGTGGTTGTATCCATTAAACTGAAGGAGGGGGAAGGTAGAGAAAGCTCAATCTTCCGAGAGACCGAACTCTCCAGTAATATTAAGTAAATTAAACCAGATACGCGGAATTTGGTATGATAATACGTCATTACAACAATTTTCTGCTTGCGTTAAAATTTCCAAAGACTCTAAAATAACACAACTATTAAAATCAGAAGCCTGCATAATGACTTTTGCTCTATTGAAGTGGATGTCAATATCTTTAGTTTGAAACAGCCTTCAGAGGGCGGTAGCCAGTCTACTTTTCTTAATATCCTGCATATGCTCTTTAACTCTTGTTTGGAATTTTCTTGTGGTCATACCAATGTAATTGAATATTTTATTTGTTTCTTTACTTCTGTATGGGATGATATAAACTCCTGAATTATTTCCCATATTAATAGGATCAACTCTTTTTTGCACAAGATTAATTAATTTTGTAAATAAAAAAAATAATAAAGATATTAGAATAATAAAAAGAATAGTAAAAATAATAAATAATAATAATAAATAGTAAATATAAAAAATAAGGTGTTTGCTGCATAATAGTGTTCAAAGACATATTAAGAAAACCTACAATAGCAGGGATGTTAACGATAGCACAATATTATTTAAACAACTCAAACGTTATTCTAACTATGCCATCATACCTACGGACAAGTGTAACAAACTCGCGGTTTTATCGTCAGATGATTATATTGATAAAATGGAGAACTGTATAAAGGATTTAAATTGCGTTATTGAAAAGAAAGATCCTAATTCCTCTATTGATAGAAAAGTGCGAGATTTGGTTAAACATGGAACATGGCCCGATTATTTAAAAAAGAACTTAAAGCTAAACAAAACATCTGTAACACCTCGTATTCATGGTAGATTGAAAGATCATAAGGCGGACTTCCCAATCAGGCCAATAGTCTCGAAGTGCACCGCTCCAACATATTTTCTAGAGAAAGCATATGTACATTTTTTAACTTCTATCCTCCCCCCTTCAGAATATGTTATTAAGTCTACATTTGAACTTATTCAAATAATTAAAGATATAAAGCTTAATGACAATAGCATCTTAGCCAGCCTTGACATAATATCACTTTATCCTTCTATAGATGTACAAGAAGTGCAGGACTATATTATAAATTCGATCAATAACAATCAGGGATTTGGTGACAATATGAAAAATACCATTATATCTGGTTTAAACCTGATTAACAATAATAATGTGTTTGTGCTTAACAATACTTATTACAAACAAACAGAAGGGGCCCCCATGGGGTCACCAATTTCTGGTTTGTAGGCCGAGTTAAAACTTAGACCTTTGGAGACAAAGATTATTTCAAATTCCGTTTTTAAACCAAGTTTATAGGTCAGATTTGTCGACGACATATTAATTATATGGGATCATGGCCTTCCAGCGCTTATGAATTTTCTTGAACATAGTGACAATAAGATAAAATTCACTTTGGAATTAGAAATAAATAGAACGTTACCGTTTTTGGATGTTTCCCTCACTAGGAATGAACTAACTCATTGCATTGATAGGACAGTTTACAGAAAATCTTGTCGTTCAAACAATACAATTCCTTATAATAGCCACTCTCCATTTCATTATAAAGCTTCAGCTTACCGGTTTTATATTAGACGTGCATTTGAAGTTTGCTCTGATACTCACCTGCAAGAACAACTGGATAAAATTAAGTCAATTGCTAATAGTAATGGTTTTTCCACTAAATTTATTGATAAATTGATTTATAAGTTTAAGCACGCAGAACCAGCTAAAATAGACTGTATTAGTAAAAATGAAGTTAAATTTATGGCAGTTGATTACATTCCTCATTTATATGAAAAATTAAAATACATCCTAAGGAAATATAGTATAACGATAATAGCTAGAGATAACACCAAATTAATTAATCTTGTGCAAAAAAGAGTTGATCCTATTAATATGGAAAATAAGTCAGGAGTTTATATCATCCCATACAGAAGTAAAGAAACAAATAAAATATTCAATTACATTGGTATGACCACAAGAAAATTCCAAACAAGAGTTAAAGAGCATATGCAGGATATTAATAAAAATAGACCGGCTACCGCCCTCTCAAGGCTGTTTCAAACTAAAGATATTGACATCCTTTTCAATAGAGCAAAAGGCATTATGCAGGCTTCTGATTTTAATAGTTGTGTTATTTTAGAGTCTTTGGAAATTTTAACGCAAGCAGAAAATTGTTGTAATGACGTATTATCATACCAAATTCCGCGTATCTGGTTTAATTTACTTAATATTACTGGAGAGTTCGGTCTCTCGGAGGATTGAGCTGTCTCTACCTTCCCCCTCCTTCAGTTTAATGGATACGACCACCTGCAGGCTTCCTGAAGTGAGTTTCCGGTCAATCTGTAGCAGTGAACATTGAGCGTCGAGTGTTTTTATCAGTCAATTCTCTTCTCCTTGACAAAGGCTTAAGGTTAGCCAAAAGCGCTCGGAGTAGCTTTTTATCATTTTAACATCTAGTGTTTTTAATTTAAAAAACATTTGTATATATTTTATCACACCTATGTAGTAATGTGTTTTAAATGAAGCATTTTAAATGTTTCCATGTTTTAATACAGATATTCATCTTCTCTTATTAGCACAGACGGTGAAAAACTTGTGATGTAGAAAGTCAATTGGCCTAATGATAACGTTGACATTGGTGTAAGTGATTTTGTTCTTGTTAAGTATTATGCCCAGGTATCAGACCTAAATTATATAGGGATAGTTGAAGCTATGGAGGACATTTTTGGTTTTAATGTACTATTCATGAATGAAAATTAGAGAACATATTTTCCTCGACAACGTGACATAAGTTATGTTTAGAAGACAGTTGTTCTGTTAAAATTGCCATCTCTAGAAATGATTTTTAGACAGTCAGGTTACTACTTGCATTTCAAACAGATTTATCAACATACAATCTTTGTTAGACTGTATATGGAGCCGACACAGAGTATTTTGTTCTTAGACTTATTACAAAGCTGTCCCATACCTCTCTGTTCATATGGGACACATTTTGGAACACCAATTTCTTTAATTTAAAAATTGTTATTGCATATTATGTGTTTATACTGTTTAGGAGCATAAGAAAGTGTTTCATCTTATATTCCATACACTGAAATTTTTGTTTTTGTGACAATGTTGATTTTTTTATATTTGTAAAATGTACCCCATTTCTCCCCACTCTAGCCTTTCATCAAAAACATGGCCGTGTATGTTTATAGTTCATTTCTTCTGAAATTTAATTTTTCGAGGATTATATTTTGTTAGCATTCAATTTCATATAAAAAAAATCAATATCAGCAACTTGAAACTTTATGTAAATTTATGTTTTACTAAAATTTGAAATAAAATCTTTTGAAAAAATTTTCTTTCTCACTATTTTCTTATAGTTTTCGTATGTTTAAATAATTATACTATTTATAATGTATTTTTATAAACGTTCTGCAACTTTTATACTTACTTAAATTTTATACTACACTCTCAAAACAAAAATATATTTTTAATATGTGGTAATAGAAATAGCCTTTGTTGTTTACATTTCCTTAACACTTCTTTTCTTGGATTCTTTTATGTTTTAGCTAATTTGTACAGTTGAACACACTTTTATATAGGGTGTCCGGTCTCAACGGTGTCCAATGGCTAATTCCTAAACCGTTAATCATAGACATATAGTTCCAATTAGGAAAATGTTTTAAATGAGGTAAAGAATTATTTTTAAAGCGATTTAGGTCAAGAAAAACATTTATTTAAAAATTACGAAATTTAAATTTTTATACGGTCCCCCGGCCCTATAAGTGATTTTTAGTAAACTTTTTCTATTTCTCTAAAAAGTACGGCAAAAAAAAAGTCCCATTCAACTAACACTAAAATTGACCGAGTTATGACGTTTTCAATTTTATGACTTAAACCACTTTTCTGTAACCTAAAACAGATGATTTGGACCAAGCTTTCAGGGGTCGTACACGAAGTGCTTAAAGTATTATAAAGGGCGTCCACTCGAAACGATGTTCAATGGCCAATTCCTAAACCGTTAGTCAAAGACATATAGTTCCAATTACAAAAAGGTTTTAAGTAATGTAAAGAAGTATTTTTAAAGCGATTTAACTGAAGGTGCTGTCCCCCTATAAATATTACGGTAATGTTAATTTTTAATAATTAGCTTTCAGATTGGTTAAAATAATTGAAGAAGTGAGTTTCAAAACTCGCCTTATCGATAAAATCAAATTTCGGGAAATCGCATAAAACCTTTAAATGCGCCTATTGGTATTCATTGAAATTTTGGAGATTGTAGTGTTTGATTGGTACAGTTATACCAATAGAATAGATTTATAGAGAAACACGATTTTTTAAATTTCGGATAAGGCGAGTTTCGAAACTGATGTCCTCAATTGAAATTTGACATTTTTTTTTTTTTTTTTTTTTTTTTTTTTTGGTGGTAAGGAAATGAGTGTGTTTTCTTTTGATGATTTTATTTTAAAAGTTGTATTACTTTTATAAGCTTTTAACTTACGACGTTCGTATGTATGTCTTCCTAATTCAAAATTTGTATTCGAATTTTAACTCGCTTGCAAATATCCGATCAAGATTAAATTTTACATAATTATGTAAATCCAATGACAATGTAATATTAATATGATTTTAGGTACGTACCATTTATATTTATTTTACAGGACCACTCCAAAAATTTTGTATACATTATTGCCTACAAACAAAAATTTTAAAATCAAAATCAGTAACATTTATGTAAGGCATAGAGATTCACAATGTAATTTTTCCAAATGAAAGTGCGTTGCGTTTATATTTTTTATACAGTGCCGCACATAAAAAGTCAGATACTTTACGTGGATGAGCAGGGATTGTTTATTATACATTTTGATGATATAATTTTTTTTTTCAAATTCAACTTTTAGTTCTTTATAAAAACTTGTTTGAAAAAAATATTTTAGAGACCAAAATCAAACCAGTACTTTTGGAAATAATATTATCGGATATGGAGGTCGTATTAAGTGGCCTCCCAGGTTGCCAGATTTGAATCTTTTAGATTTTTTTCTTTGGGGTTTTCTGAAAAATAAGGTATATGAAAGAGAATCCACTAGTCGAGCAGATTTGTGGAATCGTATTGCTATGGCGTGTAGATCTGTAACACCTACAATGTTGATAAAAGTAGAAGAAGAATTTATTTCACATGTACATTTCTGCATTGTAGCCGAAGGGACGTCACTTCGAGCGCGTTTTAAGATAACCTTAATTTTTATTAATTAAGTTTTAGATTAGGTAATCTAACTATGTATGATTTTCTAAAGAGTTGTGACTGTTGCTTTTATAATCATTTAACAAAATTTCTGTTATTTTTTTTTCTTACTTATATTTTTAGTACAAGTTGTATATTTTGTTTTAATATGTCAGAATGAACAAAAATCACAAAATATATTTGTAATGTTAAGTTACTCTCAATGTTTAATGTTAAATTTATATCTGACGATTATTTTTATTTCTAATAAATTTGTGACTGACCCCTATTTTGCAGCAAAAAAGATACTCCATCTTTAAACATCTATTACTCGGTCAGTTTTAATCGCAGCGGAATGGGACTTTTTTTGTCTTACTTGTCAGTGCAATAGGATACTTTTACTAAGTATCACTTATAGGACCTGGGGACCGTATAAAAATTTAAATTTCATAATTTTTAATAAATGTTTTTCTTGACCGAAATCGCTTTAAAAATACTTCTTTACCTCATTTAAAACATTTTTGCAATTGGAACTATATGTCTATGACTAACGGTTTAGGAATTAGCCATTGGACACCGTTGAGACCGGACACCCTGTATATTAACACATTCACGACGGGAAACGAGAATTCTCGTATTCATTCAAAAACTTCATTGACTAAGGTTGTGTCTTCTACATTACAGAAAATATATGTATATCATGTTGTCCATATTTTTTAACATTGTAAGACATTTTATGTTAAATTTGTAAATTGAAAGATATTTACCGATGTGTAAACTTGGGAACCCCATCTACAACAGCAATTTACGAAAGAATTTAAGAACAGGGAGGAGCTTCTAGTCTTTTATATTTATAAAAATATTTATGTTTATAAAAAAAAAAAAAAAAAAAAAAAAAAAAAAAACTTATTTGAAGTAAAATAAAATGTATTAAGTAAAAATAGATTTAGAGAAAACACTCAAACACTCTTTTTTAAGCATTCAGTGTTTATCTTAAAAACCACACCTAATTTAATGAGTGCCGTTCATTTAATTTCAAAAATATCCTTTACAATACATTAACTTGGTGTGATTCCTAAATTAATGGAAATTCACTGTTTTAATTTACGCTTGATAAAAAGCGAGAATCAGGGAAATTATTAATATATATATATATATATATATATATATATAAGAGACGTTCAAAAAGAAACGAGCCGGAGTCTGGAATGTGCAAACCGGTGACCGAATGGTAATATTGTTGCGTCATTAACAAAGACGGTTTCCGACAAGAGCACGGACGTCCACATGCCCGCCGCTAGATTGTCACGAGTGCAAGTCACGTGACTACAAAGCTAGCAGAAGCATGCATCAGTCGTCCAACGCTCATTCGAGTTGTAAGTGACTGGAAATGAGTCTTCGTGCTATCACTTCGAACCAGAATCGAAACGACAAAATTCTCCAGTGGAAATATCGAGGGCCCCCGCCGCTAGAGGGTCACGAGTGAAAGTCACGTGACTATAAAGCTAGCAGAAGCATGCATCAGTCGTCCAACGCTCATTCGAGTTGTAAGCGGCTGGAAATGAGTCTTCGTGCTATCACTTCGAACCAGAATCGAAACGACAAAGTATCCAGTGGAAACATCAAGGGACTGGACAAAAGTCGGGTATTAAGCGGGTGCGTATTAAATGGGTATATATAATGTTGTAGGAACTGGGCTTGTTTACGCCTTTAATCGACTAAACGTACTTTAGAGCTTTCATTTAGAGGATTACTGTGAAAAATTGTGTCTTTTACGTGTATTTAGATTAAAATTTAATTGTACTCCACTTTAACTCATTGTTTCTTTTTATAGAACCGACTGGAATAATAACGAAAAACAAATATGGATTCCAGAAATTTTATATGGATGGCTTTATTGTCGATTAATGCGTTTCAACAAAAAATAAAACAAAAAAAATAATTTTCCTAACTAGACTAATTTTTTTTTAAAGAACGGGAAAAATATTAAATCCTTGCAGCACAACCCAATTTTTCAAAACATTTTTTGTACTTGCCATAATGAGTACCACTATAATCTGTCCTTTTTAATATAAAAAAAAACTAATCTTATTAATTTTTGTGTAAAAAATATTGTTAGCATAGCGAAAAGTACAGAAAACATCGAAAACATAAAAGAATTATCCAACCACAGTCGTATATTTGTTTAATCATTGAGAGTTTCATTTTTTGTAGCCTATAACATGCATTATCAAACATAGTAATAATATAATGTACATTTAAAATCTCGCAAACAACAGGTATGATCATCTCTAATCATAAAAATTTTATGACAAGCCTCAGTAACCTGAATTCGTCTATATCTTTTTGACCGGGCGGCGGCGACACGAATGAATACGTCATCGAGTTACGGCATGAAATCATGATGCAGGACAAGATATTTAAGAGTAGATTAAGGAATGACTGGTCTGCCTCGACATTTCTTGGTACGATAGGCGCAGCAGCGGACGCCAACTCGTCATTTTGGCGTCAGTATCACGTCATCGAGTTACGGGATGAAACCGGTGTGAAATTAAAGGTAAAAAAAAAAAGTCTTTTATGAATATTTTGGTCTGCCTGCGCATATCCTGATAGAAACCCCCGGCAGACTAAAATCTATAACAAAAAAAATATGTTATAATGTACAATTAAAACCCTATAAACGTAATATTTTATATTACATTGCCATATATATTACTTCAAATCAACTTTCAAGATGAATTAAGGGTTTAAGAAAAGACTATTAACAGTACTTGAGAAAATGATTGATTCGGCATAACTTGGTACAAAGCGCGAAGAACGGGGACGCCAATTCGGTATTTTGAGAGTGTTATTACGTCATCGAGTTACAGCTTGACATTTTGGCACATTGGACATACGGATTAGTACAATACGAATATTTCAGTCTGCCTTGTTATATGTATGGTATATATGTATATCTTGGTAGGAGATGAGCAGAGCGGGGCGCCAATTTTTAATTTTGGCGGTATAATGACGTCATCGAGTTACGGCTTGAAAATTTGGCACATTAAAGGCACATATCAGTACAACAAGAATATTTCACTTTGCTTCGTCATATCTTCGTACCAGACGAGCAGAGCGGGCGCCAATTTTTAATTTTGGCGGTATAATCACGTCATCGAGTTACGGGATGAAGTCATGATGCAGGACAAGATTTTTAGGAGTACATTAAGGAATGGCTGGTCAGCCTCGACATTTCTTGGTACGATAGCGCAGCAGCGGCCGCCAACTCGTCATTTTGGCGTCACTATTACGTCATTGAGTTACGGGATGAAATCGGTGCCAAATTAAAGGTAAAAAAAGGGTATCCGTTTAAGAATATTTTGGTCTGCCTGCGCATATCCTGGTAGAATCCCCCGGCAGACAAAAATCCATAACAAAAAATACGTCATAATGTAGAATTAAAACACTATAAACGTAATATTTTACATTACATTGCCATATATATTACTTCGTATCGACTTTCAAGATGATTTAAGGGTTTAGGAAAAGCTTATTAACAGTACGTGAGAAAATGACTGATTCTCATAACTTGGTACAAAGCGAGAAGAACGGGGCGCCAGTTCCCTATTTTGACAGTACTATTATGTCATCGAGTTACGGCTTAAAATTTTGGCACACTAAACATTCCGATTAGTACGATTCGAATATTTCAGTCTGCCTCGTCATATCTTCGTAGGAGATGAGAAGAGCGGGGCGCCAATTTTTAATTTTGGCGGTATAATCACGTCATCGAGTTACGGCTTGCACATTCGGCACATTAAATTCACATATTAGTACAATAAGCATATTTCAGTCTGCCACGTCATATCTTGGTACCAGACGAGCAGAGCGGGGCGCCAATTCTTAAATTTGGTGGTATAATCACGTTATCGAGTTACGGGATGAAATCATGATGCAGGACAAGATTTTTAGGAGTAGATTAAGGAATGGCTGGTGTGCCTCGACATTTCTTGGTACAATAGACGCAGCAGCGGGCGCCAATTCGTCATTTTGGCGTCACTAACACGTCATCGAGTCACGGGATAAAACCGGTACCAAATTAAAGGTAAAATAAAGCCTTTTAAGAATACTTTGGTCTCTCTGCGCTTATCCTTGTAGAAACCTCCGGCAGACTAAAATCTATAACAAAAAAAACAAGTTATGCCGAATCAGTCATTTTCTCACATGCTGTTAATAAGCTTTTTCCTAACCTTTAATTCATATTTAAAGTCTATTCGAAGTAATATATATGGCAATGTAATGTAAAATATTTTTTATAGGGTTTTAATTGTACATTATGATGTATTTTTTGTTATAGATTTTAATCTGCCGGGGATTTCTACCAGGATATGCGCAAGCAGACCAAAATATTCTGAAAAGACTTTATTTTATCTTTAATTTGGCACCGGTTTTATCCCGTAACTTGATGGCGTGATAGTGACGCGAAAATGACGACTTGGCGCCCGCTGCTGCTCATATCGTACCAAGAAATGTTGAGGCAGACCAGTCATTCCTTAATCTACTCCAAATAATCTTCTCCTACATGAAGATTACATGCCGTAACTCGATGACATGTTAAAACCGCCAAAATTAAGATTTGGCGCCCCGCTCTGCTCGTCCCGTACCAAGATATGACGAGCCAGACTGAAATATTCGCATTGCACTAATCGGTATGTTTAATGTGCCAAAAGTTCAAGCCGTAACTCGATGACATAATAGTACTGTCAAAATAGGGAACTGGCGCCCCGTTCTTCTCGCTTTGTACCAAGTTATGAGAATCAGTCATTTTCTCACGTACTATTAATAAACTTTTCCTAAACCTTTAATTCATCTTGAAAGTCGATTCGAAGTAATATACAAGGCAATGTAATGTAAAATATTATGTTTATAGGGTTTTAATTGTACATAAAATACGTATTTTTTAGTTCTAGATTTTAGTCTGCCGGTGGCTTCTACCACGACATGCGCAGGCAGACCAAAATATTCTTAAAAGACTTTTTTTATTTTTAATTAGGCACCGGTTTCATCCCGTAACTCGATGACGTGATAGTGACCCCAAAATGACGAGTTGGCGTCCGCTGCAGCGCCTATCATACCAAGAAATGTCGAGACAGACCATTCATTCCTTAATCTACTCTTAAAAATCATGTCCTGAATCATGATTTCATCTCGTAACTCGATGACGTGATTATACCGCCAAATTAAAAATTGGCGCCCCGCTCTGCTCGTCTCGTACCAGGATATGACGAGGCAGACTGAAATAATCTTATTGTACGGATATGTGCCTTTAATGTGCAAAAATTCTCAAGCCGTAACTCAATGACGTGATTATACCGCCAAAATTAAAAATTGGCGCCCCGCTCTGCTCATCTCCTACCAAGATATAACAAGGCAGACTGAAATATTCGCATTGTACTAATCCATATGTCCAATGTGCCAAAATTTCAAGCCATAACTCGATGACGTAATAACACTGTCAAAATAACGAATTGGCACCCTGTTCTTCTCGCTTTGTACCAAGTTATGCCGAATAAGTCATTTTCTCACGTATTGTTAATAATCTTTCCCTAAACTCTTAATTCATCTTGAAAGTTAATTGGAAGTAATATATATGGCAATGTAATGTAAAATATTACGTTTATAGGGTTTTAATTGTACATTATAACGTATTTTTTTGTTATAGATTTTAGTCTGCCGGCGGTTTCTACCAGGATATGGGCAGGCAGACCAAAATATTCTTAAAAGACATGTTTTACCTTTAATTTGGCACCGGTTTCATCCCGTAACTCGGTGACGTGATAGTGACGCCAAAATGACGAGTTGGCGCCCGTTGCAGCGCCTATCGTACCAAGAAATGTCGAGACAGACCAGTCATTCCTTAATCTACTCTTAAAAATTTTGTCCTGCATCATGATTTCATCCCGTAACTCGATGACGTAGTCATTCGTGTCGCCGCCGCCCGCTCTATTTCTATTACAGTAAAAACCTATACAAAGCGATAAACAAAGAATGTTAGGAGGCGGGATTAAAGAAGAAATTCAGTTTTACTAACTTTTATTTTACTCAAATATCTACCACTATTTCCGATTAGCAATTTTCGTCTGAATTAATCTGTGATTACATATAGTAAATAATACTATTCGAAAACAGTGTTTTCAAAATAAATCCACTTTATTGGCAGCAATCGAGAAGAGAGAAGGATCTCGCGTACTTGATCAATAAATTCGCGTCTTAAACGCGATATTTTTCCTTAAAGGACCAAAAATGTATCGCGTATTGAACAGGATCGCGTAATAACTGTTTGCGTATTAAGCGTAATATTTTTGCATTACCTTTATGAGCGATTTTCAAGGGAACGGAACAAATCCGCGTGTTAAGCGGTATCACGTATTAACCGTGAGCGTCTTAACCAGGTCCGACTGTATAGATATATGTATATATCTATACAGTAAAACCTTCCTAAAGCGACCACGTTCCGTTCGAATAAAAATTGGTCGCTCCGAGAAGTGGTCCCTTAATGGAGTTCATGTTAAATCTAGATTTTAATTGTCGAAAAAAGGTTAAAAGGTTGAAAAATTAACGTTACTAAAATTTATTCTTCACATTAGGAAATAATATGAAAATTTAAGTATCAAAACAAAGGTTAATTACTGCAGAGTTTAAAAAATGAATACATTGAAGTTTGCTTTGATTTTACGGTTTTATCTTTTATAACTTTTATTTTTAAGTCCTTTCCCAAGTCCAAGTTCAGTAAATAAATGCATTTTTTTGAACGGGAAAAAATAAGGACGATTTCATTAATTTATCTATTCCTTTGGGAGTTTCCTGACAGAACAGGGCAGTGGGGTTTATTGACCAATCATTCTTAATTTGTAATCAGAGTTAAATTCATTGCCTAAAAAGGCAGAAAGAGATTTAAACACATAAAAGTTACCGGAATAAAAAATAATTCTAAACTTAGAGGTTCGATGAAAAATGCGCTCTCCGGAATTAATGTTCTAATAAATCCTTCTTCAAGCGCCCAGGAAAAAACGGAATTTGTTTCATTTTCTTCAAAGAAATTGGTCGCTCATGGAGGAAGTTCAAATGCGATGGTCTCCGAATGTAGGTACCATTAATATTGAGCCTGTGGGAATAAATTTCGTTCCATGAAAAAAATGGTCGTTCAGGGAGGTGGTTGCTTAATGGAGGTGGTTGCTTAATGGAGGTGGTCTCACAGGGAGGTTTCACTGCATATAATTGTACTCTGTTTTCCTTATTAGTATTAGTATAGTCGCAATAGGGGAAAAAACGCTTTCTTTTAATTATCTATTGAAGATTTCAAAATTGTTTTCTCAAAGTACAATCATGATTTAATTAATATTAAACTATTAAATGAACAAAAGAGTATTTATAATAAAAGATAATCATAATGTTTATATTTTATATATTTTTCAACTTTTTTAATTTTTAAAATATTTTGCTGTTGCAGTTTCACAGCCACTAGCCATTTGTTGGTGAGAGTGGCTTGTCGTATAATTACCTTCATTGTTTTTTAAACTCGCAAACTGTTGTAACAGTGACGAATATTTGCGACTTATCACCTGGACCTTGCCAACGGAAAAATGGACTCAAATTAATTTGTTAATTATTAATTAAATTATAGAAATATTAAAATGTTCTATTGTTACCCTAAAAACAAATGTGAACACAATTTTAATAATTCAGGCATATCGGGAATTGAGGGAAAAATATATTATAAAATTCCATCTTTAATTATATTTAATTAATATATTTTTTAGGCATTTTACATGTTTGTTTCAGGTATCTTTTTGAACCACGTTTTTAAGCATGAAAATGTTTACATATTAAAATAAATGGCCGCACTCAAAATCCATTACTCGTTTACGTTATCCATGAGAGCAACAATAATATTTCTTGAAAATAAATCACCTAATAATACAGCTTTTACTCAACTATGAAATCCGTCAGAAGAAACAGTGTCACATAATTCTGTTGAATAAAAAACGACAGCTGTTTACGAAAGTATCTGAAATTAATGAATTTCGTCAGGGATGTGATTATTCCTGTCTTTTACGTTACGTACTTTTCCATAAAAGCACGACCATTTATCATGTTTATTTTCACATGGCAGAAATAAAGTATGGAAATGTCATTTGACACAGGAAACGATTACATAATATATATACTATTCAAAATAATTTAGTGTAAATAAATAAATAGATTGCTAAATTCATCTTTAAAAAGTTATGTTTAAAATTACGCCATGTGCAAATTACTTAAACGATGACAAAATATTTAAAAAGGTGTTAAATTACTTGTTAACTTAGGGTCATAGTAAAGTAATGCTGAATAAGTAAAATTGCATTATAAGTTCATGGAATGTTACATATAAGTTACATATGTTATACAATAATACTACGTTACGTATATTACTTATACTACATATGCTACGTTACATATAAGTTATCATCATTTCATGTAGGTTAACTTAGGGTCCATGTGAAATATTATTTTTGTATTACCTGGCGAAGGCTATGTATATAGTTGAAAGTACTAAGAATTATTAAAGTAATTTAATACATTTTAAAATATTTTATAATCTTTTAAGTAATTTGCACATAGTGTAATTTTAAGTTTAACTTTGCGTAGTTGGTCAAAAATAAAAGTAAAAAGAAAAAAAAAACTGCATACATTTCAATCTTTAAAAATTTCACAGAAAAAAAAAACGGAATTAGTCATTCGACTGAAAATTGTGTTATTCTTTAACCATTTGGAAAAATGGTTATTGTCCTCTGTTAAGGTAGGGAATCGAAAACATGTCTGAAGCTTTTTATTAGTTGAATCCGCATTTTATTCGTTTTCTGATTGGTCTATACAGTAATCTGTATTTTCCCTTTACTTTCAACAGAGATGGAAACTTCTGTTGCCGCTATGACAAAAAAGCAATAAAAAAAAAAATTAATAACTCAGAAACAGCTTTCAAACAAAGCTGAGATACAGCTTTCAAACAAATTGCATTTAAAATTACATTTTTTTCTCTATACGACGGTGTAAAATGTAATATTGTGGGATGTTTAGAAGTTTAAGAATGAAATTTCATTTAAAATTGGTCCAGAAATATTAAGGTTTAATCCATGGCGTACCTAATGTATGACCAGCTCCGTAGAACTTTAAAAATTTACAGTACCGAAAAATGCAATCCATGGCGTACGTAATGTATGATCAACTCCGTGCGACTTTTTATGTCTTAAATTTTAGTCTTTGAAAAAATCATTTCCCAAATTCTCGTTGTAATTTGTTAAATTGCATTTTTTAATTTTTTTATCATTATTTTAGTTACGAAAATAATCTCAGGGTTTGTCATCACAGTGTAAATAAATTATTTCCGAAACATTTGTGATTTGATATCTATAAATTGTATAACAGAAATTGGTTTCTTGAAGCTCGAAATATAAGAATCCAAAATTACTGCCCATTCTGACAAGCTTTTCTTGAGTTAGAAATTGCCGATATTTCAATTTGTTTTGCAACGATTAAAATAGTTTTTAACATTAGGCTATTCGAACTTTAAAATATTTTAAACAAGGACGAAAAATCATGCGCGCAGTACAGATTATGAAATACTTTCTAACACATTCAGAATACTATAATAAAACTTCACAGTTCATTAACGCATTAAAGCCAGTTGGCAAGAAAACTGGCCGTGCAAGGCGAACAAAAATTTTGAATTTGAATACCAGTATTTTAGTTTGGAAATTTTCACATTATCTAATCCCATATTTTGAGCTATGAAATAATTCAAAATTACAATGTGGAAAAAACTGGTATCGAAGAATTAAAAGAAGTGTAAATTAGGCTCGTCCTTAATAGTTTAAGGTGGAAGATGATCTACAGAAATTTATGTATACTATCTAGTATGCTAAAGGTTAGTTCAGTTAAACGCTTAGTGCAGTTGAAAATTTCCTATCAGTAATTTCCGCCAATAAAAAGATGCTGTTGAGAAATTTTGCGCGAACCTGTATTTGATCAATAGAATTTATGCACACCAAGTAATATTTTTAAAAAAAAGTTAAATTCTAAACGCATACCACAACTGAAAACGCACTTGAAGCAATTATTGTTCGTAGGCTTTAATAGTTCAATTATTATTCATTTTCTTCTACAGCCAAATTATTTTGTGTTTCCCTGTAAATAAACGACAAGTTCTATTCACACCATATCATACAGTAAGAGCCTTGTAGTACACCTCAGTGATGTATGTCAATTTCAATATGTTTAAAATACTACGATATCACTAAAATACACGGCAAACGATTTTTTCACATAGACCTTAATGTAACTGAATTCTTTTTAGTGGCCCTGTAAATGGACCGAAAGTGCTATACACTTCATTTTCAATACAGAACATGCCATAGTAGACCCCAATAACATACATTCATTTCATGGCCATCGAACTGTACTTACGCGAGTTAGAGCACGGACAGATAGGCAGACGGATAGACTGACAGACGACAGACAGAGAAACCGAATTCATGAACACTTTTCAACTATGATGTAAAGTGTTAAAAATTAAAGTTTCTGTGCTATCATTTTTGAATCGATTATTGAAAATTCTCTTCTTATATTTACGCTTCATAGAAATAGCGAGCTAGTAAATTTATTAAAGTAATTATATTCATTTATATTGTTATTTTATTCTTTTGTTTCTTTTTACTTTCTTCTATCTTTACGAGAAGAAAGTATTAGATTCGTGAAAATTATAGGATTCCGTTTTTCGACGGATTTACACGTTTTAGGGGTCATAGATACCTAAAAAAAATGTTTTTACAAAATGCCTGTCTGTGAGTCCGTGAGTCTGTCTGTATGTATGTGAAACAGATTTTGTGGGCGCTCTATCCCCAGAACTAATGCACGAAATTTCATAAAAATTTATATTCAGTTAGTCCTTTGTATAAATTGTTGCTGTTTATGTACGTGTAAATTGCCCCAAAAATAGTGCTGCTATGTTGCATTTTGCAAGATTTACACGATTTCCGCAATAGCGCTATCTCAAGAACTAATGCACTGTACATTTTCATCAAACTTCAGATTCACCCTCATAGCATGCATGGTCACAGTGACGTCATTGTGACGTCACTGTAAGTCACTGTGGTCACGTCACATCTGTGACTAAAATGCCACCACTCAGTGATGTCACATTGTGACTGAGATGTGAACTTCTTAGAAAACTTTAAACAATTATAAAAATTCTTCAAAACATGTTACTTATTGTAAAATTTTATTTTTCCGGTAATTAAAAAAATATTGTAACGTCACTGTTATGTCACTGCATGTAACGTACGTCACGTCATATATGTGACAAAAAAACCACCATATTGTAAATCACAGTGTGACATAAATATTAACTTCAAAAATTTTTGAAAATGAAGAGAAATATTTAAAACATGCCCTAGTTACAGCGGCATAAGGAATGAATATTAATGGACAGCAAATAGTAAATTCGGACACGAAAAGAAGGGGGAGGGGAGAAAAAGAAAAATGCACGGTACAAGTATCAACAAACTAGATTTCCATGCTATATTTTATCAATTTGATATCTAAGAAGTGAAAGTATACTTTTTTCATGATTTCAATTTTATCTAGCATTGCAATTTAATATAATAATACATCACGGATTGTTATTATTATAAAAGTATTTCTCAGAAAAATGCTATGTGCTGGAGCAATTTGAAACATATTTAGAATTAGAAATATTAAATCTATACACTTTACATATTTAGTTTGCAGGGAGGAAATTTTTTAACTTTTTTGGCGACCACTGGTCGAAACACTTCTGTGATTTCAAACTAAACATTTTCTATTACAGTTAAGTCTGCAGATTTTAATGAGCACGCAGAAAGAATCTTCAGAGTTTAGTCATATATGCATTTATTGCTTTATAATTTGCATTCAAGTCATATTTTTTTCCTGTTAATCTATTTTTAGTAACTGTTTTTTTTAAAAAAATTTACTTCTTTCAGCCTTTTTAAATAAAATTAGCCTTTTCCGAAAAAAAAATATATATATATACAAAATTTATGCAAAACACATGATATAATTAATTTTTCGCATTTCCAATTTGTGTTTTAGAGGTATGACTTTTAAAAAAGTTATTTTACAAATTGTTTTATTCTGCAGAAAATTAACATAAAAAGATTGACAGATTGACAAAGAAAAATTTTTTATCCTCGAAAACATTTTTTTTATTTATTAAGAAGATATTTTTTATTTATTACGCATGAAACAAACTTTACTTAAAAAGTTAAGGGGGGTGGTATTATTACCATTAAATTTATTTTTACACATTTTAAAAATTTAAGCAGTGTTTTATCTAATAAACTTCCGTTTTCAAATGAATTTTTTTGAAACTGATAAAAAAGAAATGGTAAAATGCATTGGAAAATTCTTCAAATAGAAAATTTTAAATACAGACTAACTCATAAAACTATTCCGCCTGAAAGTTAGGACTGCAAAAATAAACATTAAAATCAGCTGCTGAAGATCGTCTGCGTCGGATATAACCGCAACCGCAGGGTAAACAGAGAACTTTTTGTAATACACGCCGGAAAAGAACATGACCAAGTCTACAATGTCAGCTTTTGTTTTTGCTTTTTTAAATGTAAGAGAAAGACGTCTGCCATTTTCGGGCAAAAATACTCGGATATTATTAATTTACAGCAAAAAAAAAGTCTTATTTAATTTAAATTTTTTATTTCTGTTTGTATATTACGAGTATGAATTAAATAGTTTTATATTATACATATAGAAAGTGACTGATCTGGAATTGTTTTGAAGCGAAATTTTCCTAATCGACACTATTTTGTAAAATGTGTTAATCGGCCATCGCTCAAAAAAAAAAAAAAAAAAAAAAAAAAAAAAAAAAAAATCATGTCTACATTCATAGTGGGATGAATATAAACATTAATTTGCAGTTACTTGAGATTGAGACAGTGATGTGGAATTTTTTTCGGCTTCTTATTTTTTTTCTGATTACTAACACTCGTATAACAGTATTTATCGTCATTATTGTTTTGGAGTTAAATATTATATTCGAATAGTATGATATTACGAAACTGTTTCAGTTTAGAAATTAACATTATAGTGGGAAAATGTCTTTTTACATATTATAATAGCGTAACTTTTGAAAGATTTTTTTTTTTTTTTTGCTAATAATATTTTAAATTATTATTTAAAATCCTGAATCTTCATATCAATGTTTTCAGATTTAACATTTGCCAAAATTATAAAATAATAGGAATTCCTTATAACATATGGAAAGATTTTTGAGAAATTGCTAAATCTAATAATGCATTTAATTCATCAATAGATGAATTAAATGCATTAGTTAGTTGTTGTTTAATAGTACAATTAAAAATACTAATTATTATTTTTAGTGTTTTTCAAATTGGTATATTTATTTATTTATTTTTAATTGTATCTAAGCATTTTTTTTCTATTTGCGATTTTAATCAAACATTTAATTATAGACATTCAGAATCAGTTATTAAATTTTCTTCGATTGTAAACTCATTTTCTACGTTTTCGATACACATAAATATTGGCATTAAAGGTGTATTCGAAAAAATATTTTTCCACCTTCAACAGCTCGATATTTTCTGAGACATTTTCAGACTCGTCTTTAAAAGTAAAAACATGAAACTTGCTGAGGTGATTTTTGAAGAGATGTTTAAGAGGCCGTGTGATTTCATTTCCCCCTCAATTCATTAGAATTTAAGTTTTAAATAATTATTTTCTCAGTAAGACCTTTTTTTTTTTCATTCCCAGATCTTCCGCTGTGAAAAATTCTGTTTAAAACGCCTACTTTGACAGCATTTTTTAAAAATATTTTCTGCATTTATCAAAAAACCGAGAAGCACGGCACATTAGGTAGTTTCTAAATAAGAGTATTTTTCAGTTTGATGCGTTTGAGAACAAAAAGGAATTTAAAAATGAATCAGAAAATAAGCAGTTTGGATTGAAATACACCCTTAAAAAATAAAATATTATATTTAAGCATTGAAATAAAGTGTTTTTCATGCCTGATAGGAAGCTTATAGATTAAACTGCTTTAGTATATATTTTTTAAAGTTCATTATTTTACTTTTATATTTCCTTTCAATCATTTATTTTACTTTTATATTTCCTTTTTAACACCTTTCAACAAAGTTGAAAAGTGTTTATGACTTTGGTTTGTCTAGCCGTCTGTCCGCGCTCTAACTCTCGTAAATATACTCGGATTGATCTGAAATTTTTAGATGTTATTCACCTTTACCATAGCACGGTCCCTATGTGTAACGACGTTTGTAGCATGTTTAGTTCATTTACAGGTACAGTCAAAAGTATTCCGTTACATTACGGCCTACACTGTAAAAAAAAATCTGTGAAGTTACTAAAGTTTTTCTAGGAAACTTGGATTCCTAGAACTTTTCATGTAACGGCAACAACAAAATTTCATGTAACAGACACACTTTTGCGCCGAAAATCAAAAAATCTGTAAGGTTACTAAGAATTTTTTTGGAAACTAGGATTCCGAGAACTTTTCATGTAACTGCAGCCAGGGTTACAAATAAAAGTTTAGTAAGATTACGGAAATTTTAGCAGATTCATTTGTAAAGTTACAGATTTTTGTAGCTTTACAAAAACTAGTTTTGTAGATTTGCAGCTTTTTTCGTACAGTTACAGGTGAAAGTTTAGTAAGCATGTAACTTTACATCTGTAGAACTACAGATTTTTTTTTACAGTGTATGGGAAAAAATCGTTTCAAAGGTTTTTTCATGATTTTACACGTTTTCATACAGAAAAAAATTTATATGCATTTATGAAACGTACTAAAATATGCATTCTGAAGAATACGAGATGCAAAGAATAGTTATTGTTCATTTACAGGGCTAAAAAGAAGTTCCAATACATAATGATATAGCGGTGGAGGGAATTGTTTGAGGCGTACTTTAACTATGTTAATCTATTTCATATATAATGAAAATGATATACGTCGCTGAGGTTTACATACTATAAATTTTTCATGTAGAATATGAAGTGTATATAGCATTTACAGGCACACACAATATAGTTCAGATACTACACTGTAAAAAAAAATCTGTGAAGTTACTAAAGTTTTTCTAGGAAACTTGGATTCCTAGAACTTTTCATGTAACGGCAACAACAAAATTTCATGTAACAGACACACTTTTGCGCCGAAAATCAAAAAATCTGTAAGGTTACTAAGAATTTTTTTGGAAACTGGGATTCCGAGAACTTTTCATGTAACTGCAGCCAGGGTTACAAATAAAAGTTTAGTAAGATTACTGAAATTTTAGCAGATTCATTTGTAAAGTTACAGATTTTTGTAGCTTTACAAAAACTAGTTTTGTAGATTTGCAGCTTTTTTCGTACCGTTACAGGTGAAAGTTTAGTAAGCATGTAACTTTACATCTGTAGAACTACAGATTTTTTTTTTACAGCGTATATTGTATCCGAAGTACTGTTCATTTGTGATGATTGCTGGAAATACATTTTTAATTATGATATGCGCTTTTATGATTCACTATATTTATGCACAGTATATGGTATATATAAATGCTATAATTCATATACAGGGCTACACAAAAGTATTCGCAAGGATTACTGGGTATGAGCGCAAGTTACTTAAAGGTGGTTTTTAAATGAGTTGTGCATTTTTACGCTGAACTGAATTTAATTTACTGTTGTATAATATAGATAAAATGGTATACAGGGTCATGCAAAGAATTGGATACATGGCCGTCTATAAATTATAATTTCTGGAAATGTGATTTCAGCTGTTTTAAGTGTATTTTAGTTTGAATTAAATTTTAACTAAACGGTGGCGTTTAATGAAGGTTCTAGGTCAACTACACGGTTGTACAAAAGTATTAAAGTATGTTTCCATATATTAGTATAAATTGCTGAAAGAGAGTTTCAACCTGTTATGCGTTTTCTTGCTAAACTAAATTATCCCATTATATAATATATATATCAACCTACAGATCAAATACAGGGCTGTTCAAAAGAATTGGAAAACCTATTTATCTATGGACAGTAACTGCGGAAATGAGTTTTTCAAATGTTTTATGCGTTTTCTGAAATGTTTACTTAGTTCTCTTATTTACCTTATTTCCCTAAATAACGAAGTTTTTTTAAAGCATTCGGGAAGTGTTGGAAAGTGTTTTATAATCTATGCTTAACGCATGATTTTTCTTACTTGTTTTTTCTATTTCCCAGATCAGTCTTTTCCTATAGAGCATGCCAAATCTATTTAAGCTCATATTCACAAAATACAATTTACACGGAAATAAAAAATTTAAATAAATATGGCTTACGTCGTATTTAATAAAGCAAAGATTAATCACAACCACAACACCTTAAAATCTTATACATTCTTAATATCAAGCTTGAACTCAAGATCAAGCTTAGAACTTAATAAAAAAAAAGATGTCAGTTGACAAACATTGTTTTTTAAGTGGAAAAATTAAAACTATTTTAGAAGAATAGGACTCCAAAATAGCTATATTTTGCTAAAAAATACGGTAAAAAGATACGATTTTATATCTCAAACAAAACTTTATTTTAAAATTGTCCATTTTAAAATTCATCACAATATTAATACTTGGAAATTTTTCCACAAAGAAATATTCGGTTTGCATACAATATTTCAAATGAAAATCAAATTTCAAATTAATTGCTTAAAAGGCGCAAAGGCCAACCTAGTGAAAAGAGTCCATGCCGGGACTCGAACCCGTGCCATCAGCATAGCGCACTAACATTCTACAGACTAAACCACATGGAACGACACTCAGCCTGGAAAATTTCTCGCTATTACATGCTGGCAAGGCTACAAAAGCAGCATAAGATGGGATATTTATCGTGAGCCACCGACATGGGGCGAACACGAAACTTAATTAAATTCAGCATCGATTGAAACTATATTAAGACTTCGAAATTTTTCCAGAGAGAAACATTCGCCTTGCATACAATATTTCAAATGAAAATCAAATTTCAAATTAAAATTAACTTTTAAGCATGTAATTTGAAATTTGATTTTCATTTGAAATATTGTATGCAAGGCGGATGGTTCTCCCTGTAAAAATTTCCAAGTATTAATATAGATTCAATCGATGCTAGATTGAATTAAGTTTCCTGTTTATTCCATGTCGGTGGCTCACGATAAATATCCCATCTTGTGCTGCTTTTGTAGCCTTGCCAACATGTAATTGTGTGAAATTTTCTAGGCTGGGTATCGTTCCATGTGGTTTAGTCGGTAGAATGTCAGTGCGTTATATTGATGGCCTGGGTTCGAGTCCCGGCATGGAATCATTTTCACTAGGTTGGTCTTTGCGCCTTTTAAGAAATTAATTTGAAATTTGATTTTCATTTGAAATCATCACAGTGTTTATGACAAGTTCGTCACAAATGACACATATTTCACAAATTGGTCACAATGTGACTTCAAAGCATTGTCGCTTTCGTCACATGTTCGTCACAAAATTAATGCCAAAGTAGTCACAAATGTCACACTTTTCACAAATTAGTCACACTGTGACTTCACAGAGTGGTCACAATGTGACGTCACAAACGACCTCTAAAACGGCCATAACGACCTCGCATTCTAGTCACTATGACGTCACATCGACGTCACGTGACGTCACATCGACGGTCACAAAGTCACAGTGTGACTTCACAACGACGTCGCTGTGACGTCACCATGCCTTACGGGCAGTTAGTCCTTGATATGAAATTACGCTGGTTACCTGTTGGTGTAAATAACACATAGGTGGCGTTGCTGGGCTGTATTTTGAGCGATTTTCTTAATAGCTCTATCTCAAGAACAAATGCACGAATTTTCATCAAACTTCGAATTTAAATAAACATTGATTAATATTGATGCTGATTATTTTTCGGTGCAAATCGCTCAATTGGTGGCTCTGTCATGCTGCATTTGTCATGTCTTCCGCAATAGCTCTATCTCAAGAACTAATGCACGAATTTTCATTTAACTTCAGTTTCAGTTAGACGTTGACACAAATTGGTGCTAATTAGATTCTTGTATAAATCACACAATAGGTGGCGCTGCTATGCTGCATTTTGCTGGATTTACACGATTTCAGTGATAGTCATATCTCAAGAACTAAGGCACGGAAATTCATCTTTTTAACCCGTTAATAGTCGCGCGTTGGTCTTTTCCCCGCCCGAAATTCGTTATCTTCCTGTAACTCATTTCCCGTTAAAGTTACGATAGCCAAATTCCGTGTAGCTGACCTTGAGTGTTCACACTCTTGTGTAGTAAAATGACAAGTCATTCCTGCTATTTCTTAGCATTTTATCGCATTCTTAAGTTTCAATCGGTCTAAATGACCGCGTTGCGACACTTACGTCAGTTGAATTTTTCCCCCTCGTGTTCATCCTTTCCCATTTTCGCGAAATCTGTGGGGAATGTTTCTTCGAAGTACGGACTCTCTGTCTGTTGTTATTTCGTCTTTCTTTCCTTCTGCTATTTTATTCGTTCAAAGAGTACATTTTTTACTTTTAGAATGTGACTTAAAATCGTTTTATTATATTAGTTGTGAAGTCAGTTCGCACAAAAAACTGATGGATGGTCACTTACATTTTTTTTCGTTGTCAAATATTGCGGGAATAAATTCTCAAATCGATAATTATTTAAATATGGAAAAAAAGGGTAATTCATCATCATTATTTGAAAGAACTTGCTTTCCATTTATTACCCGAACATATAAATGAAAGAAAACAGACAATAACACTGCAAAACCATTAAACAAAAAGAGAAGAGAATTTTGTAGGAATCAGTAAAAAAAATTTCCGTATATCCAAAATCTGAAAAGTATCATTTTTGTACAATAAAACAAATTCGAAAGATAAAACAATCTTCTCAGAAATGTAGTGTGTATATTTGCGAAGAACATACATATAATTTATTTGTACAATAAGAAAAATATTGAGAATTTTATAATGTAGGTTAGAAATTACGCATATAAAAATCTCTTTTGGATAATTCAGTGAATGTTTATACTATGATTTAAAAAAATATATTTTAAGTATTTTTATAAAATTTATCTATTTTTAAATTTTCATACTGTAAGTAAAAAAACATTTTTTTTAACAATACCGCAGAAATTACTATTGAAATCCAATAGAGGCTTGGGGACAGTATCTAACAAATTTAAATTTGTTGTCCTTCATCAATTGTTCAAACTATTTTTCAGAATAATGTTTTCCAGAATATGAGAGAAAATTCATTTAAATTAAATTATTTCTGCATATTTATAATTTCGGAGAAAATTTTCTTATTGTTTTTATTAATTTAATGAACGTTATTATAAAACAATAAATTATACCATTAATACCTTATTATGAAATGTACAATTGAATATTCATTTTAATTAAATAGTTTCTGTAAAAAACACCCCTATTAAGATGAACCTTTCAGTGATTCTATTAATTAAAATAATTTATCCATCTTAGGATTTAAATTTACAATTGCAAATGTATTTAAATTAAATATATTATTTCAATAACTTATTTATTATTTACTTTATATGAGCGAAATTCGTATCCAGAGTTTTTATTCAAGGGCGCTGCTCCCACCCTGAAATAAGTAGAAAAACTACAAATCGTGTATTTTCATTTGAAAAATGGATTTAATCACAAAATCTCGAGACCCCCCCCCCTCCTCTCCCCCCTCATACACACACAGACACCCCACAAAATAAATAAATAAAACGTAGTTACAACATTTACATTTATAACTTTGAAGTTAAGTATTTTTTTACCTTTTTCTTTATTATATATATATATATATACATTTTTAATAATATTTGGTTTATTGGTCATTTTCCTTATTTTGCAATGGTATTATTGTACAGAAAGTTTATATATATATATATATATATATATATATATATATATATATATATATATATATATATATATATATATATATATATATACATTGTCTTTAATTGTTTATGGCATCAAATTTGATGGTTTTTCATATGTTTTAAATGAATTAATCGTCTGCAATATGCTGGTGAATTAGTGGTATTGTATTTGATTTTCTGTTGCATGTCATAGGTTCCATTTTTATTTTCAGTTTAATTGTTCAATTTAATGTCAGTGTAATATATTGATGCTAAATTTATTAATTTTATTTTATTAAATGGATATAGAGTGCCGGAGTATCAAAAAAATCTACCTGACTCTGATTCTGTCCTTCCAGAATAAATAAATAAATAAATAAAAAATAAATAAATAAAAATACCCCTATCATGAATTTAGATTCATATTAGTAAATGTTTTCCTACTAATTATTGATTCATAGTAACATCAGAAATTCAATCAAATCATTTACTATTTACTTTTAAGTATTTATGCAAAACGAAGAAAGAGTTATTAAAAACATTTATCTAGATGCCAACTGAATATATACTTAAGCGAAATAAATAATTGCTGTAAACGGTTGTAAAATGAATAATTGCTGTAATCTTTTAAAGTTCAGTCAATATTTTCACCCTACGTTATCCGTTTTCGATCATCTGATAACACCGGCAAGTTTCCCCTTCGTTTTCGGCCTGCTGCTAACGGCGGCAAATGGACCGAACGCTACTACTAACGTTCTAAAAAATGTCGCGACTACTCTCGGGTTAATGGTCCTCATCATGAGCATAGATTTCCATTTAATTTCGTCACAGTGGTAGCTAATTTTGAAGTATTAAACTTAAGACATAGAAGAAAGTTTTGGGATTAGTATATTGAACTAGTTTAAGAGATGGTGGCAGGAAAACAACAATAACATTCTTTAAAGTATCTATTAAGAATTCTTAAATAGTTTCCTGAATGCATAATCATAATATAATTATTATTAAACTATTAATTGTTAATAGAGTATTAAAAAGTAAATTAGACTTTTTTAAATCTAATTTTTCTCCTGTTAATATTTAAACTATTTCGTTGTTGCAGTTTCACAGGCAGTTTGATGTTTCAGCGAGAGTGGTTTGGCGCTTAGTTAAGTCCAGCCGTGGAACTATTAATGAAAAGGGACTGACATATTCTTAAAATAGTTAAGCTTCAACTGTAACCGCTGTCCCACGGATAGATTACCGCCGGAAGAAACTTCCACCAGTAAAATTAAATAGAAATGTTCTCCTTATTTAAACGCCTTATAAACTTAAAATTTCAGTCATAAATAATGTCAGAAACATATATTTATTTTTCCTGGAGGAAGTTTACTTTGGCGGTAGTCAGGCTGTCCGTTTCCGTCATATTGTGACAACCTAGATAAACTCCTCTTAATCTCAGTGAAAAAGATTTTAAACCTGGGCAAACTGACACCAGTAATAACAAATAGAAAATTTTTACCATATTTTTAAGAAAATATTTTCATGAATAAGGCTCTTAAATAACACGATAATTTCTATTCAAATGTACTGGTGGAAGTTTACCCCGGCGGATATCAGAAACTGTTGATCCGATATAAAAATACAGCCGCCATCTTGTGACAATCTCATCAGTTACTTCACTCACAACTGGTATACAGTACATTATATGTCTTCTCCTCTTTAACCCCTTAACGCTCGAATTAAATTACGGTTAAAAAATTCAAATTGCTTATTGGCACCACTTTTATGAAAAAGAAATATTCACCTTATTTAATGACAGGAAAAACGACACTAAAATATAGCCTATTTCACGATTTTACAAAACTGGTGGGAATCAAACACTTTGAGTAAAAGACACAGCCCGAGAATATGACGGGAGCGAGAATTAAGGGGTTATTCAGAACACCATTATAAACAGTTACAAACAATAAGATTAGTTGGCGATTAATAAAATATGAAAATGAATTTTTGCTATCGGAAATACATCTGTGCGTATAATTTTTATCATTCTAGCATATTTCTTTTAATCATTCTAGCAGTAGGTGGTAAGTGAGAATTCGATTATAAAATTAAATTTTTACATACAAAAACCACGTTAACACTAGGACGTACGGAAATTTTACCCAATCTTAATAAAAACATTTCAACACCAGAATTTTTATTTAAAACTATTTCACTTATTTGCTTAACCGAGTTTTCTGTATTTACAATTTAATTAATTTTACGAAAGAAATTCTGGTTCAAATCGACATTTTGTCATTTGATCAGTGACGAATTGAAACCAGCTGGACGTTTTAGCGTTAACCCAAGAGAACGCGAGCGTACCCAGGGTATGAATGGTTTTCACTTAGTCACCAATAAATAGAAATAATAATCGTCACCTTATTCAGTCGGAGACAATTTTGCGATAAAAGAAGTTGTGGATTACTTTTAAAAAGATAGTGGTGACAATTGTGAAAAACCTTACGCACTAAGAGTCTATCAGGCCAGGTTCCGGATTAACTTTTTATCTACTGACGGTACTTATAAGTACGGTCGTGGAAAAAAAAAGTAAGCACCCCCTACTAACTCTGCAACAAATTATCGTAGAAGAAAGTTACTGGTACCGAACAATTTTAAATAAAGTCTACTTTTAAATGATGTATATAAAATTTGCTTAGGGGGCCATCTACATATTAAAACGAACCATAACTTCATTTTTTTCAATTGCAATACCCAATTCTGACAGCATAAATGAACTCTACACCCTTCAAATAGCCTAAAAACAATTTTTTATGCAATTCATACCATAAGTTTCCGAGAAATTAATTATTTTAAAACGAGCGTATTTTAAGGGCTGTATCCAAATTGAAGTTGGGTTCTCGATTGCTAACCAAGAGGGCCGCCTTCTTGATCAAGGCACCTTAAGCAGTCAATGAAGTCTGTTAGATAACAAGGCAGCAGAAGAAATTTCAAAATATCTACTCACTTCAATCATAGACGGCCCCTTAAACCATCATTTTGCCGTTTTTTAAGCATAATTTGAAAACTACTTGGAAGAAAAATGTGAAATTTGGGATTTTCATAAAGCAGGACTTAATAAATCTAAATCCATCAAAATAATTGTAGGTTGCAATTCATAATTTTTTCGAATATTAATTTCATAATTCATAATTCATATCATAAAATTATAAAAATTGCAAATTCAGCGTATTTATGTTTGGACATATTAGTTTTATTTCTAAACAAAAAATTAGCACATTAGGAGCATAATTTCAGAAGATATAAATAAAAATATGAAAATGTAATTTAACATTAGAAGCACTCAATTTTGAATGTTTATAAATCAAAAACTTATCATTCAAATGACTTGAAATTTGGTGTCTACGCATATTTTGAACCGAAAATTTGAAATATCTCGTTAAAATTCGGTATTGCCATTGAAAAAATGAGATTTGGGTTCGTTTTAATATGTAGATGACCCCTAAGCAAATTTTATATACGCCATTTAAAAGTAGACTTTATTTCAAATCGTTCGGTACCAGTAACTTCCGTCTACGATAATTTGTTGAAGAGTTAGTAGGGGCTGTTTGCTTTTTTTTCCACGACTGTACCATTAAAATAACTTGTTATAAAATTTATTTAATACATCGATTAGTAGTAATACAGTTTAAAATGAGTTATAGATACATTACTTTATCTTGTTCCAAAAGTTATTGGTTGGATAAAATACAAATGTTTTTAAAAGGATGATTTCTTTTGCCTTTGCTTCTTTTCAGCATTGTTGGCGTTGGGTGGGGGGGGGGGGATTTTTCAATTCGGAAATATTTCTATATTTCTATTGTAAGAACATTATATTTGAACATTTCCTAATTTTAGAAAATACAAAGAAAATAATTTAAAATAAAATATTTAAGTGGGGTTATAAATATTGCACAAAATCTCTATAAATTAAAACATAATTAATCCTTCTGAATTCTTCAATCCTTCTAATTATGTAAATCTTCTAATGTAGTTTCAAAAATTCACGAAAAATGCTTTAGAAGATAAAATTTTCATGAATTCATAATTTAGTACATAAAAGGTTGAATAAAATAGTGTAAAAATGGAGTAAAATTTAAAAAAAAAATTAAACATTTTCCACGTTTCTATTACGTACCAATTTGAATCACGTTTTTACATATTAGAAAAAATTTACGTTCTAAAATTACATCATTCTTTTGCGTCATCTATGATAACAACAATGAAATTTCTTGAAATAATAATGTCTCCTAATACAGCTTTTACAATACGATAAAATCCGTCAGAAGATACATTGTCCCACAATACTATTACTTGTTTTTCACGATTTTTTATATTCAGTGTAAAGGACACAATTTGATGTAAATTTTACTTCATTATAGTGATAAAAAGTATATTTACAAAAAATGTGATAAAATAATATTTTATACGTTAACTGTTTATTTTTAAAATCCCATTTCATTTCAAGAATGCATTTCACATAGTTCCAGAAAATATAGGCTACCATACATAAATTGTTGACCCTATTATTCAAAATTTACCACTTACATTTGCGCTTGACAGAAAGCGCGAGCTAGTGATTTTATTAAAAGAATTACATTTATTTTTATTATTTTCTTCTGTTTCTTTTTTAAGATATGGCGACACGTAAGAAAAAATCGTTATTTAAAGTATCTTTTCAGGATTCCTAAATAATATTCTCAATGTATAATCATAATGTTATTAATGATAAGCTATTGAATGATAAAAGGTTATTAAAATATATATTACGCGTTTATTTTTTACTTATTTGTTCTACTTTTAACCCTCTCCTTGCGCAACCCGAGATTCCCTCGGGCATTCATTTTATCCACTGGCAACTATTTCTTAATTCAACTCGGACCACTTTTTAAATACAAAAAATACATATAGATTTCAACAACATCTACAAAATTTATCTCGCAGTATATTTCTCTTGGCTGTTAAGCCAAGGGAAATAAATACACTGCAAAGTTGGTCTTCTTAAAATATTGGTTCAAGATTATAAAAATAGTCTCCAGTGACAGCCCTGATTTAGCCTGATTTAAATGTTTAATTATTGATTCAGGTTTGGGTTTAAAAAGATCTCTTTTACAAAAAATATTTACATATTTAAACTCTAAAATATATATAGATTTGAAATATGCAATAAAAAGAGTGGAACAGATGTCATAAATTCCCGGGGCCGCCATCTTGGAATTTTTCTTGGCGTGAAAACCCCTTTTCCGCCAAGTAGTAAATGTCGCCAAGCACCGATTTATACGCATGTTAGGCTTAACGAAAATAAAATGTAAATAATAAACAAAACTCGCTAAACTGGCAATCAGTAATCGTTGTATGAGCTCTCCGCTCTCATTAACCGAAAAAAACATCACTGGATTCAGCAGTTCTCACTGTGTAGCAATCTCGAAATTCAGCAGTTCTCGCTTTGTAGCAATCTCAAAATGTACAAAAGTCGTAGGGCAAAATATACATAAAAAACAAAACTCGCTAAACTGGCAATTAGTAATCTTTGTATGAGCGCTCCGCGCTCATTAACCGAAAAAAAATCACTGGATTCAGCAGTTCTCGCTGTGTAGAAATCTCTAAATTCAGCAGTTATCACTCTGTAGCAATCTCAAAATGTACAAAACTCATTAGACAACAAAATATACATAAAATTAATCCACTTACCTTAACAGACATCTCGTTCCATGAAGCAGAACTGTACACTAGACACTTTAAAATACCCTCCTCTTTCACTTAAAATGCGCTGAAATTTCTCGACAATATCATTAACACTAGGCAAACATGCTACACAAGCCATATTCAATAAACTGAATGCGCATCAATACACGATCTCCCTTAAAACGGGGTTACCAGAACATGGTAGCCATATCCACAAACATCGCCAACAAAAAATCGCCAAGCCAAAAATTCAAAATAGCGGCCAGGTAACATATAGCATCTTAGTCAAAAGGGCGCAATTTTTTAACCTATTTTGATAACAATAAATAAATAAATACGCAGCGAGAGAGTTAAGATTTAAACTATTTCGTTATTGCAGTTTTTCAGGCAGTTTGATATTTTGGCTAGAGTGGTTGGTCTAGTGATGGCTAGAATGAATTATTTTATTATTCGAATGAATCATTCGGGCAAAAACATAATTTCTAACCTTTGTATATATTATTGATCAATTACCACGAGAAATTTAATAAAAAAAAAAAAGAAATAAAATCATAGTTGCAAATTAACGTAATTTTATGAATCAATTACCTTCAGAAATTTTGAAGAAGAAAATAATTCGGCTTAGATGCCGTATATTCCCAGATGGCCGCTATCTTGGATGTTTTTAGATTTCTTGGCGATTTTAAGTTGGCAATCTTTATCGATATATGGAACACCGTCTGGCATAACGTGTCCTGGCAACCCCGTTTTTCATTCGAGATTGTGTTGCAAGTACGCGAGAAGGCCGTTTTTGCTTGTGATATCGTGTTGTATATTTCTGTCAACTATTTTTATGTTAAATATATTGGATGTATTTGATTGAATATGGGTTCTGTAGTCCGTTTAAACGCTCTTGCTGAAGTAATTAAGAAATATGAGATAATTTTGACGAATAAAGGAGGTTTGTTTATAGTGCGTCAGTGCGTATTCATAAGCCTATTTTGGAAAATGACGGTGATATTAGCAGGTATTTCGTGCTTGAGCTTTCAAGAAAGCAGATGTCTGTTAAGGTATGTTGATAATTTTATGTATATTTTGTTGCCTTCCGAGTTTTGTACATTTTGAGACTCTACACAGCGAGAACTGCTGAATCCAGTGATTTTTTTTCCGGTTAATGAGTGTGTAGCGTTCGTACGACGTTCAGCGATAGCCACTTTAACGAGTTTTGTTTATTATTTACATTTCATTTTCTTTAAGCCTAACATATGTATAAACCGGTGCTTGGCGACATATACTACTTGGCGGAAAAGGGGTTTTCACAAAGCGATATAAGTAAGCGTCCTATCTTAAATGGGAGAATTAACCGCAAGATTAAAAGCGAGGTCAGATCAATCAAGGTCATGCGCCACGTAGCAGATGTAGTGTGAACTACAGGTAGATACCTAACTATTTTCATACTCACACCACTAAAATTGTAAAGTTTTTTTTCACATTGATTAATAACTGATGTGCTGTGATAAGGCGAAGAAAACTTCGTGGTGTCAGGTGCTTCTGGATGCTCCTCCCGCTATGCCATTATATTGCATTAAATGTGGCAAACAAAATTCATTTGTATGAGTGACTAAAGGTTTAGAAAATACGCGCCCCACTAAAAGCCCGCGTGTGTGAATTATCACTCCATCCACAAGGTGGCGCAACTGTCTTAATTTACGCCTGATTCCAGCATTAAGTTTGTTCGCTTACTTATAACACTTCGGGTTTTCAGGCCAAGAAAAATTCCAAGATGGCAGCCCCGCGAATTTATGACATCTGTTCCAATAATTCATGTACTTTTATGGACATCTTAAATTAATTCTAATTAAAATACAAAACTTCTTTTTTATATAAAATTTCAGGTAGCAGTTGAATAATAATAATAGTAATATTATTATTATAGTAAAAGGTTAGCAACTATGTAATAATAAAAGATTGGCAAAAGGAATTCCTTCCAATAGTAATGTCATTCATTCTTCCTATCATTAGCTTTGACGCCTAACCCTTTCAGGGGTGCCATTCTGCAGTCTTCAAATGCTTAATTTTAATGTCCAAACAGCCAAATGGCACCAGTAGTTTTTTAGTACAATTTCGATCTCATAATATACGTGAAGAAACCTTTTGATCATTTTCAAATGAATTTTTTCGTAAATTGCGATAGGATTCCATTATTTGAACATTTCTGGAGCAGAAATGCATTGCCCCTGAACGGCTTAATAATATCCACTTATTTTGTAACTTATAAACAGTTACAACCATTAAGATTAATTGGCAATTTATCATCTAAACGAAAAAATCGCTAAAATGAATTTATTAATTTATAATGAAGTTCTAAATATATAAAAATATTTTATTGCCATCGGAAATACACCTGTGTAAATAATATTCATAATTATAGCATATTCATTTTATAATTCTAGCAGGAAGTAGTAAGTGTCTAGTGGAAGTGGTAAGTCTATTATAAAATTTCTTTTTTAGATACAAAAACAAAGTAAAGTAAAATAGTGTAAAAATGGAGTAAATATAAGAAATTTTCATTTTTGTTTAACGAACCTTTTTTAACCGGTTTTTAGATAGGTAAATGTTTACATATGAGGATAAATTGACATTCCAAAATTCAACTAATTCAAAAAAGGCTATTTTAACCCCGTTTTAAAGCATGTAAATATTTACATATGATAATAATTTACATTTTAAAATTCAATTATTCATTTAAGTCATCTATCAGAGCAACGATAACAGTAACAGTACTGAAATAAAAGTGTCTACTCATCCAGCTTTTGCTTAAGCATAAAATACGTCGAAAGAAACATTGTCACATAATACATTTACGAAAAACGCCAGCTGTTAACGAAACTATCTGGAAGTAATGAATTTTCCAAAGGATGTATATTCCGCTCTTAAACGTTACCTAATTTATCATAAAAGCACGTTCATTTATCATGTTTCTTTCAACTTAACAACAATAAAGTATGAAAATGTCATGTGAAAAACGAAACGATTACCTAATATACAATTTAAAACAAATATGTCTAGTTGCCCCCCACCACCCCACCCCTCCTCCCAAAAACAACAACATTTATTTAATCTTTGAAACTGTCGTAGAAGGAAACCCTAGAAATACTCATTCGAAAGGAAATTATGTCTTTTTTTAATTTAAGTCAATAAAAGAACCTTAGGGATTGTCTTCATACTCAACAAATATATTTTTTCGAAGCAATTATTAAATATTATAAAATATAGTTCAAACTATAATTATAGAACGTCATGTTCATCTAGATTAACAAATAAAATATGTGATATTAAAATTCTGAAAAAATTACTTAAAAGGTGCTAAAATATACATGAAAAGGTCTTTACAGTATAAAAACCGTCAAAGATGTTAAAACCCCCAATCGCTTTCAACTGTACTATAACAGCCGTCATCAGGCCTTATCCCACTTGAGAAAGATGTTATATCTAAATCAGATTTAAAACCTCAACTATGGCTGCGTTATGTTCACGATATATTTTTAATTTGGAACCATGGTATCCCCGCTTTGAATGAGTTTTTAAATAGAGCTAACAACCTAGATTCAAATATACAGTTTACATTGGAAGTCGAAGAAAGTGGATCCTTACAATTTTTAGACGTAGTATTAATAAGAAACAATACAACATACAAAATTGATAGGAAAATTTACCGGAAATAGTTCAAATAGTACAATGTACCATTTTAATACAAATCTGCAGCTTATAAATTTTATATAAATAGAACCATAGTATTTTGCACGAGAGAATACCTACAAGCAGAATTACTCACTATTACGAGGTTTGCGATAGAAAATGCCCCCCCCCCAATGTATGAATAAATTAAATTTTGATATTCAGCATAGAGAATTAACTGGAAGTGGCATTAAAAATAAAAATAATCTCAAGTTTTACACTTTAAATTCTGTACCTCAGTTATTTGAAATAATTAGTTATGCATTAAAGAAATACTATATCAACATAATTGCAAAACCTTCTGCAAAGTTAAATGATCTTGGACACTGAAAAATAGACCCAATTTCTAACGATGAAACTTCAGACCTATATGCGATACCTTTTACAGACAAAGTAAATCAGAAAGAACTCAAATACATAGGAATGACTACTAGCAAATTTAAAGACAGACGAAAAGAAAATATTACAGTCAAAGTTTAGCAATCCCTCTACAGCTCTATCCAGGTTAAATCAAAAATAAGATATTGATATAAATTTCAGTAAAGCAAGAGTCACAGCGCATACTTCAAATTATTACACATCAATAAATCAGAGAATCCTTGGAAATTTTAGCTCAAAGAAAGAATACTTGCAATGATGTCTTACTTGTCTTACAACATATCTACCTAGCAAAGAAAGAAACTGTGGGCCATCAGCTGGTAGAAATATTGCAGCCAGCACTGCCACCAGCAGTAAAGTGCAATGGTGCCATTACTTAAACCAGTACAAATGTGTCCGTGCGGAAGGCAGCTGGCCCATCAGTGATGGCCAACAGCAGGCCAGCACTGGTATGCCATCACATTACTTCAATCTAAAACTTTTCCTGCAGTGCTAGCACCTATCCTACAGCTATTCCTTTGCTGAGCCAGCCCATTCCCTTACTAAAATTTCTTATAGAATTCTATAAAAAATAACTTACAGAAAAATTATTATAGAGTATTATAGAATTATGCCCCGATTTTCTATAAGCTAGTTTCACCAAAAGCTATAGAAATATCTGTAGAAGCGGCTATAATAGAAATGTCTATAGAATTTCTATAAAAATATTTGAACTTACAGCGGTTTCCGTGTGGTTAACCTCGCTAGTACTAGCCGCGCTTGGTTTCCGGTATCGTAGATGAACAAGTACTTTCAGCGTATTCTATGACCACTCGTAGTTTTAAAGTTCTCATAACACTTTACAAGTTTGTTTCTTTTGTGATGTGCGTTGTCAATCGTTAAACTTGTATAGAAATTATTGTATTGTACATAAATCCTATATATTGTATACGCTGATTGATTATCAACTGTGTAAATTATGGAAACCGAAATCCTTTGTGACTTAGTAAAACCAGATTTAAGAAAAAAAAACTAGTTGAAACAAAGAATTTATTTATTTATTAATTTACTGATTTATTTTGTTGTTGGCAGTTGTGCTATATTCTTTACAGTTTAAAAGAAATTAGCTTCACAGCTTAACTTGTGTTAAGACATTCAATTCAAATTTGTGTTCAAATTCGTTAATCTGCCTTGGGATGATAAAAATAACTCTTATTTTAATGTAGACTTGACAAAATATTTAAAAGTCTAATAAAGTATTATTTGTTAAACTTGAAACGTAATTGTTTAAATATTTTTACACTTCGGATTAAAATATTTGAATAAAAATTACAATTAATGATTTTTTTTAATTAGATGAATTACGCCATCTAGCGTAAGGGATGCAAGCAGTAATACTGCAAAAGTTCGTGCACTTCCATGGTATGGTGGGCCAGAGCATGAGATAAAACGGAGGCCGATCAGAATTTTATAGAATGATTTCCAACAGCAAAGTTGACTGAAGCTGTCCAGCAGTGGTCATGCAGTGGTAGACCATTAGCCAGCACTTCTCCATCATTGCCAGCACCTATCGTACTTCTGGCCAGCAATTTCCTCTTTGCTGGTATAATCTGGTATGGAATACTAAATATTTCTATTGATTTTGAAGCATAATCATATTTCCACCCCCTCCCCTCCTCCTCCCTTCTTTTGAAGTAGGCTCGTCTACGGCTCTTAAGCAAAGAACTTTCACGAACTTTGGCTCCTCTGATTCCCCCCCCCCCCTGATAAAGGCTGTTATAGTGCAGTTGAATGTGCTTAGGGTTTTTAACATCTTTGACGGTTTTTATACTATAAAGACCTTTTTATGTATATTTTAGCACTTTTTAGGTAATTTTATAAGAATTTTAATATCACATATTTTAATTATGAAATAATAATAAAAAAGCTGGATAACCATAAAAAAAATTCAATTTTAACATGAAAATAAAATATCACAAGTTTACAAAATGGAATATACAAAATGTTGCAAAATTAACAACTAAACAAACATTAAAATAAAATTATAAGAATCGACGTTTCGGTATTCATATGTGACCATCTTCAGGTAAGAGTTGTTACATTGCTTTTAAAATTTCAAAGAACAAAGTCATCGTCAAAGTCTTGAATTTGAAAACTTCGTTAGGTTCCCAAACAATAATCATATGGAAATCATGTTCCTTTAAACTTTAAAAGCAATGTAACAACTCTTTCCTGAAAATGGTCTTTGATTATGACCTAAATGACAATTGTTATATATTTATTTTTGTGTTTGTTTTGTTTTTAACTTTACAACATTTTGTATACACCATTTAGTAACCTTGTGATTTTTTATTTTCACGTTAATATTAAACAATTATGAATTGTAATCAGTAAATTTTATAACGGAAATCGATTTATAAAAGCGTGAAATATCTTAATTCAAAATCACTGATAATTTTGAAGTTGTATTTGAGTTATGCTTAAAGCATTAGTGGTATTTCAGTCTGTTTTGGAACGATTAACCCCTTTAAGGTCGACGGTTCATTTATGGACCACTTAATTATAATTCCTAAATGCCACATTGAATCCAGAATACGGAACGAAAATTGTTCTTTTATTAAGTACGTGAACGAAAGCTTTTGCTTATTTTGAAATAAATTTGTAAATTCTTCTGTCTTTTACTTATTTCAGCATTTTACGAATAGAAGTACCTTGCCCCTACAAGGGTTAAAAAGGTTCTAGAGTGGTTCTACGCAAGTAGGTCAGAAGGATGAACCTGAAGGTTATTTTAATTTAAAGTTACTAATTTTTGTAACATATAGTTTAGACAAGGTTTTATTTTATTAGATCATAAAATTGAAGAATTAATTTAAAAAATACTTAAAAAATTTAAACCTATGAAATATCATTGCCTCACATGCAACCATTACACCCAAAAATACAAAAAATATTTCTTACTGAAATATTTGTACTTTTTTCATATAAATCTGTAACGGCTCTTTGTTATATAGTCTAGCTAAAACTGTAGTTCTCTTGTAAGGTGCGTTTGTAATTATATAAATACGTATCACCTATAGTCACCGTTTGGTTCATCTGTCCGTCTGTCACTCTGTATATCTGTCTGTCTATCCGTCCGTCCGCATATTATACAGCAAAAACTACCCAACTGAATGGTCTGAAATTTTAAATATATAATTGTTGTAATATGTTTTCGAGTCATTTCAAATTTTATGAAAATCGGATGTATAGTTCAATAACAGGGACAAACAGTCAAAAGTTTTCAGTAACATTACGGGTAATGGTAAAAAATTAATTTCAAGTGTATTTGAATGACGTTACAGCCTTTCGAACAGAATGAAATTTATATGCACTTGTTGAAGTGCACTAAACTATACATTGAGAACAATATGCGGTGCAAAAAATATTTATAAAACTAGTTATATTCCGAACGCATCCCATTTGCCACGTTTGACGTGTAATGTCCAACTTGTTGTATTTGATATCTGCTATATGTTTTTACTTTCTTTTATCTTTACAAAAAGAAAGTATTGGATTAATGAAAATTTTCGAATTCCGGTTTTCGACGGATTTACACGTTTTAGGGGTCAGAGAACCCGAAAAACATGTTTTTACAAAATGACTGCCTGTGAGTCTGTGACCCTCTCTGTATGTATGTGACACACATTTTGTGGGCGCGCTATCTCAAGAACTAATGCACAGAATTTAATAAAAATTCATATTCAGTTAGTCCCTGATATAAATTGATGCTGATTAGTTTTTGGTATAAATCTCTCAACAGGTGGCGCTGCTATGCAGTATTTTTCACGATTTCCACAATAGCTCAATCTCCAGTACTAATGAACGGACTTTCATCGTACTTCAGATTCATTTAGTCCTTGACATGAATTGACGTTTTAAACATTTTTATGTGAATCGCTCAACAGGTGGTGCTGCTGTGCTGCATTTTTTGTGATTTCTGAAATAGCTCTATCTCAAGAACTAATGCTTGGATTTGCAAGAAACTTCAGATTCAGGTACACCTGGATATGAATTAGTGCTGTTTCGTTTATGGTGTAAATCGCTCAACAGGTGGCGCTGCTATGCAGCATTTTTCAGGATTTCTACAATAGATCAATCTCCAGAACTAATGGGCGGATTTTCATCAAACTTGAGATTCAGTTAGTCCTTGACATGAATTTACATTTTGTAAATTTTGGTGTAAATCACTCAACAGGTGGCGCTGCTATGCTGCATTTTTTGCGATTTCCGCAATATCTCTATCCCAAGAACTATTGTTTGGATTTTCAACAAACTTCAGATTCAGGTATAGTTTGATATGAATCAGTGCTGTTTATGTTTTGGTGCAAATCGCTCAACAGGTGGCGCTGCGATGCTGCCTTTTTTAGAATTTCCACTTCAGATCTATCTCAATAACTAATGCACGAATTTTCATCAAACTTCAGATTCAGGTATACCTTGATATCAATTAGCGCTGTTTATGTTTTGGTGTAAATTGCTCAGTAGGTGACGCTGCTACGCTAAATTTTTCAGAGTTTCGGCTATAGTTTCTATCTCAAGAACTAATGCACGAATTTCCATGAAAGTTCAAATTCAGATGTATTTTGATATGAATTGGTTTTATATTGATGTAATATCTTGTATTGTTTAAATGATTTAATTTACTTGATTTATACAGAAGAAAGTTTTGCGATGGCCACAACATACTAGTTTTGTCCTAGTTTTAAATTTTCTGTTTGTCAACCAAGATTTTACAATGCCAGAATTACAGGATGAAACCAGTTTTTTTTTCCTTCAGATTATAGGGTTTTTTCGGTGCAGGTTCACAAAAAGAATGGATTGATAGAGAAAATTCCATTTTTATAATTTTGGATAACGCGAGTTTTGAAACTCACGACCTCAGTTATTGTTATTCAGACTCATTAGCTAATGTGAAACATAACTAACAATTATTCCGAAATTCAGAAAACGAATTCAAGGATATCAAATATTTAAATCAATGCATATTCTTATTTTTTCTTAACTAGGAATTTCAAAATGAGTTAAGAGGTCTCAGTACCCTTAAAGCTTCAAAATTTAAAAAAAAATTATTTTTTTAGATGTGAAACTTCTTTTTTTAACATTTTGATAAAATTGTTTCCTTGAAATTCTCATTAGAACGGAAGTTATGGTTTTTAAAATATACCCTCTCAATAGCTTGAGTGGCGTTTCCGAAACTTTGAAGTCATTTTTCTCCAGATGACGTTTTTGGGCATAACGCGCATGATATCTCAAAAACTTCTGAATATTTTTCCATGAAATTTTCAAAATATATGTTTCATGTTAGTCTCTATAAACTGAACCTAAAATTTTCTTTTTATTGTTCAAGAATTTTTTTTAATTTGATTATACTTTTGAAAATTTCAAAATTTTGATTAGCTTAATACATCTTTGTATTAAAAATGTAAAAATGCTTTAAATACAAATTTATTTAAGTTCAGAATCATTATTACAATATGCAATATAAGTAAACGCAAAAAGTTTTATTCTAGTCTCAAAATGTATTTTGTGATCCTGCGCGTAAGTTGTTATGCCAATTTTCTGCTCGGCAAATGTCTGACAGTTTAGGACCCAATATAAAATTTAATTTATCCTTTTGAAAATTTTTAAATACATCAAATGAAAGAACATACTTATAGCTTTAATCCCAATAAAAATTGTGCTTTAAAATCATATACATTTTAAGATATTAAACTTTGAAAATGGTATTTTTTCTTCTTTTTTTCCAATTTTAAGAGTCTTGAGACTTGTTAAAGGGTTATAGGTATTGTAGGCAGAATGAGCGATTTTACTATCGAATGAATCAATCGGGAACGCGAAAAAACATAATTTCCAAAAATGTTTATATTTTTTATTCAATTAACCCCAGAAAGTTTTCGAAAACAAAACAAACAAAAGCGTAGTTGCTAGTTTCGTAAAACGCTTAATAAAGTATCTTCGGAAATTTTGAATATAAAAATAATTTTTAATTTTTTATGGGGTGATTAAATGAATTCAAATTAAAATAACAAACTTCTTTTTAAAAAAATTTATGGTAGGAGTTGAATTCCAGAAAAAAAAGGTGGAAGATGTGCTTTTGCGCATGCTCGAAAGACTCATTCCATATAATATTAAATCTTTCTGCCCATCACTAGTTACAGGAAAGTGGAAAAAACTATGATTTTCATTGGAGACTCTACTGGATGTTTTACATTTATCCCATTTATACCCGAATTTTTATTTTTTTAAATCATTTTAAAATATTGCAAAATGAACTGGATAAATACTAAAAAAATGTACGCTAAAATGTTGTTGTATTTATTTGATAAAATGTAAACGTACTAAATATGGAAATATCCATATGTGGAAAAATGCATAATTATATGTTTCGTCTAAATTTATATAAATTAAGCTTTTAAATTGTATATTATATACTATAATTAGTATTTTTACGAACCATTAAAAATATATGTTTATTTATTAACAGAAACTAATAACATTATAAGTATTATTAGTAATAAATTAAGAATAATCGTATTTGAGGCTAAAAAACAATTTATTTCAAAATCATCTTGAAAAAAACTTTGTATAAATAACTGTCCCCTAAATCCTAATAGAAAATTGTAGCCATTTGCGCGTTGCGTTCTATATTTTGTACGTTAAAAATGAGCATAAAAAACATACACTTGAACAAATAATTCCGCAATTTGAAAAATTAAGTATTTCAAAAAAGTCTACAAGCTAAGATTATGACTTACTTATTTGGATTCTTGTTAGAAAAAGTACAAATAATCATACTTATTACATTTCGCCATCTTGAAAGGAAAAATCTATAAACGCCGAAAAAAGCCTTCGTCTAAGCAAATAAATATCCATCTTATATTTATCCATTTCTCGCTAAAGGATAAATATATTTATAGACAATTACTTTATAGAATTTTTATGTTGTAAACAAGATAAAAATTTAATTTTTTTTAAAAAATTCGGAACGCTCCAAAAATGGGACGCTAGGCATAAATGGGTTAATATGTATATTTTAGATTACACAGTGACAATACCAAAAATTATTTTTGCATGAAAGGCATCAATTATGTATTCAAATATGGTTTTTAAATTTATTGAAAACGATTAATTTCGTATTACCCACATATTTAGAGTATATAGCTGAAGTAAACGCCAAAGATGTCCACTATTCACAGCGGTCTTTTTCAGAATTTTTGATAATTTGAGTGATTTATGCATCTAGGTCTATAACATGTCTATTTGTGTTTCATTTGTATTATTTTATTTATTGAATGATGATGTTTTAATTTCGTTATGGAATATTAGCCGGAAACAAAAGTTTGACTATTTTTAATGCTGCAAGTACAAACGGAATTTTTTGTAAATGGATTGCACCCGATAAAGTGAGATTAAAAAAAACGCTTCAAAACTATTTTAAACCATAAAAATAAGCAAATTTAGGTACAGTTTTGTACAAACAAAACGCATTTGAAAGAGTGTTTTTTCTTTCTTTTCGGGGCTATAAAAAATTAAATTTTGTTATGTACAGAAATTATGAAAATGGCAGCGAAAGCGAAATTGGTGGAACGGCCGTGCCACCGATAATATGACGTCAGTGTTGCTCACAGACGTATTTTAGATTATAATATAGATAATATCATCTATTGACATCTAATAACGTCATCTATGTTTAAAAGCATCTGATTCGTAATAATTTGATTTTGAAAGAGATAACTTTTCCATTGATTTAGTGTTTGCAAATTTTTATTTTCAACTAATCGGATAAACTGGTGCACAATAATAATTAGTACACTGCAGAATCTTATAAATACCAAAATAACTTTTAATTGCAATAAATTTCCCGAATATCTGAGCTAATGTCGAAATTATGCATCAGGGTCCCATTACCAGAGAGTATAATTTCTCCCAGAGGTGAAATTTACTCAGAATTTTGCACATTATTCAGAAAATATAGTATAAAATGTTTACATGAATTATTCATGTAGATCCAATAGTTACGAATATCATAATTTTATATCTGATACGAAAATGATACAAATTCAGTATTTGGACGTATCATTTACATAAATCGTATTATCTTGAGATTTTTTCACAATTTTCTATATTAATTAACTAGTTGTTGAAATGAAGTATGTCTAGGAAGTGTAATAATTTTGAAAAGATTTACTTAGCAATGAAAATGTGCTGAATTTGAAGTTAATTACGCTTACGATATTAGCGTTTTAGACTGGACTCCTGAATGAGATCGGTTAACTAGATATGACACGAACCCATCCGTCGTTCTCGAATGGTTGACTTAAATTTTTTCGAGTTCGGGTCGGTTTCGGTTGAGTTTTGATTTTTTTTGGGTTGGGTCCGATCGGATACGAATTATCAAAATAATATTATGAATATTTTCAATTAAAAAAAAAACCGCATATTTGAACATTAATGCGTGTATATGTATACATTTTATGCTTAAAAAATATAATATTGATATTAGAGATAAAATTGTACACTGCTTTTTCATACTTGATTTAAAATATGGATTAACATTCATTAACTTCGTATTCAGGTTTGAATATGTCTGTATTAAAAGCCGAGTTTGTGGTTGAAGAGATTTTTTTATCGGATTCGGTTCGGGAGTTAGGGTTCGGGTCGGATACAGCCTTACCTGTGCAACACTCTAGTTTATGCAACAGACAGTGCTGCCCTAAATAGGGGGAGTTTTTTTAAATTGGAAATCTACCATATTTCTGAATGGTATTTTTCGTCTTGTATAATGGAGAATTAATTAAGGGGAATATTACTATACGGTAGGAGTTATAAAATTTTAGTTAAAAACCACGGCCAGTTGACAGCATTAGAACCAAATAATGATATTTGCAGGAAAAGGTACGCTTTTTGGGGGGCGTTGTTACATGCGTTTTTTTTTTAAAGAGAAGGGACCATAAAAAATGTCCATTTTTAATACGTCACTTTGTTCCTATACGCCACTTTGTTTTTAATAGGTAGCTGGAAAATAGTAGAAGTAGTTCTACTATTTTCCAAAAGTAATAGTGCTACTTCTACTATAAACTAAAACTATGTCTACTATTTTCTAGCGACGTATTTAAAACAAAGTGACGGATTAAAAATGAATGCAACGGTAGTTAAATATTTTTTCTTCACAAGTTTGATCCGAAGTACTACTAGTTCTACTTCCAGCTACTCAAAGAATTATAGACTACCATTTCAAATGAAGTGACGTATTTGAATGAATGGAAAGGCAATTAATGAAAATATTTTCTGACGATGATTACGGTATTGCAGACCGAAAGTACTCGGAAATTTAAATAAAATGTATATTTTAAAACTTGTAACATCTGTATTATTATTATTTAGCACCTTTAAAGTAAACGGTGAACTTTTTAAAGTTCATATTATGTTGTTTATGACTGGAACAAGATGGAATATTGCACTTCGTTGTATAACTTTATTTTAAAATTTTCGGATGTTTACAAATGATAAATTCATGTATTCGGATAAAGACCTTATTTTTAAAGAAGAAGAACTCGCTTCAAGTTTTTATCATCTCTTTTGAACTTTATTTTTAAAATTGTCAAAGATGTATCAACGAATTGCATGGTATATATTAAATAAATATCAAAGCTTGCATTTAGGTTAAAAACATATAATAGTTTTAGACAGTAACTGGTTCCGTTCTCAAAGATTTAAAAAAAAGCCATAGAAGTAACTAGATTTGAAGTATTTTTCGACTAAATCGATTTCCAAAAAAAAAAAAAAAAGAATTTCGATGTTTCATAGAAAATCGATGATTATAACATCTGTAGAACGTGGTTAGAGTTGACATTTTTTGAGAACTTTCAAGTTTTATAAAATCTTAAAGCTACAAATAAATTTTATTAAAATATACGTTTTACGGAAATGATTTTAAATTTATAAAATGAATAAAATAAAATTTATCGAAAAATAAAAAAATGTATCTTAAAGTAAAATGTTCGATTTGACATTGCGAGAATCGAAACTGTTTTGTTTATTGAATTTTATAACACATAACATTTACGATTACTTTAATATACTATTTGAAACCGGAAAAAAATAAAAGTCACATTTTTTATAGTAAATAGTTAACATTGTGATGACAATCTCTCTCAAATTACTGTCAGCATTAACTGTTTACGCTTAAGAACAGGGTGAATATGCATCCTCATGAAGAGTCCTGAAATTGAGTTTTAAAGTCAAAATGTCTTATTAACGAGGCAATAGATGTTTAACTCTTTCAGGCATAACTAATTCAAGGTTGACATTTTGGCCTTTTTAGTACTATTCCGAAAATCGTAAAGCCCGAAAGAAGAGATTTTACTTAATGCATCCACAAAATATTATATACAGTCAATAAATAAACCAAAAAATTACTTTTCGGAATTTCTGAATAAAAACTGCCAAACTGACAACCCTGAAATTATTGCGTTGTAATGCTGAATGCACACCAAAATGTTATAAAAAATATTGTTTTAACACTGCAACTCATCAACTCTGATTTGAAAAGTATTTACGCAGGTGTTAGAAAGCATTATTTTAAGTATTTAAAGAGTCTCAGGACTCTTAAATCTTCAAATTTTTCGAAATTTTAATTTTTTTATATCTTAAACTCTTAACTTTTATGAACTGTTTGATATAATTGTTTCCTTTAAATCCCCATTAGAACAAAAGTTATGGCTTTTAGAATTATACCTGCCTAAATAGCTGAAGCGGCGTTTCTGAAACATTGAAGTCATTTTTCTCCAAATGACGTTTATTGGGCACAACGTGCACGATATCTCAAAACCTTCTGAATATTTTTTCATGAAAATTTCAAAACATATGTTTCATGTTAGTCTGTAAAAACTGAACCTAATCTTTCCTTTTTATTTCTTAATTTTTTTTCTTTTAGCTGATTATACTGTTGAAAATTTCAAACTTTTGTATTAGCTAAATACAACTTTGTATTAAAAATATAAAAATGCTTTAAATACAGATTTATTTAGGTTCTAGATAATTATTATAATCTGGAGTGTACGTACTCACCAAAACTTTTATTCTGGACGCAAAATTTATTTTGTAATTCTGCGCGTAATCTCTTTCACCAATTTTCTGCTCGTAAAATGTATGTCTGTTTGGAGCTCCCTGTAAAGGCTAATTCTGCAGCTTTGCAATTTTTTTAATACGTGAATTGAAAGAACATACTTGTATCTCTTATCCCAATTAAAATTGTGTTTTAAAATTATATATATTTTAAGATATTAAATGCTGAAAATGGTCTTTCTTTATCATTCTTTCCAATTTTAAGTGTCCTGAGATTACTTAAAAAATAATAAAAGAAATTTAGAGTATAAAAATAAATTATTGACTAAAAGGATATAAATAAACAGAACACAGGTAAACGGAAAATTATATACTTCTCATAAATATTGTCGATTTTGTAATGCAAAATTGTAATGTTAGTTGGGACTGTTCCATGTAGCGAGACATGCCGCGCCACCTATAATTAAAATTACAGTGACTATAATCTGAAGTGAACTGAACTAAGCTTTGAGTATTGTGTTGAGGTGAGTGTGGGAGAAAGCGGCGGTGCGCTGCTTCTGTGTTAAACAAATTCTTATATCAAGTAACCAGCGCCTTTAAATAATTTAATTTGTGTTACAGTGTGAGTTATTAAACATGGTCCGTCGACCCAACGGAGGAGAATAATTAAAATAATTCGTGTGTTTTCGAGAACAAATTCGAACAGTATGTGATTTAGTTCTGTTTGTGCTTAACACGTTCACGCCGGCGCGGTGGGTCACACTCGACTGTCTAAGAGCTGATCTTTTGGATACCAGTATTTTAATACAGAAAATGTTGTTTTATTTAATTAGAACAATTGTGCGATTTAAAGGAACAACATTTTCTCTAAAATAACAGTGGTTTGCAAAAAGCCGGAGACTTGAAAACTCTGAGACAGTCGAGTGTGAGCCACCGCGCCAGCGTGAACGTGTTAAAGACCTTTTAACGTGTTAAAGTTCACCTTTTTTGTGAGAGTGTCGTGATAATTGGTGCCTAATAAGAGAAGTTTGTGACTAAGAAGAATTCAATGTTGAGATATTATCTTTTATAAATATGCCCGTGGATTTATGCAGCTATACTTCGTGATTGCCACAGCGACTGACATAAGAGCATAGCTGCCAACTTGTACGGATTTTTGCTACCACTAAAATTTAATAGAAAAATTTCCCTAATTCAATCACCGAATTGCAGCAAAATTTGATAATTAGATAAGGCAGAAATTTGTGTTAAATTTTAGTGGTAGGAAAAATCCGTACAAGTTGGCAGCTATGTAAGAGCAATTTTCCTAGTTTTGATTTAGTTAAATTATGTCTGTTATTGATAATTTAAATAAAGACGAGCTTAAGCTTGTCGTTGAGGAATTAGGTTTAACTGCTCCTGAAAGCAGTAAAATTATAGAGTTGAGAGATATTATAGAGAAAAGTGAGCATTACTCAAATGAGCAATTAATGAAAGATGTAGTCAATTCGGTTGTTGAGGAGTATAAGTCGCGAAAAGAAACTGAGAAATCTAAACTCGAATTAGAGAAAATTAAATTAGCGCAATTAGAAAAAGAGTTAGAAATAGAAAATATTCGCAAAGAACCTTCCCAAAATTCTGAATTTGAAAAAATTAAATTAGCTCAGATAGAGAAAGAACTAGAATTGGCCAAAGTGTGTGGAGGTTCCCGCGAAAATTTATCGTCCTTAACAGAAAAATCGGAAACGGAAATAGTGAGCAATAACCTAGAAAGTTTTATTAAAAGTGTTAAAACACTAACTATCTATGTACCAACGAGAGCTGAGTCATTTAACCTTTTCTTAATCACTTGAAAAAGCGTTCAAAACTAAAAATGTACCCGAAGAGTTTAAGGCAGAAATTCTTCTAAACATTCTCGGGGAAAAAGCGAGTAATTTAATGATTTATTTGTCAGAGGAGGAGTTGATTAGTTATGATAAATTGAAAACTATAGTCTTAAAGGAATTTCAACCTACAGCGCAAGAGTGTTTAAATAATTTCCGGGAAACGAAAAAATTACCGCCAGAAAATTACGTTCAGTTTGCATCTAGGTTGAAATCAATTTTTCTATATTACTGTAGTCTGCGTGAAGTAAAGGATTTTAAATCATTATGCGATCTTATTGTTTCAGACAGAATTTTCAATTCGTTAGATCGCGATATAATGAGTCATATTGAAATGAGTCATATTTTCCTTCCCTCCGAGCCAGACTGTCGCCACTAGTTTCGAAAGAAATGAAACAAAAACTGTGTTATTGAGTACGGCTCGCCTTTTCATGAAAGATAAATTTTCGGAATGGCAGGAAGTTAGATGTTTATTGGATGTCGGCTCGCAATCGTGTTTGATAACTTCTCAGTGTGCTAATCGGCTGTAACTTAAAATTAATAAAACAAACACTTTAATTTCGTGTTTAGATGATTCTTCTATCACAGTAAAGGGTTGCGTAAAGACAAAAATCGGGAATAGAGATGAAAGTTTTGAAAGGGAATTGAATATGTTAGTAGTAAAGAAAATTTCAGATTTAATTCCGCAAAGAGTGATTAATGTAAATGTTGAGGTCCCAGACTTGACTATGTTAGCAGATTACCGATTTAATTTTCCTGATAAAATTAATCTATTGATAGGTGCGGAAATATATTATGAATTATTAAGACCAGGACAAATATATTCTGAGTTCGAAATTACTTTTTCAAAATACTGTATTTGGATACGTGGCTAGTGGAAGCATAGAACAGGGAGATGAGGTTAAAGTTCATTGTGGGCTAATTCAGGAAGAGGATTTAAACAAAACATTAAAAAAGTTTTGGGAAGTCGAAAACATTGAGGTAGAGTTACCAAAAAATAAGGAATTTGACATATGCGAGAAACATTTTGCGCTACGCATTCGAGAAACGCAGAAGGTAGATACGTAGTGAAAATGCCTTTAAAGGAAAATCCTTCGTGTTTAGGCCGATCTAGGGATCTTGCTCTCAAAAAACTCAGATCGCTGTGGACTCGCTTATCAAGGGATGAGCAATATTTTAATCTGTATAAAGAATTCTTGAAGGAATACGAAGAATTGGGGCATATGAAACAGGTGAAAGAAACAAAAGAACCTGATATTGTGTACTATGCTCCACATCATGGTATATTTCGTCCAGAAAAATCGACAACTATACTCAGAGTTGTTTTTAATTGTTCAGCCGCGACAACAAATGGGACATCCCTAAATTCATTACAATATAATGGCGGAGTCATCCAAAACGACTTATTTACAATCATGATTAGCTTCAGAGAACATGTTTATGCTTTAACTGCAGATGTCAAGATGATGTATAGAATGATTAATATTGACCCTAATCAGCACTCATTGCAGAGAATTTTATGGAACGATAATGTTGAGGAAGAACCAAAAATTTTCGAATTACAAACAGTGACGTATGGAAAGGCCAGCGCGCCCTATTTAGCTATGAAACCGCTCAATCAATTGTCAATTGATGAAGGAAATAATTTTCCAATGGCAGCATCAGTTCTTCGTGAAAATATGTATATGCATGATATTTTGTGTGGTGCACCTACGCTTGAGGAAGCCAAAGAGTTGCAGCGGCAACTCATAGCAATTATGCATAAGGCAGGTATGCAACTTCATAAATGGTGCACAAGTGATAAAAATCTTTCGCTGACACCTGGAGAAGGGTATAATTTTGAGAACAACAGTGAGACTAAAACGTTAGGGATTTCGTGGAACCCAAGGGATGACTGTTTCCTATTTAGAGTTAAAATAGAATTGAGCGATTCCTATACCAAGCGACAAGTATTGTCGACAATTGCTAGAATTTTTGATCCGCTAGGATTTCTTGGCCCAGTTATAGCGAAAGCCAAAATATTTATGCAGCGATTGTGGAGAATTAATATTGACTGGAATGACGAGCTCCCTGAGTCAGAATATCACGAGTGGCACCAATTTCTTATATCGCTTAAAAGTGTTAATAATATACAAATAAGTCGACGCATTATAATTGAGAACCCAGAAATTGTGAAATAAATGGCTTCGCAGATGCCTCAGAACGTTGTTATGGAGCAGCGGTTTACTTATGTTGCTGTTAAATCTTGTGATTCTCTAGGAAATGTGATGGTGAATTTAATAGCTAGCAAATCACGTTTTACACCAGTAAAGAGTCTAACTATTCTCAGACTTGAACTATGCGCCGCAGTTTTGCTAACGAAACTGGTAAAAAGAGTCTTATCATCCATGAAAGTAATAGTTACTAATGTTTTCCTGTGGTCCGATTCAACTATTGTGCTAGCGTGGATTCAAAAGGAACCCATTGATCTCAAACAATTTGTGCAAAATAGGGTGGCTAAAATTCAAGAAAACTCTAGTCCTGAACAGTGGTGCCATATCTGCTCTGAACAAAATCCGGCTGATAAACTTTCACGAGGTATGGATCCAGATAAACTCATTGATTGTGACTTGTGGTGGCGTGGACCCATTTTTCTTAATAACACTAACTGTCACCAAAATTCAGTAATAATACCAGAAGCTAATAAAGAGTTCAAAAAAGAGCTCAAAACAAATTCAAATCCTTTTAATGAAGTTAGTGTAATGAACTGTAATGTTACAGATAACTGTTTTGTTAATGACTTAATTAATCTTAGTAATAATTATATTCTATTTTACGTATTCTTAGTTATATTTTCAGGTTTGTCATGAATGAAAGAAACCCACTTTATAAGTGTGGTGGGCCTTTGTCAACCTCAGACTTGGAGCAGTCATAGATTTATTTAATTAAATCTGTCCAAAGGGCAGAATTCAATGCAGATATACGTAGTCTGCAGACCAAAGGTTCGGTAAGTCCAAGTAGTAAGCTAAAAAGCCTCAACCCATACTTAGATAAATTTGAAATTTTAAGGGTTGGAGGCCAGTTAGATAACAGTGATTTAAATTTTGCGAGAAAGCACCCAGCGGTTTTGCCTAAGTCTAATAATTTTACTGTAATTGTTATAAATTATTATCATAAAAATACCTTCATGTCGGTGCTTCAACATTACTTTCTTTGGTAAGAGAAAAATTTTGGCCAATAAATGGTCGTGCAACATGTCGAAAGGTAGTTCATCAGTGCATCCCATGTTTTAAAGCTAAACCAGTTATTGCTAATCAATTAATGGGCGATTTGCCCAGGGATAAAGTCCAATTGGACTACTGCTTTAATATTTCGGGAGTAGATCTGTGTGGCCCATTTATGGTCAAAGTGGGGTATGCACGTAGAACTATCTTGCAAAAAAATTTATATCTGTATTTTTGTTTGTTTTGTATTTAAAGCTGTACATATAGAAATTGTTTCAGACTTAAACTCCGAATCATTTATTGCTGCATTGAAAATATTCATTGCACGCAGAGGTAAATGTGCCAAATTGTATTCGGATAATGCGAAAATTTTTATTGGTGCAAATAAGATTCTTAACGCTTTTTATGAGTTAGTAAAAAAACCTGATGAGAAATTGGCAGCATATTTATCCACGTAAGGCATTGAGTGGAAATTTATCCCTCCCAGGGCACCCAATTTCGGGGGACTTTGGGAGGCCGCTATAAAATCATTTAAGTATCACTTTAAGAGAGTTGTGGGAGGTGCTAATCTCACTTGTGAGGAACTTCTTACTGTAGTCAATCAAATTGAGGGAATTCTAAATTCCAGGCCTTTAAGTCCATTATCAGATGATGACAATGATTTTGGAGTCTTAACTCCGGCAAATTTTCTGATAAACAGGCCGTTAAATTCCATTATTGAGCCTGATCTAACCAATATAAGAGAAAATTGCCTCAAAAAATGACAAAGAATAACTAAAATTCTACAACTTTTTTGGCGTAAATGGCATCATAATTATTTAAGTGAATTACAACAAAGGGGTAAATGGAGATTTGAAAAAGGTAATATAAAAATCGGAGATTTAGTGGTGTTAGTAGAAGAGAATTTACCGACAAAGTTGCCATTAGGCTGAATTATTGAGGTGTATTACGGTCACGATAACAAAATTCGAGTAGTTAAAGTAAACACTCGAAATGGATTCTTTAAAAGGTCGATAAGTAAATTATGTGTTTTACCCATGCCTGATGCCAATGACAGTTAAAAAAAAAGTAAGTGTGCATATATGTGTGTTGTATTGATATTTTTTCAAAGGATTATATTTAACACTAGAACGGCGGCGAGGGGTCATTTTGACCCTTGCCGAATGAAAACATTTCGATTTGAACCAGAATTTTTTTTATAATATAAGATTAATATATGTTGTCCAAAAATAACTTAAATAAATAAGTTAAATAGTTCTAAATAAAAATTCTGATGTGAAATATTTTTTATAAAAGTTGAGCAAAATTTCCCGCCGTTCTAGTGTTAAATTAACGTATATAGTGAATTTTTGTATTAATTTGTGTAATTTAGAGTACTTGGTAAAAATTGTTATTGACCAAGTCTTGTTATTTTAAAATTGTTATTGCAAAAGTCATTATCCAGGCTTCTGATTTTAATAGTTGTGCTATTTTAGAGTCTTTGGAAATTTTAACGCAAGCAGAAAATTGTTGTAATGACGTATTATCATACCAAATTTCGCGTATCTGGTTTAATTTACTTAATATTACTGGAAAGTTCGGTCTATCGGAGGATTGAGCTTTCCCCTCCTTCAGTTTAATGGATACGACCACCTGCGGGCTTCCTGAAGTGAGTTTCCGGTCAATCTGTAGCAGTAAACATCGAGCGTCGAGTGTTTTTATCAGTCAATTCTCTTCTCCTTGACAAAGGCTTAAGGTTAGCCGAAAGCGCTCGGAGTAGCTTTTAATCATTTTAACATCTAGTGTTTTTAATTTTAAAAAACATTTATATATATTTTATCACACCTATTTAGTAATGTGTTTTAAATGAAGCATTTGAATGTTTCCATGTTTTTATATAATAAACAAAGGTGAATCTGGCGTTCAAGATTAGACTATTTTATTAAGTCAATTTATTAATAAATTCTTATATCAAGTAACCAGCGCCTTTAAATAATTTGTGTTATAGTGTGAGTTATTAAACAGGGATAACTGGGCCATGATTTTACAATATGACTCTGGAGCTTCTGACAATTCAGCTTCAAAAAGCTAATGTTCATTTGAATTAAAGTCTGAACTTCTTTAAATGTGTTAAGTTAGGTTCCCTCTATCTGACAGAAATGCTCGAAAGTACATTTTAAAAAGTGTAAGCAACTTAAAAATTTTTAAACCAGACATATCATGTAAATTATATAACAACTAAAGAGCGTTATAAGAGAAACCTTTGCTGTCAATGTGTCTAAAAAAAGCACTAAAAGTGAAAATATTAGATTTATTTATACCAAAAACATAAAAATTAAGTAAGTACTAATGTACTTTAATATAGGTAATAAGTATAAAAGTCACATGGGTATTTTAAGGAAAAAAATAGCAAGGTAAATCAATCAGGGCTCCCAAATGATCCGCCAACTGAATACCAATATTTTTTTGAAAAATTTTCTTTTTAGATTTTTCTTACAAACCGCCCCGGAACCACCTTTGAAAGTTAATTCTAGCGCAAACTTACCATAAAATTTTCTGTTAAAATTTATTGGTATTCAGTTGGCGGACCATTTGGGAGCCCTGATCTATGAACAAACAGCTATTTAAGTACTTAGGTACTTTATCTGATTCCAGTGGTAGCATTATAGAGGGAAAATTTTATTGTTCCTACCAGAACCCTTAATGAGTTACCATCATGATTTTTTTTATTTAACATATTCTAAAGAGCGGTCCAATGAAGATGTTATCTTCAAATTAGTGGTAGGAACAATAAAAGTTTCCCTATAAAATGTGACCCCTGTGTATCGTACAATTTCAAAGTTTGGCTTTCTCGCTTTCAGGGGCAAGATACTTGCATTCGTAAAATGTTGAAATAATGTAATGACACCAGTATTTACAAGAGAATCTATTTGTACGCAAGTAAAAGTATATTTTCGCCTACTTAATAATGATGAAATTTTCATTATAAAATTCCGGTGCCAATGTGGCAATTAGGGATTAAATTTATGTGATGCCATAACGGAATCACCGCCTCTCAAGGGGTCAAGAAATTCGGTTTGATACCACCCAATATGCTTTTTTTAAATTTTATTACGTAATCTTAATAAGGTATTCTATAATTTTCTTTACTATGAGCAAAAAACAATGGAGAAATTTATTTCCCGTTAGTAAGAGAAACTCAAAAAAATTATTTATAACTATTGGGGTAACTGGATCCAGCATGGTCCAGTTACCCCTGATACATTTCCCAGTTACCCCATTCTTGAAACGGTTGTGGTGTAACTGGGAGACCTGCCTTACATTTGAAACATGAAGTAAATATGTATAGATCCCTAATAATATTAATATAGTTATATGCCTAATCTTAAAAAAAAAGATTTTTTAATATTACAGTATTTTAATAAAAAGCCGAGGATGTTCAACCATATTGACATTGTTCTTAAAAAAAAAGAAACGTAAATTTTTGACAACCTATCACAGCAAAGTGAGAGCTAGGATTCAGTTGACACACGTTGTTTTAGGAAGTAGATATTAAGGTGCATTGTTCACAAAATTTAAAATTAAAAGAAAACATCAGCAGTTTTTTATAAAATAACCTATGGCCCAGTTACCTCGTGGGTCCATTTACCCCAGCTAACCTTAAAATATACGAAATTACCTTTGTAAAAAACGTATTTTGGGACGTTTTAACGCCTTGAAGGGCGGTGATGCCGTCATGGCATCACATAATTTTAATCCCTAATTGCCACATTGGCACCGGAATTTTATAATGAAAATTTCTTCTTTACTAAGTACGCGAAAATATGCTCTTACTGGTTTACAAATAAATTCTATTGTAAATACTGTTGTCAATAAGTTATTTCAACATTTTATGAATACAAGTAAATTGCCCTTGAAAGGGTTAAGTCTTTTGAATTTTACAAAATTTACGAAGTTCTTTTTAACAATAACGCTGTGAATTTTCTGAAATAATAATTAAAACTTTGGCATAAAAAATTAACTTAGTTTTGCCGCATTTGCGAATTCTGCGGATAATTTATATTAAACTTTTGCGGTGGAAGTACTGCTCCCGGGGCCTCCGCGGCCGAGTGGTTAAGACACCACGCTGCTAATCACTTTAGAGCGTAGGAGGCTTGTCGGGTTCGACTCCCGCTGGCTCCATTGCACACTCTTTGTGGAGCTCTCGGATGTAAAAATTCTCTGTGTTGTAAATTTCATTGTGCTATCTCGTCCCTGTATCGACGATGACTTATAAGCGGGCCTTGCTGTCAAGCACACAAGTCTGATGTATGTGTCCAATAAAACAAACAAACAGTACTCCTCCCACGCACACACATCTCTTACAGTACTTTATCCTGCTAGGACTACTTTTTTTAACCCCTTAACGCTCGAATTAAATTACGGTTGAATAATTCAAATTGCTTACTGGCACCACTTTTATGAAAAAGAAATATTCACCTTATTTAATGAAAGTAAAAACAATACCAAAATACAGTAGAACCTCTTTTATCCGAGACTCTCGATTAACTGAAATCCCTTTTTAAGGCTTTTTTTTTTTTTTTTTTTTTTTTACTATCACATTCCTTGTGTGCAAAATCCATTTTGAAATTTATTTTTCTTTTAAACTACCATATTCTTTGTGGGCAAGCGGTCCTTTCCGAACTACGAGTACATATAAAAATTTTCGCTTCCCTTTATTAGAGTTCCTTTGAATTTAACTTGAGCTCCTGTAAGCTGCGGAGTAGAACGAAAAAAAACGAACAAATTAGCAATTCTGAAGTTTTTGAATGTTTTCCAAAAGGTTTGGAATGGCTGGAGCAACAGAAATACTGTGATACTGGTGAACTTTTAATATTAAAAAACTCCGTGATAGAGCTTCAAAGCAAAGGCAATCGAAACTGCGATAAACAAAGCATTTTTTCCAACTATTGAAAAAAATACCTATGTAAAAGGCACTTAATTTCAAAATTAAAATTCAGGTAATTTAGTCTTGTTTCTATTTCGATATTGCTTTACATTTATTAAGCACTTTACCATAATACGAAATATTGCATATATTTCCCTAAAATTGAAGCATTCTCGATTTTCCGAAAGAGGGTCGGTCCCAATTGCTTCGGATAATCGAGGTTCTACTGTATACCCAATTTCACTATTTTATAAAACTGGTGGGAATCAAACAATTTGAGTAAAAGACACAGCCCGTGAATATGACGGGAGCGAGAATTAAGGGGTTAAATAAACATTTTTACTTGTACTTTCAGAACATGTGCAAGAGTAATGAAAAATGCACAGGGTGTTTCTAAATGAATATCAAGGATTTAACGCTTTGGAGTATTTATTATATAAAACTTAAAATTATACTTAATACATAAAATGAAAGAGCAACTCGAACAGTTTAATGGTACCTTTGCATGCGCATGCGCACGCACGGAATGTTTCTTCCGTCATCCGTTAGAAAGCGCTAGAAGCAAAAATGACGACGAGTGAAATGAAAGCATTTTGTTTTCTGCAGTTTGCAAAGACCGAATCTGTAGTTAATGTGCAACGTGTGTTCCGGACTAAGTTCAGATGTGAGTCCCCAAGTGATAATAACATCCGTAGATGGTATCACCAGTTTGAAAATAATGGCTGCCTTTACAACAATTGCCCCAGAAACACAAATCAACGTTTGGGAAGAACTGAGCTATCGACTTGATGTGTGCCGTGTGAGGAAAGGTGCTCACATTGAACACTTGTGAGCTTGTAGTTAAAAGTTCCAGAAAAATTCGACAAATATATATATTTAAATATTCGACAAAATGTCTAAAATTGAAATTGTCTGGTCATTAATAGGCATATAGTGTATAGTGTACTGTCTACTAGTTGAAAGTGAAGTAACTGCGGAAGTTGTCACAGATATGTTTATAGATAATACACATCTATAGATAACATATATATATTTTAAATCGAATCAACAGTTTCCGATTATTGCCGGGACAAGCTTCAAACCATTAAATTTGAATAGAAAATTTCGTTTTATTAGCGCTTTATTCATGGAAATATTTTCTCACAAATATGGTAAAAACTTCTATTTATTTTTACTGGTGTACCGCCAAAGTAAACATCATCAGTAAAAATGCATATCTGTTTTTACCATTATTTATGAGTAAAATGTTGCATTTATAAGGCCATTCATTACTCATCCCCTGCGAAAGTGGTTACAGTTGAAACTTCACTATTTTAAGGATATGTCCATGCAATTTTATTAAAAGCCATCCTCTTTAACAATACTTAATTATAATTCCAAATATTTTGAGAAACTAGGTTATGTTAATCATTAAAATAAGTGAACTATTACTCAATGAATTGTACTCCTATTTCCAGCTATTTAGTGCGAAATATGTGCTTTTAATATCAACGAAATCCTGGTATTGTAGATATTGTTTTCAACATTTTTCTGGCCAAGCCCTACTTAACCCCTTAAGGGTCGCATTAATTTACGGTTTAAAAATTCAAATTTCTTATTGGCCCCACTTTTGAAAAAAAAAAGAAATATTCAGCTTATTTAATGACAGGTAAAATTATACCATAATAAAGCTAATTACACTATTTTATAAAACTGGTAGGAATAAAACAAATCTGAATAAATCTAAAAAAAGACAGTCCGTGAATATGATGGGAGCGAGAATTAAGGGGTTAAACAAGTAGAAAATTATGATTGATGCACTCTTATGCATCACTTTATGCATCTATAATAAATAGTTCGTTTTGTTTAAAAAGTTAATTAATATTCATATAGAGAAAACCTAAATTAACATTATCATCATAAAACATGTTACACATTGTTTACTTACATTTTTTTCTAAAATATATTTTTAGATGGTCTCAGTTAGAAGTTTCAAAATTTCTTGAAGAAACTGTCACATTTGACATTAAATTTTAAAGCACTAGTACATTTTGCAATCGATTTAGGTCTTTGATTAAGAACAGGTTGAAAATTTTAAACTCTAAAATTTCTCGATGAATAACACAATACACAAGAAGCATTTCTGGATTCTCACTTTAATTTTTCACAGCCATTTTTTTCAACCATAAAGCTCTTCTCTGTTAATGTGTTTTCTTTTTCCTGATATTGCTAGTTGATCGTCATGTATAGTAATATTTCTTTTATTTGTATAATATGATTTTAAATTTCAAAATGTACAGTTAATAGTGAATGTAATGTAACAACTATAATAGTGTGTATGAGGACTGCAACAGAATCATAATAAATTTATACTTCTCTCATTTCCTTCTGTGATGCCCGTATGAGAATTTATTAATTTAATAAAGTTGGTAGTGCGTCGACAATGATATTTCAAACGTGTTTTACATTTAATCAGTTTAAGACAGTAAATTTCAGATATATCTTTAAGTAATGCCATATGTAAGAGTTTCTTCATTTGACGTTAATTTTCAAATGACGTTGTCATTTAAAAACAGAAAATACAGGTCTAATTCAATAAATATTAGTAAAAAAAATTGTATAAAAATTCTAAAATACAACTGTAAGCAGAAAAGCTTTTCTAAAGTTTTAAATATAGAAAAGGTTGTCCAAAAAACGAATTCACGAACACTTAATGTTCCACTGCTCTTAACATCAACCTCTGTTGCCGAGCACTTTGCCGAGAAAATGAACATCGACGCGCATGCGTGTGTTCTTATACAAATATGTTTGCAAAAATCCGAAGCTACTTCAATTTATCCAACTGCGTATTTCTTGTTTGTGGAATACTTGCAAGAGTACGAGTGCGAAATTCTAAATCATTACTTTACCTTCTGAATAATTGTAATTGAACAAGTCAAATATTTCATATTATTGATCTGCTCTATAACTTTGTATTTTTTCCCCTCCCAAGCTCAAGTATTTATTTCTGTAGAGGTACGTAGTATGTGCTGCCATCTAGTGCAAACATAAGTACTAAATACTTTACAATAACTAGTCCTTATTTCATCCTCTGAATAATTATGATATGTATATGCATGTATATATATATTGTGAATAAGTGAAATGGTTATTCTTATAGATTCGTTCTATAATATAAATAAGTAATATAAATATAAGTTATATTTATATAAGTATATATGTATATATCTATTCCGCTTATAATATAAGTAATATAAATAACATATAATCCGTTCTTTTCAAATGATCACCATAAATGAATGAAAATTTGCCATAATTATCTTACTTCCTTGTTGCGTCTATGCTCAGATAAGTGCTTGGTTGCTGATTGATAATAAGTTAAAAATAGCTAGCAGGGGCGATCCAGGCAAAATTTGGGGCCTATTTTGGGCACTTTCGAAAACAATCAATTTAATAAAACAGGCCTCTTCACTAAATTATTTTTAATAAAAATGGCCCCTTCACAAAATTCTGCTTAATAAAATAGGCTCCTTCACAAAGCTCATTTCATAAAAACATACCCTTCATTAATTATTTTTTTATTTTGCCAGATTTTAAAATCAGCATTTTGTAAACAAAACAAGTTCACTAGAAAACAAAATTTTACAGGATGACTTAAAGCCTTTATTATTAATTAATACTTTGTTCAAATTTGAGTAACTGGATTTCATCTTTCGTTGTAAAATTTATTTTTCTCAAAAATATAAATAATTCACATAAATAACTTTTGCTTTTCACAAAATGCTCCCCACTTAGGAAGCAACCACTCAGGAAGCAGACCACTAGGCCACTTAGAAAGCAGAAAATTTGCATTTTTTTTTTCAAAGTAATAGAAAACTTTAAATTTTATATACTAATGGCGATTTACAAAATTGCATTTATTTCAAAGATTTTAGGATATTTTATCCATTTCCCCTTTTCATTTTTTTTCCATATTTACACATTAATGGAACGCTCAATTAATTTTCTTCTCTGTACGACTATCAAATTTATTTAAAACAAATCAAAAATTTTATTTAATTAGGATGAATATGAAAAAGTAAAAACCTAAACATGAGCATTACTTTATTATTGAATTTGTGGGATTATTGCAGTGCTGTATGCATTTAGAATGTGCATCCTTACTTTGTAGCGATAATCTTATTCTAACAGAATCAATATTCGACTTAGTATAATCAATAATACAACTTGTGTAGACTGAATTAATCTGCGAAAGCTACAAAAGAAAAAAAAACTCTTTGATCTTGTTAAGCGTATCTAAAATATTCATATAAAGCGGATATAAATATTCGCACATGCAAATTTCGAACTATGATACTAAAAATAGACTGCAGCATGAGCGTCAAAGTTCATTTTCTCGCCAACGCGCTTGGCAACAGAGGTTGGCGGTAAGAGCACTGGGACATTGAGTGTTGTGAACTTGCGTCCAGGAAGAATGCAAAAACCACGTATTCCATTTATCGTTGTACAGTCAGTCACGCTTAAACGAATATAGCTGGTCCCAACATCTATTATTCGATTAATCTGGGATATTCGATTAAGTGCGGAAATTTATTGTACCTTACCACATCCTTAATAATATCTCAAAATCTAACCAATAATCTATAGCAGTTAAACAAACAATTATTTTAATGGTAAAAATGTTACTTTCTTTAAAAAAAAACAGAGCTACAAAATGAAATAAAAATTCTTATACTATTAAGCATTATAATACACATTCACTTAAATTACAAGATGAATATTTTTGTTTTATCGCTTGCCTCATTACAATTATTCGAAAAAATCCAATACAGTTGATTGTTTATTTAACGTTTTTTTCGCACATTTCTGCAGTTCTTTTTCCAAACCATATAATATTTTATAATCTCCACCTCGAGCTTCAAAATTCTTTCGTATAATTTATAATGATTTCTGTACTTCATTCAAGGATGAGGGGGGGGGGGGGGGAGATCTATTAAAACTTCATTACGTTCATCTTCTTCTGTGCAAGCAGATGATTCTGACACCTCATCTGTTTCTGTAGCCTCATTTTCCTCAAGTTCTTCTTGTGTAATTTGGAGTTTATTGAGCTCTTCTTGGAATTCTTGATGATCACAAATCTCAGTTTCTGTGTCCCAAAAATCATCTTTATCAGATTTAAGTTTTAAAAATTTCACTTTTTTAAAACTGTTTTTAATTACACTAACAAGAACATTATTCCAAGCTTTGTTGCAGAAATGCATGGCAGTCAAAAGGTTTTTTGTTTTTGAAACAGTGGAAAGTGTTTCAATACAGCTTTTTGTTTCCAAGTCCAAAGTATGGAGAAGTTCATTTATAATGTCCCGTCTATATAACGCCTTGAATGATCTTATGATTCCTTGATCAAGAGATTGTATTTTGGCCGTCGTACTTGCAGGCAAAAATTCTACTCTGACTTTATTCAGTCGAACTGAATTCTCTGTTTTGCGACTGCCAACATTATCCATAAATAGGACATTTTTTCTATTTTTGCTTTTTCATGTTTAGTTCTAATTTGGTCAGCCAACTTGCAAAAATATGTTTTGTCATCCAACTATTCTGTGAGTAATCATATGCCACAGGATAATTTTTTTTACATTTTTTAGACATCTAGGCTGTTTGCGTTAGCCATTGAGAAGAGGTTGAAGCTTTTCTCCTCCCGTTGGATTTACACAGAGTAGCACAGTTACACGATCTTTACTTATTTTAAATCCGTGTAATATTTCGGGTTTTTCTTTTCTTTTTTTTTTTTTTTGCAATTGTTCCTTTTGGCATAGCTCTATATGGTAGACATGTTTTGTCACAATTAAACATATCGCATGGTTTGTACTCAGCAAGATTTGGATGTAAAGTTTCTTCAATCCATTCATCACAAACAGCATTGTTTACAGAACCCGATTCTCCATGTAGTTTCATAACACTAAAACCGCCAAAACGGTCATTTTGACCGTTTCGAAACTTTCATTCCGTACCAGTTTGCATCTATTTAGAGTATAACTTTCAGTTTCCGCGCCTTTTCCTATAATTCGAAAGCTATGATATGCCAGTGATAAATTTTCTGGTCAGCCAAAATTTATGAAGTATTGCAGTAGTATACCCAGAACCACCGAAACGGTCAAAATGACCGCCGTCAACTTTAATGCACATTTTATATAGTAGATGTCGCAACAGTTCGTACTTCATACATCCATACTTCAACAAAGGTTACGACATCGCCACAGATAACTTCATTACTTCACTGCACCTTGCAGAAAAGCTGAAGTCACTAAAAACAAATATTGTTGGCACAGTCAATCGTCGAAGAAAAACAAAATTCCACACGCTATAAAATCTGAAAAGTCCTTGTACAGTAGCCAAATTTTTGCCAAAGATGATATTACGTTGAGTTTATCAAGGGAAGAAAAATAAACATGTTTTAATTCTAAGTTCCCGACATCCATCAGTTATATTTGAAACTGGTGATAAACACTTACGAAAAACTGTAAAGATGCATAATTATACAAAAATTTGCGTCGACGTGCTCGACCAAATGGCACGGAAGTATTCTACAAAAGCAAGTTCTAGACGATGACTTCTACAAGTGTTTTATAATTTTCTTGATCTAGCTGGCATCAATTCTTAAAAACACAGTCAAAAAAGGTGTTTAACACCAGTATTTTGTTAAAGAAAAATCCGCTTTCTTTAATAAATTTATATTCCTCGTACTATTTTCAAGAAGAAAATACTGGTAGTTTCCTCTTTTTCTGACTGTGTTTTTCCCTGACAACTCGCCACCCTGAATATTGTATTCTTCAGGGGATAAATATAAATGTTTGTTCTGAGCAAGTTTGTTTTGGTTTTTATAAATTTCGATTTCTCACGAAAAATATTTATCGCTATAAAATTATTCTTAAAATAAAAAATATATATAATATATATATATATATATATCTCAATATAATATAATTATAACATAATAAAATACAAAAAATATATAATACAAATTATGAAATATGCATTATTATACGGGCAATGATGGCAATAACAGTAATAAACGATACTAAGATTTTTAAAAAATGGCAAGTAAACAATAGTCGAGCATGGTAATCCACATCGGTTAGAGTGACCGATTTGGCGGATATTGGTATACATTTTTGCCGGCGGTTCTAGTGTTAAATGTTAAATTGTGTCTTTTCTGGAATCTATATAACCATCCTTGCCAAAAAAATTCTAATTAACCCTTTCAAGGGCGGTGGCTAGAGGGTCTAGCCACCTAATTTTAATTCCAAAACTGACTACTGGCACCAACAATATTTTAATAAAATGTTGCTTTTGTAATTAAAGTGCAAAATAGCGTTTTGTTATTTAGTAAGAAATTCGTTCGAATATTCTGGTGTCAGTCAACTTTTTTATCATCTTACGAACAGAATTCCTCTGCCCCTGAAAGGGTTAATAGAATCTTTCGCAATTTCTTCGGCTTTCTGCATAATCATTGCCCCGTTTATTAATGCTCCTTTGCTTCTTTTTGAATGAAACCATTCCAACACAGCATCGTTGAGATCGTCATTTAGATTTTCTTTGGCGTTTTCGGTGTAGGTTTCCATTGTTTCTCCATTCTTCTTCAATTTTATCAGCATTTTTCTTAATGGTCGAGACTTGAGACTGAAAAATTTGAAACTCTTTAGCGATTTCAGTTTGTGTTTTTCTGTATTTTATGCCATCTAAAACCTTCAGTTTATCGCACAAACTTAAATCTTTTCTTTTCGCGTTCATATTTTTCTACTTCAGAACCTTAAATCAAACTGAATAAATAAAGTGAGAACCGAACTTTGATCAAAACTGTCTTTTTTTTTCAGTGTCACTGTTCAAAAACCTCGAATATTCTACAACATCACGCGACCAATCCGTTTTTCTTTACCGTAATCATACAGGCGTAGTCTCTTTGTTTCCCTTCCCCCCCCAAACACCCCTTTCTTTCGAAACGTCCGTTGCTAAGGCGTCCATGGGAAAAGTTGTTCGAATTTGACGTGACGCGCGTAACTGGACTTCTTTCCCTTTCCACTGAAAAACTTTTTTTCGGTGGTTTGAAATTTTCGAACAAAACACCTTTTCTTGGAAAAATATTTGTCACACCAGATTAGTCGTTATTGCATTATCCGGAGAAATTATTCGAATAAGTGGGGAATTTTAACATTGTCTCTATGGGAAAATTTTTGGTTCTAGAAGATTTTATTTCTGTAAGAGGGTATTTCTTTATCCGTTACCGTAATAAGCGGCCCGACTGTATTTCGAAACTTTTTATAAAACATTTTGAAAATTAAATATAAAATTTATCTCTTCGTTTTAAATTAAAAATCCGGACATGTTATTTTTATTTTTAGTCTGCAACATTATTTTTTTCATAAAGAAGTGAAAGATAAACTGAATGGCAATGGGATATTAAGAAATCAGAAACTGCACCCCTTAAAAGTTAAATTGCCGTTTCCGCCAGTGCGGCAGAGGCCCGTTGCAAACCAGTGCTTTACATTACTGATGGGGGAAAAGCAGATTTTTTTGTTTGCATATGTGCTTCAAAAAACATTTTAAAGTGCGTTTTTTTTATTATATGCATATTCTGTGTCATCAATACGTGTGTATTCAGAACTTTCTAAAAGATGAATTATTTCAGAAATAATTTTTTTTAATATTAAATCTGAGGTTTAATACTTAGACGACGACAACGGTTTAACATTTAAGACAATTATGACCAACGATAATAACTATGTTTCTTATGATTTTCATTCCACCACAGTATGTCTCTGAATGCTCAAAAAACAAAATCGATTATTAAGAGTTTAAGGCAAAAAATAGTGGCAGTATAGGAAATCGATTTTAATTAAATTTGGTAGAAAAGATCCTAAATGCTTTCTTTTTACTGATTTGCTGTTATTTTCCTGGAAAAATATTAGTTATATATGCAATTATATAGAAAAAACTAATTCCTTTTTATTCTGAATATCAAAATAATTAATTTCATATTTTAAAGAGAACTTGCAGGTTTTGTGTATTGTGAGTATATCCGTTTGACAGAAATGTTAGTTTAAAAGGAATCAAAACATTTATAATTGTTAGAAACATTTCACTTCGAACCTTAATAAAATGCGAAATGCTAAAAAACTATCTGCTGAGCATTCTGTTGCAACTACTACATTAAATATACAGTATGTCCCAAATTTAACTTTAGAAGTCTGATCCTCTAAACGAAATTAGAGAGCAATTTTTTTTTTTTTTTTACTGTATAATGAACAGCAAGTTCCAAAGTTTTCTGTGATGCTAGAAGATCGTTGCATGAGCACCTTTGGTTGCATGAAGAACGTAGAGACAGTTTTCAACCTCCAGCCATAGTTTGGCATACTTTTTTAAAATTTCTTCATTGGCACCACTTTTTTGAAATGGTAAAATTCGCAAAGTTTTCACATTAATGTGAAAACTGTGGGAATATTAGCATTTCAGAAAGGTGGTGCTAATGAAGAAATCAGAATTTTAAAAAAGTAGGCGTGAACGAACATTATGCGACAGAATTTTCTAGTACGCCTAATATATTAGTAAAAAAAATATATATAATTTCTAAAATACAATTGTAACCAGAAAAAGTTTCAACAGTCTTAATTATAAAATATTATGTCCATATTACTACACATTTTGTCAATCAATTAGATCTTTTATTGTTATATTTCGAACATTTTTTTATAAAAGCTTTTGAAAAGTTAATAAAAAAATATCTTTTAATTTTAGTTAAAAAATCTACACATATTATTTTTATTTTTAGTCTAGAATATTCCTTTTTTTTCTAAAAAGACAAGTTACAACTGCACGCCTGAACTTTCAAATTGTCCCTCCCCACGTTTGGAATCACTGCTGTACATTACAGGGGAATTAATGTTTGTTTATTTACATATATAATTCAATTTCTCACTATACGCATAATCTGAGTCATCATGTACGATATGTGTTCAAAACTTTTTAAAACACGAATTGTTTTAGAAGTACTTTCGTAAGCATTAAATCTGTCATCAAAGCGATATAAGTAAGCGTCCTATCTTAAATAGGAAAAGTAACCGCAAGATTAAAAGCGAGGTCACATCAATCAAGGCCATGCGCCACGTAGCGGATGGAGTGTGAACTACAGGTAAATACCTAACTGTTTTCTTACTGACACCACTAAAATTATAAAGTTTTTTTCACCTTGATTAATAACTGAATTGGCCGTTTTAAGGCGAAGAAAACGTCGTGGTGTTAAGTGCATCTCGATTGCCACTATTTTGCAAAAATTGTGGCAAGCAAAATTCATTTTTCATATGAGTGGCTAAAGATATAGAAAATACGCGCCACACTAAAAGCCCGCGGATGTGAATTAGCACTCCGTCCACAAGATGGCGCAACTGTGTTAACTTACGCCCAATTCCAGCATTAAGATAGGACGCTTACTTATATCGCTTTGTCTGTCATTTATAACATCAATTGGATAATTCCGAGCTTCTTGAGATACAGAATATATGTGAAAACCCTCCTATATATTATTTTTGGTGTTAACATCTTTTTTCCTCTTTACATACTAAAGGCACAGCGACGAATGAGGTATTTTTTGCGTGGCTTTTGACATAGTATACATACACATCTTTAAAACACGTTGTTTGATAAAAATAATTGCAGTTAACATTAATGAAAAAAAACGTTTCAGCAAATAATATCAAAGATTGCGGTAAAAAATCTACGCACGGGTTTATTTTATTTTATTTTTGTTAACACTAAAAAGACCGTGAAGGGTCCTTTTGACCCCTACCATATGAATTTATTTCGGTTCGAATCAGAAATTTCTTTGTAAAATAGGTTTAAAAGAGAGAAAGTAGGATAATATTAAATAAATATGTTAAACAGATTTAAATAAAAATTCCGGTGTAAAATATTTTTATAAAACCTGAGTAAAATTTCCGGTCGTTTTAGTGTTAAATATTGATAACTCTAATAGAATTTTTACATATAATATATTTTTTAGAATGCCTACTAAAAGTCATATTTATAAGAAAAATAGCAATAAATCGTTCAAATAAAGTTTCCAAACGTATTAAAAGCGATATTTTCATATTGACCTCACGTTTGGAGTTAACAGCCGAACGAACCTTCAGAGAACTCTATTTATTATCGGTCTTTTTGATTCTGTTCATTTCATTTCATTAAGAGGGAAATTTGATTACATGTCTTTTTGTGTTTTATATATTTGTTATTGTTTTGTTTATTGATTGGTGAGTGTTTTAATTTCATTGTGGTTGTTGTTAAATATTGTAAATATAATAAAATTTTTACATGTATTTTTTTAGAATATCCGCTACAAGTTATATTTGTATGAAAAATAGAAATAATGAGATCAAATAAAGTTCTGAAACGTATTAAAAGCGATATTTTCATATTGGCCTCACGTCAGGAGTTGAAAGCTGAAGAAACATTCAGGGATCACTATTTACAATAGGTCTTTTTCATTCTGTTTATTTCATTTCAATAAGTGCGAAATTTGATTACATGTCTTTTCGTGTTTTATATATATTTTATTGTTTTATTTATTGATTGGTGAATGTTTTAATTTCGTTGTGGAATATAAGCTGCTATAAAATTATGAGCTATTCATATGAATTTAAGTAAAAACGAATTTACTTTTCGCAATTAACTGCAGGCGACAGAGGTATATTTGAAAAAAAAATGCTTGAAAATTAATTTAAAAACAATAAAAATTGAGTAAATTGCGATGAAGTTTTCAAATAAATTGTGATGTAGGTTTCAAATAATTACATTTCAAAGACCATTTTTTTCTCTATTCGACGGTGTAAAACTTGAAAGTATTTAAAAAATTGTAAGTTTAAAAAACCATAATAAAAGTTAAGTTTAATCATCTGTTGTTGCCATCGTGAAAATGACGCCAGAGTTACAAACCAAAGCGTTTGTCCTTTATAATATGTATAGAAAAGTTTCTAATGATTTTTATTCCTTAAAAGTATGTTTAACCCTAGATCTACCGGGAATTTTATTCAAGTTTTAATAAAACGTTCTACACCAGAATTTTTATTTAAAACTATTTAACTTATTTATTTACCTTATTTTTGTCTGGTTTATATACTTAGTTTATTTTAAAGAAATTTCTGGTTTGAATGAATATTTTGTATGTACCTGTCGGGTCCAATGGACCCGTCTGGTAGACGGAGGGTTAAGAGTTCTGTAAAAGCAAATCTAAAAGCAAATTATAAATGACACTTTTAAAATAAAATCGGTTATCAATAGTTTAGGGCAAAAATAATGGCAGCCTAGAATATAGAAAATCAATTTTAATTACATCTGGCTGAAATAATCCCAAGTGCTTCCGCTTTTTTCAATTTGCTGTTTTTTTCGTGGAAAAGAACTTAAAAAAATTCTGCAATGATACAGTAATAACTAATGTATTTTTATTCTGACATTGGGAATATTTAGTTTCATATTCTAAAAATGACCTGCACATTTTGTGCATTCTGTTATATATATATACATATATATATATATTACAAAAAATGCATGTAAAATGAAACAAAATATTGAGAATTGACGGAAACATTTCACATTAAAAATTAATAAAATGTGAAATACTCACAAACTTTGTGCGAGATGTTCTCTTGAAATCTGCTATATTAAAAAAAATGTTCAAATGCATAGTCTATCTTTTCTTAGTCTTCTATCTTTTATTCTTTTGTCTTATTATCCCGGAATTACACGTGCAGGGTATTTCATACCCAGGATGCGCACGGTTATTATATTTCTCACCACTAATTTTCGAGAAGTAACCTTTAAATTATTTCATCACATGATGTGTGAGCAATGTCAAAGGTTAAATAAGATGACAATTTTTGTTTGAATTTATTGGAGGCAAAAGTATAAATCGTGCATATGCTGAATACGCGCGAGCATTTCCGGGTTTCAATTGAAATTTAAATTAATTTAAACGCAGAATTTTGGGATTGAATGTGCTGAAAATTTCTTCTAACAAAAGTCAACTAATTAACACCTTGATCCGCGGTGATGCTATCATGGCACATGGCCACATTGGCACCCGAATTTTTGAATGAAAATTTCACTTTTATTAAGAACGAGAAAATATACTTTCATTTGTTTACAAATAAATTTTGGTGTAAATACCGGCATCATTCAGTTACTTCAACATTCTATGAATACAAGTACATTGTTCCTGAAAGGTTAATATCCGCAGTCGAACACGCTGTCTACAGATTACATATTTTACACCTGCTTGAACGAAGCCATACTGAGCAGCATTCCGTACGTCTATTAGGTCCTTATCAGGCGAACTTTGCTACATTCAATGGACTTTACCCTAGTGACGTCAGACGCGGGTAAACAGACGAAAAACACCAATAAGCGTGAAGAACATTTTAACACTGCTCCCTAGGGTGGTCACAACAAATCAACTTTCGAATTTTTTCGGGGGGACAACCCCAAAAAGTTGCCAATTGACTAGAAAATGAGATTGGCTAAGTTTCAGCTCATTTGGATAATATTAACTCGTGCCTCATTGAGGTTTAAGTTTGAAAAAAACGTGATTTTTCTCAAAAAAAAATGCTGTTTTTCCTTCATGAAATGAATACAATTGAACCTAGAAACATAATGCAGGTCTCATTTTATATAAAAAAAAATGTTTTGCTTTGAAGAACCACACACCATTTTTTTCTAAAAATGTATAGATTTAAAAATATGCGCATTTTTCAGGACCAGATTTCACCTGAATCCTAAAAATTGACTTTTTATGAAAAAGCGAAAAAAAAAAAATTGTAACATTCCATTTCATCTGCTTTCCACCTTTTGTTTTTCTTTTGTTTCGTTTTGTGAAGTCCAATAAAGTGTTTGATAAAAAAAAAAAATTCTAAAGAAAAGGAAAAAAATAGAGTTTTAAACTGAAAGAATTTTTTAAAAAAGGGAGGGCAAAGGAAGTATAGAAATGAGAGCAAATACTGCTCAATTGCATTTTATTATTAAAGTTGTGTTACAAGAAAGGAGGCATAATAAAGAAAATAAATTATTTTCCCTTACAACTGTCACGTTAACCCTTTCCGGCAGAGAAAAATTCTGTTCGTAAAAGGATGAAATGATTGTCTACCCCGGAATTTACAAACGACTTTTTTAGAAATTAAAAACACATTACTTTAACCTTTCATTGTAAAAGCAAAATTTTATTAAAATATTCTTCGTGCCGTTTGTAAGTTTGGAATTAAAATTAGGTGGTCCCGGCGTGGGACACTGCGCCGGAAAGGATTTAAGTGGTAATGGTTTAGATAAGGTGGCTTATGTTGGCTTTTTTTACCAAAGTATTATCTAAAAATGAAAATGCAACTTGATCCGAGTTAAGATACCAAAGGCGGTTTGTCATTTTAGCAAGTGCTTTGTAACCTATTTATCAAATTTTCTGTAGTGAACAAGTGATTTTATTATTTGCAGGTCTTGAATTGGGGGTAAAGTGGCAGTGGAAGTATTGAAGCACGCTTTTACATAAATATTGATTAAAAATAAGAAAAGATCTCTGATACCTTCTTTTTCTAAATTTGTTATTGAAAGATGATCCCTCAAACAATATATTTTGAGAGAATGAATGGCCTGTGCCGCCATCCATTTGACATGATTAAAAGCACCAGGTGCTTTGAATGAAAGTCTTTTGCAGGAAGGAGTTCTATAAAAATTAAACAAAGTTGGATAAACTCTTTATAACCATCCCTGAGCTGTTAATTTTTAAAAGTTCCTGTAAGAAAATTTGAAATTTCTTATGAATTAACTATTTATACCTAGTATTTCATCTTCAATAGCATTTGTATACTTACTCTGGTTTAATTCAGACCACCCAATCAGAATTGTTTTTTTTTTAATATCTGGCTGAGGGGCAGTGATTATGCCCATTTTACAATCAAGAACAGCTTTTAGGAAAATTTCTAAATTATGCTGGCGGCATGGTAAATACAGACGACTTTCCCTTTAACAATTGCTATAGAAAAATGCAGGTTCCTCTGAGGCGACCTGTGTTTACTGCAGTTGTATAAAAAAATATTGCCTGGATTTTACCAACTTCCTCCCACTCTTCAACTGCTGAAAATACAGCTTTCGCCTGAATTATTCCGATACTATTTTCAAGTTGAGGAACTTGTAGTAACTGTTCTTCATCCCCACAACTAATTAAAACTTTTATCTGCTCTACATTTTCTTTATTCAAAAAATGGTGAAGCAGTTTTCCACCCCAGTGAACAACAGTTCTCTCTAAACGGGAATTTTAAAATCTGTTTTTAATGAGATCAGTTTTTTGTTTACGAAACAGTTATTTGCAGAGTCGATGTCTGTGGTTAGCTAGTGGATGTATTTTAAGTCTAGCAGCTTCTCTGGCGTTCAGTTCATTTTGCGAATATTATAAAATAAAATACATAAAACTTGACAATTACTTGGCTGCTTACTGTCGATGATTTGATCAGACATCAGGCCAATTTAAAAAATCTTACATTTCTGCCTGCCATCATATCAAGAGGGGGGAGGGGTTTTACGGAATGTTTCGTCAATTCTAAAAATAGATAACCATAACAGATAACAAAAACAGCCTTGTAATAAAAAGAGAAATTCAGACGTTCAACTGCAATACAAATCGAGAAGCTCTTACTAGACACAGAACTAGATACTAATAATCAATTATAATTCATGAAATATTTTTAAAGCTACAAAAATTGTTCACTTATTTTTGCCTATTAATAAAAATAATACAAAAAAATTATCAAAAGTAATAAAATTTTAATTTGTCATTTTTTGCCTATGTTTCAAAACTGAAGAGTTTGAGGCTATGGTTCACTAGATGTCCTGAAAAATACTAAATGTTCATTAAATATAAGTTTTAATGACAGTAAAAGTTCAAGGCAACAACAGTTTCTATGAAATAAAACAAGAATCAGGTTTCTAAGACAAATATTTTTCACGTAAAGAAAGAAAAACGACAATTTTTTGCCAAAAATTGCAAATTTTCAAGAATTCAACCTCGATGAGGCACGGGTTAATGTTATTTATTTGAGCTGAAACTTTGCCAATCTCATTTTCCAACTAATTGGCAACTTTTAGGAGGGTCCCCCCGAAGAAAACGTAAAAATTTTTTTCCCCATGTTGCTTGTAACCCCCTTCGTCCTATAAACAGTCTTTTTCGGAGGGTTTTTGACCGCAGAAGCGTGACTGTTGCCATTCGTGGGTAAAGTCCATTGAAGTGTGTAGAGATGTCTTTTCAGAATATGACCAGTTGTACAGCGCCATCTGTCGCTGTTTCTGGAAGTAATTACGTTTTCCTTAGCACGCTTCGCCGTGTCATGAATAGTATGTGCGCAAAATTTGAAGCCTTTATACTTATTAGTTCGATATATAGGGAGGTCGAAGGAGGTGTGTTTTAATTCCAGCCACCCTTTATGTCCCAACTAATCTTAATTATCAAATGCCAGGATAGCACCAGAAATTTTAAATAAAATTTCCTTTTTTTAATGTACACGAAGAAAAAGCCTTTACGTACGTACACCAGGGTTGCTAGCTACGCCTCCATTTTCATTCAGAAATTTAGTGTTCATACGAGAAATAAAGAAGATAATTTTATGGTGTATTTATTAAGAGGTATTTAGTGATCTCATAAAGTAAAAATTCTTCTTTCGAAATTTCCGGTATGAAACTGAAATATCGGGTTACAATTGGAGGCCAAACTGGCAATCTTGCTTACACTTACAATTTAGTCTCTCTTCAAATAAGACACCTATACACTTTGAATATGATAATGCCCGATTCTCCATTATTGATTTTGACATTTCTGAAAACCCTCCTTTTCCAATTACTACACCTATAATTAAAGGACTCGGTTCGGATCATCTTCTTCTTTACTTTCAAGTTCATATGGGAAATCCTCCTTCCCCACCCTTTCAATTTATTGTGGATTGGAATAAATTTAAAAGTATTCTTCGTAACTCTGATTTAACTTCTCCTAATATCCGTAACACTAATGCTACAGACTTTTAAATGTTTTTAAATGTGATTTAATTGTGTATTTTATTAATTTATCTGGTTTTAAAGTGATAGTTTTAAGAGTAAGGACCCCATTGACAATGTTGTAGCCAATTTAAAAAAATTAATTTATAATGCACAAAAACGAGCCTCTTATCAAAAACAATTATATCAATCTTCAGAAATATACTAACAATATGTGTAAACAAATTAACATACCTTTTCAAGCAACCAGACATTTCAACCTTAAACATATCATTAATCGCCTTAATAAAATAAAAAATTCTAATGCAAAAGAAAAGCAAAAATGTGAGTAATTTTCTTCAATTTTTTCTCCTGAAGATAAATATTTGTGGACTACTGGGAAAAGTTTAATACCTCCATTACTGCTCGTTATCTACATTATTTTAATGTTCACGAAGCTACTTAATATTTCTTCGCTACCCCTCCTACCAATCACCTGTCTGAAAATCAACCTCTTATTGTCCCTAATATTTTAAAAAAATCGCAAAACCTATGCTTATGATATTATCACCAACACTGCCTTAAAAAACTTACTTTTTATTTGTATTACATGTCTTACTATCCTCACAAGAGTTAATTTAAAATTTTTCTATTTTCCTAAAGCATCAAAAACATCTTTTGTTTCTCCCATTACTAAACCTCAATGTAACTTTTAGGATCCCATTAAATTTTGTCCTTTTACCATCTATCAGGAAAGTACTTGAGCAGGTTCTTAGGTCCTAACTCCAAGACATATCAGATAAAAAGAACATACTCATACTTGAACAATTTGACTAAAGAGATAAACTTTCCACACACCAACTTCTATCTTTGTGGTATGCTAAGTTTACTAGACGTCTTCGATAAACAGGATTTTCTTTAATGTCCCCACAGCAAAAAAATCAGACGGATTAAGAACCGGACAACAAGATGGCCAGGTTGTCGTAAACGCACAACTGATTACTTTAAAATTGCTGAAACTTTGCAGAAGAAATAACATTCACCACATATTGTAACCTCTTTTATACATAGAACATGGCTGCAAACCATGGGTTTATGCAAAGTTTTGTGCTTACAGCTACGATGGCAGTTTAAGCTTCTTTACTGTTTTTTTCCCTCATAAGGGTAATAAAAATTTAAACGGAAAAGTTCGTTCCCCATGCGATTCTTTTAGCATTGATTTTTATTATTATGTTTGCCTTTTTTTCTTATTTTCTGTTGCACAGCGCAATATATCGGTGTTTCTGGAATTAATATTTTCGCTTAAGGGGGTCCAGGACAATCTTCAAATTTTGCAAAAATATTTTATTTCGTTAAAAATTTCTCGGTTTTTTCCTGCTTAAAATGAAATTTAAATCATGTTTCTATCTGAATTAGAACAAAAAATATTATTTTTTTAGTTTTGATTTGTTTTCAAAATTTAGCTTTCAAGCAATGGCTGTCATGGAAACGAATTCTTGTAAAATTGCGTTTTTCTTCGTGATAAGTTTTTTCACCATTTCTCATATTTACATTCTTATAACTCGAGAACCGTTAAAAATAACGGGTTCACACTTGGACCATATCTTTTACAATTGTTTTACTTTAATTTTGATTCAGCATATTTGAAAAAAAAAAAAAAAAAAAAAAACATTTACTTTTGAAAATATGATTTTTTTAATAAAAGTTGCACCACTTTTTTAAAAATTTTTTTTAAAATATTTTTAATTTTTTTATAAATTAATATTTTTAAAAATGCTGAATCAAAATAAAAACTTATATATTTCTCTTTATTTAAATGAAAAAAATCTATAAATAATATTCCGAGTTATAACGATTTTAATTTACCCCACATTTTTAATAAATTTTAAATTTAAAATTAAAAAAAAAAATATGAGAAGTTTTATTATGTGATTTTGTTTACAAATGATAAGGTTAACCATCACAAAAAAATTCAGAATTTTAACTCAATAAATATAAATTATTTAAAAATGTGTCCCGGACCCCCTTAATCCGTTTCCTAATGTTTGAATAGTATATGTACCGAATTTGAAGCATTTACACTGAATAATTCAATATATATGGAGGTCAGATTAGGGTCTTTTAATTCTGGCCATCAGGTATATATTTTACCGCCCTTCAAGGGATTAATATATTGCATATGTCATATGTGCACAATTGATTAAATGGTAGAATAAAATGTTTTCATCTATTAAACAGGGATTAGAGCGCTCCGACCCAAATAGTTGATTTTTACCGCTAAATTTTAATAGTATTATTTGCTTTATTAAATCTCAGAAATTTTGTCATAAAATAACGCGAGAAATACCATTAAAATTTAATGGTAGTAATCAATCATTTGGGTCAGAGCGCTCTCATCCCTGATTAAAGTTTTAAAAAAAATAATTGAAATTTATGAATAAGAAGATTTTGTAATTACAGGGCTCCCAAATGGTCCGCCAACTGAATACCAATATTTTTTTAGAAATTTTTTCTTTTTAGATTTTTCTTACAAACTGCCCCGAAACCACCTTTGAAAGTTAATTCTAGCGCAAACCTACCAATAAAATTTTTTGTTAAAATTTATTGGTATTCACATGGCGGACCATTTGGGAGCCCTGTAATTACAAAAAGTTATTGCATTTTGCTTAAAAAGTGCATATATTAATATTTAAACACTTTGCAAAATGTTTTAGTGAAATATAAACATAAAACATAGAAATAAAGTACATAATAAATATAAAAAATGTCTGCTCCAAAATCTGTTGCAGAAATATTTTAAACAAAATCATAAACGGTAACATTTCAAAACTTTTAAAGATATACTCTTATAACTTAAATTACACGAATAGTTCTAAACAACTTGAGCAATATAAACGTCCGTAATGTGGTTTCTGATATTTTAAGTTCTTTGAAACATTCCTATAATCCAAATGTTTATTTAGATAATATGTTATGAAAGGTACGATTTTTTCCCTAAATTTCATTTTACTATCCTTACTCTTTGAAATGTGTATTTGATATAAACAGCTGGAAATGTCATTTAAATCTAAAATACATTTCCGTAGTTCGTAAGATCTTTTTAATGGATGCAGCATTTGAAACATCAGATAACGCAAAAAATTATACTGAAAACGTTTTCATATTTTTTAAAACTTGTAATAAATATTTAGATACCAAAATATTTTTTTAGTTTTTCATTTTTTCTTATCCTTGTCCATGGAACTTGCCTATTTTGGAGAATTATGCGGAAATTTCATTTTAAAGCTTAAATAGGATAAAATAAATTAAAAAAAGACTGAAATTTTATGCGAAATTTGACGTATCATAAACATGCTTTGAAATTGTATTTGAATATATGATGATAGCTTAGGTTCTGGTTTTATTTTTTAAAGGAACCGTGGACCTTTATTTGAGCAAAATTCGACCCAAAAGTCGAAAAATATTTTTGTACATATTATTATTTTTCAGCTTGTTTTGAGTCATTAGGAAAAAAATGCAGATGCGATTACATAAAAAATGTGCACATAAACTATTTTTCGGCCCTTTATGTATATTTTAAATATGTTTTTCTCAAATCTGATTTTTCAACGTTTTTAGATTTTTGAAATGCTCCATGCTTCTTAACCCGTTGGGGACGAGCAGCACGTATACGTGCCGCATGAAGCGCTCAGAATCCTTGTTTTTCCTCACCAGTAAAATTTTACTGTAAAAACTGCCTTACTTAATCAGCGCATTTTCTCGATTCATGAAAACACAAATTTCTGTTTTTTAAAAACGGTGACAAATGATTAAAAAAATTCGCAAAAGGCTCCCGTCCCGAAGGGGTTAAGGGGTCTCAGCACTCTTAAAATTGGAGAAAAATAGAAATAAAGAGCATTTTCACCATTTAACCCTCTCGCTGCGTAATTCTTCGAGATGAGCGTCTTTTACAGAAATTTTAATCTTTATCACCGGTTCTTTGAAGGAGAACGTTTTGACTATCGTAACTGGAGAAAATGTCCTGATTAAATCAGACAAAGTTTTCGCAAAAAAAAAACTGGTGGGGACGACCAAATAGTATTAATTTGACGGGAGAATGGATGACCGAGCATATCTCGGACTGCGCAGCGAGAGGGTTAATATCTTAAAATGTATTTGATTATAAAACACAATTTTTATTGGGACGAAAGATATAAGTAGGTTCTTTCATTTCATGTATTTAAAAAATTGCAAGATGCAGAATTTTAACTTACAATTTGCGCCAAACTGTCAGACATTTGACGGGAAGAAAATTGGTATAAAAGCTTACGCGCAGGACTGCAAAATAAGTTTTGCAACTAGAATGAAAATTCTGGTGCCTACTTCGCAAAAATTTGGTGCCTAATGTAATAATTACCCTGGACCTAAATAAATTTGTATTTAAAGCATTTATATATTTTTAATATAAATTTGTATTTTAGCTAATGCAAAATTTAGAAAATTTCAACAGTATAATCACCTAAAAAATACTTTTTTGAACAATAAAAATGAAATTTTAGTTTCAGTTTATACAGACTAGCATGAAACATACGTTTTCAAAATTTCATGAAAAAAATATTCAGATGGGTTTGAGATATCGTGCGAGGTTATGCCCAAAAACGTCATTTGGAGAAAAATGACGTCAAAGTTTCGGAAATGCCACTTGAGCTAACGGATGTAATTCTAAAAGCCATAACTTCTGTTCCAATAGGAGTTTCAAATAAACAATTACATCAAAATTTTCAAAAAAATATAGGAGTTTAACATCTAAAAAAAAAAAAAATTAAAATTTCGAAAATTTTAGATCTTTAAGAGTCCTGAGACCCCTTAATTTTTTATTAAAATTGAAGAAATTGATAAGGACCCGAAGAGAAAAGGGGAAAAAAGCGAGAAACAAATATATTTGTCATGCAAGTAGAAATCAGTATTTTTTTTCACAAATTTTTTTAGCGGCTGCAAAATGTTATACATACCGATAAAATTTTGAAAGCATTTGGATAAAAATAAATACTTTTTTTATATGAAGCTAGAGTTGGACATAAGTGAAAAAACAAAAAAAAAGCCCCCGTGTGACCTATTCTACCATTAAACATCAGTATGTTTTTGCTAAATTTTCGTTTACATATTTAAATTTATGGAAAATGTGGTTAAAGATATAAAATCATAGAAACTTGATGTATGTTTAAGGTTATTATTTGGGATCAGAGTACAGCTGGGCAACTAGCTTATTTTTAAAATTAATTTTGATCCAAAAGCTATAATGCATTTAATATACACTGGATAATTTCAGTTTATCTTCGTATAAGAAAGCCTTATTCCGAAGTCTCGAGTCTTTGGAGAAATACATTTTGAAATGCTGCAATTTAACCTGATGCTCATTTCGGCGTTTATAAACTTTCCAATGACGAATATTTCAAATATGTCAAATATTTGTTTTGAACTCCGAATTTAGTTCTAAAAGATACACTATTTAAAGAATAACAATTTAACGAATTACAATTTAAAGAATTACAATTTAAAGAAAGACACAATTTATATTATTTCTGTACACTGTATACACAAGTTGTCAGCAATTATTTTGGCACAGAAAAAAATATTTGAAATCCTAAATTATTCAAATTAAGAATTTAATGGAATTCGCTTTAAATATAAAAGTATCTAGGTATTTAAATTGTCTTAAATATAAATGTAGTATCAAAATTTTCCTATGAAGTAAATAAATATTTTTATCAGAAGTTGCCAAAATCATATTTCCCCATTGAAACAAATATTTATTGTACTAAATATTTCGGGTAACAAATATGTGAAACTTATTATCACAATTTTTTTAATTTGAAAATATCTGATTATCTCTTAACCTGGTAGCATTTCTAGGAAACATTAAAAATATTAAATTTTTGATTTAAACGCGTTTAAACAAATATAATATATTCAATTCGAGCTTATAGAGAAAATCTTTAATATTGAACTTTATCTGAATGTTCAATTTAGTTTCTATAATCATTCCAATCATAATCATTCCGATTGCCTAAAATTCTCCGAATACCATAGTTATAAAATCAGAATTACTGTGGGTTCTATAAGGTTTTTCAATTTCAAAGTCTTATATAAGACTATCTTATATATATCTTATCTTATCTTATATAATTATAACCAGGGCTCGCACGCTATTAAGCCACGCCCCATCTTGTAAGGACTCTACCACCAGTAATCGCATAAAACAATCTTCTAGCTGATGAATCGTGAAGAAAGTTATTATTATAATAATACTGGTGGCAGAGAACTTCCAAAATGAGGCGTGGCTTAATAGCGAGCGAATCCTGTATAATTTACGCATTAAAATTGTCCGCAAATATATTTGCATAGTACAAATGTTTGAAAATGAAATTACGAAATTTACTAGTTTTATAGAAATGCTTTTTAAATATCAAAGTATTTAGTTTACATATTTATATTTACATAAATATAAATGAAAACATCGCGCGAAAAAAAATGTTAATCAAATGTACCAAAATCCTATATTTCACATTTAACCCCTTTGGGACGAGCGTCTTTTACGGAATTTTTTATCTTTAGTCACCGGATTTTTAAAACAGAAATTTTTGCCTAATTGAATCGGAAAAATGCTCGGATTAAATAAGGCAAACTTTACAATACAATTTTACTGGTGAGAATAATCACCGATTCTGAGCAACTTACGCGGCACGAATACCGGTTGCTCGTCCCCAAGGTGTTAAACAGATAACTATTGCGCTAAATATTTGAGGTAAAATGCGTGAAAATTTTCCGCAATTAAAATTTCGAAATTGAAAGTATACGAATATTTCTTAAACTGGGAAACTGTCTGAGCAACACTCAAATTATTTAAATAAATTTTTATCTCATTAAACAGAATTCTGATTCCCTAAGCATTTCAACTATCTTTGAATAAAGGAAATATGTATAAAAATATTTAATATACTCTCATACAGAAAATGCTGCGATATAAAATTCCTCATTTTATTTAGCCTCTAATACAATTCCAGTTCTCAACCATATAAAGAGTCAGAATATAGTTTTTCAATTTATATACTTTGAAAAGTTTGCGCTTTTTTGTTACACAGCTTGTATCATGTATAAACAAGGTACGTACGCCTGAAGGGATTTAGATAACAGTATTTTCGCAAAGGAATATTTGAGTTCTCTAATGAAGAAAAACGGTTTTTAAATATGGTGACAATTACTTTATGCAAAATCTGGTATTCAAATACCCTGAGGTGGATAAACCTTTATAAAATAGTCAGTAAGCAAACTTACATTGTTTAATGAGTTCGAAATACTACAATTTACGGAAATTGAAAATGTTACAGAAAACCCTTAAAATGAAACAAAATGTATCTATATTGCCAAAAAATGTAGCTAAAGAAATTTTGTATTAAATAAATAATTCTGTTTATCAGTATATTTTATAATAAAATGTGTCGGATTTTTAAAATTTTTCATCGTACTATAGATCCGAAGTAACATTATGAGAAATTTGCGCTTATCAAAATTTCGAATTTTCAAGTATCTTTTTATTACCATGTTTCAAAAGGAGGAAATACAGTGTATTTATAATTAAGATTGCACATTCAAAAGGCTGTAAAGAAAGAACTAATGTTCAGAATGACCTGATATTTCATCTGACTATACGTGGAGCAATGGAAATTAATTCTGCGAAAGAAAAAAAATAGTTCCAACTCACAAGTCCTTTCCTGTGCAATTACCAGTAAAATAGCTGTAAGGATATGTTAATTTCTGTCTGTAAACACATTTTTCCTGTTAATATACAGAATGATCACAAAAATAAGAATTCGCTGCTTTTTGACAAGAAAATGAGAGATAAATGTTGTGAAATAAAATAATATTTCTGTTAAACTGTTTTTAACGTAGAAATTTGACAGACACTTTTTGTTTCTTAAGATATTTTTTATAGTGTACTTAAACTAGTTAAGAATGAAGAGTAGAAAAAGTTTTTCTTTAATATGTATTTATCATAAAAGCGTTTTTTTTTTTTTAATTTCACTGCGTCAACAACCGTCGAAAAATCCCTTAAAATTCAAGATTTTCATTATTATTTTACGGACGCTATATCAAAGTTCCACAGGAAATTGTTTTACAAAACATATAAGCAGCTGGTAAAGCACTGCTTTCTTTTCTGCCTTTGATCAAACGAGTCATTTCTGGATTCGTTCGTTTAATTACATACACTTGTTTTAATTATACATATGCCTTTTCTCTTCCATTTGTCGAAATGATTTCCTTATGATTCGTTTACCATATTCTCATGGTAAGAATATTCTGTCTTTTTTTTATTATTATGATATGATCTTATGATACTTTAATGTTAGAACCCAACATGCTCTATTTTTCATGTACAAGTGCATGACTGCCACAGTAACTATTTTTAAAATGTTTCAAAATTACTTGCAAACTATTATATTTTTTATAGTTTTTTGTTATAGTACAAGTGTGCACTAACAAAACGAAAACAACGAAAACAGAATTCTCCGGAGATAGCATTTTTCACTTTAATCTTAATATGCAGTTTATAATTAGGAACTCAGCTTTTGATAAAGTTTCCAGTTTTAGCGAAATCTCAGATTCGCAAAAAATGAACATAAGGCACCGGTGTTTCGATATAATGCAATGTGCGTAAACATCTACCACAATTTAAAAAGAAAATTTTGCTTTATTTAATATACTAAAAATATTACCAATTTTGCAATTAAACCCGGCGATTCCGAATTCAGCTATTTAAATATTAAATAGAAGTGCAAGACTCCTTGAAAATTAGAATTAAATTTAATTATATCAAAATTTTTAACCCTTCCAGGGGCAAGTAATTGTGTTTCTGTAATGTCGAATTCAGACCAGAATTTTTGAAAAATTTTATTGAAAATAAGGAAAAATAGTTTTATGACTTTTTTCAACCAAAGTTAGAAAAGTAAAATTTAGTAAATATTTTCTGGTGCAAATCTTCATTAATCGTAGGCAGAATACAATATATCCCACTGCCCCTCGAGGAATTAAGTCTAAGTTTTTTAATTTGTCTGAGTATTTACAAAAATGTTGCAATAATTTCAAATAACAGACTGACACCAATATCTTTATAATATTTTAAAAGTTAATATTTTAACTTTCAATAGTTTATTAATTCATCTTAATATCTTATTCTAAACATATCACGAAGTACTGCTGTAACCGGCAGTTATTAAAGTTGAGAATTTTGAAACTTATTATAAACGTTTATACAATTAACCACGGATTCACGGACGGCTCATGTTCATCCTCACAAGTAGTAAGTATACGTCTGACTCATTTCAGCTCGAAATGGTACACAGAAAAATAAATAAAGAAATATGTATAATAGTAAAATAGCGATTTTTGCAAACTTGAAAACTATTTGTTATAATTTAGATTTTTCTGTAGAGATATTCAGATTCCTTTTAAAAATCGGGAGACATCTGATGGCCATTTACAAGTCTAAATACATTATTAAAAGCAAAATATCATAGTAGTCGTGCAAAAAAGATTTTTCAAAAAACCGCGCAAATGTTTTGAATTATTCTCTTTCTTCAGTTTTTTGTTGAAATTAGTTAGGTTAGGATGTAAAATTAATATCTCATCTTATTATCTCCCAAATAAGGGAATTTAATTTTTCAAGGTATGTTAAAGGGACATACAACCCTTATATCTTTAAAAGATTTGATTTTTCGAGTAAAGAGGCAAGAAGAACAACATTTTAAAATAAACAACACAAGCAATTTCAAGACTAAAACTGTATAAAATATTCCTGGAAACCTTTTACAGCTCATTTTAATACAAATCACACAGACACACAAAAAAATCCTACAATTACGCTGGTTATGACTAAATCTATATGAGGTATTTTCAGTAACTAATGTTAACCCTTTGAGCTCTGATGGTTGAATTTTCTACCACTTAATTCCAAAATGTCAAAATGGCACCGGAATATTCGACCAAAGTTATTTGAAAAATGTTTAATGGATTTTTTCATGTATATCGTAATGCGAATTTTTTCTTTGCAAGATACTGGTGCCAATTTGACATTTGGAATTTTGAAGAAATTTACCGACCAGAGCTCAAAGTGTTAAAGAGGTTATTACCACGCCTACTTATGATTCGTATAACGCAGCTGAGTTTTTCTTAACCCCTTCGGGACGGGAGCCTTTTGCGAAATGTTTAAGCTTTTGTCCCAGTTTTTTAAAAACAGAAATTTGTGTCTTCTTGAATCGAGGAAATGCGCTGATTAAATAAGGCAAATTTTACAGTACAATTTTACTGGTGATGAAAAAGAAGGATTCTGAACGCTTCATGCGGCACGTATACAAGTCGCTCGTCCCCAAGGGGTTAAAGCCTGTATCTGAACACTATCGTTATACTTCGATATAGAAGAAAGACGTTGATTTCTACGACAATAATATTTTACCTTATTTTTTAACCCTTTTTCAGGAAATGCCATTGACAAAAGGTGATCTGAATGATTTGTTTCGTTTATTTAATTTTTCCCATAAAATACTTAGAAGCTTCTGACAGAAAATATATGGATTAAGTTAAATAATGCTATTAAAAGTGATAAATTATTTAGATTGACGAACGTTACATCGCACAAACGGCGAAATTTTCAAAATCCTTCATACTATAAAATATTTTCACACAATTAAAAAAAAATAATATTAGGTTATTGTTTTTTAATTGTGTGAAAATATTTTCTATCATGAATGGTTTTGAAAATGTCGCCGTTTGTGCGATGAAATGTTTTTCAATCTAAATAAAGATATTTTAGCAGTTTTTATAGCAGTTTTTAGCGTAATCTGTTTATAAGTGATTATTATAAATGTTGTTATAGAAAATATATGTATTAATTTATTTATTGTATTGTAATAATTATTAATGGATTATCAAAAAATTGGTACTAAAACTTAATCAAAATACATAAAATTGTCAAAAATAGTATATGTTTATTGATCAAATGGGGAAGTTTATATTGAATTCTGAAATATTGCACAAATAAATCACCACTCCTAACATATTGGGTCGATCGGAAAGTCGTGTCGTGTTGGGAAAATCAGTTCGTACCGGAAAATTCTATCATTTAATTATTAGACATTGATTCCGATATCTAATGTCTAATAATTACCGGGCAGAATTTTCCGGTACGAATTGATTTTCCCAACAAGACACGACATTCCGATCAACCCAATAGTTACCGTTCTGCATGTTTCTAAGATACATTTAATAAATATTAATTAATAAGTTACGATTGAAAATTATTAGCTATTCCATATTTAACAGGCATTTTGCCCTTCCATTTCAAATCTAAAATGCCTCATAAGTGGGAAAAAAGAACAGATTGATAGCCGAAGTCTGCATTAAAAGTTAAAACTGCAATAAAAGAAATTATTGGAAAAAAACATATCGATCCGTGCTGTAAAATCATATATTACAAATATGATTACATATAAGGTTGAAATTATAAATTTAAATTTGGTAAAATTGAATACAGGGAGGAAAATCTTTGTGTCCCATCCATCCCTATTTGTGTCCAATTCATCCCTGCTGTGGGGATGATTGGGACGAGGAGGAACGTTTTTTTGATTTCATAATATTTTTCTGAATAAATCTTAATCTAGAAGAAATATTGTTCATATATTTTGTCAAATACCTAATGCATGAAATGTGATATATAATATTGATAATAACTTAAATAAAAAAATTAAAAAAAATATTTTTGTGAAAATGTCCCATTCATCCCCCATCTCCCCCTGTTTGTTATTGAATGACTCAAAAAATAATCCAAGACAAGTATACTGTAACATTTGATGTTCACGTTTTCATGAAATATAATTTCTAGTAATTTTCCTCAAAATGAGGTTTTTCAGAATTGCGCGCTGGATATCTCCGAACTACTTGATATTTTTAGATGATATTTTTTTCAAGTAATGGATTTTATCTGTATTTTAAAACTAAATATAAATATTTTTATTGTTTCAATCTACTGAAACTATATGCATAGATAAACTTCTAAAAAATAATATGCAACATTATAAACAATTTCAAAAATAAAATTTTGCTAAATATTTGCATATGTTTAGGTTTAGTCTTGAGAATCGGTGACATGTTTTATATATTAGATTAATTTTTAACACGATTATTCAAATGGTAAATAAATCATAACAGTTGAAAATTTCCAAGTTGGTGAAAAAAGTCCGGGCTAGGATTCGAACTAGGGATGTCTTGACTGAAGCCGACAATGCTTTAATGACTGATCCATTCCGGATGAATATGGAGGACTAATTCACTCAACTACTAACCTTTAAAGATTACAGAATCTGGTCTGATATCTAAACCAGCTCAAGAGAATAAGGTTATATCGAAGTTTTATTCTGTTGAGCTCATTCAGCGATGCTGCGATCGTTAAAGGTTAGTTGGAGGAATTAGTCCTCCATGTTGGTCCGGGAAGGCTCTGTTGGTAGAGCATTAGCGGCTTCAGCCAAGACATCCCTCGTTCGAATCCTGGTCCATACTTTTTTCACCCATTTGGAAATTTAGAACTGTTATGTTTTACATACCAATTAAATGATTATGTTAAAAATTAATTTAACATAATTATGCATGTAGCGTTTACTATAGTTCCAAATATTACCTTCGTTTTATTCTGTTGAGCTGATTCATATATCAGACCAGATGCTGTGATCGTAAAAGGTTAGTTGAGTGAATTAGTCTTCCATATTCGTCGGGGATGGCTCAATTGGCTTATCATTGGCAGCGTCCGCCAAGACATCCCTGGTTCGAATCCTGGCCCGGACTTTTTTCCCCCACTAGAAATTTACAACTGTTATGTTTTATATATTTTCAGCAGTATATAATACAGGAAAGAGATCGTGATTAACAAAAACACCTTCTAATATGTTGTTAAGGCTGTATCTGCAGCATAAGATGGAATACCTTCATGAGCCACAACCCTCTCGCAAACATGAGATGGAATTTACCCTCCGTTGATGAAATGATATACAGATATAATTCTGTAGGTATGAATTATGCGCGAAATATTGAACTTTTTTGTAATTGCATGATAGTTTCCATTACTAGCGAGGCGTAAAATCAACAGAGTAAAAAAGTTAAGCCAATACGCCAGTCTTGGTTAGCATTGCGCACCAACGCTTCACCAACTGAGCAATTCTGAGTTACCCAACCTGGTATCCTTCATTCTAATATGTTGTCAAGGCTGCATCTGCAGAAGACGGAATACCTTCATATGCCACAACCCTTTCGCAAACATGAGACAGAATTTACCCTCCATTGATGAAATGATACACAGATATAATTTTGTGGGTATGGATTATGACCGAAATATTGGATTTCTTTTTGTAATTGCATGATTGTTTCCATCACTAAGGAGGCGTAAAAGCATCAGAGTAAAAAAAGCCAAGCCAATGCGCCAACCTTAGTTAGCATTGCGCACCAGCGCTTCACCAACTGAGGTATTCTGAGTTACGCAGCCTGTCACACCTCTCTCTTTTATGATGTCAAGGCTGCATCTGCAGTATAAAATGGAATATCTCTATGAGCCACAACCAGAGCCTGATTACCAACGGGGCACATTCCCACCAGCAAAAATGAACAGCAAATTTCACCTCATTCATGGCAGACATTTTACACGAATATGGCGTTTATGTATGCCGAATATTTCTTTTAAAATTTATTGGTGTAAGTGTGCCCCGTTGATAATCAGGCCCTGGCCACAACCCTGTGGCAGGGGTTGTACTTGTCCTGAAATTTCACGACCAGGAAATTCTGCGGTACCAGTATTTTCTTATGGAAAAATCTCTTCTTAAATAAGGTGAAATTTTGCGCGTTTAACCTAGATTTATTATTCAATAAACAAATAGCGATATTTGCCCTGAAAAAAAATCACTTAAGAGTACGACCACGGACCTGTGGAGAACATCAGATGGAATTAATCCTCTCGCTGCGCAGCCCGAGATATGCTCGGGTATGCATTTTCCCGTCAAATTAATTCTATTTGGTGGTTCCCACCAGTTATTTTTAGCGAAAACTTTGCCTGATTTAATCAGGACATTTTCGTCGATTACGATAGTCAAAAATTTCTGCTTTAAAGAACCGGTAATAAACGATTAAAAATTCTGTAAAAGACGCTCATCGCGAAGAATTATTTACGCAGCGAGAGGGTTAACACATCAACTGTGAAATTACATATAATTTTTCATTTATAAAATACGCCCGAAAAGTTAACTTTTTTAATAGCATGAATTTTTACATTAGTAACTAGACATAAAACAAAGAAAGGTGTGGCGCATGAAGATATATTTCATATTATGTTGCAGATGCAGCATTACTATCATATAAAAGTAAGGAATGCAAATCTGGGTATCGTTCGAGTAGCTCAGTTAGCTATGTAAGTGCTATGTCAACGCCCTGAATTCGAGCGCTGGCTTGGACACTTTTTCACTCTGTTGGTTTGATGCCTAGTTAACCCTTTCCGGCTCGGGGTAATTCTGTTTATAAACTGATGAAATAATGGTCTGACACCAGAATACATAAACGAAGTTATTAGAAAATAAGAACTTGCTTATTTTCACGTAAATTATAAAAGGAAAATTTTAATTAAATTTTCTTGTTGCCGTTTGTTAGTTTTGGAATTAAAATTAGGTGTCCTTTTTTTAAGGACACCGCCCTCGAAAGGTTTAACAAAGCAGAAATTCATGTAATTAAAAAAATTCAATATTCCCTACATTAATAATAATAATAACTTTTTACACTCTCAATTCACAAGTGCAGATGGTATATGCTATTTCCTTTTGAATATCTATTATTTTTTGAAATATATTTATTAAGATTATTAATTTTGTACTTATAATTTATTTTGAAATTTATCTTAGTACAACATTAGTACTAAGTAGTTATTACACTTATTAGTTGTAAAATTTTGTTCTTTATTTTAAATAAAAACTATTACAGTCAAATGTAACTGTGATGCAAGATTCAGAAAAAGCTATAAATGAAAGAAATCGGGTCATAACTTGCTTATTATAATATCCTAGAGCAAAATGTACATTTAAAAAAATAATACCATTTTCTCTCTCTCTCTCTCTCTCTCTCTCTCTCTATATATATATATATATATATATATATGTTACATTTCTGTCTTTTACATATAACTTCCAGTTGTACGTGTTCTAGTGGTAATTCTATCCCTTTTTAAGATCTGTAATAAGAACAAATAAATGTATTTCATGTGAATTATTACGACTTTGCGGGCTGTCATACGTTTTGGCTTAATAATAATCGATATGTTAAAATATCCCCATCTGCTAGTTGACACCAGTATTCTTAAGATAAAAATGAAATAAGCATTTAAACCTAAAGGATTTATGTTGTTTCATATGTGGGAGAGAATATCATGTGCAGAACTACTGTTGTAATTGGCAGTTCATATTGTAAAGCATATTACAAGTGTTCGATCATGCCGTTGTAGATGATTTCTACACTTTTATCGACTTTGGTTCCGAATCACATGTGGTGAGAGATCACATGTGCTGTCCCATCGCGACTCAATACGGCGTAGAGAGGTGGCGGTTAAGAGAAAAACGGCGACCTTTTCAAGTTATTTACTATAAGTCAGATTTTTTTACACTTATTTTGAATACTCATTTTGAAAACTTATTTGGTTGCCTTTCAGAATCCACAGTAAATCACTACTTTTTTAAACTAAAATATCATAAAACAGGATAATCGCAAAAAAATAATAATCAATTCATGAGAAAATATTTTGATGATGGTAATCACCTATTCAGGGATTGTACGTGTTCTGAAATTTCAAGACTAGGAAATTCTCTGGTACCAGTATTTTCTTATAGAAAATCTCTTTTTAAATAAGGCGAAATTTTGCTCCTTAAGCATAGACTAGTTTTTCTATAAAAAAATCCTGATATTTCCCCTGAAAAATTTCCTGAAGCGTACAACCCCTGACTATTCTCATTCCATAGTTCATTGTTGGAGTCAATTGAAAATATCAGCTAACAAATCTGATTGCAAAGTCTAATTTTTTGTAAGTTAGTTAAGTTACCGACCGATTTTTCACCGAATGCGAGTTATATTTTTTGTGTCTATAAACAGTCTTTACACCCTGTTCTGTAGGTAATCTGATGATAATAATTGAAGTAGCTGAAAATCACTTGCAACACTGCTCACTGTTTGAAATTCGCTACTAAGGTCACAAATAACTCCTTATATAAGGAGGGATCAAAAAGTTTTCGTTAGAAGGCTGTACAGCTCAGATTTTCTATGACAGTCATGCAAAATCTCCTTCAGCATTTAGTCAAGTTTCCTACTGCTTCAGCAGGTTGAATATACCCCTTTTGTAAATTTCCCCATTCTGCTGCCTGAAGAAGTCCGACACTGCCTGCTGCATCCCTCTGTCTGACACGAACCGTCGATCTTTCAAGGATATTTTGAAAGACCTCTAATCGATATGCGACGTTCCGCCCTAATCGCGCCATCCTTTCCGTACAGGATGTCGATGGCCTCCCAAATCGACTTGAAACTTGAGTCGAACCGCGACCAGCTCTGAAGTTGAAGCACCATTCCATTACGGTGGTTCCCGAAAGATATGCTTCTCCGTAAATATTCTTCTTTCTCTGATGAATGTCTACCGGTTTTTGTCCTTCAGCCGCCAAAAAAAGAATAACAGCACGTTGGTTCTGTTTGGACGCATTTGGTTCTAATGTCACCAGGCTTCAGACTTCAACATTTTCCACACACACACAACGGTAATAAACGAATACCACAATAATCGCTTGTGTTGATGTCGGTGCTTATATAACCACTAATGCTACGCACTCATTTGCAAATACGCTGCAGGAGCGACCTAAAACGGAAACTTTTTTATCACCCCTTATACTATTAGAGACATTTCCTCAGTCGCTCAATTTATGTTTCAGACAAACGGCTACCTATATAATATAAATGTTTTCAGTTGTAAATACTAGGTTGAGCAAAAAGTTCTGGGAAATTTGTGAAAGTTGCTTTGTTGTGCGCAAATTAACAACAAAAGCAACAAGGACTATTCTTCAATGTAGAGACCATCATCGCCTACGAATTTTCTGCCAGATTCCGGAATTGCTGGAAGTACGTTTGTCGCTGAACCTTCACCTTCATTAATGTCATCGACGGCTTTCAGAATCGTTAGACCTTTTCTCCAATAATGCCGAATCAACGCACGCAAATCATACTGATTAGTAGGCATTTTGTTTGGAGCCGAAATTCCCGAACTATTATAGATATACATGCCACTAGTACTCCTATATACGATACAAATTCTGGTAACTATTAAATTATAAATTCCCCAGAACTTTTTGCTCAACCTAATAATACATGAGACAAATTGTATTACAACGTCCAAACAACGTCTAGGAAAAGTGCCGTTTAGCTCAACCGTAGTGGACTACTACATCACGAAATAATTAAACTGTTTAAAAATATTAAGTTTCAATGTTAAAGTTTAATATTAAGAATAAAATATTGTCGCAATTGGTCAAGCGAAAGCAATTTTTCATTTTTAGGGTTTTGCTCACCTGACGAAACCCTATTCGTCTCACTCTCTGTCTGTCACAGAACCCGTTCTCAGAAACTATATATGTTGGAGACTTGAAATTGACTCACATCAAACGGCAAATCATAAAATTTTGAAAAAGTCTTATATTTACAGCTCTGGGCTCTAACTTGTGTATTTTAAGCTTTTTTTTCTAACTGAGCCCCTAATTAAGTTGAAGACTTGAAATTTTGGATACTTATAGCTGAACACCTCACATCAAATGACAAATCATAAAATTTTGAAAAAGTCTTATATTTAACCCTCTGGAATCTTTACTTGTGTATTTTAAGCAATTTTTCTAACTCAGCCCCTAATTAAGTTGGGAATGTGAAATTTTGAATACTTATAGTAGAACACTTGCGATCACACGGAAAATCATAAAATTTTCTGAAAGTCTTATATTATTTACACCTCCGAGCTCTAACTGCTGTATTTTTAGCAATTTTTCTACCTTCCACCCTTTTCACCCGGGGTGCACTTTTCTAACATTTGCCGACACTCCTTTGACCACTCTTTCATATTATGCACTTTAGCCGTACATATTTTAGTTCTAATTTTTACCGCTATGGGGCGCCTACCGATCTCGGGTGCTATGGGGCGATCCTCTCCACTAATATATCTACGGATAGTTTGTAAAATGGAGTTTCGTTCCGACAGAGGTTTGTTTAGAATAGAGTACGCCTCCTGGTTGCGAAATGTGGAACTAAAAGATTTTGCAAAAGGATAAAGTGTTTTGAAAGGAATATTAAACGATACTCTTTGTGCGATTTCTGATCACACTTACCCACTTGTTAAATGTTGCTTTTGATTGCCCTTTCTTGCAAGCATTAAAACTGGCTAATGTCCAAAGTTAAATTTGCTATTTTCTATTTGATAAGTTACCTGAATTTTGGCACAATTCAGAATTTTTTACTTAAAGCATATATGGCACAGAGTAGCATGAGCTTTGAATAGAAACCGTAATAAAATAGTTTTGGTAGAAAAAAAAGAGTATTTTTGTCCAATGTGGTTTACAATATGCAATAAAGGTTTAAATCAATTCAGACATCTGGAGCAATTGAAGAGATAATAAAATACACGCACATTCGAGTTTCATATTTTCTGGGCAATATTCTATGTACATTCAGGAAAAATAATCTCTTTAGACTATTTATTAACGAATTGTCTATGAAAAATTGGAGCGAAGGCACAGATAGCCAATTTGGGTCATACGGTTAAAGTTTTATAGGATCGCCAAATACGTATTCGTATTAAAGGGGATATTTTAAAGTTTTTTAATAATATTTATTAAATTATTTATTTTAAATAAAATTATTTTTTCGTTAAAAATATATGATTATAATTTATTTAAATGTTTCATTTTAAAACCAAATTAACTTTTAAGTAAAAAACCTGCACTATTTGATATTTATATGTAAAATACATATTATTATTATTTAAGTTATTACAATTAACGTTATTATTACTTAAGTAATAACGTAATGGTAACTGTAAGTTTGTTTTATAAGATATGGAAACACATTGGAAGTGATTTTTCAAACAGACGCATTTTTACATTATGGTTAAACCCTTGATAGTTTTTAAATTAATAATTTTAAAACAGCATAATTTAGAGAAAAACTGTTTATATATTAGATATGTTTTTATATTAATATAAATACAAGTACACAATTTTATAATGCATAAAGTTCAGATTACAGTAAATTAAAAATTGAAAGTTTCAGAAAAAGTACATAAATGGTAATCTTTTCAGCAAATGGAAAATTAATATTATGTAGAGTCTGGGAGACGATATTCAACAGTCTGTGATGATGAATACTCATTCTGCAAGTATACAAGCGGAAAGTGTAGAAAGTGCATTTTTGTCAATTTAAAAAAATACACACAAACAAAATACTTAGAGACATTACTATAATTTGTTTCTTAACACGTTCACGCCGGCGTGCATCACCGGTGGGTCACGGTTGGCTGCCCCATCGGGCGGCGTGCATCACCGGTGGGTCACGCTTGACTGTCGCATCGGGCGGCGTGCATCACCGTTGGGTCACACTCCATTGTTAAATAGAAGGTGTGCAATACAGGTGGGTCTCACTCGACTGTGTCATAGACAGCGTGCACTATAGGCGGGTCACACTTAAATATTCGAAAATTCTGTATTAAAAACAATTCAATATTATAAACATGATACATTCACGACGGGCAACGAGGATTCTCGCTTTCATTCAAAAGATATCATTGACTAAGGGCGTGGCCTCTGCCTTACAGAAATGCATTTATATCAAGTTGTACATATTTCTTTAGATTGTACGACATTTTAAATTAAATTCGTACATACGCAGTCAACAAAATCATGCCTTTAAGTATGCTTACTCCTTACGAACTTTCAGACATTCACAATCAACTCTTGTTATATTCGAGTTCAGTTTAATGAATATGAGAGAGGCGTGTCATTACATACAGTGTCTGAATAAGCGAAAGTACCCCGCCGCCAGATGAAGGAAAACATGAATTTGAGCGCCGCCTCACAGCGAAAAACACGAATATAGGCGCCGGCGTGAACGTGTTACAATATATTAAAAAGGAAGCTAACGAAATTGTAATTATTATTTCTGTAATGTTAAGGAATCCAAAAGTAGCATGTACTACTGAGATTTCATTAAATATTTAGATTTATCCTTTAACAAATTTTAAGAGATAGGCTAATATGAAAAATTATAAGCTATCAGCTATTGCAGTTAGATTTTAATACAATTATACAATACTTCTGGAAACATATTTTCGTTTTATTTGAGACGCAGTTCAATATATTATGGGCGTTAGGAAACGTCACAACTGTATGTATGATATCTGTAATGTTCTTAATTTGAATGCGTATTGATGTTAATATATTGCATTTAAAAATTTTATCATTAAACATTAAACATTTTTCACAAATTTAAGTCGAAATCTTCCTTATTTTGACTATCTTATTTGCAAGTATTATCTACAGACTCCACTCCTAGTGTCAAAATATACTTACTTTTTTTAGATTTATTTTTTGTGTGTGTTAGATACGTCCTTTCTGAATTATATGTCCGCTTCCATTCATTACACCTGATGTTATATGTCGTTTTCTCGAGATATTTGATGACAAACACGCCCTTGAAATATTTTATTGAAACATTCATTCAAATTCTTTGCAATGTTTTATATCCGATACTAAACCATTTTAACAATATTCTTCTCAATATTATATTTAGCATATATTAACATTAGTAACAGAATAATAAGATTGACATGTGAAATGTTTTGTTTGAATTCAATTTTCCAAGTTTGAATCCAAATTCTTGTCTTTACTACTTAAATTTCAGCGACAGCAAAAACAAGCACTTTGTTTTTTTCCGCCGGGAGTCGTCATTCATGTGTTACAGCGTCAACTGTAATCTGAAAATCAGAAAAAACGCAAGTTTGAAAACTTTAAATCAAAACATACGATCAAGTGTAATCTAGTAACAATCTAAGTAACAATCTAAGATCGAAATTTGGAACAAATTATTTTCAATCGCTTGAAAAAAAGTTTCCATCCTGAGAAGCATTTTACTCCAAACCGCACTTCTGTTCAACAATTACTTCATTTTTTATTGAATTATAAAATGTGTCAAGGGCTTTTCGGTCACCGTATATTATATATATACGGTATGTCCACTAAAGTTCTTTTCCATCCTCTTAACTTCGGAACGGCTGGTGCTGTGTTCATAAAAAGCGGTGTCTAGGTACAGTAAAGTAGCCATGCGCTACTGAAGGAAACCGCCTACGGCGCGACCTGGTGGTAAACTGCGGAGTTAGCAGTCCTATCTCGAAAACTGAAACAGATGGGGAAAAAAGTAATTTACAAAGTTGTAGAGGATCATTGATTTAGTACGAAAAAACACATTGTGAACATTAATGCGCAGAATAGAACGGTTAAAACGCGCATTTATATCTTCGTGATTTCCTACACTGTGACGCCACAAAACTTGAACGGAGGGGGAAAAGATTATCTTTCGGACAAATGTGCATCCAAATGTGCATTGAAGCTGACGGTGAGAAGATTGAATTTTCCAAATAAAGGTATATTAATAAGAAAGATTTGAACTAACGCTGCCAATTTAATAATTAAAAACTCTTATGATACTCATCAGCGTACACATAAAAAAACTATATTAAAAAGACATTAAAAATTAATCCCAACGTTTCATGCTCTTTCTAATGGGCCATCATCAGGGGAGAGGGTTCTTGACCTCCACGTGGCAAAGTTACAAAACAGCATAGTCACTTTTACAACATCAACAAAATGTTTTCAGTTTGATGTTGTGTTGTTTGATGTTGTACAGTGAACACAACGATCCACTGAACTTACCCCCCCCCCGCATTTCTACCTATTGAAATATATTAAGTCTGTCGACTTACGAGGTAGTACGAGGCAGACGGTGTACAAGTCAGACGTTCGATCGGCCATGGACTCAAGGCACGGATTGTCGAAGCGGCTGCACGTATCTGGGAGACTCCTGGCCAATTGGGACGTGTTTGCTATCCCATGCGGCGGCGATGTCAACCATGCATCACGGCTGATGCAGCACATTTTGATGACTTGTTATGAGTTGTAACCTTTTTTATTCGTATTTTGTTCTTCGACTAAGTTTTTTGTAAAATAAAGGTCTTTTTACACCGTATATTATCTTTTCTTTGGGTCACCGTAACGATGCAATTGCACCGTCACAATCGCGTTTCCGACCCCCCGTTCCTATGTAATTCTTTCTCCTCATGACCATGTGCCGTTTGAACATGACCTTTTGAACCACCCTGTATAATGATTGATGCTTCTTTTTACATTAAAAATGTTGAAATTTAATTAAAGATGCTCTAAATTCATTTTCGCTGCTAAACGATCGTACATCGTACCAGAATCATGTTACGCAACACATTGTTCCCATAGGATTTACATTACTACATTTCGTAATTAGCAATCTCGCCCGTAAAGACCAGATTGTACTTAGAATCAATGAACGGTAACTTAAATGCAAAAAATCGAAATTGCTTTAAAAACATTCATAGTTTCCTTTCGTATTTTTTCCGGTTAGAGTAAATTAATAAAAAAAAAGCCTTTTGCAGACAGGAGAATGATAGTAAAACTTTGAAAGAAGGTGACTAATGTCGCATACGAACAGAAAGTATCCTATTAATTAATTTTTTTGTAATTATTTTTCATTAGAAAATGAAATTAATAAATATATATATATATATATATATATACAGGGTGTTCCGTTAAAGGGGTCCAATATTAATAGGGGTAATAGAGGAGATCACACGGAGCATAAATCAGTATATAATGCCTGGCCGGATCTCAATAATTTTCAAGTTACAGCAAATAGAATGAAAAATCGGAAATTTGTAAAAAAAACCCTCATTGCTAAACTATCGATAATGCTACATAAAAACGAAGCACATATTTAGAAAGAGCAGAAAAAATCCTATGAAATGACATAAGTTGTTTTAGAATATTGAGAATTAATGGCGAGTTACAAGATCTGAAACAGTGAAAAAATACAAAATCAAATATTTAGCAAAATAGTTAATCGTTAATTCCAAAAATGCAACTCTACCTACATCAAGGAAAATGTTATAAAATTTGGTCCATTCCGAAAGCTTTCGAAGAAGCTGACAATAAACCATATCAGTTTAATTGTATGGGAGAAATCAAGCAGTTCCCTAGTTACAACTCTGTACTGTTGCACGCTCGGAAAGGGCGAAACTCCGCCCATGACGATTGTAAACACCCCGTTTTAATATCTTTCAATTATACATTTCTGATCAACCTCTATCAATACCCTTTCATTATTCAGTCTGGTCAAGTGAATGACATATTGTGCAGCTCTCGCCTTGTCTTAAAGCAAACTCCGTGACTGCTGCGTTTCCTCCATGAACTTTCAGGATGATGAAGAAGAAGTACTTTTTATGCAAGTTTTCTATGTGTATAGGAAGAAAAGTGTAATAAAACATCAGTCATCAGTGGGCGTTATGTTAAAGGGAGGCGGTTGTAAGTGGGATTGTAGTAAGTTGATGTATAATAATTATGCCGGAATACTCTAACGAAGAATATGCTGACATGCATCTGATGTACGGGCAAGCTCATGGAAATGCATGTCTAGCACAGCGCATGTACCGTGAGCAATTTCCAAGGAGACGTTGCCCAAGTTCGAAACTCTTCATAAAAATCGATAGACGATTACGGGAGACTGGATCGTTTAATACAGCAAGCATTGATGCAGGGAAACCTCGACATGTACGAACACCTGCAATGGAAGAAGATGTACTGAATATTTTTAAAGATAACCCCTCCACGAGTACACGAGCTGCTGCGTCTGAAGTCGGTGTTTCTCACCAAAGTGTGTGGCGTGTTTTGCGTGCAGAAAACATGCACCCCTTTCATGTGCAGCGGGTACAACTGTTATCAGTAACAGATTGTGCTCAGCGGACAGAATTCGTACGCTGGTTACTTAATGTAACAGAAAATAATCCACAATTTCTGGAAAATATTTTATTTACTGATGAAGCAACATTTACAAGAGAGGGCGTGGTAAACACGCACAATATGCACACATGGTCATATACAAATCCGCACACTGTTTTCCCGTCGAACGCACAACAAAAGTTCAGTGTGAACATATGGGCAGGTGTCCTCGGCGATTATCTCATAGGACCATATTTACACCCAGATGTACTCAATGGCAGTACGTACTTGGTTTTCCTACGGGATATCTTACCGCAGTTACTGCAAAATGTGCCACTAACATTGCGCCACAATATGTGGTTTATGCACGATGGCGCACCGGCACATTTTTTCATAGGTGTTCGCAATCACCTCAATTCAACATATCCTGGGAAATGGATTGGACGCAGTGGACCTGTTGCTTGGCCTGCACGCTCTCCAGACCTCAATCCGTTAGACTTTTTTGTTTGGGGACACCTTAAATCGCTGGTGTATGAAACGCCTGTGGATACACCGGAGCATTTACTAGCGCGAATCGTTGTCGCTGCAGGAGACATTCCCAACTCCGTCGGAGTTTTTCGGCGTGTTCGCCAATCTTTACGACGTCGCTGTCGGCTGTGCGATTCTGTTAATGGGCGCAACTTCGAACACCTATTATAATAATGTCCGTTCGTCTGCCTTCCGACATTGAACTGTGCAGCGCAGGCCAGAAGACTATGCTTCACATATGTCATAAAGTACGTGGAATGTAATTCTTTATTTGTCATTTTTCTTTTATTTTCAACACTTTTTGGCACAGTATTTTGTAAGTCACAGACTGTGGTGTACTCAAATTGTAAATTACAAAGTTTGTATGAATTAATTTAAAATTTAGTGTCTTTTTTAAATTTATAATTAATAAAATTATTATGCTATTTGTTATTATTATTTCCTATCATAAATTATGATGCACATATACATACAATAATTGTCCATGTAAAACATGTACTGAAACTTCTTGCATAGTTACAAATCGCAATATTTTTAATTATTTCCGAATTTCCACCACCAGTTTAATTTTAAAGAATTTAACTTAAGCTTTATATCAATAAAAGACCACTTTAAAATGTAGACTATTATTGTAAAGTTATTTTGGTTCATTCAACTCTTGAATAATTAAAAATGTTGCATCTCAGAAGAAGCATGATCGAAAATGTATAGTTGAGAGTAATTAAAAAGGCGGTGTTTCCAATCGTGATGGGCGGAGTTTAACCTTTGCTAGTGTCAAAGAAAGCGGAGTTGTAACTAAGAAACTGATTAATTTCTCTCACACAATTAAACCGATATGGTTCATTGTAAGCTTTTTCGAAAGTTTTCGGAATGGACCAAATTTTACCACATATTCCTTGTTGTAGCTAGAGTTGTCTTTTTGGAATTAACGATTAACTATTTTGATGTATATTGGATTTCGTACTTTTTTCACTGTTTCAGAGCTTGTAACTCGTCAATAAATATTGCTATTTTAATACAATTGATGTCATTTTGTAGGTTTTTTCTGCTCTTTCTAAATATGTGCTTCGTTTTTATGTAGCATTATCGATAGTTTAGCAATGAGGGTTTTTTTACAATTTTCCGAATTTTCATTCTATTTGCTGTAACTTGAAAACTATTGAGATCCGACAAGGCTTTATATACTGATTTATGCTCCATGTGATCTCCTCTATTACCCCTATTAATATTGGACCCCTTTAACGGAACACCCTGTATATATATATATAAACCCGTGTAAAAACCCGTATCAGTATAGACCTCTCACTAGTATGTTTGCGGACCAGGGGCCTAAATATCACCACTGAAATTCATTGTTTGTTGATCTCACTTTGCCTATTAATTAATTCATCAAAATTCCTTAAACCTTTTCGACGCAGTGTGCCCGGGTCGGGATGCTCAATTTTAATTCCAAACTTACAAACGGCACCAAAAATATTTTAATAAAATTTTGCATTAACAATGAAAGTATAACGTCACAAGTTTTTAATTTCTAAAAAAGTCGTATGTAATGTCCGGTGTCAGTCGATGATTTCATCATTTTACAACAAAATTTGTCTGCACCGGAAAGGATTAAGCTAGATTTTTTAATGTATTAAGCTTACAATTTAACTCTAATCACAAGTCAACCTAAGTCACAAATTTAAATCTCTGCTGAATCGGCTCCACTACATTCAAATAAGGCCATTTCTTTCCCGATTTGCATAGTGGCGAAATTAACCCGATTGGGCAATATATCGGAAATCCCCAAGAACAGCCGAAAGGAGAACCGAATTTGTTCAAAATGTCGGCAAATGCACGTAGATTACGGGTAATATTACAGTCGGACCTCTATTTAGCGAACCTCTATTTTGCGAATTTCTCTATTTTGCGAACTTTTCCTTGGAACCAAGAACGTTTTGCGAATTTCTTCGAAAAATAACCTCCAAATAGTGAAGTACATTCTCTATTTAACGAACTTTTTCTTGTGATTTATTTTTTTTTCTCCCCATTTCTCAAAATATTTCTGGACGTTTCAAACTTATTCTTTCTTTAAACACATTTTATGATGTTCAATGACCTTGAACTGGTTTTACAAGGCGCCTTCTTTGTTAGCAGTGAGAATTCGGTAAGTACGGAGGACGAAGACGATAATCCCTTAGAGTAATGTGGATTCCTCAGAGAAAATGTGGATACAAATTAGAAAAAAAGAAGAAATTAACCATGATGTGCTGATTGAAGATTGTATTTCACTTAATTCTGAAATTGAAACCTCGCAAACACTATCCGAATTGGATATTTTCGACAGTGTGAAAAATAAAAACAATACAGCAATGAATTGCGATGAAGACTAATATGATGATGATGGAAATGATCATTATGCAGGAATTAACAAAACTTCGTATGATGAAATGCTAAAATCATTTGAAACAATCCGACGTGGATTATAGTTAGAAGAAAAAGCGCATGAAGGGTTTTTTTGTGTATTGGAAAGATGCGAGACGTACTGTGAGAGGAAGCACTTTTTTAAATAAAAAACTCAGGCAAAATTAACAGAGTTTTTCAGAAATTAAATTTAAGGACGCATATGTTAATTTATGGTAAAAATTATTTGTTATAACAATAATAAATACGATAATGTCATTAAAATTCGTTAATTTTAATGTATAACTATTTACTTTAAATAGAAAATACAGTGTATTCCCGGACAATGTTTTCTTTTCTTTGCAGATTTCAATATTTAAATACATAGAAAAATGAATTGATGATGGATATTGGTGGGTAAAATAAAACAAATCGATATAATTTATTAAAAAAATGTGATTAATTACTTTTAGTAAAAATGTTTAGTGTTTATGAATTTAAAATCTATTTTATATAGTTTAAAGTATTTTAAAAGGTGAATCTCTATTTAAAGAATTTTCCATGTAACGAACTTTTTTCCGGGATTTAGCGACTTCGTTAAATAGAGGTTCGACTGTATTTCAAACGCCTAATGTTACAATAAAAGGTACTTATCCCTACTCATTTCAGGCTCCAAAATAAGGAGCAACTAGATGAAAAATAATTTTTTTAATAGAACAATCGAACGACGTGCAGTAAATCACTCTCACTCTAGGCACTGTTTCTCTTGTTAGCCGCTATAGAGCGGGCACATTCGCTAGCGGAAACTGTCGTTAGTTTTTAAACTATCTGGAATTAATCATGACCAGAGTGATGTCTACATTTATTTGTTGAAAACGAAGTAAAATGAATGGCTTTGTTAAAATATTTGTAACTGTTGAATCTAGATTTTAATTGGTTTCAATTATTACTGTAACAAATATTTTAAAATTTGTCTTAATTAGAAAAAAAAAAAATATTTTATTTTTAAGCTAATACCATTTTAACTGCTTCTAGTTTCACCAATAAAAACTGGGACAAATTAAATGTTGTTATCAAGTTTATACTAGCTCTTTCTAGAGGGCTCGTTTAAAACTAATTTAGATGAAGGAGAATAGTTGCAACGGATTTCGAGTTTTTATGGCAACAAAACAACGAAATTCATGTGACAGAAAAGTGAAATTTTAATAAAACGCCCACACCATAAAATTTAAAAGGAAACATTTTCATATATATACAAAACCTGTTCTAGTAACTTTTTATATAAGAACAAACAAATAAAAATTCATTATCCTTATATATTATATATATATACAGTCGAACCTCGTTATCGCGAAACTCTAATGACCAGAAAAAAGTGTCGTCATAAGCGGAGTGTCGCGGTAACCGGAGTTGGAGAAAAATATGCTTATAAAAATCTGTATTATTAATTAATTTAAGACAATTTTAAATTCATAACTGTTCTTGCAGTTTTAAGCTATAAAACATTATTATTAAACAAAACAAACACAAAAAAATTGAAAAGAAAAATAAAACAGATTTATGTCTTTTTTTTTTTTTCTTGTTACATGAAATATGGATTAATTAAGGTTTTCTTATCCCTAGATTAGCTTTGTACAATTCTGTTTTGAATATAATACAACGAATTGTAATTAGCATTCGTTGTTTCAGAAATGGATGTTTGATAACTTCTGATTGTTTCGATGCAGTGCGATGATTTGGTTTTAGTGGAATGAAAAAATGCCGTGACAAGAAAGCGCCGCCTGACCAGAACAAAAAGACTGCAGTTAGACTGATACGTCTATCTGGAGCTTAAGTGTGTTTCACAGTGTGTTTGTTTATTTATCCAGATAAAGGATTGAAGTAAAATTTCTCATTTACCTTAATGGGAGTTTTAGACACTTTTGTGAAAAGTTTGGCCAATGTTTTCTCGTACTGCTTAATTTACGTGCTTATAAGGTGGATTATGAAAAATGGACAATTTTTCTAAACCGTCGTGATATCCGGAGCTAAAAATTATTCAACGACGTAAAATCCGGAGTTTATTTACATTAAAATGATATTCAGAAAATATGGACTTTGAAAAACTGACGTGATAAGCGGAGTGACGTGAAAACCGGGTGTCGGGATAACGAGGTCCGACTGTATATAATCAGGGCAATATATATATTGCCCTGATTAGTGGCTTTGTTTGAAGAAGCCGTGCTTCTACCTTTACTGCTTTTCCTGCCCTAGCATGGCGACTGTCATTCCTGAACAAATGCTAACTTTATAACTAAGCTCCATCAAAAGCGATCAACTGTCTTTTTACCCTCTCCGACGCAGTGGTCCCAGTTCAACTGTCTCTTAACCATTTCCGACGCAGTGGTCCCAGTCTGGGATACCTAATTTTAATTCCAAAGTTACAAACGGAACAAAGAATATTTTAATAAAATTTTGCTTTTACAATGAAAGTTGAAATTAACAAGTTTTAAATTTCGAAAAATTCGATGTAAATTCCGGTATCAGTCAATCATTTCATCATTTAACACAAAATGTGTCTGTGCTGGAAAGGGTTAAATAAAATATTATGGAAACCGAACCAATAGTTCTAGGAAAAAAGTATGCCTGGTTGGAAAAAAAAAGTTTTCTAGAAAAATGAGTTTAACCGCTTCTCGCCCTTGGCCACATGTTTGGACATATAGTTTTTTTTATTATAATTACTAACAGTAATAAAAATATCAAAAATGTGATATTAACTTATTCACTACAGAATCCTTCAACAAGAGAAGTAAAAATTTTAAGGTTTGGCTACGCCGATGCATAGTTAGAGATATAAAAAAAAGCTTGAAGTAATTTTTCAGTCGTCAGTGTTGTTGGATTATTCGAATAAATTGTTAATATTTGATAAAAATAATATAAGATATATTAAATATATTAAGTTTTAATAATTTGTAGAAATGTAAGAAAGAAATTTATAATTAGTTTTTTTTATTTTATAAAAAATCATTTCACTTATAAATTACCATTAACGCTCAGGGGCCACAAAAGTGGACGTAATTTTTTTTCTGAATTTATAGTTTTCCTTTTTATTTTTTGCTTTTCCAATTCCTATTAACTCGGGATTGCACGCGCAGGGTATGACACACCCAGGGTGGACACGGTTATTGCATTTCCCACCACTAATTTTAGAAAAGTAATCTTCAAACTATTTTAGCGCGGAATTTGTAGATAAAGCCAATGATTATATGAAATAACGATTTTTGTTTGAATTTACTGTTGGAAAAGTATGAATCAAAGCGATATAAGTAAGCGTGCAAACTTAATGCTGGAATCGGGCGTAAATTAACACACTTGCGCCATCTTGCGGACGGAGTGATAATCCACATACGCGGGCTTTTAGGGCGGTGCATATTTTCTAAATCTTTAGCCACTCATGGAAGTGAATTTTGTTTTGCCACATTTATTGCAATATAATGGCGTTGCAAGAGGGGCATCCATATGCACATGACACCACAAGGTTTTCTTCGCCTTGTCAAATCGACTTCATTTATTAATCAAGTTGAAAGAAACTTTATAATTTTAGTGGTGTGAGTAAAAAACAGTTAGGTATTTACCTGTAGTTCATACTCCATCAGCTACGTGGCGCGTGACCTTGATTGATGTTACCTCGCTTTTAATCTTGCGGTTACTTCTTCCATTTAAGATAGGACGCTTACTTATATCGCTTTGGTATGAATCGTACATATCCTGGATAACGGCGAACGTTCCCGGGTTAACACTAGACCGCCTGGAAATTTTACTCAAGTTTCATAAAAAATATTTGACACCAGTATTTTTATTTAAAATTATTTGATTTATTTATTTAACGTAAATTTGAGTGGTTTAAATTTAACTTAATTTACGAAATCATTTCTGGTTCCAATTGACATTTAATCATATGACCGGAATCGTATCGACTTCTTCCGGGCGTTATAGTGTTAATATAAAGTGTGCCACAAAAAGATCTGTACGACTTCAAAATTTTATTTAAAAAATATGAATAGGTCTATAGCAGTGGTTCCCAATGTGGGCTTACGCCCCACAGGGGGCAGTTTCAGATTTCTTATTAACAAATTTTCTGTCATTTTTTTCTAATGACAGTAGTGTTTTAGACTAAAAATATAAATAATAGATGAAAAAAATTAAAAATAACTGAATAAAAATTAATTTTCGAAACGATCCCATTTAAAAATTTAAAATACACTGACACCGGAATAATTATGTGAATTGTTTTGGATAATTTGACGCCTTTTATATATAAAATAATTGACCGAATATGTCTGGCTTCTATATTGTTTTAGTAAATTACACCTCTTTTTTTTACTATTTGTATAAAAAAAAACAACAACAACAAAAAAAACATGCATCTTTTTATAGTGTAATATGGCCCTTGAGGGAAACTTTACATGTGAAATTTTGTAAGGTATATCTAAAATTGACTATTTGGACATGTTTAATCTAAAAAAATGTTTTAAATGATCTAAATGAGGTGCTACATTTATGAAATTAATAAAACCCCGTGCTCACCACAGAAGGAATGGATTTAAAGTAAACTTCTTACGGCTCACTGCAGACCACATACAGAATATGACATTCATGACATATGCATTTTAAAATTTATAATTGGAGAAAAGATGGTGGCCAAATAATAATAATGGGGGGAAATGCCAACTATCAAAAAAGTATGTTATGAGAGGAAAGAAATTTAGTAATTTAAGATGGATAAAAGCGCGAATCCGGAAATGTTACTTGTAAATTATGTTATCCATGCAGTCTCGGCGATAAACAAATATCACTTATTCTTAATGAAGTACTAAAATCCATTATAAAATGTATCAATTCTATCAAATTTTAATACAGAATATGAGAGAGATTTCAAGAAATATTACGAAAATAAAAATGTAAACTATTGATCACTTTTAAATTTTAGATAAGTTGCCAAAAAACAATAAAACTTTTGTAGATGTAAATGCGAAGATCCATGGCATCACTGCATTCATGGATTTATTTAAAAAGCATTCTTGTAATTAAAAAAAATACGTTTTTGATACATTAATGAATGTGAAATCCCTTATCAGAGTTAATCCTATTTTCGTCAAACGTATATTTTAACGTATATTATAAAGGTATATTTAAAAATGCTCTAATACTGAATTGCACATACTACTTGATTAGCTCGTCAACCAATTTAGACAAATTATATAAATTGCCAAACTACTCGCAAAATTATAAAAATTGGCGTAATTTTTAATTTAAATAACGAAAGAGAAAATAAATTAATAAAATATATACATAAAAAAAATACAAATAAAATGTCGAATTAAAAATCACTTGAGGACGCAACAAACACGAGTAACGTGTTTAATGTCAGTAAGTGTGACATTTACGATAAGCCATTATTGGCATTTAATCTTATAGTTTGGCAATCATCGGCCTCGTATTTCATTTTCGTAGTGGAAGAAGACCACATTCGCGTGACCAGGTCGTGACCTGTCTACAGTACTGCTTCTTTCACTAAGAAAATCCCTACACATTCGGAATACCGATCTGCGTGACACACACTCTGTGCCATACACATTTTGCATTCGACGATAGATTTCACTAGCACTCACATTTTCCGCTGTTAAAAATTGCGCGACCGCACTTTGACACCATTTGGAGGCTTCCATGATGTGAAGATGCCTTTTAACCCCTTGGGGACGAGCGGCACGTATACGTGCCGCATGAAGCGCTCAGAATCCTTCTGATTACTCACCAGTACAATTTTACTGTAAAATTTGCCTTATTTAATCAGCGCATTTTCTCGATTCAAGAAGACACAAATTTCTGTTTTCAAAAAACGGTGACAAAAGATTAAAAATTTCGTAAAAGCCTCCCGTCCCGAAGGGGTTAATGTTCTTCCACGCTATCAAACATAAATCTGGCTTGATCCGACGATATCGGATGCACCCCCAGCACTCTAAATCCTTTATAGAAGCATGCACAGTCATCTTTCTCTTCAAATCTCGGAGTTATTACAGCAACGCTGCTTTCATTTGGGCGACTGTTATACTATTAGGTCATTAACCCCTTAACGGAAGCATTAAATTACGGTTTAAAAATTCAAATTTCCTTGTTGGCAACACGTTGAAAAAGAAATATTCAGCTTATTTTATGACAGGAAAAATGATACCATAATAAAGCCAAGTACACTATTTTATAAAACTGGTGGGAATCAAACAATCTGAATAAAAGACACATATCGTGAATATCACGGGAGCGAGAATTAAGGGGTTAAGTACTGCTGATTTAAAAGAGAGTATTTTATTTAGTACTAGCAGATCCGCCCGGCGTTGCCCGGGGTTTGTAAAGCTAACCTTAAACAAAACTTAAGTTAATATGATTTTATATCTTTGGAAATTCTTTTAAATGAATCTAATTTCGGAGGCTCCATTGCCTTCCGCAGTGTCTAATGCGTTCACATCAAACATGTTTCCGAACGAACCTGTAATCTAGATCCCCACTACATATGGCAGCATTTACCGGAAGTGCCGCACGTGCCGTAGAAAATCAAAAACCGAGTTGAGTGAGCCAAACCTCGTAGGAATCAAGCCCACAGAAACAAACAAGCAACAAAAAAAAGAATGCGCCATTAATGTTAGAAAATGTTGGTAACTAAAGTCTAAGATAAAATTTCATAATACAGAAAGTAGCTGAATTGTAATCTAAGTTGAAGGAAGCAAATCCCGTTGAAATTGGTCCCTTAAACCCGAGGAAATAATGCGCCACCAAGCGGTGTAAGATGCCTCCTCACCTTGTAAATTTCATGAATCACTGTTAGCATTAACACAATTTTTAATAAACGGATGAAATACCTTATCTAAAGTTACCCATAAAGTAACTCGATTTTTAATTTACGGCTGTAGTGAGTAGACGTAAGTTAATGCTGAAAAAGGAGATTAATGTTCGAAAAAGGTGGTAGCTGAAGTATAAAAAAAGAACGGGCCCTGGGGGCCATAGTCTTAACTGGAATGTAGTTGGGTATAAGAAAAATTTTCAGGGGTTTTAAAGTAGCTGGAAGACGCTAAAACTATGCTAAAGAAAATTGCAATAGAATAGGATAGTTTCTAAAGAAGCTGCCACAAAGGCCCCATGAAGACGATTAATATCCAAAATTGGTGGTAGCTGAAGTCTGCAAATTTTTTTTTTTTGTCGTTCATGTAGTAGCTGGAGAACCGAAGAAGTTGTTAGGAAAAAAGTTCGTGATTCGGACCATTTTAAAGGAAGCTATAACAATGAACCGAAAAGGGCCCAACTGTTAGTTGAGAGCAGGGCCCCATTTAAATGTTTTAGTACTTAGCGTTTTAGATCTTCAATTAGTCAAAATTAAACATAGGGTATGGAATAATCATTAAAATAATATTTAAAGAAATGCGAAAAAATGGGGTAAATGCTTAAAAAGGGGCCCTAGAGCTCCAATAAAAATATGAGGGTGATGGCCTAGGGGGAAGAGTCCAAGACTCAATTTTAAAATCATGTAATGAGAAGGTGAGAAAATTAGGGTGTAAAAAATACATTGCACACAAAGAGTTCAAGGGGCCCCGGATCGGGCCCTACATGACAATAATGTGCCCCAGGATTTTAACGGGAATATAGAAACTGCAGAATAACTAAATGGAGAAATGGTTCCAAAAATGAAGATCGGATTAAGAGAGGCAATTTATTAATAATTTATGGTGCAAAAGCTTCAAGGGGCCTTGTACCGGGCCCCAAGGGGGAAGGGACTTAAGTGGCATGTAGTTTGGTATAAATACACTTTTTAGTAGTTTTTCATGTAATCTGAGTACGCTAGAACTATAGTAAAAAAAATTGCAAGGAATTCGGATAATTTTTAAAGAAGATGCACCAAGGGCCCTAAGAAGACGATTTATATTAAAAATTGGTGGTAGTTGAAGCCTGATTTTTTTTTGTCGTTCTTGTAATAGCCGGAGAACCTAAGATGCTGTTAGAAAAAAAAGCTAGTGAATCGGACTATTTTTAAGGGAGTTAAAATAGAGGCCCAAAAGGGGCCAACTGATAGCTGAGAAAAGTGTGAACATGAAAACATGTTATAACGATTTAGTACTTAGCGTTTTAGATCTTCGATTAGTTGAAATTAAGCATAGGGTACGAATTAATCATTAGAAAATAATTTAAAAGAAATGTGCAAAAAATTCGGGAAATGCTTAAAAAGGGGCCCTAGGGCCCCAATAAATATATGTGAGTGTTGGTCTAAGGAGAAGAACTCAAGACTCAACTTTAAAACTACGCATTGCGAAGGTGAGAATATTAGTGTGTGGAAAACTCATGGCACACAAAAAATTTAAGGGGCCCTGGACCGGGGATTACAGGACTCTAGACGGGCCCATGGTCTTAACTGGAATGTAGATACGGGAGTATAACTAAATGGAGAAAGTATCCCAAAAATGAAGATCGGATAAAAAGGAAGCAATTTATTAACAATTTAGTGCACTAAAACTTCAAGGGGCCCTGTACCGGACCCCTTGCAAGGGGGCCAGAGTTTTAACTGAAATGTAGAAATGGGGTAGAAACTGAAAGGAGAATTCACCCCAAAAACGAAAGAGATCGGATAGAAAATAGGCTTGTTATTAACAATTTAGCGCACTAAAAGTTCAAGGGGGCCTGTACTCGGCCCCTTTTTAGGTGCCAAGGTCTTAACTGAAATGTAGAAGTGGGGTAGAAACTGAAAGGAGAATTTACTCCAAAATCGAAGAAGATCAGAGAGAAAAGAGGCATTTTACTAACATCTTAGTGCACTAAAACTTCAAGGGGCCCTGTACTGGGCCCCTTAACAGGGTGCCAGGGTCTTAACTGAAATGTAGAAATGGGGAACAAACTGAAAGGAGAATTCACCCCAAAAACAACGGAGATCGGATAAAAAAGAGGCATGTTATTAACAATTTAGTACACTAAAACGTCAAGGGCCCCTGTACTGGGTCCCTTGCAAAGGTGCCAGGGTCTTAACTGAAAAATACAAATGGGGCAGAAACTGAAAGGAGAATTTATACCGAAAACGAAGAAGATCGGATAGAAAAGATGCATGTTATTAACAATTTAGTGCACTAAAACTTCAAGGGGCCCTGTACCGGGCCCTTGCAAGGGTGCCAGGGTCTTAACTGAAATGTAGAAATGGGACAGAAACTGAAAGGAGAATTCACCCCTAAAACGAAGAAGATCGGATAGAAAAGAGGCATGTTATTAACAATTTAGTGCATTAAAAGTTCAAGGGCCCTGTACTGGGCACCTTGCAAGGGTGCCAGGGTCTTAACTAAAATGTAGAAATGGGGCAGAAACTCAAAGGGAGAATTCACCCCTAAAACGAAGAAGATCGGATAGAAAAGAGGCATGTTATTAACAATTTAGTGCACTAAAAGTTCAAGGGCCCTGTACTGGGCCCCTTGCAAGGGTGCCAGGGTCTTAACTAAAATGTAGAAATGGGGCAGAAACTCAAAGGGAGAATTCACCCCAAAAACGAAGAAGATCGGATGGAAAAGAAGCATGTTATTAACAATGTAGTGCGCTGAAACTTCTAGGGGCCCTGTACTGGGCCCCTTGCAAGGGTGCCAGGGTCTTAAGTGAAATGTAGAAATGAGGTAGAAACTGAAAGGATAATTCACCCCAAAAAACGAAGAAGATCGGAGGGAAAGGAGGCATGTTATTAGCGTTTTAGTGCATAAAAACGGAAAGGGGACCAGGGGCCCCGGCCCTTAAAAAATTAAAAATTCGAGCCTCAGGTGTCTTGGACTAAACACATCTGAATTTTCAGACTTCTACGTGCGGTAGTTTTAGCTAGACATCGCATACAGACACACACACAGAGCGATTTATTCTTTTATTAGTATAGATTTCAAATTCTCACCAGACAGTTTTAATAGATATTTTTGATTTTGATTGAGACATATACTCTTCAACAGTAAAATAAAATAAAATTACTATTTTAAATTTTCTAGTGTGAATTAGTAATTTCTAAATAAAAAAAGGGACTTTCAAATCGGACTTTTCATACTTAATGATCTAATTTCATTACTACATGCAAATAACAATAAAAATAATTTTTTAAGACAAAAGAAAATCAATTTCAATTGACCAGTACTTTTAAATACCTCTAGCTCGAATCAGTTAACCTGCATGTTCTAATAATAAATACATAGATGCTGTAACCGGTTGAATCCGGTTGAAAACATGTTAGTGTTGGATCAGATTCCGGAAAAATTAAAAAATGTTGGCATCTATGAACAGTGTCATGTAGCAGACTGCTGAATGCGTCGGTGAAACATATAAAAAATCAAAACTGCATCAATGCGTACTGAGTGTGGCACACAATGAGAAGAATTCTAATAGTTTCCTTCTAGTTTTTATTTACGTGCATTACTAAATTCGGCATGAAAGATGTTATCAAGAAGAGGTAGTCATACCGTGTCAAACTATCCAAATTAAAACAGTGTTGCCAGTGGGTTACTTTTTTAACATTCAGATTTCTTGATCGGCACCACTTTTTTTGAAACAGAAAAAATCGCCCTATAATACCCCTTATTTAATGACATATTAATTAAGGCGAAAACAATGGGAATTTTACAGTTTTAGAAAAGCGGTATTAATCAAGAAATCTAAATTTTAAAAATGTAACCCACTGTCAACACGGTTTTCGTATTGAATAGTTTGACATGGTACCGACGATATGTAAGGGGTCAAATATCTTTCGTCGTTCGGATCTTGATTTTAATTATGACTTTCAAAAATATCTCTATCACAATTTGAGACACTCTCTCATCTTTAGGAAATGAGTATTTTAAAGTAGCATTTTGAAATATACAAAAGTTTGGAGAAAGATAGTTAAATTAAACAAAATTAAATGAATATACACTATATGGCCATTAATCACTGAACACTTTCAATTTTAGACATTTTGTCAAATATTTAAAGATACAGGGGAGATCACATGTGAACAGTTCGCATAAATATAGCTTTTCCTCATAACTGGATTAATTTCTATGAACAAAAACTACTTAATATAGTAAACAGAACTTTCTTTTACACATGGTAATTTTTAAAAAAATCACCTGTATAGTTTTTCTTACATTTTTTAATAGTTTTATAAATTCAAAAAATTCTTCACATGTACCCCATTAGCGGGGTAGTTGTAAACACACGTGGGGCACATGTGAAGACAAGGAAAAAATATCCTTTAACATGCTTTTTATTCTGTTATTCATGTGTCATCGTAATCATTAGTTATATTACCTTTTAAATTCACCATAAAGAAATATATATATATATATTTCTCTAGTTTTTGGGTGATATGTTTAAGCAAAGGATTATAAAATGAAAATAAGTAGATTTGGAGGGGAGAGGCTTAGATGGTTCATTAAATATTAAAAATAAAAAATAAAGAAGCAATTTAAAAAAGGAAATTAAAACTTTTAAATTTTGATTAAGGGTTTTTGTTTGGGGGAAATTTTTTATAGGAGGGGGCATTTACATACTATTATCGGAAATCTGCCGAAATACGAATGATTCTGACTCCTGTCTTTGCCTTATTTACTTGTAAATTATAGATAAAGAAGGGTTTTTTAATGATTAAAAAAATCTCGACTATAACCCTCCCCCCAACTTATTTTGCTTTTGAAAGGGGGGGGGGGGATACAGTCGGAATTTTACGGTAGTTATCAGCTTAAAAATTTTACTTTCTTAAAATATTACTGGTATTTATGGATATGGTATTTTGAATGGATAACTCCATTCAAAGCATCATATACATAACTGTTTCAGAGATGGAAGTAAGCCATCATTGCAAGGTTAGAACAAATGTAAAATGAAAAATTTGTAAGTTGTTCAAGGTAATACTTTTGTATTAACGATTCCTAAAAATTATTGTTGTAAACCGTTTAGTAAAATAATATATAACACTTATAGCGTTTTAGAAAACATAAAATTTATTTAAAGTACAATTGAACGTAAACGAGCTTGTTGTTGTTTATGTATTTGCTGAAAGATGTGTCTGTGGAAGTTTCAATACAAAATAAACTTTGTGTGAGGAAAATATCTTCTATTTCATGAAAATTGCAGATAATGGAACTTACATTATTTCTCATTATGTTAACTGAAAGACACAGAAACACAGAATAATTATTGGGGCACTTATGAACTGCTCATATCTGCCCCAACTAGTCTGTTCACAAGTGCCCCACATTGCTGCTTTTATTAATTTGATAAATCATTAACATTTCTCAATTTTAGAAGAAAAAGAACTGTATCAAAAATGTTTATTAGTATTCATAGTATATGTTAAAACACTCAAATTCAAATAAATGAATAAATAAATAAAGTTATTCGCTTATTAACTTGGAACAAAGATTTTACTTTTGAGATCTAAAAACAGTGTTTTGGCTACAGAGGACAAACAAAATGTCATAGAGCTTCAAAAATTTTTACCATATGTCTACAGGTGCTATCATCTTTAGTAATTTTTTTCAAATAAAAAAAACTTATAATAACTATCGAAAAATTGCGATGTTCACATGCGCCCCCATCTCCCCTATTAGTTTGATTTTTCTAGAACTTCAGGATTATGAAGAATATGGTCGACTTCATATTTATCAACGGCGATTTGATCAGAAGGACAAATAGGGGCCAACAAAAAATACTGAAGCTTACGAACATATGAATATTGTACAATATAGGTATTCATTTGTGGAAGAATACAGCATATATTCATGGAGATATATCGAATTTTTTAAAAAGTCCAAAGTATTCTTGCATGTTTTTTGTTTATATCATGCAGGGTTTTTTTACCAAATTTAACGCCAGTTTCAGAAAATTTGACAATTTGTAGTAGAAATAATGTGGTGTAATTGGACTGTAAATATATTAATAAATATTTGATGAAATATGAGTAGTTGTATGAAATATTATATATGTGCGAATGCGCGCACATTTTTTTTTCCATGATTTTATAGTCAACTGTATGGAGCAGCTCATAAAAAAAAGCCAGTCAAATATCGTGAAATTTAAGAAAGATATCGGCGATAGACTGAACTGATTTTTAGTCGTTATCTAAGAACAGCTAAATAAATTTTCATAAAATGTTGTTTATAATTTTTACTTTTTTTACTTTGAATTTTTTATTGATGCTTCAGTTCTTCTCTGAAAATCGCCAGAACGAGCCTAAACCAAGGAAAAAAGAAGTATCAAAGTCATTCCTTTTTCTAAATCTACTCGTTGACATTCATTAAGTACTAACTAGGGTGGAGTGAAAATGACCGAAAAAAATTTTTTTTGGAATTTTTTCTTCAGATAGGGCTAAAAAGTTGCCTTTTGGCACGCTGAATACAAGGTTAAAATTTCATTTCATTTGGAATTCATCTTTAGGGCTCTACCAGCTCTTAAAGATTATGCCCTTTATACCTGACAAACCAAGATTTCACTATGTAGTATGAACTATTTTTAAAAAATGTTTTTTTACTAAATTTCTAATTTTAGTAAAATAACCCATAAAAATTGATTGATTAAAGTATTACTTGTGAACAATCGAAGTGTCGTCGTGTTTTAACACCTTAAATTGTAAAGATAACCTTAAAATATTAATTACATTGTAGCAAAGAAGGTAAAGAAAAATCACAATAATTAGAGATACAGTTTACTTTTATTTTTCGAATATATATAAAAGATAGTTCTTTAAATATGTTCGAAATACACTGCTCAAAACAATTAAAGGATATTTGAAGTTTTATATAAAATAAAGATATAAACGAAATTTTTTTTGCCGAAAATAGAAGAAGAGAATCACAAATGCAAATTTTTCTGGTTTTCAAACTGTGGAATATGCAAATTTTGAGTTCGACGTCAAAAACGTCGCTTCAGCGGCAGCGAATGAAATTTGACTTTCAACTGGATAAAAGAGAATGAAGACAAGGATGATCGGCATTCAGTGATTGCTTTGTTTCGATGAGTACGATGTCTCAGCGAAGTCATTTGACAGATTCAGAAGCTTTGAGAATTGTTGGTAGGTTACAAGGGGGCCAAACTCAAGCCGAAGTAGCGCAAGCCATTGGAGTGTCACAAAGTGTCATTTCCAGGATCTGGAACCGTTTTTTGGAGAGTGGATGTGCAGGCCGAAGACCAGGGCAAGGTCGTAGACGGGCAACAACGCCCAATGAAGACCGGTATTTAGCGTTAACAGCTCGGAGACACCGAACCATGAACGCTACTCTTCTCCAACAACACCTTCGCTCGGCTACAGGCACCACGATTTCAACTCAGACTGTCCGAAACCGGCTCCATGCTGTAGGTCTGTATGCTCGCCGACCGATAGTATGTGTTAGATTAACATCAAGGCATTGTCGCGACCGCAGGGAGTGGGCAACCGAGCATGTCAACTGGAGGAGAAATGAATGGAGCAATATTCTGTTTTCTGACGAGTCCCGTTTTTCTGTGCATCCGGATAATAGGCATATTTTCATCTGGAGGGACCGTGGCAGTAGGAATAATCCTGCGTTCGTGCACGAAAGTGTCAGATTTGGCGGTGGAGGAGTGTTGGTGTATGGTGGCATCTCCATTGACGGGCGCACTGACCTCTACATCATTCGAGATGGAGCTCTGACTGGTCGCCGATATAGGGATGAGATCCTCAGACCTATTGTAGTCCCTTACGCTGCAGCAATCGGAGATAACTTCATTTTAATGGACGATAACTGCAGGCCACATCGTGCAAACCTGGTGGAGGATTTCCTTTTCGAGGAAGGAATCGTTCGAATGGAATGGCCAGCGTGTTCTCCAGACATGAATCCAATCTAGCACGTTTGGGACGCTCTAGGAAGACGAGTTTCTGGCCGCCAACAACCCCCACAAACTCTCCAAGAACTGGAAAGAGCTCTTCTGGAAGAGTGGGGCAGAATACCCCAACTCGTCATTAATAGACTCATTGAGTCCATACCTCAAAGGTGTTCAACGTTGCTGGCCGCCCGTGGAAACCATACCCCCTACTGAAAATGATTTTCTTTGAAGAAAACACCTTTTCTTATTCTTTTTTTCTCATATGCACAAATTGTGTTTTTTTTCCTTTAGTACACAAATGCGCAATAAAATGCATTTTTTTCTGCCAAACATGTGTAATTTATTCTCATACAACCTACTATGTCTGTCGACAATGTATCAATCAGCTAAACAATTTACCAGATACAAAATCCACCTAAAACTGCCATATCCTTTAATTGTTTTGAGCAGTGTACATTTTTCTGAACATATAGTAATATAATAAAAATAATATATAGGATGTACTGTAAAATGATCTTTCATTTCACTCTAATTTATATTGGCCTTTGGTATCAAAACTAGGCATTACTTTTCGTAATTTTTATTTTTGCTACAGTATATCCGTCCCTTGCTTTTACTACTACAGTCACTAATTATGCTTCAGTAATTAATTTCACGCATATTTTAATATATACGATATATTTAATATGACAAGGAAACTTTTAGAATTGAAAAGATGGGACCGACCTTTTTATGAGAACTTTCAGCTCCTCTCTTGATACTCTATTAAGAATGAGGGTGATGTGATTTTATATTCTTGCCAATCAATAATTATAATATAGTCTATAGCACTTAAGGTCAATATTGGAATACGAAACTGTCTTCTTGTTGAACACTCCACTTCTCTTGCCTTCAAAAGTCTTCGGAATTCTTCGGAATTCTCGAACATAAAATCTTTCTTCAGTTATGATCCCTATTATTTTTTTTTCAATGACAGATATATGCGTTTCGTTGAATAACGGGATCGACAATCTTCATTAATAAATATTCGCTAAAATAAAAAAAAACTTAATTGTTTTTTTTGTTGTTGTTGTTTTTTTACATTTTGCGCTTCATTTTTGCAGGAAGAATCTTTCTTAATGTGAAACGAATACGTGAATATACTTTCATTACAAATTCAGTCATAATCTTCAGATTTTGGGAAGGATTTTCACTTCCAATGTGCAATTTATGTAGTCGATTGGCAGTTGTCAACAATTTATATTGACACATTTTACATGGATTGTGATTTATCAGATATCAGATTTAAGGAGAATTTGCCAGATGAACATGTTTGACACATGTCATAAAAATAATTTTGGCCTGTACTTAACTCTCCACAGTTCATTTCTGGGAGACAAGAGCAGATTTTTTTTAATTCCACAACTGTCTATTGTTCACATTGATCCAACGATTTTCTAATAGGAACAGCAAAGTCTAATAGGCCGGTTGTTTGTCCATCAAGTTCAGAAAATTAATGACACAATGGCAATTCGTTTGCGTGAATTTGCCATGTTAACCACTGCAAGGGATGACTAAACTTTGTTTAAAGAAATCGAATAGCACCATTCTTTTCCCTAAGTGATTGCAGTTCTTCCGTCACAAGCTATAGCCATAAGTTTATCAAAATTTCAGTTGTTTTCAGTGCAATGTTTCAAAATGCTTTCTGCTATATTCTTTCCTGATCTAGAAGATGGCGTAATGCGTCCCAGATACAGTGAATTTGACTCTTCAATCAGAGATAAGTGTTCTCCACTTATAGTTCTTCGATGAAATCTATCTCAAAATTTTCATCATTTCTTTTGGATTTGAGGAATCGAAAGCTAGTGGTATTAAAAAAATTTTTGTCTATCATTTGATCTATGGGCCTCTGGGAAACTACAGTAATTGATGCTTTCTTCGAATTTCTTCGATCTTTTCTCTTAGGATTTTAATTACCTCTGATTTTGGGGATCTTTACCATTTCTGTTGTGCTCTAATTATTGTGATGCATAAAAATAGTACTTTATAACATCTGCCATTGTTGGCAAAACAGCTTTATTTAGTTTTGAAAGGGCACCAAATAGGGGATATTCCACTGCACTTCTAGTAATGGCAAACTATGATTTGCTTCCACACGCACTCACTTAAAAATGACTCTAAAAATTAGAACAAACAATTTTTAAAACTCAATAAAACATTTCAAAGATTTTAAAATAAAGACTTAAAGTTTAGAAATGATAAAGGAAATTACATTAAACATTTCAAATATAAAAATGTCAAATGAGATTACCAAAAAACCCTGTAAATGCACAATTTATGATAAGAACCCATTGCGTCAAACAGTGAAAATGTGAATGTCCTGGTAGAGCCCTGAAGGAGTTTTTCAAAATTCATGAAATTTTGCACGTATATTAGAGGTACAAAAAGGCAACTTTTGGCTGCTATCCAAAATCAAAATTCCAAATTTCGTTTTTTCACTCCACCCTAGTACTACCCGTAAGGCATGGTGACGTCACGGCGACGTCGTTGTGAAGTCACACTGTGATTTTGTGACCGTCGATGTGACGTCACGTGACGTCGATGTGACGTCATAGTGACTAGAATGCGAGGTCGTTATGGCCGTTTTAGAGGTCGTTTGTGACGTCACATTGTGACCACTCTGTGAAGTCACGGTGTGACAAATTTGTGAAAAGTGTGTCATTTGTGACTATTTTGGCATTAACTTTGTGACGAACCTGTGACGAAAGCGACAATGCTTTGAAGTCACACTGTGACCAATTTGTGAAATATGTGTCATTTGTGACGAACTTGTCATAAACACTGTGATTTCAAATGAAAATCAAATTTCAAATTAATTGCTTAAAAGACGCAAATAGTGAAAAAGATTCCATGCTGGGACTCGAACCCGGGCCATTAGTACAGCGCACTGACATTCTACCGACTAAATCTCATTGAACGATGCCCAGTCTGTAAAATTTCTCACTATTACATGATGGCGAGGCTACAAACTCAGCACAAGATGGAATATTTAGCGTGAGCCACCAACATGATGCAAACACGAAACTTAATTAAATCCAGCATCGATTGAAATTATATTAATACTTGGAAATTTTTCCAGAGAGAACCATTCGCCTTGCATACAATATTTCAAATGAAAATCAAATTTCAAATTAATTGCTTAAAAGGCAATTTTAATTTGAAATGTTGTATGCAAGGCGAATGTTTCTCCCTGTAAAATTTTCCAATTATTAATATAGTTTCAATCGATGCTGGATTTCATTAAGTTTCGTGTTTACCCCATGTCGGTGGCTCACGATAAATATTCCATCTTGTGCTGCGTTTGTAGCCTTGCCAACCTGTAATAGTGAGAAATTTTACAGACTGGGAGTCGTTCCATGTGGTTTAGTCGTTAGAATGTCAGTGTGCTAAACTGATGGCCCGGGTTCGAGTCCCGACATGGAATCTTTTTCACTATGTTGGTCTTTGCGCCTTTTAAGCAATTAATTTGATATTTGATTTTCATTTGAAATATTGTACATAAGGCGAAGGATTCTCTCTGGAAAAATTTCTAAGTATTAATGCAGCGATGAATTTTGAAATAACCTTTTGCTGTAAATACAAAATCTTATCTTTTTACCGTACTTTTTAGCAAAATATCGCTATTTTGGAGTCCTATTCTTCTAAAACATTTTTAAATTTTTCCACTTAAAAAACAATGCTTATCAACTGACATATTTTTTTATTCAGTTCTATGCTTGATATTAAGTTCTATGCTTGATATTGAGTTCAAGCTTGATATTTAGAATGTGTAAATTTTTTATTTTGTTGTGATTTGTCATTGCTTTATTAAATACGAACATGGAGACTAACGGATATTAATACAACTATTATTTATAGAGCGGCATGATAAGCACTATTTATTTAAATTTTTTATTCTCGTGTATATTGTATTTTGTGAATATGAGCTAAATAGATTTGATATGTTTTATAGGAAAAGACTGATCTGGGAAATAGAAAAAAAAAAACGAGTAAGAAAAATCATGCGTTAATCATAGATTATAAAATACTTTCCAACACTTTCTGAATGCTTTAACAAGACATCGTAATTTAGGGAAATGACGTAAATAAGATAACTAAGTAAACATTTTGGAAAATTCATAAAACACTTGAAAAATTGATTTCAGCAGTTACCGTCCATAGCCAAATAATTTTTCCAATTCTTTTGAACAGCCCTGTATTTGATCTGTAGGTTGATACATTGAGAAAAATGAAGTACTCAAAAATAAGTAAACCGACGTACTCATATCGAATTGATTATTTTTGGATCAAAAATGAACCCATGCTTTCTCTATTTTGAAACATCACATATAATCAAACCCAAACAAACGAATAGTTTTGTACCCTGTAATGGTTCATTTCATTTATGGCGGCATAAATGATGTTTATTAATGTAAATATTAAATTATGCACAGCATTTTAAAAATAATTTAAAAGTGCTTGGAAATAATGCTCTTGTCATAAAAATATTCGATTTGAGTATCTTGTTAAGAATTTTGCTATTTTTCTTAATAAATAATCAATTAAACATTTCTTGTTAAGAACTTTGAACGGGAAATAAATGTCAGTACATTTTTACTTTAAATTTAGGTTTTTCTTTTTTTTTTTTTTGGGGGGGGGGGGGGAGCAGTACATAACGATTCATATTTGATCACAACCAATGAATAAAAAATGAGTACATGTGTTTATCAACTTTGAGTACATTTGGATCGGAGCTATTTTGAGTATGTGACGCATTTAAAATTGAGTACTTTTTACTCAATTTTGACTTCCCATTTTTTTAAGTGTATATATACTATATAATGGGAAAATCTAGTTTAGCAAGAAAACGCCTAACAGGTTGAAATTCTTTTTCAGCAATTTATACTAATGTATGGAAACATACTTGAATACTTTTGTACAACCCTGTAGTTTACCTAGAATCTTTATTACACGCCACTATTTAGTTAAAATTTAATTCAAACTAAGACACTCTTAAAACTGCTGAAATCACATTTCCAGAAATTATAATTTATAGACGGCCATGTATCCAATTCTTTACGTGACCCTGTATATCATTTTATCTATATTCTACAAACATTTCTTGGTAAATTAAATGCAGTTCAGCAAAAAAATGCATAACTCCTTTAAAAACAACCTTTAAGCAATTTGCGCCCATACCCAGTAATCCTTACGAATACTTTTGTGTAGCCTTGTATAGGAATTATAGCATTTATATACACCATATACTATGCATAAATATAGTGAATCATAAAAGCGCATATCATAATTAAAAATACCTTTCCAGCAATCATCGCTAATGAACAGTACTTCGGATACAATATAGTATCTGAAATATTTTGTGTGTCCCTGTAAATGCTATATACGTATTATTCGTATTATACATGAAATAATTTATAGTATGTAAACCTCAGCGACATATATCAATTTCATTATATATGAAATAGATTAACATAATTAAAGTATGCCGCAAACAATTCCCACCACCCCTATATCATTATGTATTTGAATTCCTTTTTTAGCCCTGTAAATGAACAATAACTATTCTTTGCATCGCATAGTCAACAGAATGCATATTTTAGTGCACTTCATAAATGAATATAAATTTTATTCTGTTTGAAAGCGTGCGCAAAATCATAAAAAATCATTTGCAACGATTTTTTCCCATAGGCTGTAATGTAACGGAAAACTTTTGGCTGTTCCTGTAAATGAACAAAGCATGCTACAAACTTCATTACAAATAGGTACCGTGCTTTGGTAAACGTCAATAACATCCGAAAATTTCAGGGCAATCCGAGTATGTTTTCGGGAGTTAGAGTGCGGACAGACTGCTAGACGGACAGACAAACCGAAGTCATAAGCACTTTTCAACTTGTGTCCTATATTATGTATCCTGTATTATATGAACTTTTAAAAAATATATACTAAAGCAGTTTAATCTATAACTTCCCATCAGGCATGAAAAACACTTTGTTTCAATGCTTAAATATCATATTTTACTTTTTAGTGCCAATAATTACGCGTATCATAAACGTAGAAAATAAATTTACAATTGAAGAAAATTTAATAACCAATTCAGAATGTCTATAATTAAATGTTTGATTAAAATCACAAACAGAAAAAATGCTTACATACAATTTAAAAAAATAAATATACCAATTTGAAAAACACTAAAAATAATAATTAGTATTTATAATTGTACTATTAAACAACAGCAAACTCAATAGATAAATTAAATGCATTATTAGATTTAACAATATCTCAAAAATATTTCCATGTGGTATAAGGAATTCCTATTATTTTATAATTTCGGCAAATGTTAAATCTGAAAACATTGGTTTGAAGATTTAGGATTTTGAAAGATAATTTAAAATATTATTAGCACTAAAAGAAAATTCTTTCAAATGTTTCCCTACTGTAATATGTAAAAATACATTTTCCCAGTACAATGTTAATTTCTAGCCTGAAACAGTTTCGTAATCTCATGATAATCGAACTTCATATTTAACCCCAAAATAATAATAACTATAAGTGTTAGTAATCAAAAAATAGTAAGAAGCCGATAAAATAATTCCAAATCATTGTTGTTCCATACATTTTCAATCTCAAGTAAGAGTAAATTAATGTTTATATTAATTCCAGTATGAATGTAGGCATGCACAGTCTCTGCGCAGTTTTTTTTTTTTCAAGCGATGGCAGATTAAGATATTTTTCTTTACAGTTATCGAATTTGAAAATATAGCTTCTGACAGTTAAAGATCAGTCTCTTACAAATATAACATAAAACTATTTAACTCATAATATACAAATCAGGAACAAAATATTTAAATTAAATAAAACTTACATATACGTTCTATTAATATCCGTGTATCCTAAAATGGTCATTTCCTTATCTTAAAGTGTTGTAGACGTGGTGAAGGTGATGTTCTAAAAACAGTGAACTATTTATTTCCCGCGTCTTCTCATGTTTATTTTTTTGTGGGCAGACGATTTTCAAGCAGATGGTCTGGTACAGATTATTTGTTTTTGCATGCAAGAGATATGAAACTTGAATGCGCAGTAATTTTCTGAAAGTATGGTTAATTAAAATTTTGTATTTGAAGAAATGTCCAATGTATTTAACCTTTTTCTTTTTATCCGTACCAAATAATACAAGTTAAAATGTATTGTAAAGTTCCTTTTTTCTAAATAATTATAATAATAATATTCATAATTAGAGTTTTTTAGATATACCATTGTTTAAATTTTCAAAAGGTGTAAAAATAAATTTAATGGTAATAACGAGCCCCCCCCCTTTTTTTTCTTTTTTTTAAAGTAAAGTTTGTTTTGCACAAATTTTGTATATTTCTTTTATTTTCGGTAAATGCTAATTTTATTTAAAAAGTCTGAAAGAAGTAGAATTTATGACTTGAATACAAATTATAAAAATATTCTAAAGCAACAAATGCATAGATGACTAAACTCTGAAGACTCTTTCTACGTGCTCATTAAAAGGTGCAGATTTAACTGTAATAGAAATTTTTTATTTTGAAACCACAGAAGTGTTTCGAATAATCCTGGTCGGTAAAAAAAGAAATAAATAAATAATTTTCCTCCCAGCAAACTAAATATGTAAAGTGTATAAATTTAATATTCCTAATTCTAAATATATTATCCAAATGCTAGATAAAATTGAAATCGTGAAAAAGTATACACTCACTATCTTAGATATCAAATTGATAAAATATAGCCTGAAAATTTAGTTTATTAATGCTTGTATCGTGCACTTTATTTATTATGCCCCCCCCCTCCCCTTTAGTGACAGAATTTACCATTTGCTATCCACTAATATATTTTATTCCTTATGCCATGTAACTCGTGACTGTTTAAAATATTTCTCTTCATTTTCAAAGATTTTTGAAGTTAATATTTTTGTCACACTGTGACTTACAATATGGTGGGTTTTTTGTCACATATGTGACGTGACGTACGTTACATAGCAGTGACATAACAGTGACCTCACAATTTTTTTTTTAATTGCCAGAAAAACATAATTTTACAGTAAATAACATGTTTTGAAGAATTTTCGTAATTTTTTAAAGTTTTCTAAGAAGTTCACATCTCAGTCACAATGTGACATCACTGAGTGGTGGCATTTTGGTCACAGATGTGACGTGACCACAGTGACTTACAGTGACGTCACAACGACGTCACCGTGACCATCTATGCTATGAGGGTAACTCCTATGTTGAAAACCGGAAAATAAAAAATGACAATTTGTGGAAAATCCCTTATCATTTAGCCCCTTTTAGAGAGCAACTAAAAATTTTCTCACTGTATTGCCGATATATTTCTGAATTTTCACGATATTCGACTGGCTTTTTTTTTATGAGTTGTTCAATAGATTTGGCTACCAAATCATCAAAATAATATTTCATTCGACTACTAATATTTCATCAAATATTTAATATATTTACATTCCAATAGCACTATATTATTTTTACTGCATTTTGTCAAATTTTCTGAAATTGGCATTAAGTTTGGTAAAAATCCCTGCATGATATAAACAAAAAATATGCAAAAAAGTTTTGAACTAAAAAAAAAAAAAAAAAAAAAATCGATATAGCTCCATAAATATATGTTCTATACTTCAACAAATGAATACATATATTGTACAACATCCATATATTCGTGAGCTATAGTGATAGATCATTTCATGCATTTTATTTTATAGGGGGATCGCAAACATTATTATTTTTCTTTAATTTTTCGTTGCCCCCCCCCCCCCCCCCCACACACACACAATGGTCCTTCTGATTAAATCGCCGTCGATAAATATGAAGTCGAACATTTTCTTCATAATCCTGAAGTTCCAGAAAAATCCGACAAATATATCTTTAAATATTCGACAAAATGTCTAAAATTGAAAGTGTCCGGTGATTAAAGGCCATATAGTTCATATACGAGTATGTATGCATAAACAAAAAACAAATTAAAAGTACCATTTAAGTAGATTCAAAACATTCTAAGTTACACTTTGTGTCTGTGAAACACTTTTTGTGTAATGCTTAAAGTGATGACAGCCAGTAATTTTTACTACGTTATTATTTTTCAGTAACATATTCTTTAGATTGAAAAAAAAAATCCCATATGCAAGAGCCATTTTGAATTAAACCGTTTACCAATATGGAAGCGGAAAAAAAAGGAGAGAACAACATAGCGTATGGGAAATCCATTCTAATCACGTTTGGTAGAAATGATACTAAAAGCTTTGCTTCCAAAACTATGTTCTTACCTTCTGCGGAATAACCGGAAAATTATTGTTTTGCAATAATTAAACTATAAGCAACGTATTTTCTTCTGAATAACTAAATGATTAATTCAATTTTTCAAGCAGAACTTGGAAGTTTTTTGGCATGTGTAACATCTTTTGATTTAAAAAATAAAAATAAAAAATAAATACTTCACAATATTAGGATTAGTTTTTCTTTGAATATAAATCAAACACAAAATGTAAATAAACATTAAGCTTAATATATTTTGGTAAACTTTAACCTCTTGATGGACGAGCGACACGTATACGTGCCGCATGAAGCACTGAGAAACCTTCTTTTTCCTCACCAGTAAAATTTTACTGTAAAATTTAACTTATTTAATCAGCGCATTTTCTTGATTCAAGAAGACACAAATTTCTGTTTTCAAAAAACGGTGACAAAAGATTAAAAATTTCGTAAAAGGCTCCCGTCCCGAAGGGGTTAAGGCAAAGTATAACTGAACGGTGACAAACTTAACAGTTCAACGGTATTTTGAATAAAGGATAAAACTATGGAAACAATTATTGATGGAGAGTTTCAGAAAAGCGCTTTATCAAAATAAGAAATCATTATAAAAGTTTGTAACAGCGTATTATATACGATCAAATATTTCAGTTTTCAATTGAAAAGTTTTTCCCAGGGAGATATTTCTGTTGCTTAGGAGTAGGGAGGTGGTGTTGTAGTAACAGAAGAGATTCGGGCGGAAATTGAACTGCGCGCTGGAGTTATTACATTTTGCAATTTTTAAGACACATCTATTCACGTATTGAAAAAAAAAAAAAACTTACACGAAAAACTCTATCATAAGTAACTTAAAATGCAAAATGTTATCCCCAACTACCCTTAGAAAAGAAAAGTCTCTACGTTTTTGATCTAAAGTACAGAAAAGAACGAAAAATATGAAAACAACATGCAGATTTTTTTTACAGTCAAATAATCATATTTTTAGTGAGAGGTACCGTTGATAGCGGGAAGGAAATTTCTATTTTCTTTCCTCCCCCCCCTCTCTTTATTTATTTATTTTTGACAATTTCAAGCAGAAGGAAGCATAGAAAATATGTAAGCGACTTTAACAAAATATTTTTATGAAATAGTAAATATTCCGAAATAAATGAGCAGAATGCTAAAATTAATTTTTAAAAATAAACAAATAAAATAGTACTTAATGTGCTTTATTACTTAAAATATGCTAAAATCGTAAAAACATGCTAAACCATGTAAAAATCATCCAACATCAATTACTTTTGACTACTTTCAAGCAATACACATATCGTTCATTCATTTTGTATTTTGTCCCTGGTGAAGGCTATGTGTGTAGCTGAAAGTACTAGAGAGTCACTGTCATTGAATAATGTTAAAGTGATTTAACGTCTATTTAGAAATTTAACACCTTTTAAGTAACACAGCACAATATATGTAATTTTAGTTTTTTAGTAACTATACATAATTTTATTTTTTTTTAAATGAAAGATACTGTTGAAAGCAGAAAAATCGTTTCTAGCAGAAAAACCTGGTTCAGCTCAACGGAAGTTCTGTTGAGCTGAACCAGGTTTCAGACCAGATGCTGTAATCTTCAAGGTTAGCTGGGTGAAAAAGTTCGACCAGAATCGTCCGGGATAGCTCAGATGGCAGAGCACTGGCGGCTTCAGCCAGGAGATCCCGTGTTCGAATCCTGGTCCGGACGTTTTTCGCCCAGTTGGAAATTTACATCTAACACCTTGTAATTATGCAAGAAATTGCAATTTTTTAAAAACATTGCTCTGCGTGCTTTGCCACATTGTTTGGGATAAAAGCACACAGTGAGCAGCCAAAGACCCCTTTTGTTTAACCGGCCAACTCCAAGATTCAGAAATATAATCGAGGTAAACTACTCGGCATTTAGGAGCAAAAGGGTTTCAGTTCTTCACTGAATTTTAGGATTTGTCGACATTTTCAGAATTATCATCTCAGCAATTATATAAATTTTTTTAAATATTACATCAAATATAAAAAATTTAAACGTACCTAACTTTCTCTGCATTGAATGCAACTTTCTTCGCATGTTATCAACCCATAACTAGTACGGTTGAAGCCTAACTATCGACTTAACATAAAAAAAAAAATCTGTTCATATTTAATCAGCCGGCGCATGTTATTCCGTGCCTGTCTTTGTTCCCACCTATCCCCTGCGTATTAAACGAAATCGCGTATAAAACGTGATATTTTCTCATTAATCTTATGGACTATGTTCAAATGAATGAAATAATTCCGCGTATTAATAATTCCGCGTAACCGGGTATTAACCGTGTGAGTTTTAAGGAGTCTCTGGTCTCCTAACGCCTTCTCAACGAGAGCTTTTTGCTTAATTTTTATCTTTACCACCGGTTTTTTAAAACAAAAAAAATTCCCTAATTGATTCGCTAAAATTATCTGATTAAATAAAGTAAACATTGCAATAAAAAGTAACTGGTGGGAATAATGAAGGATTCTGAGCACTTTAACCTCTCCACTGTTTTAGCATTCCACAGAAAAGTTAGCTTGTTTCGTTACTACATCACTAATTTTTACCTGAAATCTTCGGTTCTTTAAATGGCAGACTTTTCTTGATTAAGGCAAATATTTTTGTGCTTAAAAAAAGTGTTGGATCCCTGTTTCTAGTTTATGGTGTCAAAAAATATGTGACAGTTAGTGGTTAAGTGGTTCGTACACCGTTCGCTCGTCCCCAAAGGGACGTGGACCCTTTCAGTGGCGGTGGTATGTTTACGAATCCACTTAATTTTAATCCTTAATTTTAACCCAAACTCCCCATAGGAATCAGAATTTCTATAAAATATTTTCCATTTAATATGAAAGCGAAATACAGCCCTTTTTCTTATTTTCAATTAACCCTTTCCAGCGCAATGTAATTCTGCTTCTAAACTAATGAAATAATTCACTGACACCAGAATTTTCACGTATATTATAAAAGGAAAATTTTAATTAAATGTATTTGGTGCATTTGTCAGTTTTGGAATTAAAATTAGGTGTCCCTTTTTAAGGACACCGCCCTCGAAAGGGTTAAATTTGTTGTCATTTACTATAACAATTTAGCATTGAAAATGCTTTGCCGCTGAAAGGGTTAACCCTCTCGCTGCGTAAGTAATTCTTCGCGATGAGTATCTTTTACAGATTTTTTTATAGTTTCTCACCGGTTCTTTTAAGCAGAAATTTTTGAATACCATAATCGGGGGATAATGTCCGAAGCAAAGCGATATAAGTAAGCGTCCTATCTTAAATGGGAAAAGTAACCGCAAGATTAAAAGCGATGTCACATTAATCAAGCTTATGGGCCACGTAGCGGATGGAGTGTGAACTACAGGTAGATACCTAACTGTTTTCCCACTCACACCACTAAAATTATAAAGTTTTTTTCACCTTAATTAATAAGTGAATTGTCTATGATAAGGCGAAGAAAACGTCGTGGTGTCAAGTGCATCTAGATGCCCCTTTCGGCTACGCCATTATATTGCAACAAATGTGGCAAACAAAATTCATTTTTTATATGAGTGGCTTTAACGATTTAGAAAATACGCGCCACACTAAAAGCCCGCGTATGCGAATTAGCACTCCGTCCGCAAGATGGCGCAACTGTGTTAACTTACGCCCGATTCCAGCATTAAGATAGGACGCTTACTTATATCGCTTTGGTCCAAAGCGTTATAAGTAAGCGAAGAAACTTAATGCTGAAATCAGGCGTAAATTAACACAGTTGCGCCACCTTGTGGACGGAGTGATAATTCACATATGCGGGCTTTTAGTGTGGCGCGTATTTTCTAAATCTTGAGTCACTCATGGAAATGAATATTGTTTGCCACATTTATTGCAAGATAATCGCGTAGCGAGAGGGGTACCCGGACGAACTTGACACCACGAAGTTTTCTTTGCCTTATCTGAAGCACTTCAGTTATTAATAAAGGTGAAAAAAACTTTACAATTTTAGTGGTGTCAGTAAGAAAACAGTTAGGTATCTACCTGTAGTTCACACTCCATCCGCTACGTGGCGCATGACCTTGATTGATGTGACCTCACTTTTAATCTTGCGGCTACTTCACCCATTTAAGATACGACGCTTACTTATATCGCTTTGAAAATGTCCTTCTTAAATTCAGAAAAAGTTTCCGCTAAAAAATACCTGATGGAAATAGCCAAATTGTATTAATTTGACGGAAAATTTCATGCCCGAGCATATCTCGGGCTACGCAGTAAGAGGGATAAAGCTTCAAAATTTCCGAAATTTTAATTTTTTCTTTTAGATGTTAAACTCCTATCTTTTAAGAACATTTTGATATAGTTGTTTCCTTGAAATTCCAATTAGAACAGAAGTTATGTATTTTAGAATTATACCAGTTCAATATATGAAGCCACGTTTCTGAAACCTTGAAGTCATTTTTTTCCAAATGACGTTTTTGGGCATAACGCGCAGGATATCTCAAAAACTTATTTATGTTTTTAAATGAAATTTTTAAAACTTATGCTTCATCTTAGTCTGTATAAACGGAACCAAAAAATTTATTTTTTATTGTTCAAAAAATATTTTTTTATGTGATTACACTGTTGAAAAAATAAAAATTTTGTACTAGCTAATTATAACTTTGTATTAAAAATATAAAAATGCTTTAAATACAAATTATTTAGGTTCAGGGTAATTATCACAATCTGAAGTATAAATAGGCTATAAAATTTCCATTCTAGTTGAAAAATTTATTTTGTAATCCTGTGCGTAAGCTGTAATATCAATTTCCTGCTCGTCAAATGTCTGACAGTTTGGAGCTCCCTGTAAATGCTTATTCTGTAACTTGCAATTTTTTAAATGCATGAAATGAAAGAACATCACATCTTTCAACCCAATAAAAATTGCATTGTATAATCATATACATTTTAAGATATTAAATTTTGAAAAAGTTCTTTTTTTACGATATTAACCCCTTGAGGGGCAAGCAAAAATGTCTCTAAATATTGAATTCTCACCGGAATAATCGAAAAATTTTATTTTTAAATAAGGAAAAGCAATTTTTTCATCAATTTTCCCCCAAAGTTAAAAATATAAAATTTAGTTAAAATTTTCTGGTGAGAATCTTGTTTAAATTAGACAGGATATATTTTATCCCACCGCTCCTGAAGGAGTTAAGGAGGTCTCAGGACTCCTAACCCCTTGATGGGCGGTGGGATTTAAATTAGACAGGATATATTTTATCCCACCGCTCCTGAAGGAGTTAAGGAGGTCTCAGGACTCCTAACCCCTTGATGGGCGGTGGGATAAAATATATCCCACCGCCCATCAAGGGGTTAGGAGTCCTGAGACCTCCTTAACTCCTTCAGGAGCGGTGGGATAAAATATATCCTGTCTAATTTAAACAAGATTCTCACCAGAAAATTTTTACAAAATTTTATGTTTTTAACTTTGGAGGAAAATCGTTGAATAAATGCTTTCCCTTATTTAAAAATAAAATTTTTTCGATTATTCTGGAGAAAATTCAATATCTAAAGACATTTTTGCTTGCCCCTCAAGGTGTTAAACGGGTCCGACTGTAGTTGTTAAATTAAGAATAACTGTTGCACCTATTTATCTTTTCACTGGAAGACGTATTTTAGAATCAGTTGTTTTTAGAAAAATGAATTAATAACCGAAATTGTTTTATCATACTTTATTGACTTCATATTTACCGTTTCTCGTTTAGAACAGTTAACATTACACTTCTAGCAGACTTGCTAACTTCCAAATATTCTTCCAAAAAATATAGTTTAATGTGGCACAAGATAAACATGTTTCGATACAGAAAATGTATTTGATGTATTTTTATTTAATGAATTACATGTTTCTACATGGAATTTACATGAATGTGTTTTTAAAAAGAATTGTGTGTCTAAATATGTTTTACTCGTCACGAATTAAACCGATTTCATGGAAAAATGATGAGAGGATGGAAGTTATTTAATCCCATAACGGTCGTATTAAATTACGGTTTAAAAATTCAAATTGCTTATTGACACCACTTTTTTGAATTAGAAATATTTACCTTATTTAATGACATGTAAAATGATACCATAATAAAGTCAGTTACACTATTTTATAAAAGTGGTGAGAATCAAATTATCTGAATAAAATAACACAGCCCGTGAATATCACGGGAGCGAGAATTAAGGGGTTAATGGAACGAGGTAAAACTAGTTTAACTACTTATACTAGTTTATTCTCCGAGGAACTCGTGAAATGTTTACTGAAAACTGTAATTATTTATGGTCAAGGAGATGTCTAGAGTTAATTGTAGAAAACGAATTTAAAATGAATGGCTTTGTTAAAACAGTTCTAACAGTTGAATGTAGATTTGAATAGGTTTAAACTTTAAATGTAACACGCATTTCAAAATTTGTATCAATTACAAAAAAAATTGTTAGTAACTGAAAAATTTTTATCATTTTAAGGGGGCAGATCACGTTGAAATGAAAAAAAAATCGATTTTTTGAAAAATTCAGTGTGGATTCCTTGAAATGTTACAAATCCATTGCAAAAAATTTTTTTAAAAAATTCGAATTAGAACGTGAGTTATCGCTAAAAACGTCTGACAACGCAACAGAAAAAATTGGGAATTCCCCTTTAACTCAGAACAGCTGTTCCGCGCCTCCGCGCTGTTCATTTGTTTACATTTTGCTCGCTCGCATTGCGCTATCTCTTTCCTCTGCTAACGACATTTTATAAAGATATTCTTACCGTGAAAGATTTCTACACACATTGTTTTGACTCCATGTATCTGTTTTAGTTCCGATGGTTTGATTTTCAAGAATATGAAAGAAACTAAACTCTCCGAGAGTGTTTGTTTTGATTGAAACTTTGTATTTGCACGAGGCAGAGATCTTTCATTTGCGCTGTTATTTATTAATACGATTATTTTTTCTTTTATATAATTTGTCAATTCAAATTAAATATGGATAAGAGTACTCGAAAATCAGGTGTAAGGCCAAGTAAGAGAAAGTTCAAAAGCAATCAGCATACGATTCCAAAAGTTCAGAAGCTAAGTGCTTCTGGTAACAAGCTGAATTTTAATTCAAAATTGCAGGCATCAGAATTTGATGGATTCGCCTTTATTGACAAAAAAATTGTTTTCTCTGCAATGGAAAATTGTATGTTCTGCATAAAATGTCATTCATCGTTAAAAATCGAATCTGAAGTAGTGTTTGGCCTCTCAGAAAAAATCAATATTGTGTGTTCTGGCTGTGATTTAATTTCATCTTTCGGAAATTCTGCAATGCTTGGAAGGTCACAGAAATGTGCAGAGATTAATAAGAGATTTATTTATGCTATGAGATGCCTTGGACAAGGATTAGCTGGAGCACAGACATTTTGTGGCATAATGGATATGCCTCCTCCCATCTCTAAAAAGGCCTACAATGATGAAGTGAAAAATCTTAAAAAAGCTTCAACTAAATGTGCAGAAGAAAGCATGCATAATGCTGCATTATTGGAGTTAGACCTAACAGAGGATGCTGGAATTAATAATAATATCACAGTGAGTGGGGATGGCACTTGGAAAACGCGTGGCCATTCCTCACGTATTGGTGCATGTACTCTTATTGGTGCTGAAAGTGGCAAAATTATAGACACAGAAGTTTTGTCGACACGATGCAAAGGATGTGAAAATTGGAAAGGAGTACGCAAAGGGGTTAAGTATGAAAAATGGTTAGAGGAACATTCTAAAATTTGTGAGAAGGATCACATTGGTTCTGCTGGCATGATGGAGGTTAGAGGGATGAACAGAATTTTCAAGCGATCCGTATTCAAGCATAAAGTTCGCTACTCAAAATACATAGGTGATGGCGACTCAAAAACATTCACTTCTCTGCAAAAAGCTGCGCCTTATGGAGCTGAATTCAAGATTGAGAAAATTGAATGTGTAGGACATATTCAAAAAAGAATGGGCACACGACTCCGAAGAAGAAAGGCTGAGCTAAAAGGCAAAAAACTGAGCGATGGAAAAGTGATCTCTGGAAAAGGTCGTCTTACTGATGACGTTATTGACAAACTCACAGTATATTATGGAAATGCAATTCGAGGTAACAATATGTCAGTGAAAGACATGCAAAAAGCCGTCTGGGCCATATTTTACCACAAAAGGTCTACCGATAAAGAACCTCTGCATGACTTTTGCCCCCAGGGTGAAAATTCGTGGTGTCCTTATCAAAAGGCAAAAGTTTCTGGAGATGTTTACCGCCATTCAAACATTATTCCAGCTGCTGTTCTGGACAGCATAAAAGACATATTTAAAGACTTGTCCATGCCAAGTTTGTTAAAAAAATGTGTTGGGGGGCATACTCAAAATGCAAATGAGAGCCTAAATGCTCTCATATGGAAGTTTTGTCCTAAGACATCTGGCTCGGGGAAAAAAATTGTTCAGATTGCAATAAATGAAGCAGTCATGTGTTTTAATGAAGGGCAGTGTGGACGTATTAATGTTATGAGGGAAATGGGCTTGCAAATTGGCAAAAATTGTACGTTGTATGCTAGTGAAGCTGATCAAAAGCGAATTGATGCAGCTGAAAAGAGGGCATTAGCGTGTACACTTGAAGCCCGCAGAGCCAAAAGAAGGGCAAAAAAAGCTGCGGATGAGGCTCTGAAACTTCAAGAAGGATGCGTTTATGCCTCTGGTGGATTTTAGCATAGTAAGCAATCAAGCCGTTTTACTCAAAACTATATTTTTGGCATTGCCCGTAATCTTTTTTATTTATTTATTTTTACTTATTTATTTATTTATTTTTTGCTAAATTTAATGAATATGGTACATGCATATTATCCAGGCCAGGTCAGCTAGAACCGAGCCAATTATACTAATTACAGTAACCCTCATTTTTTTTTTCAACTGTCAATGGTAAACAAGATTGGCATTTGACAATCATTTTTGGCGATAAATATCCTAGCCCGGATAATACGTAAGTATAATGAATATTATAAAGCCATTAATTATGCAAATGAATTTAAATATACTTTAAAATTTTGCTTCAGTGTAAGATATAGCAATATAAGTGCAATATTAAATATATATATGCAGTAGAATTTTTAAAATCTTGCGTTTCAAAATGCATATTTAAAAATTCCTATTTTTGTCGTTAGCGCCATAAAATGTCAATTTTGTCGTTAAAATTTAAATAATTAATATTGCTAAATATATATATTTAAATGTTTTTCTTCTTAAACCATAAGTATTTATGAAAGTATAGAAAATATTGTTTTATTACATTAATTGGTTTTGAAACTACAGAGTTTTTAGTAGTGGTCAAATTATTGTCACTTTCCGGTTGCTCCGAAAGCGATCACTAGTGTGTACACTTAAAGCTCGTAGAGCCAAAAGAATGACCAAAAAAGCTGCGGCTGAGGTTCTTCAACTTAAAGAAGGATGTGTTTATACACCTTCTGAATTTTAGCGTCATAAACAATCTTCATTCTTATAAAACTTGCAGTTAATTTATAAAATTAACTTTGAAGACGTTTTTCTCAAAACTGTATTTTTTGGCATTGCGCGCGCTCTCATTTAAAAACTAATTATCGTAGAGTCATGAAATTTTGCATTTTACTAATTTTCATGCGTATATTTAAGCTGAACCTCAATTTAGCCAGATTTTTGTCATAGAAAAATTTTTATTGAATAAATAAGTGTAATTTTTTTGCTAAATTTTATAACTATGATTATTGAAGCCATTAATTATGCAAATGAATTTAAATATACTTTTAAATTGAGGTTCAGAGTAAAATATACTAGAATAAGTAAATGTTGCTGCAATATTAAATATATATCTGCAATAGAATTTTTAAAATCTTGCGCGCAAGATGCATATTTAAAAATTCAGATTTTTAAAATGTCAATTTTGTCATTAAAATTTAACTAATTAATATTGTTAAATATATATAATTGAATGCTTTTTTTTAAACCATAAGTATTTATGAAAGTATAAAAAAAAAATTGTTGTATTCCATTAATTGGTTTTGAAATTACAGAGTTTTTCGTAATTGTCAAATTATTGTCATTTTCCGGTTGCTCAACGTGATCTCCCCCCTTAAAGTAATACTACTTTAACTGCTTCTAGCTTCACTAGTAAAAATTGGGACAGGTTGAAACTAGTTAACTAGTTTGTACTAGCTCTTACTAGATGATCATTTAAAACTTATTTTAACGAAGGAGCTTCTTTGCAACTGATTTCGAGATTTGGTGCTAACATAACAACGAAGTTCATGTGATAGTAAAATAAATTTTATATAACACTCACACCGAAAATTTTAAAGAAAAAGTATTATATATGTAAAACTTGTTTGTCTACGTTAATATTATGATTTCTATTAAGACACTATCATTTTCATGGCAATTGGTTGCTCATAAGCGATCGATAATTACGTGATAAACATAGAAATACTCTTCCGTCAACGACGATTGGCACACTGTAACATGTGCAGAGTTCTAAATCGCCCGGTGATTTCCGTGCTTGAGCAAGATATTTTTCTTTAGTTCAGTTAATGATGCTGGAGCATTTTATACAATAATTTCGTCTAGTCGAGTAAGGATTCTTGATATTATTCCATAAAATTTGTTTTAATTTTAGGAAAGGAAAATTTAATTTAAAATGACGCATCGTTGAACTTCCATTTACCCGATCGCGAAATCCTATGTTAGACAAAAAGGCAACTTTTAGCTGTGATAAACCATTACCTAATATAATTAAACATTAACGTTTTTATAGTATTAAAAAAAGATTAATAAAACAATTTCTACAAGTCTGAAAAATAATATGTTTTGCAGTTTTTCAAAAATAAGTTACAGAAAATAAATTAAATAAGTATTTACAGAAAACATCAATCAAAATGTTAACAGCAACTTGATGCAGCTTTTCAAGTTGAATACCCAAAAGTTCTTATATTAATAAATGCAATTAAAAAATACATTTTTGCTATCTATAATGTATAGCCTATCTAAAAACTTGTTTTTGAATATATTACGAAATATTTTTCCCCAAAACGGTCCTTTAAATAACATGACTTTTTTTTTACATGAAAAACTTTCTATTAATATCATATTCCGAAAAGTTATTTGAAAAATGATATTTTTAATACAAATCTTCGCAAAAGAGTTATTCATTATTTTTTATGTTTCGGTACTTGAGTATGTGATTATATTTCCACGCGGCGCTGTAGAAGATGAAAAACTAGCTGAACATAGGCGTAACCAGAAGGGGTGCCCGGGCACCCAGGCACCCCCCCGCTTGCGCTGACTCAAGCACAATTATTTAAAAAAAATCGAAATCTACAAAAGAAAAAAGAAGTGAAAGCAGAGTTCAATTAATTTATTTCAGAAAACTAATAGCCTAAGTTTTGAAATATGTTAAAAAAAGAAACTCACGTTCTTTTTTTTTTTTTTTTTTTTTTTCTAAGAATGTTATGTTGTTTATCTTTTCTAAAAATAGAATATTTACAAGAATCTGTATAAGTCATAGTAAGTCAAAAATGTGGCTTTATAATCCCACTTTGACGTCTTTGTTTGTGGGAGATTTTTTTTTTTTAACGCCGTTCTTTCTATTGCATGTTTCTGCAATTTCATGAGAAATTAACGCAAGTTCTTGACGAGGATAGAAACTATTTGTCTCTTTGCTTTCGTAGTTTAAAATCTAGAAAAAAGCAAAAAAAAAAAAAAAAAAATCCCTGCCGTCTCGGGCATACAGGCGGAGGTAGATTTCGAAGTTAAGTACTAAATTCACCAACAAAACTTAAATCAACATTAGAGATAAACCCAATTCCTTCACTAAGAATGAACTCTAGGGAGCTAAACATTTTGTGAAAATTCTAATATATACGAATACACACACGCATGTATATGGAATAGGTTTAAAAATGGCTAAAACAAATTCAGAAAACCTCAAAATGTTAAAATATGTTAATATTTCCATAATCGGGTTTTTATAATGTTTTAATGCGTTTCTTAAAACTCACATTACGTTACATATTCACCTGCTATGGTACATTATATTTCCAATATGACGTAATATATATATATATATATATTTATTTCGTCAAACTATTTATTTCATTTTGAGTTTTCATTCTGAAATTTTGCTCTAGAAAACTTATGACGTAATATTCAATTTGTTTTCAATTCGTCAAACTATTTATTTAATTTATTTTTTCACGTGAAAAATCTTGCAATAGAAAAGCAAGTGGTGAGAATTTTATTGTTTTTTTTTTATTGTTGGCAACTGCTATAATGAAAAATATTTATTTTTTCCTGTCATTGTTGTGTAAGAGATGGTTTTATCAGAATATTGTTAAGACGGTATTCAAAATTTTTAACACTCCCCATTTCCATTCCCTGGGCCGATTTTGTTCATTTTCAATCCCCGCCGAGATATTAGCCATCTCAAAGTTGTTAGCGAGTTTGAAGACGATCCGTGCATAATTGCGACTTTTATCGTGCGGACAAAATTTAGTACACATATATATATATATATTAGGTTGGCAACTAAGTTCCCGCAGTTTTTTTAAATAGAAGTTTTCTACCGGAATCTATATTTTGTTTTTTGGATAGAGTTAATTTGTGTACACTTCAGATCGTAAAATGTAATGTCAAGTTGGGAAAAAGGAGCTTTTACGACGCCTCCTCCTCTTATCTTTTAATCAAGGTTGTCGGCCGCAGAAGCTGTTCGCAACATTTGTGCTGCGTATGTCCATAGGTGAAAGAACCGCTCGTGATTGGTATGCCAAGTTCAAAAATGGAAATTTTGACATTAACGACGCACCTCGTTCTGGCCGTCCAGTTGAGTTCGATGAAGAGCGATTAAACCAACTTTTACACGAAAATCTGCATCAAATGACAAGGGAACTCGCAGAGAAAATGAAATTCCCCCACACTGCTATGGAGAAGCATCTTCACTCAATGGGAAAGGTTCAGAAGTGAGGAGCATGGGACCGCAAGCTTTAAGTGACAACAACAAAAATCAGCGAGCCACAATCTCCGCTGGTTTGCTTGCTCATCACCGCTCAACCCTTGGACACAAGCAACGATTTCTTTACCGAATCGTTACTGGCGACGAAAAATGGTGCCTGCACATTAATATGAAGCAGCACAAGGAATGACTTAGCGCCAGTAAATTACCAACACCGCGCGTGAAACAAGATCTTCATCCATGTAAAACGATGTTGTGTGTATGGTGGGACTGGGAAGGGATTATCCATTACGAATTTCTTGAACGGAAACAAACTGTTAACATAGAACTCTGTGATCGAACGACTCAACACGGAAATTCAAGAGAAAAGACCTAATCGCAACATGGAGTTCTTTTGCTGCAAGACAATGCCCGCCCTCATATCGCCAATATGACCAAGGAAGCCAATCAATGGGAAGTGCTGCCTCTCCCGCCGTCCTATCCCGATTTGGCACGAACAGATTTCCACATTTTTCTGTCTCTTGCAAATGCTATGAGCGGAGTTTCGTTCAATACTAATTTCAGAATTGAGAGCTTGGTTGGAAGAATTTTTCGAGTCGAAACTGGGGGATTTCTACCAACAAGGTATTGAAAATCTTGTTGAATTTTGGGAAGAAGTTGCAAACAACAAGGAAGAACACATTGTTGATTAATTAGTTGTTAAAGTTTATTGAAAAATAAACTTTTAAAAAATTTAAAAAAGGGCGAGAACTTAGTTACCAACCCAGTTGACATTCCTTTTTAACCTTTCCGACTCGGGAGTCTCTTATACAAATTTTATTCGGCTTACACTACTTTTTAAAAAGAAGTTTCCTTTAAGTACACAATTTCAAAAATGTTCTAATTGAATAAGGCAAATTTTATTTTCCTTTATCACTGGCGCTAATATCAAATTTTGCAAAGAAAGATGATGTCCAGTCAGACTGGACATACGAGTGAAAAGAGTTAATGATCTGAAATTTAGCATAAATTAACTCGATAAAAAACAAAATACAGATTACTACAGGAAAGAAGTATTTTTAAAAAGGCGGGAACGTAGTTGTCAATCCAGTAATCTTTCTATAGTTGACATTCCATTTTAATGCTATGAAATTTAACCGGATAAAAAAAAAAACATAATATAGAATCCTGTGGCAAAAACGTATGTCGTAAAAGGGCGGGAACTCACTTACCTACCCACTCAGAACTCTAGCTGACATTACATTTTACTTATCTGAATTTTAACATAAATTAACTCCATCAAAAAAACAGAATATAGATTCTGGTAGAAAAAGTGTATTTAAACAATCTGCGGGAACTTAGTTGCCAACCCAATATTACAACGTCCAAACAACGTCTAGGAAAAGTGCCGTTTAGCTCAACCGTAGTGGACTACTACATCACGAAATAATTAAACTGTTTAAAAATATTAAGTTTCAATGTTAAAGTTTAATATTAAGAATAAAATATTGTCGCAATTGGTCAAGCGAAAGCAATTTTTCATTTTTAGGGTTTTGCTCACCTGACGAAACCCTATTCGTCTCACTCCTCTGTCTGTCTGTCTGTCACAGAACCCGTTCTCAGAAACTATATATGTTGGAGACTTGAAATTGACTCACATCAAACGGCAAATCATAAAATTTTGAAAAAGTCTTATATTTATAGCTCTGGGCTCTAACTTGTGTATTTTAAGCTTTTTTTTTCTAACTGATCCCATAATTAAGTTGAAGACTTGAAACTTTGGATACTTATAGCTGAACACCTCACATCAAATGACAAATCATAAAATTTTGAAAAAGTCTTATATTTAACCCTCTGGAATCTAACTTGTGTATTTTAAGCAATTTTTCTAACTCAGCCCCTAATTAAGTTGGGAATGTGAAATTTTGCATACTTATAGGAGAACACTTGCGATCACACGAAAAATCATAAAATTTTCTGAAAGTCTTATATTATTTACACCTCCGAGCTCTAACTGCTGTATTTTTAGCAATTTTTCTACCTTCCACCCTTTTCACCCGGGGTGCACTTTTCTAACATTTGCCGACACTCCTTTGACCACTCTTTCATATTATGCACTTTAGCCGTACATATTTTAGTTCTAATTTTTACCGCTATGGGGCGCCTACCGATCTCGGGTGCTATGGGGCGATCCTCTCCACTAATATATCTACGGATAGTTTGTAAAACGGAGTTTCGTTCCGACAGAGGTTTGTTTAGAATAGAGTACGCCTCCTGGTTGCGAAATGTGGAACTAAAAGATTTTGCAAAAGGATAAAGTGTTTTGAAAGGAATATTAAACGATACTCTTTGTGCTATTTCTGATCACACTTACCCACCTGTTAAATGTTGCTTTTGATTGCCCTTTGTTGCAAGCATTAAAACTGGCTAATCCCCAAAGTTAAATTTGCTATTTTCTATTTGATAAGTTACCTGAATTTTGGCACAATTCAGACTTTTTTACTTAAAGCATATATGGCACAGAGTAGCATGAGCTTTGAATAGAAACAGTAATAAAATAGTTTTGGTAGAAAAAAAAAGAGTATTTTTGTCCAATGTGGTTTACAATATGCAATAAAGGTTTAAAATCAATCCAGACATCTGCAGCAATTGAAGAGATAATAAAATACACGCACATTCGAGTTTCATATTTTCTGTGCAATATTTTATGTACATCCAGTAAAAATAATCTCCGTATACTATTTATTAACAAATTGTCCATGAAAAATGGGAGCGAAGGCGCACATAGCCAACTTGGGTCATAAGGTTAAAGTTTTATAGGATCGCCAAATACGTATTTGTATTAAAGGAGAGATTTTAAAGTTTATTAATAATATTTATTAAATTATTTATTTTAAATAAAATTATTTTTTCGTTAAAAATATATGCTTATAATTTATTTAAATGTTTCATTTTAAAACCAAATTAACTTTTAAGTAAACAACCTGTACTATTTGATATTTATATGTAAAATACATATTATTATTATTTAAGTTATTACAATTAACGTTATTATTATTTAAGTAATAACGTAATGGTAACTGTAAGTTTGTTTTGTAAGATATGGAAACACATTGGAAGTGATTTTTCAAACAGACGCATTTTTACATTATGGTTAAACCCTTGATAGCTTTTAAATTAATAATTTTAAAACAGCATAATTTAGAGAAAAACTGTTATAAGATATGTTTTTATATTAATATAAATACAAGTAGATACTTTTATAATGCATAAAGTTTAGATTACAGTAAATTAAAAATTGAAAGTTTCAGAAAAAGTACATAAATGGTAATCTTTTCGGCAAATGGAAAACTAATATTATGTAGAGTCTGGGAGACAATATTCAACAGTCTGTGATGATGAATACTCATTCTGCAAATATACAAGCGGAAAGTGTAGAAAGTGCATTTTTGTCAATTTAAAAAAATGCACATAAACAAAACACTTAGATACATTACTATAATTTGTTTCTTAACACGTTCACGCCGAAGTGCATCACCGGTGGGTCACGGTTGGCTGTCGCATCGGGCGGCGTGCATCACCGGTCGGTCACACTCCATTGTTAAATAGAAGGCGTGCACTACAGGTGGGTCACACTCGGCTGTGCCATAAACGGCGTGCGCTACAGGCGGGTCACACTTAAATATTCGGAAATTCTGTAGTAAAAACAATTCAATATTATAAACCTTATACATTCACGACGGGCAACGAGAATTCTCGCTTTCATTCAAAAGATATCATTGACTAAGGGCGTGGCCTCTGCCTTACAGAAATGCATTTATATCAAGTTGTACATATTTCTTTAGATTGTAAGACATTTTAAATTAAATTCGTACATACGCAGTCAACAAAATCATGTCTCTAAGTATGCTTACTCCTTACGAACTTTCAGACATTCACAATCAACTCTTGTTATATTCGAGTTCAGTTTAATGAATATGAGAGGGGCGTGTCATTACATACAATGTCTGAATAAGCGAAAGTACCCCGCCGCCAGATGAAGGAAAACATGAATTTGAGCGCCACCTCACAGCGAAAAACATGAATATGGGCGCCGGCGTGAACGTGTTACAATATATTAAAAAGGAAGCTAACGAAATTGTAATTGTTACTTCTGTAATGTTAAGGAATCCAAAAGTAGCATGTACTACTGAGATTTCATTAAATATTTAGATTTATCCTTTAACAAATTTTGATTTAGTTTTTTGTGTGTTAGATACGTCCTTTCTGAATTATATGTCCGCTTCCATTCATTACACCTGATGTTATATGTCGTTTTATCGAGATATTTGATGACAAACACGCCCTTGAAATATTTTATTCAAACATTCATTCAAATTCTTTGCAATGTTTTATATCCGATACTAAACCATTTTAACAATATTCTTCTCAATATTATATTTAGCATATATTAACATTAGTAACAGAATAAAAAGATTGACATGTGAAATGTTTTGTTTGAATTTAATTTTCCAAGTTTGAATCCAAATTCTTGTCTTTACTACTTAAATTTCAGCGACAGCAAAAACAAGCACTTTGTTTTTTTCCGCCGGGAGTCGTCATTCATGTGTTACAGCATCAACTGTAATCTGAAAATCAGAAAAAACGCAAGTTTGAAAACTTTAAATCAAAACATACGATCAAGTGGCACCATCTAAGATCGAAATTTGGAACAAATTATTTTCAATCGCTTGAAAAAAAGTTTCCATCCTGAGAAGCATTTTACTCCAAACCGCACTTCTGTTCATCAATTATTTGATTTTTTATTGAATTTTAAAATGTGTCAAGGACTTTTCGGTCACCCTATATATATACGGTATGTCCACTAAAGTTCTTTGCCATCCTCTTAACTTCGGAACGGCTGGTGCTGTATTCATAAAAAGCGGTGTCTAGGTACAGTAAAGTAGCCATGCGCTACTGAAGGAAACCGCCTACGGCGCGACCTGGTGGTAAACTGCGGAGTTAATAGTCCTATCTCGAAAACTGAAACAGATGGGAAAAAAAAGTAATTTACAAAGTTGTAGAGCATCATTGATTTAGTACGAAAAAACACATTGTGAACATTAATGCGCAGAATAGAACGGTTAAAACGCGCATTTATATCTTCGTGATTTCCTACACTGTGACGCCACAAAACTTGAACGGAGGGAGAAAAGATTATTTTTCGGACAAATGTGCATCCAAATGTGCATTGAAGCTGACGGTGAGAAGATTGAATTTTCCAAATAAATGTATATTAATAAGAAAGACTTGGACTAACGCTGCCAATTTAATAATTAAAAACTCTTCTGATACTCATCAGAGTACACATAAAAAAACAATATTAAAAAGACATTAAAAATTAATCCCAACGTTTCATGCTCTTTCAAATGGGCCATCATCAGGGGAGAGGGTTCTTGACCTCCACGTGGCAAAGTTACAAACAGCATAGTCACTTTCACAACATCAATAAACTGTTTTCAGTTTCATGTTGTGTTGTTTGATGTTGTACAGTGAACACAACGATCTCCCGAACTAACCCCCCCCCCCGCATTTCTACCTATTGAAATATATTAAGTCTGTCGACTTACGAGGTAGTAAGAGGCAGACGTTCGATCGGCCATGGACTCATGGCACGGATTGTCGAAGCGGCTGCACGTATCTGGGAGACTCCTGGCCAATTGGGACGTGTTTGCTATTCCATGCGGCGGCGATGTCAACCATGCATCACGGCTAATGCAGCACATTTTGATGACTTGTTATGAGTTGTAACCTTTTTTATTCGTATTTTGTTCTTCGACTAAGTTTTTTGTAAAATAAAGGTCTTTTTACACCGTATGTTATCTTTTCTTTGGGTCACCGTGACGATGCAATTGCACCGTCACAATCGCGTTTCCGACCCCCCCCGTTCCTATGTAATTCTTTCTCCTCATGACCATGTGCCGTTTGAAAATGACCTTTTGAACCACCCTGTATAATGATTGATGCTTCTTTTTACATTAAAAATGTTGAAATTTAATTAAAGATGTTCTAAATTCATTTTCGCTGCTAAACGATCGTACATCGTACCAGAATCATGTTACGCAACACATTGTTCCCATAGGATTTTACATTACTACATTTCGTAATTAGCAATCTCGCCCGTAAAGACCAGATTGTACCCAGAATCAATGAAAGGTAAATTACATGCAAATCACGAAATTTCTTTAAAAACATTGATAGTTTCTCTTCGCATTTTTTCCGGTTAGAGTAAATTAATAAAAAAAAGCCTTTTGCAGACAGGAGAATGATAGTAAAACTTTGAAAGAAGGTGACTAATGTCGCATACGAACAGAAAGTATCCTATTAATTAATTTTTTTGTAATTATTTTTCATTAGAAAATGAAATAAATAAATATATATATATGTAAACCCGTGTAAAAACCCGTATCAGTATAGACCTCTCACTAGTATGTCTGCGGACCAGGGGCCTAAATATCACCACTGAAATTCATTGTTTGTTGATCTCACTTTGCCTATTAATTAATTCATCAAAATTCCTTAACCCCTTGGGGACGAGCGGCACGTATACGTGCCGTAATAAACGCTCAGAATCCTTGTTTTTTCTCACCAGTAAAATTTTACTGTAAAATTTGCCTTATTTAATCAGCGCATTTTCTCGATTCAAGAAGACACAAATTTCTGTTTTTAAAAAACGGTGACAAAAGATTAAAATTCTCGTAAAAGGCTCCCGTTCGGAAGGGGTTAAAACTTTTCGACGCAGTGTGCCCGGGTCGGGATGCCCAATTTTAATTCCAAACTTACAAACGGCACCAAAAATATTTTAATAAAATTTTGCATTAACAATGAAAGTATAACGTCACAAGTTTTTAATTTCTAAAAAAGTCGTATGTAATGTCCGGTGTCAGTCGATGATTTCATCATTTTACAACAAAATTTATCTGCAGCGGAAAGGATTAAGCTAGATTTTTTAATGTATTAAGCTTACAATTTAACTCTAATCCCAAGTCAACCTAAGTCACAAATTTAAATCTCTGCTGAATTGGCTCCACTACATTCAAATAAGGCCATTTCTTTCCCGATTTGCATAGTGGCGAAATTAACCCGAGTGGACAATATATCGGAAATCCCCAAGAACAGCCGAAAGGAGAACCGAATTTGTTCAAAACATCGCATCAAAATGTCGGCAAATGCACGTAGATTACGCGTAATATTACAGTCGGACCTCTATTTAGCGAACCTCTATTTTGCGAATTTCTCTATTTTGCGAACTTTTCCTTGGAACCAAGAACATTTTGCGAATTTCTTCGAAAAATAACCTCCAAATAGTGAAGTACATTCTCTATTTAACGAACTTTTTCTTGTGATCTATTTTTTTTCTCCCCATTCCTCAAAATATTTCTGGACGTTTCAAACTTATTCTTTCTTTAAACACATTTTATGATGTTCAATGACCTTGAACTGGTTTTACAAGGCGCCTTCTTTGTCAGCAGTGAGAATTCGGTAAGTACGGAGGACGAAGACGATAATCTCTTAGAGTAATGTTGATTCCTTAGAGAAAATGTGGATACAAATTAGAATAAAAGAAGAAATTAACCATGATGTGCTGATTGAAGATTGTATTTCACTTAATTCTGAAATTGAAACCTCGCAAACACTATCCGAATTGGATATTTTCGACAGTGTGAAAAATAAAAACAATACAGCAATGAATTGCGATGAAGACTAATATGATGATGATGGAAATGATCATTATACAGGAATTAACAAAACTTCGTATGGTGAAATGCTAAAATCATTTGAAACAATCCGACGATATAGTTAGAAGAAAAAACGCATGAAGGGCTTTTTTGTGTATTGCAAACATGCGAGACGTACTGTGAGAGGAAGCACTTTTTTAAATAAAAAACTCAGGCAAAATTAACAGAGTTTTTCAGAAATTAAATTTAAGGACGCATATGTTAATTTATGGTAAAAATTATTTGTTATAACAATAATAAATACGATAATGTCATTAAAATTCGTTAATTTTAATGTATAACTATTTACTTTAAATAGAAAATACAGTGTATTCCCGGACAATGTTTTGTTTTCTTTGCAGATTTCAATATTTAAATACATAGAAAAAATGAATTGATGATGGATATTGGTGGGTAAAATAAAACAAATGGATATAATTTATTTAAAAAATGTGATTAATTACTTTTAGTAAAAATGTTTAGTGTTTATGAATTTAAAATCTATTTTATATAGTTTAAAGTATTTTAAAAGGTGAATCTCTATTTAACGAATTTTCCATGTAACGAACTTTTTTCCGGGATTTAGCGACTTCGTTAAATAGAGGTTCGACTGTATTTCAAACGCCTAATGTTACAATAAAAGGTGTTTATCCCTACTCATTTGAGACTCCAAAATAAGGAGCAACTAGATGAAAAATAATTTTTTTAATAGAACAATCGAACGACGTGCAGTGAATCACTCTCACTCTAGGCACTGTTTCTCTTGTTAGCAGCTATAGAGCGGGCACATTCACTAGCGGAAACTGTCGTTAGTTTTTAAACTATCTGGAATTAATCATGACCAGAGTGATGTCTACATTTAATTGATGAAAACGAAGTAAAATGAATGGCTTTGTTAAAATATTTGTAACTGTTGAATCTAGATTTTAATTGGTTTCAATTATTAATGTAACAAATATTTTAAAATTTGTTTTAATTAGAAAAAAAAATTAAAAAGAAAATATTTTATTTTTAAGCTAATACCATTTTAACTGCTTCTAGTTTCACCAGTAAAAACTGGGACAAATTAAATGTTGTTATCAAGTTTATACTAGCTCTTTCTAGAGGGCTCGTTTAAAACTAATTTAGATGAAGGATAATAGTTGCAACGGATTTCGAGTTTTTATGGCAACAAAACACCGAAATTCATGTGATAGAAAAGTGAAATTTTAATAAAACGCCCACACCATAAAATTTAAAAGGAAACATTTTAATATATATACAAAACCTGTTCTAGTAACTTTTTATATAAGAACAAACAAATAAAAATCCATTATCCTTATATATTATATATATATACAGTCGAACCTCGTTATCGCGACACTCTAATGACAAGAAAAAAGTGTCGTCATAAGCGGAGTGTCGCGGTAACCGGAGTTGGAGAAAAATATGCTTATAAAAATCTGTATTATTAATTAATTTAAGACAATTTTAAATTCATAACTGTTCTTGCAGTTTTAAGCTATAAAACATTATTATTAAACAAAACAAACACAAAAAAATTGAAAAGAAAAAAAAACAGATTTATGTCTCGTTTTTTTTTCTTGTTACATGAAATATTGATTAATTAAGGTTTTCTTATCCCTAGATTAGCTTTGTACAATTCTGTTTTGAATATAATACAACGAATTGTAATTAACATTCGTTGTTTCAGAAATGGATGTTTGATAACTTCTGATTGTTTCGATGCAATGCGATGATTTGGTTTTAGTGGGATGAAAAAATGCCGTGACAAGAAAGCGCCGCCTGACCAGAACAAAAAGACTGCAATTAGACTGATACGTCTATCTGGAGCTTAAGTGTGTTTCACAGTGTGTTTGTTTATTTATCCAGATAAAGGATTGAAGTAAAATTTCTCATTTACCTTAATGGGGGTTTTAGACACTTTTGTGAAAAGTTTGGCCAATGTTATCTCGTACTGCTTAATTTACGTGCTTATGAGGTGGATTATGAAAAATGGACAATTTTTCTAAACCGTCGTGATATCCGGAGTTAAAAATTATTCAACGACGTAAAATCCGGAGTTTATTTACATTAAAATGATATTCAGAAAATCTGGACTTTGAAAAACTGACGTGATAAGCGGAGTGACGTGAAAACCGGGTGTCGGGATAACGAGGTCCGACTGTATATAATCAGGGCAATATATATATTGCCCTGATTAGTGGCTTTGTTTGAAGAAGCCGTGCTTCTACCTTTACTGCTTTTCCTGCCCTAGCTTGGCGACTGTCATTCCTGAACAAATGCTAACTTTATAACTAAGCTCCATCAAAAGCGATCAACTGTCTTTTTACCCTCTCCGACGCAGTGGTCCCAGTTCAACTGTCTTTTAACCATTTCCGACGCAGTGGTCCCAGTCTGGGATACCTAATTTTAATTCCAAAGTTACAAACGGAACAAAGAATATTTTAATAAAATTTTGCTTTTACAATGAAAGTTTAAATTAACAAGTTTTAAATTTCGAAAAAGTCGATGTAAATTCCGGTATCAGTCAATCATTTAATCATTTTACCACAAAATGTGTCTGTGCTGGAAAGGGTTAAATAAAATATTATGGAAACCGAACCAATAGTTCTCGGAAAAAAGTATGCCTGGTTGGTACAAAAAAGTTTTCTAGAAAAATGAGTTTAACCGCTTCTCGCCCTTGGCCACATGTTTGGACATATAGTTCTTTTTATTATAATTACTAACAGTAATAAAAATATCAAAAATGTGATATTAACTTATTCACTACAGAATCCTTCAACAAGAGAAGTAAAAATTTTAAGGTTTGGCTACGCCGATGCATAGTTAGAGATATAAAAAAAAGCTTGATGTAATTTTTCGGTCGTCAGTGTTGTTGGATTATTCGAATAAATTGTTAATATTTGATAAAAATAATATAAGATATATTAAATATATTAAGTTTTAATAATTTGTAGAAATGTAAGAAAGAAATTTACAATTAGTTTTTTTATTTTATAAGAAATCATTTCACTTATAAATTACTATTAACGCTCAGGGGCCACAAAAGTGGACGTTATTTTTTTTCTGAATTTATAGTTTTCCTTTTTATTTTTTGCTTTTCCAATTCCTATTAACTCGGGATTGCACGCGCAGGGTATGACACACCCAGGGTGGGCACGGTTATTGCATTTCCCACCACTAATTTTAGAAAAGTAATCTTCAAACTATTTTAGCGCGGAATTTGTAAATAAAGCCAATTATTAAATGAAATGACGATTTTTGTTTGAATTTACTGTTGGAAAAGTATGAATCGTACGTATCCTGGATAACGGCGAACATTCCTGGGTTAACATTAGACCGCCTGGAAATTTTACTCAAGTTTCATAAAAATATTTGACACCAGTATTTTTATTTAAAATTATTTGATTTATTTATTTAACGTAAATTTGAGTGGTTTAAATTTAACTTAATTTACGAAATCATTTCTGGTTCCAATTGACATTTAATCATATGGCCGGAGTCGTATCGACTACTTCCGGGCGTTATAGTGTTAATATAAAGTGTGTCCCAAAAAGATCTGTACGACTTCAAAATTTTATTTTAAAAATATGAATAGGTCTATAGCAGTGGTTCCCAATGTGGGCTTACGCCCCACAGGGGGCAGTTTCAGATTTCTTACTAACAAATTTCCTGTCATTTTTTTCTAATGACAGTAGTGTTTTAGACTAAAAATATAAATAATAGATGAAAAAGTTTAAAAATAACTGAATAAAAATTAATTTTCGAAACGACCCCATTTAAAAATTTAAAATATACTGACACAGGAATAATTATGTGAATTGTTTTGGATAATTTGACGCCTTTTATATATTAAATAATTGACCGAATATGTCTGGTTTCTATATTGTTTTAGTAAATTACACCTCTTTTTTTTTACTATTTATAAAAAAAAAGAAACATGCATCTTTTTATAGTGTAATATGGCCCTTGAGGGAAACTTTACATGTGAAATTTTGTAAGGTACATCTAAAATTGACTATTTGGACATGTTTAATCTAAAAAATGTTTTAAATGATCTAAATGAGGTGCTACATTTATGAAATTAATAAAACCCCGTTCGCACCACAGAAGGAATGGATTTAAAGTAAACTTCTTACGGCTCACTGCAGACCACATACAGAATATGACATTCATGACATATGCATTTTAAAATTTATAATTGGAGAAAAGATGGTGGCCAAATAATAATAATGGGGGAAAAAGCCAACTATCAAAAAAGTATGTTATGAGAGGAAAGAAATTTAGTAATTTAAGATGGATAAAAGCGCGAATCCGGAAATGTTACTTGCAAATTATGTTATCCATGCAGTCTCGGGCCCCACCAGTGGCTGAGAGGTTCTGCTCTCGAAGCTGGTAGACGGGAGGTGCTGGGTTCGATCCCAATCGCGCCCGTCGGCCTAATCGTTCGGAGTTTTCGTGGTTTTCTTCGAACCTTGGATTTCCAAGCGTTAATACTGGTTAGGTTCCCTTAGAAAGACCCCCACGAAGGGCACTCCTCCTGGGCCTATATCCCTCGTGCAGATAATTGGCCGTCATAAATACAACCAATCATGCAGTCTCGGCGATAAACAAATATCACTTATTCTTAATGAAGTACTAAAATCCATTATAAAATGTATCAATTCTATCAGATTTTAATACAGAATATGAGAGAGAAAATAATTCAAGAAATATTACGAAAATAAAAATGTAAACTATTGATCACTTTTAAATTTTAGATAAGTTGCCAAAAAACAATAAAACTTTTGTAGATGTAAATGCGAAGATCCATGGCATCACTGCATTCATGGATTTATTTTAAAAGCATTCTTGTAATTAAAAAAAATACGTTTTTGATACATTAATGAATGTGAAATCCCTTATCAGAGTTAATCCTATTTTCGTCAAACGTATATTTTAACGTATATTATAAAGGTATATTTAAAAATGCTCTGTTACTGAATTGCACATACTACTTGATTATCTCGTCAACCAATTTTGACAAATTATATAAATTGCCAAACTAGTCGCAAAATTATAAAAATTGGCGTAATTTTTAATTTAAATAACGAAAGAGAAAATAAATTAGTAAAAAATATATATATATAAAAAATACAAATAAAATGTCGAATTAAAAATCACTTGAGGACGCAACAAACACGAGTAACGTGTTTAATGTCAGTAAGTGTGACATTTACGATAAGCCATTATTGGCATTTAATCTTATAGTTTGGCAATCATCGGCCTCGTATTTCATTTTCGTAGTGGAAGAAGACCACATGCGCGTGACCAGGTCGTGACCTGTCTACAGTACTCCTTCTTTCACTGCGAAAATCCCTACACATTCGGAATACCGATCTGCGTGACACACACTCTGTGCCATACACATTTTGCATTCTACGATAGATTTCACTAGCACTTGCATTTTCCGCTGTCAAAAATTGCGCGACCGCACTTTGACACCATTTGGAGGCTTCCATGATGTGAAGATGCCTTTTAATGTTCTTCCACGCTATCAAACATAAATCTGGCGGGATCTGACGATATCGGATGCACCCCCAGCACTCTAAATCCTTTATAGAAGCATGCACAGTCATCTTTCTCTTCAAATGTCGGAGTTATTACAGCAACGCTGCTTTCATTTGGGCGACTGTTATACTATTAGGTCATTAACCCCTTAACGGGAGCATTAAATTACGGTTTAAAAATTCAAATTGCTTGTTGGCAACACGTTGAAAAAGAAATATTCAGCTTATTTTATGACAGGAAAAATGATACCATAATAAAGCCAAGTACACTATTTTATAAAACTGGTGGGAATCAAACAATCTGAATAAAAGACACATATCGTGAATATCACGGGAGCGAGAATTAAGGGGTTAAGTACTGCTGATTTAAAAGAGAGTATTTTATTTAGTACTAGCAGATCCGCCCGGCGTTGCCCGGGGTTTGTAAAGCTAACCTTAAATAAAACTTAAGTTAGTATGATTTTATATCTTTGGAAATTCTTTTAAATGAATCTAATTTCGGAGGCTCCATTGCCTTCCGCAGTGTCTAATGCGTTCCCATCAAACATGTTTCCGAACGAACCTGTAATCTAGATCCCCACTACATATGGCAGCATTTACCGGAAGTGCCGCACGTGCCGTAGAGAATCAAAAACCGAGTTGAGTGAGCCAAACCTCGTAGGAATCAAGCCCACAGAAACAAACAAACAGCAAAAAAAAAAAAAAAAGAATGCGCCATTAATGTTAGAAAATGTTGTTAACTAAAGTCTAAGATAAAATTTCATAATACAGAAAGTAGCTGAATTGTAATCTAAGTTGAAGGAAGCAAATCCCGTTGAAATTGGTCCCTTAAACCCGAGGAAATAATGCGCCACCAAGCGGTGGAAGATGGCTCCTCACCTTGTAAATTTCATGAATCACTGTTAGCATTAACACAATTTTTAATAAACGGATGAAATACCTTATCTAAAGTTACCCATAAAGTAACTCGATTTTTAATTTACGGCTGTAGTGAGTAGACGTAAGTTAATGCTGAAAAAGGAGATTAATGTTCGAAAAAGGTGGTAGCTGAAGTATAAAAAAAGACCGGGCCCTGGGGGCCAGAGTCTTAACTGGAATGTAGTTGGGTATAAGAAAAAATTTTAGGGGTTTTAAAGTAGCTGGAAGACGCTAAAACTATGCTAAAGAAAATTGCAATAGAATAGGATAGTTTCTAAAGAAGCTGCCACAAAGGCCCCATGAAGACGATTAATATTCAAAATTGGTGGTAGCTGAAGTCTGCAATTTTTTTTTTTTTTTTGTCGTTCATGTAGTAGCTGGAGAACCGAAGAAGTTGTTAGGAAAAAAAGTTCGTGGTTCGGACCATTTTAAAGGAAGCTATAACAATGAGCCGAAAAGGGCCCAACTGTTAGTTGAGAGCAGGGCCCTAACATGGAAGCATGTTTAAATGTTTTAGTACTTAGCGTTTTAGATCTTCAATTAGTCAAAATTAATCATAGGGTATGAAATAATCATTAAAATAATATTTAAAGAAATGCGAAAAAATGGGGTAAATGCTTAAAAAGGGGCCCTAGAGCTCCAATAAAAATATGAGGGTGATGGCCTAGGGGGAAGAGTCCACGACTCAATTTTAAAATCATGTAATGAGAAGGTGAGAAAATTAGGGTGTAAAAAATACATTGCACACAAAGAGTTCAAGGGGCCCCGGATCGGGCCCTACATGACAATAATGTGCCCCAGGATTTAAACTGGAATATAGAAACTTCAGAATAACTAAATGGAAAAAATGGTTCCAAAAATGAAGATCGGATTAAGAGAGGCAATTTATTAATAATTTATGGTGCAAAAGCTTCAAGGGGCCTTGTACCGGGCCCCAAGGGGGAAGGGACTTAAGTGGCATGTAGTTTGGTATAAATACACTTTTTAGTAGTTTTTCATGTAATCTGAGTACGCTAGAACTATAGTAAAAAAAAAAAAAATTGCAAGGAATTCGGATAATTTTTAAAGAAGATGCACCAAGGGCCCTAAGAAGACGATTTATATTAAAAATTGGTGGTAGTTGAAGCCTGATTTTTTTTTTTTTTTTGTCGTTCTTGTAATAGCCGGAGAACCTAAGATGCTGTTAGAAAAAAAGCTAGTGAATCGGACTACTTTTAAGGAGTTAAAATAGAGGCCCAAAAGGGGCCAACTGATAGCTGAGAAAAGGCCCTAACATGAAAACATGTTATAACGATTTAGTACTTAGCGTTTTAGATCTTCGATTAGTTGAAATTAAGCATAGGGTACGAATTAATCATTAGAAAATAATTTAAAAGAAATGTGCAAAAAATTGGGGAAATGCTTAAAAAAGGGCCCTAGGGCCCCAATAAATATATGTGAGTGTTGGTCTAAGGAGAAGAGCTCAAGACTCAACTTTAAAACTACGCATTGCGAAGGTGAGAATATTAGGAAGGTGTGGAAAACTCATGGCACACAAAAAATTTAAGGGGCCCTGGACCGGGCCCTACAGGACTCTAGACGGGCCCATGGTCTTAACTGGAATGTAGATACGGGAGTATAACTAAATGGAGAAAGTATCCCAAAAATAAAGATCGGATAAAAAGGAAGCAATTTATTAACAATTTAGTGCACTAAAACTTCAAGGGGCCCTGTACCGGACCCCTTGCAAGGGGGCCAGAGTTTTAACTGAAATGTAGAAATGGGGTAGAAACTGAAAGGAGAATTCACCCCAAAAACGAAGGAGATCGGATAGAAAATAGGCTTGTTATTAACAATTTAGCGCACTAAAAGTTCAAGGGGCCCTGTACTGGGCCCCTTTTTAGGTGCCAGGGTCTTAACTGAAATGTAGAAGTGGGGTAGAAACTGAAAGGAGAATTTACTCCAAAATCGAAGAAGATCAGAGAGAAAAGAGGCATTTTACTAACATCTTAGTGCACTAAAAGTTCAAGGGGCGCTGTACTGGGTCCCTTGCAAAGGTGCCAGGGTCTTAACTGAAAAATACAAATGGGGCAGAAATTGAAAGGAGAATTTATACCAAAAACGAAGAAGATCGGATAGAAAAGATGCATGTTATTAACAATTTAGTGCACTAAAACTTCAAGGGGCCCTGTACCGGGCCCCTTGCAAGGGTGCCAGAGTCTTAACTGAAATGTAGAAATGGGGCAGAAACTGAAAGGAGAATTCACCCCTAAAACGAAGAAGATCGGATAGAAAAGAGGCATGTTATTAACAATTTAGTGCACTAAAAGTTCAAGGGCCCTGTACTGGGCCCCTTGCAAGGGTGCCAGGGTCTTAACTAAAATGTAGAAATGGGGCAGAAACTCAAAGGGAGAATTCACCCCAAAAACAAAGAAGATCGGATGGAAAAGAAGCATGTTATTAACAATGTAGTGCGCTGAAACTTCTAGGGGCCCTGTACTGGGTCCCTTGCAAGGGTGCCAGGGTCTTAAGTGAAATGTAGAAATGAGGTAGAAACTGAAAGGATAATTCACCCCAAAAACGAAGAAGATCGGAGGGAAAAGAGGCATGTTATTAGCGTTTTAGTGCATAAAAACGGAAAGGGGACCAGGGGCCCCGGCCCTTAAAAAATTAAAAATTCGAGCCTCAGGTGTATCAGGACCTGTCTTGGACTAAACACATCTGAATTTTCAGACTTCTACGTGCGGTAGTTTTTGCTAGACATCGCACACAGACACACACACAGAGCGATTTATTCTTTTATTAGTATAGATTTCAAATTCTCACCAGACAGTTTTAATAGATATTTTTGATTTTGATTGAGACATATACTCTTCAACAGTAAAATAAAATAAAATTACTATTTTAAATTTTCTAGTGTGAATTAGTAATTTCTAAATAAAAAAAAGGACTTTCAAATCGGACTTTTCATACTTAATGATCTAATTTCATTACTACATGCAAATAACAATAAAAATAATTTTTTAAGACAAAAGAAAATCAATTTCAATTGACCAGTACTTTTAAATACCTCTAGCTCGAATCAGTTAACCTGCATGTTCTAATAATAAATACATAGATGCTGTAACCGGTTGAATCCGGTTGAAAACATGTTAGTGTTGGATCAGACTCCGGAAGAATTAAAAAATGTTGGCATCTATGAACAGTGTCATGTAGCAGACTGCTGAATGCGTCGGTGAAACATATAAAAAATCAAAACTGCCTCAATGCGTACTGAGTGTGGCACACAATGAGAAGAATTCTAATATTTTCCTTCTAGTTTTTATTTACGTGCATTACTAAATTCGGCATGAAAGATGTTATCAAGAAGAGGTAGTCATACCGTGTCAAACTATCCAAATTAAAACAGTGTTGCCAGTGGGTTACTTTTTTAACATTCAGATTTCTTGATCGGCACCACTTTTTTTGAAACAGAAAAAATCGCCCTATCTAACCTTATTTAATGACATATTAATTAAGGCGAAAACAATTGGAATTTTACAGTTTTAGAAAAGCGGTATTAATCAAGAAATCTAAAATTTAAAAATGTAACCAACTGTCAACACTGTTTTCGTATTGAATAGTTTGACATGGTACCGACGGTATGTAAGGTGTCAAATATCTTTCGTCGTTCGGATCTTGATTTTAATTATGACTTTCAAAAATATCTCTATCACAATTTGAGACACTCTCTCATCTTTAGGAAATGAGTATGTTAAAGTAGCATTTTGAAATATACAAAAGTTTGGAGAAAGATAGTTAAATTAAACAAAATTAAATGAATATACACTATATGGCCATTAGTCACTGAACACTTTCAATTTTAGACATTTTGTCAAATATTTAAAGATACAGGGGAGATCACATGTGAACAGTTCGCATAAATATAGCTTTTCCTCATAACTGGATTAATTTCTATGAACAAAAACTACTTAATATAGTAAACAGAAATTTCTTTTACACATCGTAATTTTTAAAAAAAATCATCTGTATAGTTTTTCTTACATTTTTTAATAGTCTTATAAATTCAAAAAAATCTTCACATGTACCCCATTAGCGGGGTAGTTGTAAACACACGTGGGGCACATGTGAAGACAAGGAAAAAATATCCTTTAACATGCTTTTTATTCTGTTATTCATGTGTCATCGTAATCATTAGTTATATTACCTTTTAAATTCACTATAAAGAAATATATATACAGGGTGTTCCGTTAAAGGGGTCCAATATTAATAGGGGTAATAGAGGAGATCACATGGAGCATAAATCAGTATATAAAGCCTGGTCGGATCTCAATAGTTTTCAAGTTACAGCAAATAGAATGAAAATTCGGAAAATTGTAAAAGAACCCTCATTGCTAAACTATCAATAATGCTACATAAAAACGAAGCACATATTTAGAAAGAGCAGAAAAAAACCTACAAAATGACATCAATTGTATTAAAATAGCAATATTTATTGACGAGTTACAAGCCCTGAAACAGTGAAAAAAGTACGAAATCCAATATACATCAAAATAGTTAATCGTTAATTCCAAAAAGACAACTCTAGCTACAACAAGGAAAATTTAGTAAAATTTGGTCCATTCCGAAAACTTTCGAAAAAGCTTACAATGAACCATATCGGTTTAATTGTGTGAGAGAAATTAATCAGTTTCTTAGTTACAACTCCGCTTTCTTTGACACTAGCAAAGGTTAAACTCCGCCCATCACGATTGGAAACACCGCCTTTTTAATTACTCTCAACTATACATTTTCGATCATGCTTCTTCTGAGATGCAACATTTTTAATTATTCAAGAGTTGAATGAACCAACATAACTTTACAATAATAGTCTACATTTTAAAGTGGTCTTTTATTGATATAAAGCTTAAGTTAAATTCTTTAAAATTAAACTGGTGGTGTAAATTCGGAAATAATTAAAAATATTGCGATTTGTAACTATGCAAGAAGTTTCAGTACATGTTTTACATGGACAATTATTGTATGTATATGTGCATCATAATTTATGATAGAAAATAATAATAACAAATAGCATAATAATTTTATTAATTATAAATTTAAAAAAGACACTAAATTTTAAATAAATTCATACAAACTTTGTAATTTACAATTTGGGTACACCACAGTCTGTGACTTACAAAATACTGTGCCAAAAAGTGTTGAAAATAAAAGAAAAATGACAAATAAAGAATTACATTCCACGTACTTTATGACATATGTGAAGCATAGTCTTCTGGCCTGCGCTGCACAGTTCAATGTCGGAAGGCAGACGAACGGAAATTATTATAATAGGTGTTCGAGTTTGCGCCCATTAACAGAATCGCACAGCCGACAGCGACGTCGTAAAGATTGGCGAACACGCCGAAAAACTCCGACGGAGTTGGGAATGTCTCCTGCAGCGACAACGATTCGCGCTAGTAAATCCTCCGGTGTATCCACAGGCGTTTCATACACCAGCGATTTAAGGTGTCCCCAAACAAAAAAGTCTAACGGATTGAGGTCTGGAGAGCGTGCAGGCCAAGCAACAGGTCCACTGCGTCCAATCCATTTCCAAGGATATGTTGAATTGAGGTGATTGCGAACACCTATGAAAAAATGTGCCGGTGCGCCATCGTGCATAAACCACATATTGTGGCGCAATGTTGCTGGCACATTTTGCAGTAACTGCGGTAAGATATCCCGTAGGAAAACCAAGTACGTACTGCCATTGAGTACATCTGGGAGTAAATATGGTCCTATGAGATAATCGCCGAGGACACCTGCCCATATGTTCACACTGCACTTTTGTTGTGCGTTCGATGGGAAAACAGTGTGCGGATTTGTATATGACCATGTGTGCATATTGTGCGTGTTTACCACGCCCTCTCTCGTAAATGTTGCTTCATCAGTAAATAAAATATTTTCCAGAAATTGTGGATTATTTTCTGTTACATTAAGCAACCAGCGTACGAATTCTGTCCGCTGAGCACAATCTGTTACTGATAACAGTTGTACCCGCTGCACATGAAAGGGGTGCATGTTTTCTGCACGCAGAACACGCCACACACTTTGGTGAGAAACACCGACTTCAAAGCAAAAGATTATAAGCAAAAGATTATAAGATGACGCAGCAGCTCGTGTACTCGTGGAGGGGTTATCTTTAAAAATATTCAGTACATCTTCTTCCATTGCAGGTGTTCGTACATGTCGAGGTTTCCCTGCATCAATGCTTGCTGTATTAAACGATCCAGTCTCCCATAATCGTCTATCGATTTTTATGAAGAGTTTCGAACTTGGGCAACGTCTCCTTGGAAATTGCTCACGGTACACGCGCTGTGCTAGACATGCATTTCCATGAGCTTGCCCGTACATCAGATGCATGTCCGCATATTCTTCGTTAGAGTATTCCGGCATAATTATTATGCATCAACTTACTACAATCCCACTTACAACAGCCTCCCTTTAACATAACGCCCACTGATGACTGCTGTTTTATTACACTTTTCTTCCTATACACATAGAAAATTTGCATAAAAAGTACTTCTTCTTCATCATCCTGAAAGTTCATGGAGGAAACGCAGCAGTCACGGAGTTTGCTTTAAGACAAGGCGAGAGCTGCACAATATGTCATTCACTTGACCAGACTGAATAATGAAAGGGTATTGATAGAGGTTGATCAGAAATGTATAATTGAAAGATATTAAAACGGGGTGTTTACAATCGTCATGGGCGGAGTTTCGCCCTTTCCGAGCGTGCAACAGTACAGAGTTGTAACTAGGAAACTGCTTGATTTCTCCCATACAATTAAACTGATATGGTTTATTGTCAGCTTCTTCGAAAGCTTTCGGAATGGACCAAATTTTATAACATTTTCCTTGATGTAGGTAGAGTTGCATTTTTGGAATTAACGATTAACTATTTTGCTAAATATTTGATTTTGTATTTTTTCACTATTTCAGAGCTTGTAACTCGCCATTAATTCTCAATATTCTAAAACAACTTATGTCATTTCGTAGGATTTTTTCTGCTCTTTCTAAATATGTGCTTCGTTTTTATGTAGCATTATCGATAGTTTAGCAATGAGGGTTTTTTTACAAATTTCCGATTTTTCATTCTATTTGCTGTAACTTGAAAATTATTGAGATCCGGCCAGGCATTATATACTGATTTATGCTCCGTGTGATCTCCTCTATTACCCCTATTAATATTGGACCCCTTTAACGGAACACCCTGTATATATATATTTCTCTAGTTTTTGGGTGATATGTTTAAGCAAAAGATTATAAGATGAAAATAAGTAGATTTGGAGGGGGGGTGGCTTAGATGGTTCATTAAATATTAAAAATGAAAAATAAAGAAGCAATTTAAAAAAAGGAAATTAAAACTTTTAAATTTTGCTTAAGGGTTTTTGTTTGGGGGAAATTTTAGGGAGGGGGCATTTACATACTATTATCGGAAATCTGCCGAAATACGAAAGATTCTGACTCCTGTATTTGCCTTATTTACTTGTAAATTATAGATAAAGAAGGGTTTTTTAATGATTAAAAAAATCTCGACTATAACCCCCCCCCCCCAACTTTTTTTGCTTTTGAAAGGGGGGGGGGGTGATACAGTCGGAATTTTACGGTAGTTATCAGCTTAAAAATTTTACTTTCTTAAAATATTACTGATATTTATGGATATGGTATTTTGAATGGATAACTCTATTCAAAGCATCATATACATAACTGTTTCAGAGTTGGAAGTAAGCCATCATTGCAAGGTTAGAACAAATGTAAAATGAAAAATTTGCAAGTTGTTCAAGGTAATACTTTTGTATTATTGATTCCTAAAAATTATTGTTGTAAACCGTTTAGTAAAATAATATATAACACTTATTGCGTTTTAGAAAACATAAAATTTATTTAAAGTACAATTGAACGTAAACGAGCTTGTTGTTGTTTATGTATTTGCTGAAAGATGTGTTTGTGGAAGTTTCAATACAAAATAAACTTTGTGTGAGGAAAATATCTTCTATTTCAGGAAAATTGCAGATAATGGATCTTACATTATTTCTCATTATGTTAACTGAAAGACACAGAAACACAGGATAATTATTGGGGCACTTATGAACTGTTCATATCTGCCCCAACTAGTCTGTTCACAAGTGCCCCACATTGCTGCTTTTATTAATTTGATAAATCATTAACATTTCTCAATTTTAGAAGAAAAAGAACTGTATCAAAAATGTTTATTAGTATTCATAGTATATGTTAAAACACTCAAATTCAAATAAATGAATAAATAAATAAAGTTATTCGCTTATTAACTTGGAACAAAGATTTTACTTTTGAGATCTAAAAACAGTGTTTTGGCTACAGAGGATAAACAAAATGTCATAGAGCTTCAAAAATTTTTACCATATGTCTACAGGTGCTATCATCTTTAGTAATTTTTTTCAAATAAAAAAAACTTATAATAACTATCGAAAAATTGCGATGTTCACATGCGCCCCCATCTCCCCTATTAGTTTGATTTTTCTGGAACTTCGGGATTATGAAGAATATGGTCGACTTCATATTTATCAACGGCGATTTGATAGGGGCCAACAAAAAATACTGAAGCTTACGAACATATAAATATTGTATAATATATGTATTCATTTGTGGAAGAATGCAACATATATTCATGGAGATATATCGAATTTTTTAAAAAGTTCAAAGTATTCTTGCCTGTTTTTTGTTTATATCATGCAGGGTTTTTTTACCAAATTTAACGCCAGTTTCAGAAAATTTGACAATTTGTAGTAGAAATAATGTGGTGTAATTGGACTGTAAATATATTAATAAATATTTGATGAAATATGAGTAGATGTATGAAATATTATATATGTGCGCATGCGCGCACATTTTTTTTTCATGATTTTATAGTCAACTGTATGGAGCAGCTCATAAAAAAAAGCCAGTCAAAAATCGTGAAATTTCAGAAAGATATCGGCGATAGACTGATCTGATTTTTAGTCGTTATCTAACAACAGCTAAATAAATTTTCTTAAAATGTTGTTTATAATTTTTACTTTTTCTACTTTTCATTTTTTATTGATGCTTCAGTTCTTCTCTGAAAATCGCCAGAACGAGCCTAAACCAAGGAAAAAAGAAGTATCAAAATCATTCCTTTTTCTAAATCTACTCGTTGACATTCATTAAGTACTAACTAGGGTGGAGTGAAAATGACCGAAAAAAATTTTTTTTGGAATTTTTTCTTCAGATAGGGCTAAAAAGTTGCCTTTTGGCACGCTGAATACAAGGTTAAAATTTCATTTCATTTGGAATTCATCTTTAGGGCTCTACCAGCTCTTAAAGATTATGCCCTTTATACCTGACAAACCAAGATTTCACTATGTAGTATGAACTATTTTTAAAAAATGTTTTTTTACTAAATTTCTAATTTTATTAAAATAACACATAAAAATTGACAGATTAAAGTATTACTTGTGAACAATCGAAGTGTCGTCGTGTTTTAACACCTTAAATTGTAAAGATAACCTTAAAATATTAATTACATTGTACCAAAGAAGGTAAAGAAAAAGCACAATAATTAGAGATACAGTTTACTTTTATTTTTCGAATATATATAAAAGATAGTTCTTTAAATATGTTGGAAAGACATTTTTCTGAACATATAGTAATATAATAAAAATAATATAGAGGATGTACTGTAAAATGATCTTTCATTTCACTCTAATTTATATTGGCCTTTGGTATCAAAACTAGGCATTACCTTTCGTAATTTTTATTTTTGCTACAGTATATCCGTCCCTTGCTTTTACTACTACAGTCACTAATTATGCTTCAGTAATTAATTTCACGCATATTTTAATATATACGATATATTTAATATGACAAGGAAACTTTTAGAATTGAAAAGATGGGACCGACCTTTTTATGAGAACTTTCAGCTCCTCTCTTGATACTCTATTAAGAATGAGGGTGATGTGATTTTATATTCTTGCCAATCAATAATGATAATATAGTCTATAGCACTTAAGGTCAATATTGGAATACGAAACTGTCTTCTTGTTGAACACTCCACTTCCCTTGCCTTCAAAATTCTTCGGAATTCTTCGGAAATCTCGAACATAAAATCTTTCTTCAGTTATGATCCCTATTATTTTTTTTTCAATGACAGATATATGCGTTTCGTTGAATAACGGGATCGACAATCTTCATTAATAAATATTCGCTAAAATAAAAAAACAACTTAATTGGTTTTTTTTTTTTTTTTACATTTTGAGCTTCATTTTTGCAGGAAGAATCTTTCTTAATGTGAAACGAATACGTGAATATCCTTTCATTACAAATTCAGTCATAGTCTTCAGATTTTGGGAAGGATTTTGACTTCCAATGTGCAATTTAAGTAGTCGATTGGCAGTTGTCAACAATCTCACATTTTACATGGATTGCGATTTACCAGATACCAGATTTAAGGAGCATTTGCCAGATGAAAATGTTTGGCACATGTCGTAAAAATAATTTTGATCTGTACTTAATTCTACACAGTTCATTTCTGGGAGACAAGAGCAGATTTTTTTTTAATTCCACAACTGTCTATTGTTCCCATTGATCCAACGATTTTCTAATAGGAACAGCAAAGTCTAATGGGCCGGTAGTTTGTCCATCAAGTTCAGAAAATTAATGACACAATGGCAATTCGTTTGCGTGAATTTGCCATATTAACCACTGCAAGGGATGACTAAACTTTGTTTAAAGAAATCTAATAGCACCATTCTTTTCCCTAAGTGATTACAGTTCTTCCGTCATAAGCTATAGCCATAAGTTTATCAAAATTTCAGTTGTTTTCAGTGCAATGTTTCAAAATGCTTTCTGCTATATTCTTTCCTGATCTAGAAGATGGCGTAATGCGTCCCAGATACAATGAATTTGACTCTTCAATCAGAGATAAGTGTTCCCCACTTATAGTTCTTCGATGAAATCTATCTCAAAATTTTCATCATTTCTTTTGGATTTGAGGAATCTAAAGCTACTGGTATTAAAAAAAAATGTTGTCTATCATTTGATCTATGGGCCTCTGGGAAACTACAGTAATTGATGCTTTCTTCGATCTTTTCTCTTAGGATTTTAATTACCTCTGATTTTGGTGGATCTTTACCATTTCTGTTGTGCTCTAATTATTGTGATGCATAAAAATAGTACTTTATAACATCTGCCATTGTTGGCAAAACAGCTTTATTTAGTTTTGAAAGGGCACCAAATAGGGGATATTCCACTGCACTTCTAGTAATGGTAAACTATGATTTGCTTCCACACGCATCCACTTAAAAATGACTCTAAAAATTAGAACAAACAATTTTTAAAACTAAATAAAACATTTCAAAGATTTTAAAATAAAGACTTAAAGTTTGGAAGTGATAAAGGAAATTACACTAAACATTTCAAATATGAAAATGTCAAATGAGATTACCAAAAAACCCTGTAAATGCACAATTTATTATAAGAACCCATTGCGTCAAACAGTGAAAATGTGAATGTCCTGGTAGAGCCCTGAAGGAGTTTTTCAAAATTCATGAAATTTTGCACGTATATTAGAGGTACAAAAAGGCAACTTTTGGCTGCTATCCAAAATCAAAATTCCAACTTTCGTTTTTTCACTCCACCCTAGTACTAACTCCTATGTTGAAAACCGGAAAATAAAAAATGACAATTTGTTGAAAATCCCTTATCATTCAGCCCCTTTTAAAGAACAACTAAAAATTTTCTCACTGTATTGCCGATATATTTCTGAATTTTCACGATATTCGACTGGTTTTTTTTTTATGAGTTGTTCAATAGATTTGGCTACCAAATCATCAAAATAATATTTCATTCGACTACTAATATTTCATCAAATATTTAATATATTTACATTCCAGTAGCACTATATTATTTTTACTGCATTTTGTCAAATTTTCTGAAATTGACAATAAGTTTGGTAAAAATCCCTGCATGATATAAACAAAAAATATGCAAAAAAGTTTTGAACTAAAAAAAAAAAATCGATATATCTCCATAAATATATGTTCTATACTTCAACAAATGAATACATATATTGTACAACATCCATATATTCGTGAGCTATAGTGATAGATCATTTCATGCATTTTATTTTATAGGGGGATCGCAAACATTATTATTTTTCTTTAATTTTTCGTTGCCCCCCCCCCCCCCCCACAATGGTCCTTCTGATTAAATCGCCGTCGATAAATATGAAGTCGAACATTTTCTTCATAATCCTGAAGTTCCAGAAAAATCCGACAAATATATCTTTAAATATTCGACAAAATGTCTAAAATTGAAAGTGTCCGGTGATTAAAGGCCATATAGTTCATATACGAGTATGTATGCATAAACAAAAAACAAATTAAAAGTACCATTTAAGTGGATTCAAAACATTCTAAGTTACGCTTTGTGTCTGTGAAACACTTTTTGTGTAATGCTTAAAGTGATGACAGCCAGTAATTTTTACTACGTTATTATTTTTCAGCAACATGTTCTTTAGATTGAAAAAAAAAATCCCATATGCAAGAGCCATTTTGAATTAAACCGTTTACCAATATGGAAGCGGGAAAAAAAAGGAGAGAACAACATAGCGTATGGGAAATCCATTCTAATCACGTTTGGTAGAAATGATACTAAAAGCTTTGCTTCCAAAACTATGTTCTTACCTTCTGAGGAATAACCGGAAAATTATTGTTTTGCAATAATTAAACTATAAGCAATGTATTTTCTTCTGAGTAACTAAATGATTAATTCAATTTTTCAAGCAGAACTTGGAAGTTTTTTGGCATGTGTAACACCTTCTGATTTAAAAAATAAAAATACAAAATAAATGCTTCACAATATTAGGATTAGTTTTTCTTTGAATATAAATCAAACACAAAATGTAAATAAACATTAAGCTTAATATATTTTGGTAAACTTTAACCTCTTGGGGACGAGCGACACGTATACGTGCCGCATGAAGCACTGAGAAACCTTCTTTTTCCTCACCAGTAAAATTTTACTGTAAAATTTAACTTATTTAATCAGCGCATTTTCTTGATTCAAGAAGACACAAATTTCTGTTTTCAAAAAACGGTGACAAAAGATTAAAAATTTCGTAAAAGGTTCCCGTCCCGAAGGGGTTAAGGCAAAGTATAACTGAACGGTGACAAACTTAACAGTTCAACGGTATTTTGAATAAAGGATAAAACTATGGAAACAATTATTGATGGAGAGTTTCAGAAAAGCGCTTTATCAAAATAAGAAATCATTATAAAAGTTTGTAACAGCGTATTATATACGATCAAATATTTCAGTTTTCAATTGAAAAGTTTTTCCCAGGGAGATATTTCTGTTGCTTAGGAGTAGGGAGGTGGGGTTGTAGTAACAGAAGAGATTCGGGCGGAAATTGGACTGCGCGCTGGAGTTATTACATTTTGCAATTTTTAAGACACATCTATTCACGTATTGAAAAAAAAAAAAAAACTTCCACGAAAAACTCTATCATAAGTAACTTAAAATGCAAAATGTTATCCCCGACTACCCTTAGAAAAGAAAAGTCTCTACGTTTATGATCTAAAGTACAGAAAAGAACGAAAAGTATGAAAACAACATGCAGATTTTTTTTACAGTCAAATAATCATATTTTTAGTGAGAGGTACCGTTGATAGCGGGAAGGAAATTTCTATTTTCTTTCCCCCCCCCCCCCTCTCTTTATTTACTTATTTTTGACAATTTCAAGCAGAAGGAAGCATAGAAAATATGTAAGTGACTTTAACAAAATATTTTTATGAAATAGTAAGTATTCAGAAATAAATGAGCAGAATGCTAAAATTAATTTTTAAAAATAAACAAATAAAATAGTACTTAATGTGCTTTATTACTTAAAATATGCTAAAATCGTAAAAACATGCTAAACCATGTAAAAATCATCCAACAACAATTACTTTTGACTACTTTCAAGCAATACATATATCGTTCATTCATTTTGTATTTTGTCCCTGGTGAAGGCTATGTGTGTAGCTGAAAGTACTAGAGAGTCACTGTCATTGTATAATGTTAAAGTGATTTAACGTCTATTTAGAAATTTAACACCTTTTAAGTAATACAGCACAATAAATGTAATTTTAGTTTTTTAGTAACTATACATAATTTTATTTTTTTTAAATGAAAGATACTGGTAAAAGCAGAAAAGTCCTTTCGATCAGTTCCGAAAGGAGAAGGTAGCTTTCATATTTCTTGGTTTTAAAATTTTTCAAGTTTTACTCAAAACTAATTTTATTCACATTTTAAGAAGCTAAAATTAGTAAGCTATAGTCAAAATGGCATCATTCATGGTTACTTATTTTAGGTCACGAAATTTGGCGATATTTCGCCAAGTGTCGCCAAGCTTGACGACAATTTGAAGCTAACGGATATTAATAATGTTTAAGCATTGCGCGGCAGTGTATGGTGCAAATGGCTGTCATTTTGAAACAAAATGGCGGATGAAAATGGACAACGAACTCAGTCAAGACATTCATAAGTACTATGCGCATACTTTACCTTATGCAAATCGGTTTATAAATACGAGAGTTACAGCATGATAAAAATCAGATTGTTAGAAAATGTCAGCCATCCTAGATATTGAAACTGCTATTTTTAAGCATTTTTTTAAGATAAAGAGCAACAAAAAACGTCTTCTTTAAAATATTAATATATATCTCAAACGATAGATATCGTTATATCCTTTCGGTTGTAACGGTAGAAAACGCACTCATTTGCCTTTGTTTTACTCGACAGGGGACCAGGCGATTATGATTTCAACATAAAAAAAAAAAAAAAAAAAAAAAAAAAAAACGTAATGTCTACTACTAAGCTTTGAAACGCGTCATAAAAACCTCACAAAAATCAGGCAAAACAAAGGTAAAAATCCGAACAACTTGCACATTTCGATTTCGTTGGCTCATGGGATAATTAATTCTTATTTTCTAATAATAATTACACGAGCCAAAGATAACGAAACACGTAAGTTGTTCGAATTTTTTTCTTTGTTTTGCCTGCTTTATGTGACGTTTTTGTGACGCATGTCAAGGCTTTCACAAGTATCTAGGGGGCATTGCTACAATTCCCGTGCATGGAAAATTTCCCAGATATGTGCAGAAGCGATCGCCAGAACAGTGGAAATTCGCATATTAGCTTTGGCGCTTGACATTGGTTTTGATTTATTATCTTGGCTGATTATTAACCCTTTATATCTCGACGGTACTGTAATGTGCCATTAAAATAACTTGTTATAAAATTAATTTAATACATGGATTAAGTAATACAGTTTAGAATGAGTGATAGATACTTTACTTTATATTGTTCCAAAAGAATTAGTAGTTACACAAAACAAAAATATTTTTAAAAGGATGATTTCTTTGGCCTTTGAATCTTTTCAGCTTTCTTGGCGTTGGAAGATTTTGGGGGCGGGGGAGTTTCAGTTCGGAAATATTTCTATATTTCTATTGTAAGAATCATGTTTGAACTTGTCCAAATTCACCAAAATACTAAATAAAAATATTAAATAATAGATTTGTGTGGAGTTATAAATATTGCACAAAATCCTTGTAAATTCAAATTTAATTAATTAATTTTAATAGGAAAAATCCCTCTAATATTTATTAAATGATTATGTAAATCTTCTAATATAGTTTCAAAAATTCACAAAAAATACTTTATAAGATGAAATTTTCATGAATTCATAATTTGGGACATAAAGGGTTAAAAGAAAGAGAATTCTGAGTTTCAAGTGCATTAGGATCTGCGATCGTGTACCCTTATCGAAATTTACAGTACTCTACGTGCGATAGCCTGCCATAGCTATTTTGTCAATAAACAAATATGCGCATGCATACAGCCAAAAACTTTATTCTAGTATAATACGTTGTTATAAACATATTTAATAATTTTGTAAAACATGTGTTAATTATATATAAACACAAAAATGGAAAGAAAGCCAATATGTAATATGTATATATGTAATAATAACGTAATGATTCTAGTGGTATGGTCCTAGATGATGACTAAGAAAGTGACTCGGGAGCCTTTATGCGTATCGAACTCATTTATTAGGCAGCTTCTCATACATCTGATTCGCGAGCCGATCGCCGGTCCCGGAGACAACAGCGTAGATTTTGAGAGGTTATATCGGCGTAAGTTTAGCCAGCATCTCAAATTGCCAAAATCCCCCTATTTTCGCGCGTGTTTGGGGTAATATGGTGAAGATTCTAATATTTTCCAGCAGAGGGAAGAATTGTTAATTTGGGAGTACAATTTAATTTGATTGGTTCATTAAGTTTTGATTGATCTGTGGTCAAGGCCCGCACAATTCCCAGGGACTGTGACGTACCAGCCCTACACACAGATTCCTGTAAAAAGCGCTTAGATTAGCAGTTTCACTCTTAAGAATCGTCCTAAAATGATCTCTGAAAGTAATAAGATGTATTGCTGGGAAACAAAGTTACAAGAGGAAAACTGGTTTTAGAAATAGATTTAAAGTGAGAAGAAAGAGACTTCGGATTTTAATTTAAGTTTTTGAAATTTAATTTAAAATTTTAAAGGATTTTTATCCTTTCATATATATATATATATATACAGTAAAACTTCAAAAATCCGGCATCATCGGGACCGACACTATGACTGATTTTTGAAGGAATATAAAAAGCAATACTATATTATTAATGGTGCCTTTAGACATTATTTAATTTATTATTAAGTGATAATTATGTATGAAAAAGAGAAAAATATAATGCATCCATTTATTCCATTTTGTAATGCATGGATGCATTACAAAATCTTGCTTTAATTGACATTTTCTATGTTTCAGAAAAAAATAAATAAATAAAGAGTGAAATTATTTTTTCTCGGGTAATTTTGGAATCATCGATGTCAGTTTTGTTTACTTCAACTTTTGGGGTGTTCTTTAACAAGTTTTTTTCTTTGAATTTTAAACAACTGAATAATGTCTATTTCAAAAATACAGTCTCGGTTCTCTAAAGCATATAATAATTCTCCAGTCCAATTTATGGATTTTTCTAGTGACACCTTTTCTTATGCCGGTAGTTCATTCTAGTTTAAGAGCTGCAACTAGCATTATCGACGGTACTATTTAGCACAGAGTCAGTGATCTCGCAGTCCGTTAAATTGTTCGTTCTTGATGCCTTTTCGTCATTGCTTATCCAATCCTCTATAAACCCTTTTAGGATATTTAATGCATTCTCAGATTTTGCGTGTTCAATCAGATCATAAATTGCGGCCTTTTCACAGGAAAGTTGAAAGCCTGAAAATTCTGCCTCATCATTGATGTCACAGTTTCCGAAAATTCGTTCCGGCCATATATTGCGCCATGTATTCGCCATTATTGTAAGCAAAGTTGTTCAGGTTGCTAAGCAATGGTACAGCTCCCTGAAAATTTGTTCAGAAAATAATCGCATCTGGCAAATGAAAAAACAGTTAAATATTTTTTTTTTTTACATTTTTACTTTCAATCTTGAAATTTTTAATCCATAAAGCATTGCTATTTTTGTTCTCCATTAACTTGAAAGTGCAAAAGAAAAGGGAAGGGAAAAGATGGTTTTGATGCTGGATTTTTGAAGTTGTCGGATTTCTGAAGTCATACCGTATATATATATATACAGGGTGTTCCGTTAAAGGGGTCCAATATTAATAGGGGTAATAGAGGAGATCACATGGAGCATAAATCAGTATATAAAGCCTGGTCGGATCTCAATAGTTTTCAAGTTACAGCAAATAGAATGAAAAATCGGAAATTTGTAAAAAAACCCTCATTGCTAAACTATCGATAATGCTACATAAAAACGAAGCACATATTTAGAAAGAGCAGAAAAAAACCTACAAAATGACATCAATTGTATTAAAATAGCGATATTTATTGACGAGTTACAAGCCCTGAAACAGTGAAAAAAGTACGAAATCCAATATACATCAAAATAGTTAATCGTTAATTCCAAAAAGACAACTCTAGCTACAACAAGGAAAATGTAGTAAAATTTGGTCCATTCCGAAAACTTTCGAAAAAGCTTACAATGAACTATATCGGTTTAATTGTGTGAGAGAAATTAATCAGTTTCTTAGTTACAACTCCGCTTTCTTTGACACTAGCAAAGGTTAAACTCCGCCCATCACGATTGGAAACACCGCCTTTTTAATTACTCTCAACTATACATTTTCGATCACGCTTCTTCTGAGATGCAACATTTTTAATTATTCAAGAGTTGAATGAACCAAAATAACTTTACAATAATAGTCTACATTTTAAAGTGGTCTTTTATTGATATAAAGCTTAAGTTAAATTCTTTAAAATTAAACTGGTGGTGAAAATTCGGAAATAATTAAAAATATTGCGATTTGTAACTATGCAAGAAGTTTCAGTACATGTTTTACATGGACAATTATTGTATGTATATGTGCATCATAATTTATGATAGGAAATAATAATAACAAATAGCATAATAATTTTATTAATTATAAATTTAAAAAAGACACTAAATTTTAAATTAATTCATACAAACTTTGTAATTTACAAATTGAGTACACCACAGTCTGTGACTTACAAAATACTGTGCCAAAAAGTGTTGAAAATAAAAGAAAAATGACAAATAAAGAATTACATTCCAAGTACTTTATGACATATGTGAAGCATAGTCTTCTGGCCTACGCTGCACAGTTCAATGTCGGAAGGCAGACGAACGGACATTATTATAATAGGTGTTCGAAGTTTCGCCCATTAACAGAATCGCACAGCCGACAGCGACGTCGTAAAGATTGGCGAACACGCCGAAAAACTCCGACGGAGTTGGGAATGTCTCCTGCAGCGACAACGATTCGCGCTAGTAAATCCTCCGGTGTATCCACAGGCGTTTCATACACCAGCGATTTAAGGTGTCCCCAAACAAAAAAGTCTAATGGATTGAGGTCTGGAGAGCGTGCAGGCCAAGCAACAGGTCCACTGCGTCCAATCCATTTCCCAGGATATGTTGAATTGAGGTGATTGCGAACACCTATGAAAAAATGTGCCGGTGCGCCATCGTGCATAAACCACATATTATGGCGCAATGTTTCTGGCACATTTTGCAGTAACTGCGGTAAGATATCCCGTAGGAAAACCAAGTACGTACTGCCATTGAGTACAGCTAGGAGTAAATATGGTCCTATGAGATAATCGCCGAGGACACCTGCCCATATGTTCACACTGAACTTTTGTTGTGCGTTCGACGGGAAAACAGTGTGCGGATTTGTATATGACCATGTGTGCATATTGTGCGTGTTTACCACGCCCTCTCTCGTAAATGTTGCTTCATCAGTAAATAAAATATTTTCCAGAAATTGTGGATTATTTTCTGTTACATTTAAGCAACCAGCGTACGAATTCTGTCAGCTGAGCACAATCTGTTACTGATAACAGTTGTACCCGCTGCACATGAAAGGGGTGCATGTTTTCTGAACGCAGAACACGCCACACACTTTGGTGAGAAACACCGACTTCAGACGCAGCAGCTCGTGTACTCGTGGAGGGGTTATCTTTAAAAATATTCAGTACATCTTCTTCCATTGCAGGTGTTCGTACATGTCGAGGTTTCCCTGCATCAATGCTTGCTGTATTAAACGATCCAGTCTCCCGTAATCGTCTATCGATTTTTATGAAGAGTTTCGAACTTGGGCAACGTCTCCTTGGAAATTGCTCACGGTACATGCGCTGTGCTAGACATGCATTTCCATGAGCTTGCCCGTACATCAGATGCATGTCCGCATATTCTTCGTTAGAGTATTCCGGCATAATTATTATACATCAACTTACTACAATCCCACTTACAACAGCCTCCCTTTAACATAACGCCCACTGATGACTGCTGTTTTATTACACTTTTCTTCCTATACACATAGAAAATTTGCATAAAAAGTACTTCTTCTTCATCATCCTGAAAGTTCATGGAGGAAACGCAGCAGTCACGGAGTTTGCTTTAAGACAAGGCGAGAGCTGCACAATATGTCATTCACTTGACCAGACTGAGTAATGAAAGGGTATTGATAGAGGTTGATCAGAAATGTATAATTGAAAGATATTAAAACGGGGTGTTTACAATCGTCATGGGCGGAGTTTCGCCCTTTCCGAGCGTGCAACAGTACAGAGTTGTAACTAGGGAACTGCTTGATTTCTCCCATACAATTAAACTGATATGGTTTATTGTCAGCTTCTTCGAAAGCTTTCGGAATGGACCAAATTTTATAACATTTTCCTTGATGTAGGTAGAGTTGCATTTTTGGAATTAACGATTAACTATTTTGCTAAATATTTGATTTTGTATTTTTTCACTGTTTCAGAGCTTGTAACTCGCCATTAATTCTCAATATTCTAAAACAACTTATGTCATTTCGTAGGATTTTTTCTGCTCTTTCTAAATATGTGCTTCGTTTTTATGTAGCATTATCGATAGTTTAGCAATGAGGGTTTTTTTACAAATTTCCGATTTTTCATTCTATTTGCTGTAACTTGAAAATTATTGAGATCCGGCCAGGCATTATATACTGATTTATGCTCCGTGTGATCTCCTCTATTACCCCTATTAATATTGGACCCCTTTAACGGAACATCCTGTATATATATATAGGGTTGGTCAAAATTAATATAGCGATTACATACGGCTATAACTATTTAATGGAAAAGAATTTATCGATAAGATTAATACAGAATATAGACGGAACTTCAAAATTTTGTATACATACGTCATAGATGTCCTATGTGACTTCAATTGGTCACACGGACACATCGCTGCCAACTTTTACGCTTTTTTCCTACCACTAAAATTTAATAGATATTTTCGTCTTGTTTAATCGTGAGATTTCGACGATTAAGTAAGACAATATATATTATAAAATCTTAGTGGTACGAAGAAAGCGTAAAAGTTGGCAGCTACGCGGACAACATCTAGGCGGTAGTCCATTTCAAGCCATGCATTCTGAAGCATTTGTTCAGTCACCGACGCAAGAGCACACAAATGCGTACTTTGAGTGTTTCAAGTGTTTTGGGCATGGGAGGCATCCTGTGTTTCACAAAACACCATAGAAAAAAAATTGGCCATTTTTACCGTCATAATTGGCCATTTTTACTAATGAGACTGCCGCAATGAATAGGTTTATTGTCGTTGCAAAGTTTCGAATCGCGCATGCGTAGGCTTCCGCTTCACTGCACCAGCGCCTTATGTAAAGAAATTTTGAAGTTCCGTCTACATTCTGTGTTAAACTTATTGATAAATTATTTTCCATTAAATACTTATAGCCGTTTGTAATCGCTATATTCATTTTGACTTACCCTGTATATATATATATAAAGTAAAAATACTCCTGTGAAAAATATCCAAAAATATTTTAAGATTTAGCATAAATTCTAACTTCATCAAAAATAAATAAATGTAAATATACACGGAGTCGTCTCATCAAATGAATAGTTAAAATACTTAGAAAACTATACGTTAATTTTAAAGTTTAACTATTTTATTTATGTTAAAATCCAGGAAATAAAAACATTTCTTATGATATTGTATTTTGAAACATATGTAAGGATTACCGTTAATTTACGAAATATACTGTTTTTTAAAGAATTTTCTTACTTAATATTTTTTTAATAAAAGCAATATTTGAAACTTCCGTAAATGTAAAAAAATCTACTAAAAAGTGTTATTAAACCATTTAAAAATGGTCTTTGGATGTGAAAAATACTTTTTCTTTGTCAGTTAGTCAAACTTATTATTATCTATCATTTTACATAGAACGTATTTATGTAGTGGCGTAGCTAAGGGGGGAGGGCAAGGGGGGCGACTGCCCCGGGGCTCCAAAATGAGAGCAGTTTAAACCGAAATTATATCACATATTTTTACAATAAATAAAAATAGTGGATTTTTTTAAAATTTTTGTGTGTGTGTCTGTGTGTGAATTTTTCCTTTAGTAAGATATTTTGGTGTATCTAAATAATGAAGAAAGAGAAAATTTCTGTAGAAAGAAAAATGTTTCAAGGGGCGGCTCAACACAGTTGGTACCTAAGCTAATTTTGTATCTGAATCAGGGCGCAAAACTGTTAAATAGGGGGCGCCAAATTGAAAAAGTTTTTAACCGAAATTATATCAGTTTAAATAAGAATATAACTTTGACAATAAATATAATTGTTGGCCTTCTTTGAAGAAATTCGGTGATGGTGGGGGGAATGGAACGATCCATAACTGTCAATCGCTAATGGAGGTTTCTAACTACTTGCCTCCAGTTTATAAATCAAATCTCTTGTTATATATATCGTATACAAAAATGTACACTTCCAACAATTAAATACCTTTTTCTTAAAATAAATGTTCATTTTTTTTTCACTTCAGTTCCTTGCTAATCATAACTTCAAGCTGTATATATTCTAGTGATAATTCTATTCTTTTTATACCTATAATTAAAACAACTTTTTTTTTAGAATTATTAAGCATGTGTACTTTATTAGACATTTTAATGCACTTTTTATTAATTTTGGCTTAAAAATCACTAATATATTAAAATATATTCCTTTACTAATTGCCACCAGTATTTTTAAGAAGAAACTTTAAATTACCATTTAATAACCAAAGAAAATCTATATTGAGAACAAACACTAAAGAGTAAAACTTGTCAAGAAACACTGCTGAAATCGGCTGTTGTAACGAAAAAAAAAATTTAAGTGTACATGGGTTTTACCTTTATACGTTCTACCATATAATAAATGGACAGAAAATTGATTGAATTGCAGAATTTAGAACTTCCCGATCAGTTGCCAGTTTGACCTCCGTTTTAATTCAGAAAATCCGAATTTTTCTTTATTTAACGACAGAAGTTTTGGGTTTCCATACTGCAAAAATCCTTCTTTCAAATTTTCCGGTATGAATCTAAAATTCCAAATTAGAAATGGAGACCAAACTGGCAACCATGACCCTTAATACAAATGGTTCTTGTTTATGCATTGTTTTCTTTCCTTTCTAATTGTATGATTCCTTGTGGACATTGATTGACTTCGTTTCTGGGCGCAAAGATTTAAGAAGTCTTAGGAGATAGCTGATCTTGGCTCCATACGGCTCAAAGTGGGGGCAGTTACTATATAATTAGAAAAATTGTAAAAATAAAAATAATTTATAAAATATGCAATATGAACTTTAAATCCTCACTGTTTTACTTAAAAAGAGACGAAAATAATAAAAGAGATGTTACAAGTTAAAACTATACATTTTATTTAACCCCTTTGGGACGGGAGCCTTTTACGAAATTTTTAATCTTTCGTCACCGTTTTTTAAAAACAGAATTTTGTGTCTTCTTAAATCCAGAAAATGAGGTGATTAAACAAGGCAAATTTTACAGTAAAATTTTACTGGTGAGGAAAAACAAGGATTCTGAGCGTTTCATGGGGCACGTATACGTGTCACTCGTCCCCAACGGGTTAAAAATACCTTAGTTCTTTCGGGCTGTATTTCCCGAGTCCTTTTTTCTATAAATAAACAGCAATTAGTTATTGACACTTTGCACTTCGTTGTCGCCGCTGCGGCAACATGGTAAGGTCAGTGAAAAACTTCATTGTCGCCGCTGCGGCGACATCATTTTTCCCTACAAAATTTGTTTTTATATTTTCAAAAATTAAAATGAAGCAAATATGATACTGGGCAGGTATTACTGTAAGGAGCAGGGCACCTTTTGAAAACTTCCTAGAATTGGTGCTGCTTTTGATTTTATTGTGCACAGCTGAGAAGCACCTGATACAGTTTTATTCTGACATATATTTTAGAAATTAGCCTAAGTACTAGTTAAAGCTCTTGTCCCTGCCACGAAAACACTCACGAGCTAATGCGAATCCAATGGGGAGGGATTTATCTAATATTTGGTTTGCATTTCGACATTTTTAAATGATTTTTTTGCATTGTATAACCGATGTCCGTCTCTACATCGCACCTTTTTTATTTTTTCGATTTTGGTCGCAGATATTTTTTATAAAGGTACTTTTACTTTCAAAACTGGTCCTGAAAATGAAAGTGCCATTCTAAAAAATATCTGCAACCAAAATCGAAAAAGTAAAAAAACATGCGATGTGGAGACAGATCTCGGCTAACAAATGCAAAAAGAATTATTTTAGAATGTCAAAATTCAAACGAGATATTAGAAAAATCCCTCTCTCCATAGGATTAGCATTAGCTCGTGAGTGCTTTCGCCGGCAGGGACAGGAGCTTTAAAAAGCTACTTCACTCAAGCGAAAACACATACTCGCTAATGAAATTTTATAAAATATCTCGTTGCAATCCCCTCTTGAATTACACCTTGCCAAGTTTCACATTTTCCCTTTTGATTTTTAAAAATACGCACTTTATTCGAATCAGCGAAATTCACATTTTTCTATAAGTATTCTTCTTCTTCTTCTTTTAACGTTCTGTTGAATATTTAATGTAACAGGAAAAATTTAACTGCATATCAAATAGTATTGAGAGCTTATTTTACGACTTACCACTTCACCCGCAAAATTTATTTATTCATCCAATGAATCATATTTTTTTTTTATTTAGAATGTTCAGTACATTTTTTAGAAAATTTGAACATTCCTTAATTTTATATTTACTGAGCAATAATGCCTAGAATTTGTCTTTATCGTCATTTTGAACGTACCTAAGCATAAAGTACCTACTAAATATCTGGAAGAAAAGAAAAAAGAAAGGATGGGTGGAGTTTTTATGGAAATTTTTGTGAACTGTTATTCAAAAGCCAGTTAAGTCTCCATCATAAAATTTATAATTTTACTTTATATTACAAATATGTTTAGTATCCCACGTTTTCAGAATTATTTAGCCAGTACCTTTTAAGATATTAATTAGCAAAAATTGCCAAAAAAGAGACTTAACACAGTTTTTGATGTGCTGTACAAAAAAAGGGGAAATGTTTTAAGGATTGAAATTTATAAAAAGAAGTAGTCCTATAAGAAATCTGTGTAAGGAAGAAATATTTAAGGTGAGTCTGATCGCCTTCATAAACAATAACATCAGCGAAATATGGTGTTTGACCTTTTATTTCTCCAGTTTTTAAGCATGTTTTTGGCCTAGATCCTGAAGTCTAATGAACATTTTATAATTACATAAAATGTCGACAACTTTATTCTGAACATTTGGGTATTTCATTCATCTTGATATGTAGAAAAATAAAGCAGTCACAGCATTTCCCGTAAAACACGTTTTCCATCCAAAAATGGCTGTATAGCTCATGAAATATGGCCACCCACAGAAAACTTTACGATAAAAAAATTTCATCATGTTTTTAAACTCAGAAAACTATCAAGAAAACTTGTTTAAAAGATAAGGAAAATTAAAAATGTCGAACGCAACCACCTGGGTGATTTGGAATGGATTTACCCTATAGTAACTTTACAATCATCCTTGTAATTATTCAAGAAATTGCAATTTTTAAAAAACATTGCTCTCCGTGCTCTGCCACATTGATTGGGATAAAAACACACAGTGAAGAGCCAAGGACCCCTTTTCTTTAATCGGCCAACTGCAAGATACAGAAATGTAATCTAGGTAAACTACATGGAATTTAGAAGCAAAAGGGTTTCAGTTCTTCACTGAATTTTAGGATTTGTCGACATTTTCAGAATTATCATCTCAGCAATCACATAATTTTTTTAAATATTACATCAAATATAAAAAATTGTAACGTATCTAACTTTCTATGCACTGAATGCAACTTTCTTCGCATGTTATCAACCCATAACTAGTACGATTGAAGCCTAACTATCCACATAACATAAAAAAAAAAAAAAAATCTGTTCATATTAAATCAGCCGGCGCATGTTATTCTGTGCCTGTCTTTGTTCCCACCTACCCCCAGCGTATTAAACGGAATCGCGTATAAAACGCGATATTTTCCCATTAATCTTATGGACTATGTTCAAATGAATGAAATAATTCCGCGTATTAAGCTGAACCGGGTATTAACCGTGTGCGTTTTAAGGGGTCTCAGGTCTCCTAACCCCTTCTCAACGAGAGCTTTTTGCTTAATTTTTAATCTTTTACCACCGGTTTTTTAAAACAAAAAAATTTCTCTAATTGATTCGCTAAAATTATCGGATTAAATAAAGTAAACATTGGAATAAAAAGTAACTGGTTGGAATAATGAAGGACTCTGAGCACCTTAACCTCTCCACTGTTTTAGCATTCCACAGAAAAGTTAGCTTGTTTCGTTACTACATCACTAATTTTTACCTGAAATCTTCGGTTCTTTAAATGGCAGACTTTTCTTGATTACGGCAAATATTTTTGTACTTATAAAAAATTGTTGGATCCCTGTTTCTAGTTTATGGTGTCAAAAAATATGTGACAGTTCGTGGTTAAGTGGCTCGTACACCGTTCGCTCGTCCCCAAAGGGACGTGGACCCTTTCAGTGGAGGTGGTATGTTTACGAAACTACTTAATTTTAATCCTTAATTTTAACCCAAACTCCCCATTGGAATCAGAATTTCGAATTTAATTTTTCCATTTAATATGAAAGCGAAATACAGCCCTTTTTCTTATTTCCAATTAACCCTAGAACTACCGAAAATTTTACTCAAGTTTTATAAAAACATTCTACACCAGAATTTTTACTTAAAACTATTTAATTTGTTTATTTAACATATTATTGTCTGATTTATAAATTTAGTTTGTTTTGAAGAAATTTCTGGTTTGAATAAATATTTTGAATGTACATGTCGGGTCCATTGGACCCTTCTGGTAGACAGAGGGTTATCCCTTTCCGGCGCGGAGTAATTCAGCTTTTAAACTAATGAAATAATGCACTGACACCAGAATTTTCACGTATATTATAAAAGGAAAATTTTAATTAAATATGTTTGGTGTCATTTGTCAGTTTTGGAATTAAAATTAGGTGTCCCTTTATAAGGACACCGCCCTCGAAAGGGTTAAATTTGTTGTTATTTACTATAACAATTTAGCAATGAAAATGCTTTGCCCCTGAAAGGGTTAATCCTCTCGCTGCATAAGTAATTCTTCGCGATGAGTATCTTTTACAGAATTTTTAATAGTTTTTCACCGGTTCTTTTAAGCAGAAATTTTTGAATACCATAATCGGGGGGTAAAACGTCCTTCTTAACCCTAGAACTACCGGAAATTTTACTCAAGTTTTATAAAAACATTCTACACCAGAATTTTTACTTAAAACTATTTAATTTGTTTATTTAACTTATTATTGTCTGATTTATACATTTAGTTTGTTTTGAAGAAATTTTCTGGTTTGAATAGATATTTTGAATATACATGTCGGGTCCATTGGACCCTTCTGGTAGACAGAGGGTTAAAATCAGAGAAAGTTTCCGCTAAAAAATAACTGATGGGAATAACCAAATAGTATTAATTTGACGGAAAATTTCATGCCCGAGTATATCTCGGGCTACGCAGTGAGAGGGTTAAAGCTTCAAAATTTCCGAAATTTTAATTTTTTTAGACTCCTATCTTTTAAGAACATTTTGATATAGTTGCTTCCTTGAAATTCCAATTAGAACAGAAGTTATGGTTTTTAGAATTATACCCGTTCAATATATGAAGCCACGTTTCTGAAACTTTGAAGTCATTTTTCTCCAAATGACGTTTTTGGGCATAACGCGCAGGATATCTCAAAAACTTATTTATGTTTTTAAATGAAATTTTTAAAACTTATGCTTCATCTTAGTCTGTATAAACCGAACCAAAAAAATTATTTTTTATTGTTCAAAAAAATATTTTTTTATGTGATTTCACTGTTGAAAATAAAAAAAATTTGCACTAGCTAAGTATAACTTTGTATTAAAAATATAAAAATGCTTTAAATACAAATTATTTAGGTTCAGGGTAATTATTACAATCTGAAGTATAAATAGGCTATAAAATTTCCATTCTAGTTGAAAAATATATTTTGTAATCCTGTGCGTAAGCTGTAATATCAATTTTCTGCTCGTCAAATGTCTGACAGTTTGGAGCTCCCTGTAAATGCTTACTCTGTAACTTGCAATTTTTTAAATGCATGAAATGAAAGAACATCCCATCTTTCATCCCAATAAAAATTGCATTGTATAATCATATACATTTTAGGATATTAAATTTTGAAAAAGTTCTTTTTTTACGATATTAACCCCTTGAAGGGCAAGCAAAAATGTCTCTAAATATTGAATTGTCACCGGAATAATAGAAAAATTTTATTTTTAAATAAGGAAAAGCAATTTTTCATTAATTCTCTCCCAAAGTTAAAAATATAAAATTTAGTTAAAATTTTCTGGTGAGAATCTCGTTTTAATTAGGTGGGATATATTTTATCCCACTGCCCCTCAAGGGATTAGGAGTCCTTAGACCTCCTTAACCCCTTCAGGAGCGGTGGGATAAAATATATCCTGTCTAATTTAAACAAGATTCTCACCAAAAAATTTTAACAAAATTTTATGTTTTTAACTTTGGAGGAAAATCTTTGAATTTTCCTCCCGCTTTTCCTTATTTAAAAATAAAATTTTTCGATTATTCCGGAGAAAAATCAATATCTAAAGACATTTTTGCTTGCCCCTCAAGGTGTTAAACGGGTCCGACTGTAGTTGTTAAATTAAGAATAACTGTTGCACCTATTTATCTCTTCACTGTAAGACGTATTTTAGAATCAGTTGTTTTTAGAAAAATGAATTAATAACCGAAATTGTTTTATCATACTTTATTGACTTCATATTTACCGTTTCTCGTTTAGAACAGTTAACATTACACTTCTAGCAGACTTGCTAACTTCCAAATATTCTTCCAAAAAATATAGTTTAATGTGGCACAAGATAAACATGTTTCGATACAGAAAATTTATTTGATGTATTTTTATTTCATGAATTACATGTTTCTACATGGAATTTACATGAATGTGTTTTTAAAAAGAATTGTGTGTCTAAATATGTTTTACTCGTCACGAATTAAACCAATTTCATGGAAAAATGATGAGAGGATGGAAGTTATTTAATTCTATAACGGTCGTATTAAATTACGGTTTAAAAATTCAAATTGCTTATTGGCACCACTTTTTTGAATTAGAAATATTTACCTTATTTAATGACATGTAAAATGATACCATAATAAAGTCAGTTACACTATTTTATAAAACTGGTGAGAATCAAACTATCTGAATAAAATAACACAGCCCGTGAATATCACGGGAGCGAGAATTAAGGGGTTAATGGAACGAGGTAAAACTAGTTTAACTACTTATACTAGTTTATTCTCCGAGGAACTCGTGAAATGTTTACTGAAAACTGTAATTATTTATGGTCAAGGAGATGTCTAGAGTTAATTGTAGAAAACGAATTTAAAATGAATGGCTTTGTTAAAACAGTTCTAACAGTTGAATGTAGATTTTAATAGGTTTAAACTTTAAATGTAACACGCATTTCAAAATTTGTATCAATTACAAAAAAAATTGTTAGTAACTGAAAAGTTTTTATCATTTTTAAAGTAATACTACTTTAACTGCTTCTAGCTTCACTAGTAAAAATTGGGACAGGTTGAAACTAGTTAACTAGTTTGTACTAGCTCTTACTAGATGATCATTTAAAACTTATTTTAACGAAGGAGCTTCTTTGCAACTGATTTAGAGATTTGTTGCTAACATAACAACGAAGTTCATGTGATAGTAAAATAAATTTTATATAACACTCACACCGAAAATTTTAAAGAAAAAGTATTATATATGTAAAACTTGTTTGTCTACATTAATGTTATGATTTCTGATAAGACACTATTATTTTCATGGCAATCGGTTGCTCATAAGCGATCGATAATTACGTGATAAACATAGAAATACTCTTCCGTCAGCGACGATTGGCACACTGTAACATGTGCAGAGTTCTAAATCGCCCGGTGATTTCCGTGCTTGAGCAAGATATTTTTTCTTTAGTTCAGTTAATGATGCTGGAGCATTTTATACAATAATTTCGTCTAGTCGAGTAAGGATTCTTGATATTATTCCATAAAATTTGTTTTAATTTTAGGAAAGGAAAATTTAATTTAAAATGACGCATCGTTGAACTTCCATTTACCCGATCGCGAAATCCTATGTTAGACAAAAAGGCAACTTTTAGCTGTGATAAACCATTACCTAATATAATTAAACATTAACGTTTTATATAGTATTAAAAAAAGATTAATAAAACAATTTCTACAAGTCTGAAAAATAATATTTTTTGAGATGTTTTGCAATTTTTCAAAAATAAGTTACAGAAAATAAATTAAATAAGTATTTACAGAAAACATCAATCAAAATGTTAACAGCAACTTGATGCAGCTTTTCAAGTTGAATACCCAAAAGTTCTTATATTAATAAATGCAATTAAAAAATACATTTTTGCTATCTATAATGTATAGCCTATCTAAAAACTTCGTTTTGAATATATTACGAAATATTTTTCCCCAAAACGGTCCTTTAAATAACATGACTTTTTTTTAACATGAAAAACTTTCTATTAATATCATATTCCGAAAAGTTATTTGAAAATGATATTTTTAATACAAATCTTCGCAAAAGAGTTATTCATCATTTTTTATGTTTCGGTACTTGAGTATATGATTATATTTCCACGCGGCTCTGGAGAAGATGAAAAACTAGCTGAAGTTTACATTTTTCAGTTTATTTATAAATAATGTAAAACAAATCACCATAACAGCCGTTTAAAACAATGTATTTTAAAATAAACTTTCTCTTTATTAAATATTATATTTAATAATTATGCTTCCAATCTCGACATTTTTAGACTATATGGTTTGCAAGATAAATATAGACGAATTACGAAGACAATGCTTAAAAAAGGATAAAAATATTGAAAAATATCCTAGTACAGCATAATACGTGAATGAATTCTAAGGTTGGATTTTAGAAAAACATAGCTTATTACAAGCCATAATCAACTTAAAGATCGTTAACTCCTTGGGGACAAGCGACCGATATACGTGCCGCATAAGGTGCCCAGAATCCTTGATTGTCTCACCAGTAAAATTTTATTGTAAATTTTCCCTTATGTATATCTGACCATTTTCCCGATTAAATTAGCCGTAAATTTCTGTTTTGTAAAAGCCGATGACAAAAGATTAAGGATTCTGTAAAAGACGCTCTTCCCGAAGGAGTTAAAACAAGATTTTTAACAATACTAAAATCCCAAGCTGCAGCCTTAAAAAACATTGGACACAGAATAATCATAGCGCGAATGGTAATGACTATTTATTTTTACTATTTTAACAACTCTAACGGCAACTTAGGCATAGTTAGACCGAAAATGTTACTTTTTTATCCATAAACGTATACTTGATCCCTTGATCAGGGTATGTATCACACCAGGGTGCCAACCGAATTCGGAATTGGCGTGAAAACTCCAAGTAAAAATCCCTTGCACTATAACAAAGCCACGGCAACCGATCAAAATAAACCAAAACAACGGGCAACAATTTAAAAAAATCACAAAGCAAAATCAATAGGTGCACTGGTAACCGTAAATTAAATAAAAGTTTATCAGAATTAGAGGCAAAAACACATATGTCTGGAGAAAAATTTCACAGGTTTTAAAACATTTGTTTGTAAAAATTTGAAGCAGAATCATGAACATTTACTAATATGTGTGAAAAGAGAAAAAAAAACCTAGAACCAAGGTTCGCACACTCCTTGGAATTTCCAAGGACTCTGACACCACTATTAATGTTACGAAAATTTACATTTAAATTTTAAAATATAGAATGCGCAATCACCGCCCTTATTCACAGATTTTGCAATATTTTTCTGCAATGAAATACTTTGAAAATACTGTAAAAATTTAGTGGTAAAACTGTGCGAACCCTGCCTAGAACACACAACTCAAGAACGAATGAGTAAAAAATAAAACTCAAAACTACTACTTTAATGTACAGTCTTGGAAAAAAAAAGTAAACACCCCCTACTAACTTCTCAACAAATTATTGTAGAAGATAATTACTGGTACCACACGATGGGAAATAAAATGTACTTTCAAATGATGTATATAAAATTTGCTCAGGGGACCATCTACATATTAAAACGAACCATAACTTTGTTTTTTTAAATAGCAGTACAAAATTCTGACAGCATAAATGAACTCTACACTCTTCAATTAGCCTAAAAACAATTTTCTTTTAAATTCGTACCATACGTTTTCCAGAAATTAATTATTTTAAAACGAGCGTATATTAAGGGCTGTATCCAAATTGAAGTTCCATACTCGATTGTTAACCGAGAGAACCCCCTTCCTGATCAACGCACCTGAAGCGCCACCCAAGAAGTCAATGAAGCCTGTTAGATTACAGGACAGCAGAATAAATTTCTAAATATTTACTCAGTTCTATCATAGACGGTCCCTTAAACCACAATTTTGCTGTATTTTAAGCATAATTTGAAAACTATACTTGGAAGAAAAATGTGAAATTTTGGATTTCCATAAAGCAGGACTTTATAAATCTAAATCCATAAAAAAAAATTGTAGGTTGCAATTCATAATTTTTTTTAATATTAATTTCATAATTCATAATTCACGTCATGAAATTATAAAAATTGCAAATTCAACGTATTTAAGTTTGGGTATATTAGTATTATTGCTACAAAAAATTAGCACATTAGGAGCATAATTTCAAGAGATATAAATAAAAATATGAAAATGCAATTTCACATTAAACCGTTCAGGACCGGCATCTTTCACACGAATTTTATTCGTTTGGCATCACTTTTTGCTATTTATTTAACTTAACTTTCTGAATCACGAAAATGTGGTAATTAAATAAAATCAATTTTTCTTTTCTTTTTTCTGGTATCAAATCAAGCGTTTTAAGCCCCTTTTGAAGGTGCATATATGCACCCATGGTCCCGAATGGGTTAACACTACAAAGACGGCGAATTTTACTCAATTTTGACAAAAAATATTTCACACCAGAATTTTTAGTTTAAATTATTAACTTATTTGTTTAACTTTTTTTCCCTCTTTGTGTCTTTTAAACTAGTTTTATAAAGAAATTTCTGGTCCGAACCGAAATATATTCATTTGATAGCGGTCAAAATGACCGATGGCCGTCTTTCTAATGTTAGAAGCACTAAATTTTGAATGTTTCTAATTCAAAAACTCATCATTCAAATGGCTTGAAATATGGTATATAGGCATAGTTTGAACCGAGGATTTGAAATATCTTGTTAAAATTGTGTATTGCCATAAAAAAATGAAGTTTGGATTCGTTTTAATATGTAGATGGTCCCCTAAGCAAATTTTATATACATAATTTAAAAGTACACTTTATTTCTAATCGCTCGGTACCAGTAACTTTCGTCTACGATAATTTGTTGAGGAGTTAGTAGGGGGTGTTCACTTTTTATTTTCCACGACTCTACAACGTTCAGTTTAACTTTTCAAAAGTTCTGAAAGTACAGAAATGTATATGCAAAGTTTTAAGTTATTGTATACTATTATGAAAGTTCTCAGGTAAGAAGTCCCACCAAATGATTTCGCAAAAGGAATAACTCTAATGTCAAAATTAAAGGAGTGTGAAAGTCTAAAATACTTGCTGAAGAAACCAGGAATTGGTGTTAACAATAATAAAGTATCATCACAGTTATTTACACGATCACCATCAGAAGTTTTCAATTTAAAAGACGCAGAATAAGTAAAAATAATGCTGCTGAGAATAGTTGACAACAAAATGTCAAACTATTCTTTAATTTATTTGAGACAGACATTTCATGATTACATACAGAAAATATCTTTTTTTGAAAATTTCCGGTATGAAATAAATATTTTTGAATACAATAAGCCCAAAACTGGCAAATCTGTCAAACACAGGAGTAAAACGAAAAGAAATAGAAATTGAGTTTATTATTATTCAAAAATTTCGATTTCATACCTGAAATTTTCAAAGAAGATTTTTTTCTTTGTGTAATCATGGAATGTCTGTCTTAAATAAAGAAAAGAATAGAAAGGAATGTTCTGGTGTGAATGAGAAAATTTGAAAAAAAAGCGCCAAATTGCCTTTCTGGTGTTTGTATCTCAACGCGTCACTTCCGGTCATATATTTCTATACAACAATTGTTTGTCATAATGAGCTCTACCACACCTCAAATTTTATCCCATGATTTTAGACTCACCCTGTTTTTTGTAGTTGCAGGGGTCGTATTTCTCCTGAAATTTCACGACCGGGAAATTCTTCAGTACCAGTATTTTCGTATCGAAAAATCTCTTCTTAAATAAGGCGAAATTTCGCGCGTTTAATCTAGATTTATTATTCTATAAACAAATAGTGATATTTAACCTGAAAAAATCCTTTAAACGTACGACCCCTGTAGTTGGACGTCGATAGCAAGATGTTCTTGAAATTCCAAGAAATGGTTTTTGAACGGATAAACTGAAAGGAACCAGTCATATATGGACAGCGGCCAAATAAGTAGTGTTTAGGATCTCGTAATTCACCACCAATACATCTGTTACTACAGTCGAACTCGCTTATAACGAGCCCTGATTTAACGAGAACGCGAATTTAACGAGGAAATCATAAATACTTGGTTGGTACAATGTTAGGTCTATGGGAGCATAACTCGCTTTTAACGAGCAGACCCCTGTTATAGCGAGTAATATTTTTGCGATTCATAAAATTTCTACTGACTTCTGCCTCTCGAGCTCGGATAGCGTTTCTTGAAAAAATTCCTTTAACATTCCGAAATTAACAGAAATTGAGTATGCAGAAAAACTTTAAGCTTTTTTCGAAGCCACGGGTTCAAATGACGATGTTTTTTAAGCCAAGAGTCCTCTTCGAAAAACAATAACAAAAGAAAGAGACAATAAGACAGTTCAAAGCAAATTAACCAAATTCTTTTGTACTGTACAGAAATATAAAATAAATAAAGTATGTATAATAAAGTAAGTATGCACGGGGCCTGATTATCCACGGGGCAAATTCCTACCACTAAAAATAAACAGAAAATTTTGCTTCATTCATGGCAGAAATTTTACATGAATACGGCGTTTAGATAAGGCGAACTTTTCTTTTAAAATTTATTGGTGTAAGTATGCCCCGTTGGTAATCAGGCCCTGAGTATGCATGAATTTGTGTAAGTTTTTACGAACCAGTTTTTTACTAGCACCCGTTTATAACGAGCAAATATCACGGTCCCTTCGCGCTCGCTATAACCGAGTTCGACTGTACTATGATTGTCAATTTAAAAAAAGGCATGAAGGAAAGGTGCTGTGACCAGATATAAAGTAGGTTGACACCTGAGAAAAGCACAAGAAATCAGTGTTTACTTCCTTGATCACAGCGTAGGTCGCTCATTTTTGAAATGCGTCTTTACATAAGACAACGGGATTGAAACGTCCATAAATTTATAAACATATACCATGGAAATATGAATAAAATGGAATTGATATATCCTCGAAAAGGTAAAAACTCAACTATAACGCGTTTCGTAGTGGCTTATTGCCGCCGAGGAAAAAGATCCACCAGTAAATTTGATTAGAAATATTCTCCTTATTTAAACGCCTTATCAATGTAGAACTTCAGTAATAAGTATGACTGAAGACATATTTATTTTTACAGGTGGAAGTTTAATTCGGCGATAGTCAGGCCTTGCGTTTTCGCCATATTATAACAACCTAAACAACCTCAATGAAAGAGATTATAATACTGTGCTAACTACCACCAGTAAAAACGAATAGACATTCTTACGATATTTGTACGAGAAATTTTGCTCGAATAAAGCGCTAAAATAAACCAAAATTTTCTATTCGAAATTTATTGGTTGAAGTTGGCTTCGTATATAATCAGAAACTGTTAAGGTGATGTAAAATGTCAGCCGCGATCTTGTGACAATCTCCTCAGTTACTTCACTCGCAGCTAGTCGATTCTACGTCTACACAATATGGCTCCACCTCTTTATACATAATTCCGTTAGTTAGTCAGCCAGGCTTACAAATGAGCTTTAACCAGGTGTTGAAATATAATTTTTAATTTCCTTCTTTATTATTTCTAGTCTCATTTTTCCGGCATCAGCATTTCAAATCTTTTTTAATTAAAAAGACAAAAGTAAAACACATGCATATTATTTTTTCCACTATTCAGTTTCTTGTGTTCCTGAAAGAATGTAAACACTATTGGTCTCATTTCATGGAAAATAGCTAGCTGCAGAAATAAGTTTAATAGTGCAAATGACCAAGCATTTTTAGTTTCTGTTATGATAATTTACGTCTAGCCATCAAAATAGCTTTTTAGACAATATTCATAACGTTAAGGAAGAGTTAATAGATTAACACCTACACCTCCAGTTCCATATTTGTATGTCATACGATTGGCTTTTTTCACAAACAGGAAGAAAATTATTTAACGATATTTTATTTTATAATATCAGTAATTTCTTATCGTATTTTTTGTCTTATTTAATATTGTGTCGATGTGGGATAGGATTAACTCGTTCGATACTTAAACAATCACACACAAAATATATACAATTCGTGTAAAAGCGCTATTATCTTTGAAACATACATATTTCCATGAAAAGATCTCTAGGGGAGATACATTTCGAACACACGCCGAAAACTCTACTTAAACCCGCGCAATCATGATTACATACATTCACTTCACTTCATCACTTCATGTTTGGCAAAATATCTCAAGATATTTTGCCGACAGTGGCAACAGCGCCATCTATATGCTATAAAAAAAAGGGAAGGCAGTCATTTTGTTACAATATGACAATTTTTTTACACAAGAAAAAGATTACGATTAAAATATTCTGGTACGGCAAATGAAAAACCTTAGGTACCCTAAAAAGAAAATATACATAACGTCCGTCCAGAATAGGTTAACAAATCGTTGATGATTATTCTCTATTTTTAAGCCCCGCATTGGAACATTATTGTTCCATGTCGCATTTGTTAAGAAAAAGGTTTCATATGTTTGTAATTAAATCATAGATAACTATATAATAATGGCGCTGTGCGTAATCAAAATAATTACCAATTTAGAATACCAATAGTATATATACGAATATAACAGCCATCATTCAGAAATAAATTAAGATACAGAATACAAAAACAACGATCGTAGATGCAGTTATATCAATAAAAAGTAAGCACAAAATTGCTTCAGCCGTCCGCTCTGTATTAACTCCTTCAGCACCAGACGTACACTTCCATGATTTCGTCGTTCACCATTACCAGACGTACTATCTGTACGTCATGTATAATATTAAAGTGTGTGTTGTTGTTTTATTTTTTAATAAACAGATGCCGAAATAAACAACATAAAAATAATAAAATTTTGCTCAAATAATAACTAACATTTAGTTTTACTTGACGGCCACCATAAGATATTACACCTTCCAAGCGATTGAGAACACCATCAAATGACGCATGCAGCATATCCGGATTGATGAAGGAGATTTCACGGCATGTGCGTCCTTTAATTCCGCTAAGCAAGACGGACTACTGCACTACACTCGAGACTATATATAACCCGACAGTGAAAAACCAACCGTTGTCAAGCATTTTATTTGCAAAGTCTTATAAGCTTTTCTTATCCAAATGTGCTAATTATGAGCTAAGCCGCTGGAGACTTGATATGAGAAGGTCGTTCTTGCAGTAGCTGCGCGGAGGAAAATAATAAAGGTTGAAAACGAAATGACCAGCTTTCGAATCCAACGAATTCCATTCTTTTGCTATTTGAATACGTGCGTTGGTATTCGGAATTTCCAATGTAGTAGTTTTAGATTTTATTAAATCTCTGCCTTAGAATATTTTATGAAATGATATTGCACATTATAGAAAAAAATCAATCATACAAAAATCTCAAAAACTTTTCAAATATCCTTTTAAAATTTGACATAGTTTGGAATCAGTTTGACTGATTTCATATCGAAAGTTCTTTTTGTCAAAGTAATGTATGTGCTTTTGCTTTTATTTTTCTTCCTGGAACCTGGAACAGTGTTGGCAGTGGCCTACATTTTTTATTCAAATTTCTTGATTGCCACCACTTTTTTGAAAGGGAAACATTCCCCTTGTTTTCGCCTTAATTAATATGGCATTAAATAGTGCGAATTTTACTATTTTAAAAAAGTGGTTCCAATCAAGAAATCTGAATTTTAAAAAAGTAGCCTACTGGCAACATTGACCTGGAACGTTGAAAGTTATGCCTCTAAATTTATTATCAATCATAATACGATCGAATATTTTCAGACATGATAAAATCTTACTTGGCATCATAAACGACCCTTGAAAATTGCTTTTAATATCATACAGACTGAGAGGTGGCAGCACAGGCAATCACCTCATCGAGTTCACGGCTGAAATTCCAGAATTAGTTAAAACTCGATTCGCATATGGCTAATTCCATGAAAACTTGTCATATCTGTCACACAGCTGAAAATCGCTATGCTTGTTGGCCGCTAAGCTTGCTTCGTGTTATATAATTGATGAGATATCTCCGATAAAATAAGTCACGTTTTTCCGTCCTAAAATACTGGTAGCCAAAAATCGTAATATGTGAGAGACAGGACAAGTATTCATGGAATTAGCCATATTAGAACGCAATCGGTCTGCCAAGTCATACCTTGGTGGAAAACACCTGAAAACCCGATCTTAGGGGTTGACTCGTTGGTTTAACCGTGTTTTCCTGCACCCGAAGGTATGAAAACATGGAGGGCTGGGAGCAGGAAAACACAATCGTAAACCTACTAGTCAACAGCTAAAATCGGGTTTTCAGGTGTTTTCCACTAAGATATGACTTGTCAGACCGATTGCGTTTTAATATGGGAATCGTGTTTTTAGTAATTCTGGAATTTCAGCCGTGAACTCGATGTGGTGATTGTCTGTGCTGCCAACTCCAAGTCTAAGAGGGGCCTCATTTTTATTTAGGATCGATAAAACATAAACATATTGATAAAATATTGCTGGGTGTTAAAAAATTAACATATAAAAATTATTTTATCAACACTATGCTCTGCATTCTTGTAAATGAGATATTACTGAATAATGATGGTTTTTAATGAATTTTTTTTTAACATTATAGAACAACAAATTAAGGAAACGATTTTGTGTCATTTATATCGAAGGTTTATTTCCTACAATTACGGACACACTCTATTTTTATTCGACTGTTTTTCTCCGTCACCAGAATCTTAACCAAAAAGTTCAGATATTTGTACTAACTTGTAATATCGAGTTAAGAAAAAGTTTATGGCTCGTTTATATTGAAGGTTTTCTGTATGTAGAAGGTATTTATATCGAAGGTTTGCTTTCCTAATATTCGAACACATTCTATTTTTATTCGGCTATTTCTATTTTTATTAATTCTTTTTATCGCGAACATTGTAAAACTGTTAAAACCTAACAAAATATTTAAAATACTTTCTGCATATTTCTCAAACAAAATTAATTTCGATTAAGAAAAAGTTTATGTGTCATTTATATCGAAGGTTTGTGTATCTTAGGTGTCGTTTATACCGAAGGTTTGCTTCTCTACTACTCTGGGCACTCTCTATATTTATTCAACCGTTTTTCGTCGTCACAAGAAACTGAACCAAAAAGAATCACCACATTTTGTAAGATCATTAAATTCTCTGGAGCTTACACTAATTTTCAGTTTAAAAAATTGATTTTGAAAACAATGGCGGTCATTTGAACAAAAAGGGTAACATTTTTTTTCTATTTTGTGAATTATTAAAAAAATATTAATGGATAAAAATGAATAATCTCCATGAAAAGCACTCAACTCTCTTTAAAATATAAAATTATGGAAATCGCACCAATAGTTGTCGAGAAAAATGGTAGCCTAATTGGAAAAAAAATCTAGAAAAATAAATTTAACATCTTCATACCCTTAGCCACATGTGTGGACGTTTAGTTTTTTATAATTATAATTACTGTCAATAATAAAAATATAAAAAAATTGATAATAACTTAATCACTACATAATCCCTCAACAAGAGAAGTAAAAAATTAATGGTTTGGTACACCGATGTACATTTAGATATATAAAAAAAAAGCTTCAAGTAATATTTCGGCAGTCAGTGCTGTAAGATTATTTGAACAAATCTTTAATGTTCGACAACAATAACATCAAACCGGCTGTCCCAAAAATGACTGATGGATTTTAAAATTCAATAACTTTCAAACGGTGACAGATATTAAAAAATTCTTGCAGGAGGGTTATGTATGATGGCAGGAGTTTTTGTACTATGATTCTTGATTTTAGTTCGAATTTAAAACAATAGACGCTCAGCTCAGAATCGATATTTCGTACTTCGATATCCATTCAATACATTTTAATCTCCTTTTTTCGCATGGAAGAAGAGAGACGCCGAAAAATTGAGCCTGGATTTAGCGGTTATTGCTTACAGCGTCATCTATCGATGCTATTTGTAATTAAAACTGAGAATCGCAGCTTAAAAACTCCTGATATGCTCCTGCAAGAATTTTTTTAATATCTTTCACCGTTTGCAAGTTATGGAATCTTAAAATCCATCAGTCATTTTTGGGACACCCGGTATATATTAAATATATTAAGTTTTAATAATTTGTAGAAATGTAAGAAATAAATATGCTGTTAGTTTTTTTTTTATAAGAAGTCATTTCACTCATAAATTACCATTAACGCTCAGTGGCTACACATGGACGTTATTTATTTTCTGAATTTATTGGTTTCCCCATTTGTGTGTGTGTGTTGTATTTTTTTTTCAATTCCTATAAATATAAAATGAATAATAAATCCTTCTATATATAAAATAAAGTTTTGATTTGGAAATGGACCAATGAAAATCTGCGTAGATATTCCCGGTAGATCGGCATCCAATTTGAATGCTTAAGCATGGCCTTTCTTCGTTAATATTAAAAAAACTGTTGCATACAAAAATATGAAAATCAGTGGTGTTATAGAGAAATGTTTGATAAACACGCTGATGCAGACAGTTTTCAAATCGAAGAATCCTTTTAAGAGATATTTAATGCTAAAGTTCGAAAAAATCGTTCCATTAAAAAAGTTTTATTGGAGCAAAAACTATACATGAGAATTTAATCATTTTTAGATCATTTTATGCGTCAGAATTTCCCGGTGTGCAGACTGCATTTAGTTTCTTAATTTGACTCAATTTTGAGGTTTTATTTCTATTTTAAATTCAAATTTTCAGCATTTCGAGAGATATTTTTTACTTATTTTAAAAAGTTGTATTAATTTAAACTGTTGCCAACTGTATAAACAGCGCAACAACAATGGTTGCTTCAAATTAAAAATTTATTTTGCACGTGACTATTATAAACAGAAAATATTAAAAAGCAGGAACGCATAGAAAATTACGTCATAAAAACTACATTTAACGTGAATTTTAAAAGACAAAGAATATTGTAAAATGATAAATTCATTAACATGCGTTAGAAGTCTTAAATAGGAGAATTTATGTCACATTTATGTCACATTACACTTATTACGTAAAATGAACAAAAAATAATATTGCAAAACAGTTTAAATTTATTAACTACGCGAGACATTTATTTGATATTTTAAGATGATCATAATATTTCATTTCTAACAAAAGTATTTTTGCGTGAATATTAAAAAGAGAAAGAAAGGTTTGGTGAAAATTACGTCAGATTATAATTGTCAGATTCAAATTATAATTCAATCTTCCGAAATCTTTTTAAAGCCGATCAAATTAGCGTGCTGTTAGAGTCTGCGGTGTCTGAACGGGGGGTTGACGAGCGTAGCCCGTAGGGGGCAGAGCCCCCTAGTTATAAAAAAAAATAAGATTTTCTTTCTCACCATAAAAAAATCGTCTCTGAAGAGGATAAAATTTTAATATGGCATTATGTTCAATGATTGACGTTACATTCTGTGAGCAAAAAATACTGGAAGGATTTGAAATATCACGAAACCACTCTCGGAGAATAGCCTAGTTACTTCAGGGATGCGAAAAATACATGATAAAGTAAATCGACAATCTAGATCCACAATCGGCAACTGGCGGAGCGCTGTCCACGTCCGAACCGCGAATATCGATGCTGAACCGCCGAAAAAGATATTGGAAATAAAGAATTTATTCATTTCTAACAATTCTTGAATATAAAAAGAAGAATTTCGAAATATACACTGCAGTGAACCTAAGTTTTATGTCAGATCTTGTGAAGGAATTTGAATCAAGATTCCAAGACTATGGACAGATAGATAATTTGTCTCAATTATTTAAGTTGCCTCTTGAATTTGCTCCAGCTGTAAAATAGACTGATGTGGATGCGAAGTTGTTCAGTCTTAAATAAACCTTTACTTCAAATGGAAATATTCTACTTGCAAGATGATATTTCATTTCAAATGTATAAAACTGCATCCCCTGAAGAATTTTGTGGTAAACATGTCTCAGAAAAGTAGGAAAATTGCAAAAAAAAAAAAAAACTGGCTATTAACCTGACTACCATGTTTAGCTCCTCATATAAATGTGAAAGAACTTTCACCAAAATGAATATATCGTTCGAGATTGACGGGCGCCCACCTTGAAGACACACTTTGCATTAGCTGTTCATGAACGAAACTATAAAAAACTGGCTCAAAACCACAAATATAATTTTTCGCATTAATTTTTCAACGAATACATGCCTTTTCTATTTTATTATATGTATGTAAAATTTTTCAGAACCTATAGGGTAACTCCGGGAGAGTCGCCGCATACGGGATAGATGCCGCACCCCTTGTATTTCTTGTAATTATCGATAGATGGTCGTCAGACGCACAGTAAAGGTGCGCAATGAGATTATTTTAACCAGTGTATAGCGTTAATCCCATTTCGATGTTTAGTTGTAGATGTACAATCCTTATTTTAACGTCAGTGCATGATTTCACTGTCCAAACTATTAAACACGTTATGCTTAAATACATTTCCTACGCTAATTGCTAAATGATGTATGATTTTTTTACTCAAAACTAAGTGTAGCTTTTGTATAGAGTACTTTGTGTATGATTACGCCATTCCCCTTAGCGATGGCAGGTAACTGTGATGGCCGACGTCTGCACTATGCAAAATACATGGGATACATGCCGCACTGCTATTTCGGTATACATGCCGCAATTTCTTTTGTAAGGGATGATTAAATGTTATTAACTTTTCCTTTTCTTTTTGCACAGACTAACTATGTTAGGCATGTTATCAAGTTTACTAAAACCCAAAGGAGAAAAACGGAAAAATAAAAAGTAGGAAGGGCAAGAAAGGTGGAAGTCAAGATGATAATAATGAAAAATTGGATTACGCGTAACGCAGATGTTCATTGCAAACTACTCCAAAAAAGAGGAAGTGTAATTGGCTTCGTTGTATCATGTGTTTAAATGTAATTACATGAAGACTGTACTTTTTCGACAATTTTTCTGTAGATTGAAGTTGATCTCTTAACCCATTCAGGACCATAGGTGCATATAAGCACCTTCATAAAAAGCTTACAAAATTTGTTTCCGCCACCAGTAAAAAAGGAAAGTAATATTTGCTTTGTTTAATTAGAGCATTTTCATGATTATTTAAGTAAAGGTAACTTCTTTTGAAAAAGTGGTCCTAACCGAATACAATTTGTGTAAAAGCCACCGGCCCTGAAAGGGTTAACAAATAAATTATGTAAACACAATTTTACTTTTTTCTTTTCCCTTTCTAATGCATTCATGTTACGTTGTTGCTGAAATAACAATTAAAAATTAAAAAAAAAATAAGTCGATAATTTTAATAGTGAAAGTTGGCAACAATTATTAATTTGAATCTACTAATACGTTTCACTGTACTGATTTTGTTTCATTTTGTTAGTACATCCATAATTATAGCCCAGATATGAATTTATTTTTCAATATTTTTATTTATAACTTCATTCTGTTCTTATTAAAAGAGCGGCATAACTACCACACAAGTGCGGCGTCTCAGCCTGAATGTACAGGTGACGCGCCGCAATGTAATATTTTAGAAAAAAATTGTTAAAAAATATTAATAATTTGTTTTGAAATTTTTTGTCGCAGTACACGCGTTGTATATTTAACATTAAATAGTACAGCATAATTTTTTTAATTTTATGTCCACCATGGGACTTTATACAAAAATTCAAAAAAATGTGCAGCATAAATCCCGGAATTACCCTACATACCTGTTTGATTCTGTATTAATTTGTGCCCAATAGATGGCGCAACCTGCTCTGTTTCCTTTTCCCCTCTATGTAGTGAATGTGAATTTGGTTTCTTCAGTCGAAGTGGAAATTGAAAGAGTTGTTGCGTGGCTTCCCGCGAGTGAATTAAAGTAAATGTTGTATGTAATGAATTGTGTTTCATATTAAATGAATTGGTTTTCTAATGGGAAGCTATTACTTCAAACTATTATACACATTATAGATGTACAGAGGTTGAGATGGAAAGAGTTACAATTAAAGGGGTTTTTTAAACTTCTAGATATATTCAAGTCAAAATGGAGTTGGATAATTTAAGATGGATCATTTTACATTGGTGAACCCGGAGGTGATTATTATGCGTTTTTTGATGAAAGTTAACAAAAAGAGTAGAATAGAGGTGAGTTTACCTTTATATGAATGCAATTTAAGTTAATAAAGATTTTGTTTCTTTGGAAATAAGAGAAGAATTATGCTGTTTTAACTAACTTTTTAATTGATTTTAAACTGTTTAATTGTTTTTTACATTGTCAAGGTAAAGATAGCATTGAAGATTTTGCATATATCGGAACCTGTTACATAACTCATTGATTTAAATATGATAGATATTTTTAATTGAAAGTATATATATTACAAAAATGAATGATATTGATAAAACTAGAAAATTACGTGCGACCGCACCCAGTTTGACCACGAAACTGATATCTAAAATAGAAACGACTTTAAATGAGGGGGTTGAAGCCAATATACCTAGTTTAAAAGTACTGTTAGAACAGTTAAATAAAAAATGTGAAATTTTGGTAAAATATGACAGTGAAGCTGAAGGGCTAATTACTAAAGAGGATGAGCTGGAAAACGAAGTTGTTATAGCTCAGGAATATCAGGATAAAATAATAAGCTGTAAATGTCTAATTGAAGAAAAAATGAAAAATAATTCTGCTTGCAATGAGAGTATGAATTTTAAAGGTTCCCATAGTATATCACCTAAGACTAATGTTAAACTCCCGAAGTTAAGCATAAATAGATTTTTTGGAGATCCGAATAATTGGCTTGAATTTTGGAATCAATTTGAAAATTCTATTGATAAAAACGACAGTTTAACCCTGGTAAATAAATTTAGTTACTTGAAATCCTTGACTGGCGGTTTGGCATTTAATGCAATATGTGGTTTAGCATTAACCGGGGAAAATTATAAAATTGCAATTGATATTTTAAAGCAACGTTTTGGTAGGACTGATCTGACCATAAACTCTCACATGGGCAAGTTATTGAATCTTGAACGTGTTAGGAGTTCTTCAAATGTGGGTGCACTTAGAAAACTTTATGATGAAATTGAAGTTAATATTAGATCTTTGGAAACACTCAATGCCATTTCGGGTTCTTATGGTCACCTTCTTTATCCAAAATTATTAAAACTGCTACCTGAAGACCTCACACTGGAATTTAGTAGAAGGCAATTCAAAGGCTAATTCGAAAGTAGAATTTGATGTTAGTGAGTTACTTGACTTTCTTAAAATTGAGATTCAGTCCCGGGAACATATTTATTCCTTGAGTGAGAGAGGCAATTCAGTTTCAGTTAATCAAAATGGTAATAGGGATAGAACCAGACGTTTTCAAAATGATAATTATAAAAAAGAAAATCCACCCACAAGTACGTATGCAACACATGTGAGTTATAACTGTGTATTTTGCGTTTCTAAGGAACATGGTTCAGAACAATGTCCTATTGGCATTGCACAGAGGAAAATTAATGCTAAAAAACGTGGACTTTGTTTTAAATGTCTTCGAGGTAAACACATAGCTAAGGATTGTTGGAGGAAAAATACGTGCAATATATGCAAGCAGAGTTGGCATAATACACTTTTATGCGAAAAAGGTAATGAAATTAAGGAATTAAAAAATTTCCAGGCTAACACTAGCATAGAAAATAAAAGCAATGATGCATTATCAACAACTAGTTCAACATTTAGCGCAAACAATTTAAATAACTCAACTGTTTTTCTGCAAACTTGCACTGCTGTCATTTCCTCAAAATTTAAAAACATATTGATTAGAATTTTAATTGATGGAGGTTCTCATAGATCATTTATAAGTAAGGGTTTAGCTGATAAATTAAGGCTTCCGGTTATCGGAGTTGAAAAATTACAAATTCCTGCTTTCGGTGAAGAAAGACCTAATACAGGTGAATATAATTGTGTCAGGGTCAATTTGCTAAATCCGAGCAATCAAAATGTGAAAACTACTTTAACCCTAGAACTACCGGAAATTTTACTCAAGTTTTATAAAAACATTCTACACCAGATTTTTTACTTAAAACTATTTAATTTGTTTATTTAACTTATTATTGTCTGATTTATACATTTAGTTTGTTTTGAAGAAATTTCTGGTTTGAATAAATATTTTGAATGTACATGTCGGGTCCAATGGACCCGTCTGGTAGACGGAAGGTTAAATGCATTGGTTATAAATAAAATTACAGGAGCCAATGTGGTGAATATGTCAAGCGGATGGGTAAAGAAGAAATTGAAAAGATTGTCCCTTTGGTATTCTGACAATAATAAAAAGCCTATTGATATGCTAATAGGTGCGGATAGTTACTGGGAAATAGTAACAGGGAATATTGACCGTTTAAATAAAAGATTGGTGGCTCTTGACACTATATTTGGGACAACTCTACAGTGTCAAGCAACGTTAGATACTAAACATAATCCTTGCGTTGGTGTAAATAACGTAATAATTAATGAAAATAAAGAAATATTAAGTGATATTAAGGCAATTTGGGAACTTGATACATTGGGAATAAAGCAAAATGAAAATGTAACTAATGAAGCCGAAAATGGTGTGATAAAAGAATTTGAGAATAATATAGTGTATAAAGATAAGCGTTATGAAACCAGGTTACTTTGGAAGATGGAGCCAGAAAATTTGGATTCGAACTATGAAATTGCTATACAACATCTAAATGGATTAAATGGAAGATTAAGGCAAAATATTTGGTTGTTTGAGCAATACGAAGAAATATTAAATGACCAGTTGAATAAAAATATTATTGAAGAATGTAATTTTAAGCTTACTGATAAAAATTGCTATTATATGCCACATCATCCGGTAATTCGCAATGACAAATCCACTAAGTTAAGAATTGTATATGATGCCTTTTCTTAGGGTAAAAATAAATTGTCTTTGAATGACTGTTTATTAAATGGTTTGAATTTGAACCCTAATATACTGGATGTAATTTTAAAATTTAGAAAAATCAAAGTTGCATTTACTGCTGATATTGAAAAGGCATTCTTACAAATTGAAATTAATGATGTTGATAGAGATTATCTAAGATTTCTGTTTTCTGGGGATTGTACTATTGATGAAAATTTAAAAGTGTTTTAGAATGACACGTGTAGGTTTTGGAGTTAAATGTTCTCCATACATTCTTGCTTCTCTTATTAAGCATCATATTAGGAAATTTGAAGAAATACATTTTGATGCATTTAAAATGCTTAACACTGCGCTATATGTGGATGATTTATGTTCTGGAGCTGATTCAGTTGAAGATGCTCTTAGACTTTTTACAACTGCGGTGAACATATTGAAGGAAGCTAGTATGACTCTCAGAAAATTTGAAACTAATTCAGAAGAGTTAAGAGAGAGTTGGAGAGAAAACAATATATTGCAGGGTGATGAAGAGGGTTTAAACAAGTTAGCAAAAATATTAGGAATTAACTGGAATACACGTACTGATAATTTAAGTCTTGATATTGAGCCATTGTTACTGGCATTAAATAATGTTAGCGATACAAAGAGATGTGTCTTGAGTTGTGCTTCAAAGTGCTTTGATCCTGTTGGATTTCTTACTCCCTTTGCAATGAGAATTAAATGTTTGTTACAGGAATTATGAGTAAAGGGTGTGGACTGGGATGAAGTATTTGACAGCGAATTAAAATATAAGCGGAATGAATGGTGTTCTGAAATGAAACATTTGACTGAATTTTCCGTATCGAGGTATTTTTTCAATATGAATGATAGTATTATGCGAGATAATATTGAACTGCATGTCTTCTCTGATGCTAGTTTAAAAGCCTATGACACTGTCGCTTATTTTAGATGTGTGACCAAGAATAATAAAATAAATACTGCTTTCGTTATGTCCAAGACAAGAGTCTCACCTTTAAAGAGGATAACCATTCCAAGAATGGAATTGTTGGGTGCTTTAGTTGCGGCTCGAATGGGGAAATATCTGCAGAATACTTTTTCTGTTCCAAGTGTTATTTATTGGACAGATAGTACAATTACTCTCCATTGGATTAAGGGTCTGCCATCAAGGTGGAAACAATTTGTTTGTAATCGTGTCTCAGAAATACAGAAATTAACAATTCCTCAAGATTGGAGACATTGTGATGATGGGAGTAATCCTGCTGATTTATTGACCCAAGGATGCTCTGCAAAGGAATTGCTTGACAACGAAAATTGGAAAAGTGGAACATTATGGTTGATAAAAGATAAAATTTACTGGCCAAAAATTCAAGTGGAAAATAAGAATATTGGAGAGGAAGAGAATAAAAGAAATAATGATTTTGTTCTTGTGAACACAGTCAATGCGGATGAAAATTTGAATATTTTAACTAAATTCTCTTCATGGACAAAATTGCAAAGAATCATGGCTTGGTGCTTAAGATTTAAAAATAATACACTTTCTAAGAATCGAGAGGTTGGAATTTTGACTACAAAAGAAATAAGTTTTGCTACTGAGTTAATTATAAAAACAATACAGGCGGTAGAATTCTCATGTGAAATACAATGCTTAGAAAAGCAGAGGCCTATTAAGTGTCACAGTAAAATTCTTTCTTTGAATCCCTTTTTAGATGAAGGAAAATATTGAGAGTTGGTGGAAGACTTAAGAATGCTGAAGTTTCAGAAAGCTGCAAACACCCTGTTATATTGCCAAAAAATATTCATATTACAAAATTGATTATACAGCATTACCATGAAAAATATTTACACGGAGGAGCTCAACTTTTATTATCTGCAATAAGATTGTAAATGCAAAGGCTGAAATAAAGAAAATTATTTGGAAATGTATAAAATGCTGGAGAGTTAGAGCCAATACATCTCAAATAATGGCTGATTTGCCAGCTAGCAGAGTTGTTCCTTGCAGAACATTTTCAAAGGTTGGAGCAGATTATGCAGGTCCATTCCTTATAAAAATGAGAAGTGGTAGAGGAGTAAGACCTACAAAATGTTATGTGTGTGTTTTCGTGTGTATGGCTACGAAGGCTGTTCATTTGGAATTGGTGAGTGATCTCACAAGTGAGGCATTTTTAGCTGCTTTGCAGAGATTCTCCTCTAGGAGAGGGACGCCTGGGGAAATAAATAGTGACTGCGGTACAAATTTTGTTGGTGCTGATAAAATCCTAAGAAAAATAATTTCTACCAAGTATAACACCAAACTGCGTGACTGGATTTTATCTGAAAACATACAATGGCGATTTAACCCTCCGGGAGCTCCTCATCACGGTGTTCTCTGGGAGGCAGTGGTGAAATCTATTAAACAACATCTACGAAAAACTGTAGGTAAGCAACTTTTGACGCATGAAAAATTTTTAACCTTACTTTGTCGAGTTGAAGCGTGTTTAAACTCAAGACCTATAACTGCTGTTTCAGATGATCCTAATGATATTAGCTCTTTAACGCAGGGACATTTTTTGATTGGAACTTCTTTAACAGCTCTACCAGAAATGGATTTAACTAATCAAAAAATAACTTCGCTAAAAAGATCGCAAGTAACTCAACAATTGTACCAGTCATTATGGAAGCGTTGGTCAAAAGGATATTTTTGTCAACTACAACAGCGATACAAGTGGAAAGCTCAAAAAAGAGACATTAATGTTAATAATTTAGTAATTATAAAAGAAGATAATTTGTCTCCCCTTCATTGGAAACTTGGAAGAGTGATAGAAATTTACCCTGTTACCGATGGTAAGGTTCGTGTTGTAAAATTGAAAACTGTAAAGGGCGAACACAAAAGACCAATTTCTAAGATTGCAATATTACCTATTGAAAATGAAGATTAGTGTTTAATAAGACATTGAACTGTTACTTTGTAAACTGATTTCTTACTTTATTATTACAGTTAGGACTTCTATTTAAGGACATTAAAGAAATCTAAATTAGAAGCAAGGAATTTATAAGTAAGATAACATATTGTTGTAATGGTGAGTTAACCTTTCTTGTTGTTTAAATGTTAAAGGTTAAGTATTTGATAATTAATCAGTATTGAATTATATCGTTTTTTGTTAATTGAATTTTAAATGTATTTTATATGAATCTTTTAATTGTATGAACAGTGTTCATCGGGGGGCTGGATGTTTGATTCTGTATTAATTTGTGCCCAATAGATGGCGCAACCTGCTCTGTTTCCTTTTCCCCTCTATGTAGTGAATGTGAATTTGGTTTCTTCGGTCGAAGTGGAAATTGAAAGAGTTGTTGCGTGGCTTCCCGCGAGTGAATTAAAGTAAATGTTGTATGTAATGTATTGTGTCTCATATTAAATGAATTGGTTTTCGAATGGGAAGCTATTACTTCAAACTATTATACACATTATAGATGTACAGAGTTTGAGATGGAAAGAGTTACAATTGAAGGGGGTTTTTAAACTTCTAGGTATATTCAAGTCAAAATGGAGTTGGATAATTAAAGATGGATTATTTTACAATACCTGTGTATGTATGTATATAATTTTTCCGAACGAATACCCGACTTTACTATTTCATATTATATGCATGTGTATGTAAAAATAACCATTTAAAAATATTAAGTGCTTATATTACTTGGTCTTTTTTTTTCTCTGGACCTCGATAAAATTTTTCAAAAGTATTCGGACCCCACTTAAAATTACTTCCCGACCCCTAGTCTAGACCCAAAGAAGTAGAATAGAGCCATTCCATGTCACGTGTGAGACAGCTTTTCTACATATTACTGCTATTTTAACATGTTATTGTAACATGAAATTAAAAGAACTATGCTAATATGAAAATCTAGTGTTTTTTGTTACTTTTAATGTTTAGTATATACAATTTCAACAACTTATAAGGTAATAGATACAGGCATTTATGTAAGTGTCAAGCTCAGGACATTTTATCTGTTTTTCGTGGAATGGCCCTGAAACGGGAAGATTACTTAGATTCAGGATTTAAAATGTGGAGATTTTTAAAACTATTAACCCCTTAATTCTCGCTCCCGTGATATTCACGGTCTGTGACTTTTATTCAGATTGTTCAGATTTGTTTCATTCCCACCAGTTTTATAGAATAGTGTAATTGGCTGTATTATGGTACCATTTTACCTGTCATTAAATAAGGTGAACATTTCTTTTTCAAAAAAATGGTGCCAAAAAGGAATTTGAATTTTTAAACCGTAATTTAATGCTACCGTTAAAGGGTTAAAGGGCCATTATATATTATGTGCAGGGCAGATTTTCTACATATTACTGGTGTTTTAACAATGCTATTGTATCCTCAAATTAAACAATTATGCTAATAGGAAAATCTAGGTTTTTTGTTATTTTTTATGCATAGTTTTTTTCCCAACAACTTATAAGTTAATAGATATAAGTATTTATGTAATGGTCACGTGCAGGATATTTTGTCCGTTTATCATGGCATTTTCCAACATCTTCTTAACATTAATCTTAACATACTTTCGAATCTACCACTTTTCTTCCATAAATGAAATTAAATTTCTTCCAATATACTCAATTTTCGATCAAGAAAAATTACTTGAGATATCTTTATTAAAGTAATCTCATATTTTTACATGGAAATTCTTTCAATTCATTTTTTAAATAAATTATGTGTCGTAATATGTTTACCATCCTGATGACCAAGTGGAATCCTTTTATGACCCCTGCGCAAGTTTCTGACAAATATTTAATTAAAAAATATTGTAGTGCTTTCAGCATTTTTATAGTTGAGTTTTACACCATATTATTACGAATTTTGAAGTTGTAGTTTTCCCAACAAAAAAAATAAGTACATAAAAAATTTCATTTTCATTTGGGGTCTGTAAATGATCCCACCACCTTGTTGTAAATGTTATAAAACTGTAATTAATGGTCATAATTAAAAAAATCTATTGCTTTCATTATTTTTATAGCAGAGTTTTACACTAATTTATTACAAATTCTGAAACTATCACTTCCTCCGTTCATGGAAAAAATAAGCACAGAAAATAATAAATTTTGATTTGGGATCAGTAAATGACACCACCTGGTCGCTAATGTTCTGAAATCCTTTGTTCCATCAACATTACATTTTCTATTTCTTTCTGTGGCTGAATCTGTTATACATACAGTAGAACCTCTATTATCCGAAGTAATTAGGACCGACTGCATTTCGGAAAATCAAAATTTCCGGATAATCGAGAATGCTTCAATTTTAAGATTAAGGAGAAATATATGCAATATTTATTATTATGTAACATATGCTTAATAAAAATAAAGCAATAGCAAAGTAGAAATAAGAATAAATTATCTGAATTTTAATTTTGAAATTAAGTACCTTTTACATATATCAAAAGGGTTTGAAAAAATATTTTGTTTGACGTAGTTTCGATTGCCTTTGCTTTGTAGCTCTATCACTGAGTTTTTTAACGTTATAAATTCACCAGTATCACTGTCTTTCTGCTGCTACAGCCATGGCAAACCTTTTACAAAACATTCAAAAGCTTCAGAATTGCTAACTTGTTCGTTTTTTCGGCACACTCCGCAGCTTACGGGAGCTAAAGTTAAATTCAAAGAAACTCTCAGAAAAAGGTTCGAAGATATTTATATGTACTCATCGTTCGGGAAAGACAACGTGCACACAAGAAATATGATAGTTAAAAAAAATGAAAGAAAAAAGGTGGGGCTTTAAAAATGGATTTCGGCTAACCGAGAGTTTCGGTTAAAATAGTTTTGTATAAAAGATGTTCTACTGTATTAATAAATTAATTTTAAAAGCTATGTTTTAGGTTTTCTTTGATGTGGTAATAAAATTTGTGTTTTTTAAGCATGGGTTCACTGAATGACCCCACATGTTCTTTCATGTTTCAAATTTCCACCTGGTCATCCGAGGATTAAACTGTGTCAAATGAAATCACATTTTATGGAAAAATAGTGGAAGGTTGGCAGGCATTTTATGGATCAAGGTAAAACTAATTTTAACTTCTTATACTAGTTTTATCTGAGGATCTCGGAAAATGCTTAGTGAAGACTGCAACTTACACTGGCCTCCAAAAGTTAAGGTACAGGGACTGGATGCTTTCGATTGCACACAGTTTGTCGAATATCCACCAACATTATTGACGAGTTGTTCTTGAACATCTGGGATGTAAAGAACATGTTTGATTCCATATTTCTCGATGAAGATTTAGTCGGGCCGACAATTAGGGGCTAATAATAAATTTAATAATAAAATAATATTTGCGATCAGCTATGCAACAGAAAATGCTGGAAATGGTTTGTCACTGCGTTAAATGACTATTTGGGTCCTGTTCAACGTTTTTGTGCATTTGTGTAAGCATATCACTCATATTCGTAAAGATGTTAACGTTTTTGTGAAAAATTCAAAAGTTTTTTGTTTATAGCATACAGAGTTTTCAACCAAAGTTAACACAACTTTCCGAAAACCTGACAAAGAACAGTAGCAACAGTACACTTCAATTAAAACATGAATATATTGAATATTTGATGAGATACGGGCACTTGTATTAAATAATTTTTAACTGTGCATGCATTTCAAAATTTTTATTTCATAATTTGGTAGTCAGCTATTTAGGGCAACATATCTAAAATGTCCAGTCAAATATCGAGAATTTTCACAAAGATAGGGGTGATATAGTGAGCTTCACTTTAAAATAGCTTTATTATAAGGGTTTTTCCACAACTTTTCAACCAATTCACTATATTTTTCTATGTTTTCACAATATTTGACTGTACGTCTTACAGAAGTTACCCAAAATAGCTGGCTACCAAATTATGAAATAAAAATTTTGAAATCTTACCCGCATTTTCAGTTAAAAATTATTTCATGCAAGTGCCCAGATCTCATCAAATATTCAATATATTCATGTTTTAATTGCAGTATATTGTTGCTACTGTTCTTTGTCAGGTTTTTGGAAATTTGGTTGAAAACTCTGTATGTTATAAGCAAAAAACTTTTGAATTTTTCACAAAAACGTTAACATCTTCACGAATATGTAAGCTATGCTTACAGAAATGCATACAAACGTTGAACAGGACCCAAATAGTCATTTAGCACAGTGACAAACCATTTCCAGCCTTTTCTGCTACATAGGTGATCGCAAATATTATTTTATTATTAAATTTATTATTAGCCCCCTAAATGTACCACCGATAAATCTTCACCGAGAAATATCAAATCAAACATGTTCTTGACTTCTCAGAAGTTCAAGAACAATTCGCCAGTAATGTTGGTAGATATTCGACAAACCGTGTACAATCGAAAGCATCCAGTCCCGGTATCTTAACTTTTGGAGGCCAGTGTAATTAGAGCTATAAAGATACTAAGATTTTGGACTAGATTGGAGCTTAGGATTGCAAATAGATTTAATTTAAAAGGAGTTTAAAATGAAGTCCTTTGTTAAACTAGTTCTAACTATTGAATATAGATTTTAGTTATTTTTAATGTAACACGCATTATATGATTTGTTTTAATTAGAAAAACTCTATGTAACTGAACATATTTCATTACTTTTAGTTGATTCCAATTTAACTTTTTCTAATTTACATAAGTAAAGACAAGGTTAAAATTAGCTAATTACTCTGTGCTAGATGTTACTAAAGACCTCATTTAAAACTAATTTAGAGGAGGGGGCTTTTAACTGATTACGAGTTTTGATGTTAACATAATCGCTAAATCCATGTGATAGAAAAAAGAAATTTTATAAAACTCGCACCGTAATTTCTAAAGTCAAAGATTATGTATGTAAAACTTGTTCTACCTAAGCAGAGTAACGATTTTGAGCGGTACTTGTTCAAGTCAATCGGTTCTTCAATTGCGATCGATAGTTAGTGATATGTAGTATGTGTTACCACCGACCACTGAATAATAGGCCGCAGCGCAGAAATAAAAGCGCCGGCGGCAGATGGCGCATTTTTTTCAACCCGTGCATGGTCGCTTGGATTTTGGTACTGGTTATATTTTAAAGTTTTTTCCACTTTATTTTTCTGAGGTTAAGTAAGTTAAAGAAATCTTTTATGAAATACTGGTGCCAAACTTTAACCCTTTAGTGCGCACATATATGCAAACAACAGTGTTTTGAATTTAATAGATTTTTTTTTATTCCATATACCTAATTCACGCCGGACAATTAATATAGCAATATTTGCTTTATTTAATAACAGACATTCCGTATTTAAATAAAGCAGAATTAACCACATAAACTTTCTGGAATAAAGTCAGATTCTCTGAACTATGCAATTTCTAGAACGTATTCTATCATGGAAATTAAAGGGCTAAAGGTTAAGTTTTATAAAATAAATAATTATATAATATAAGGTATTTGGAGACATACTTATTAAAATATATAATGATTTGCAATATTTTAGCGTAAAACAGCCGCACGACAGTAGTTCTTACTTGTATTGCAGATGTGCAACAGAGGAAAAGATTGACGTATTATATGAAAAATGTATCTCTGATTTTTTTCAACATTTTTCCTGTGTAATAAACCTTTCAGAGATTCATATATATATTTTTTTGAAACAAAATAAAAAATCACGCATTTAAGGGTTAAGGGACAGTGCATACGTTAAAAAAATATGCTCCTTCGGCAGCTGACATTTTTGTGTACGCGCTCAGGCTTACTGTTCAGGGGTCGGTTGTGTTACGGCCAAAGACGAAAGAAAAAAGTCGTAATCTGGTTTTGAGTGTCTGTATAGTTTCTACTTACCAATCCTAACATGTTTTTTTCTTTTGCAATGAAATCTGTTCACATATCTGACAACCTTCCATTAATTTTCCGGAATATCTGGATTAATTTGACCCTTTAGAACCAGAAAATTTATTTCATGAATCTTTCTTTATTTTATTCAGTGTTTCTACGTGGAACGTATTTAACCCCTTGAAGGGCAAGCAATTGTGTTTGTGTAATGTTGAATTCCCACCGGAAAATTGGAAACATTTTAGTTCCAAAATAAGCAAAATCGATTTTTCAACGCTTGTGCCCCAAAGTTATAAAAGTAACATTTCTCGTGAAAGTTTCAGGTGGGACGTAATATATCCCACTGCCAGTCAGAGAGTTAATTTGGTTTTTAATAAGGAATTCTGGTTCGAAACATAATAAACCAGTGGCAAATTTACGCACATATTACGGAAGATTGGTTTGAGGTTGGCACATATGTGTATGTAGATGAGGCCTGACACCATTTTATTTTTATTTTTATTTTATTTTAAAAAAGTGTTCTTAACGAAATCTCTCCAAAATGGTGGCAATTCTGTAACATTTATTTTTTAGAGGAATTCGGTGGAATTCTTTCATTTTTTATCCATGCTATTTTTTAAAATATGAATTAAGAAAATATTTTACCATTTGAAAGAAGTGTAAAGTCGCGAAGGCTACGCATATGTTTTAAATTTAACATGAATGTCTTTTCTTTATGTTGGCATTCCATATTCATCATAAAACTAATTATAGATACACGAAACACTGGATATATTTGTTTGAGAATATGGGCGCCCAAAGAACAAAATTCAAGAAGTGGCTAGACATCCAAACATATTCGAACATATTTAGCAGCAATCCAATTTATTTCTTCTTTTAAATTGAGAATATAAACATGAAATAAATTAAACTCAGATTTCTTTTATCAGAACCTTCCGTGGAAAACAATTTTTAAGTATATCAGCAGAGAAAGCAATACAAAAATACAACAACACATATTAAACATCCAATAACGCACAATAACAGTGATGAATTGAAGCAATTTATTATTTTTCTTCATACCGGGGGGAAGAGGGGTCTCTGCCCTATGAAACACTGTTTAAATTAATTGTTAAACACATGAACAAAAAAGAAAGAATTAATTAAAAATGTTTTCATCGATTATAGAAGCAGGAGGGGACGGAGGCAGTTGAGGAGCTCTGACCCTATTCCGAAAGTTCATAATCCCTACTACTTTTAGTGTTTATTTATCTTAAATCCTTTAAGAAGAATACATTTTATTATATATTTTTAAATCACAAGCGAAAAAAAATAATATTTGAAAAATGATTTTGAATAAGAGATATTTTCTTGTATGAAACATAAGTATAACATCAGGGCTCCCAAATGGTCCGCCAACTGAATACCAATATTATTTTAGAAAGATTTTCATTTTAGATTTTTCTTACAAACCGCCTCGGAATATCTTTTGAAAGTTAATTCTAGCGCAAACCTACCATAAAATTTTCTGTTAAAATTTATTGGTATTCAGTTGGCGGACCATTTGGGAGCCCTGTAACATTTATATTTTTTAAACTACACACCTCTTCTCCCTACGAGCTACACCCCCGAATCTCTATACACACCCGGAGCTGCTAAAAACATACTCATTTTCCGTGGGGTTTTTTTAATCCTCCGGTTACTTATATCAGGGCTCCCAAATGGTCCGCCAACTGAATACCAATATTATTTTAGAAAGATTTTCATTTTAGATTTTTCTTACAAACCGCCTCGGAATATCTTTTGAAAGTTAATTCTAGCGCAAACCTACCATAAAATTTTCTGTTAAAATTTATTGGTATTCAGTTGGCGGACCATTTGGGAGCCCTGTTATATTGAATGATATTACCACGACTAGTGGCGATCTTCTGTAATCAGATTGTTTTTTCATTTCTCTTTTACTGGGTGATTTTTTGATTCCCTAGACCGTAACCCCAACCGCCGCGGCAGCTGACAACTGATTTCCGAATTATGTAAGATCTATTACAAATTTGTAAATAGGCTTATGTAAAATGGTTAAAGGAAAAATGTCGCTGGCTCCAGGATTTTTTTAACGTCTACGAGATAAGTTTTCTTTTATATGCTATAAGCGAATCGTTTTAAATAAACTGATTGGAAAATTGCGTAATTTCCACCATTAAATGATTTTCGCACTTTGTAAATTAATCATCGTATTTTTTTTTTTTCATTTTAAAATCCATTTGTAAATATATTTTTCAATTGAAAAATATTTGGATATATTATTTGAGCTTTTTAAAACCTGACAACATGAGCGATCCACCTGGTCATCTGAGGTTTAAAATGTGTCAAATGAAATCAAATTTTATGGCAAAATAGTGGAAGGTTGGTAGGCATTTTATGGATCAAGGTAAAAATAATTTTAACTACTTATACTAGTTTTATCTGAAAATGCTTAGTGAAAACTGGAATTTTAATTATTTAAATATTACCCAGGTCGAAATTCATGCTGGTATTTGTTTGCTAGACAAGCATTAAATGCTGTATCCCAGCAAAGTTAACTAGCATAAACTACCATAACACATTTGCTGGTTCCACCATAATTCCCAGCAAGTCATGGTGTGTATTGGAACACTTTACTGCTTGGCCAGCATACATATTCCAGCTTGTGTTGCTTGAATATGTTGCTGGCCTAGCAACAATCAAGACCACCACTTGCTTGTAATTTCTGCTTTCTCGCAGTAATTCACAAGCAACAGAAACTTTTTTTTGTTGCTAGTCTATCATTACATTTCTACCATCAGTTGCTTTTAATTTTCTAGTATCACGTGCTTTTAATTTTTGCTATGCTGACATTACATTTCTAGCATCACTTGCTTTTAATTTTTGCTATTCTATCATTATTTTTCTAGCATCACTTGCTTTTATTTTTTGCTATTCTCCCGCTTAGAAATAAAATTACGCTGGTGGCGCCATCTTTGGAGAATTTCTGAAGGACTTACAGCTTTTAGAATAGAACTTAGGTCGGCTTTTCTTTTCCTCTGAGAAGGACAGAACTTATTATATCCGGTTTGGAAGCCAGATGCTTTACTTACTTCGCCACTGGGGTCGTGTTTGTAAATGATTTTAAATGCGGGTAATGGGTGAAGAGCTGATTCTGCTGTGTGTTGATATTTTTATAAGATAGAGGGTTATCGATTATTATAAGATTATTCATAAGACATAGAATTTATCAATGCTGTTATCCTCCAAGTTTCAATTAATAAGGTTAATATAATATTATTGTTTTTTCTATGTTTAATGGATAATTAGAATATGGCTTGATTATTATAATTCATTAGTGGAATTTTCTTTGCTTAATGAAAGGTTTGAATATGGTCATAATTATTTGTTGCAGAAAAACAAAACATTTTGAAGTGTATTTAGGATAGAATTTATCAATTTAGGATGGGGTTAAGATTTTAAAAATTAGTCCTTATTGGGGGGGGGGGGGTCAATTGTACATATTTTCAATTCGATTGTTATGAACTTATTTCTTACATGAAACAGTGCTCCTTGAATTTTGAAATTGAATTGACTAAATTCTCTTTTTATAAACACTTTTTTTTGGTATAATTGAAATAATTAAAAACTAAGAGAATGAACAGCTAAGAATTTTATGATGGGGGAGTGGAGGGGAGGCGCTTTTTCCCAAAAATCCTTCACGGAAATTAATTTTCAGTTTTTTAAATATTTATGTGTTAAAATTTTATCTAAACCGGGGAGGGGGGCGCTTTTTCAAATAAATCCTTTATAAAAATTAATTTTCAGTTTTTTTTTTTTAGATTTGTGTGTTTAGATTTTATCTAAAACGGGTGGACGAAGGCAGTATTGAATTTACGTTGTAGTGGTTCGAAAAAGGAAATCTACCGCCCCTGGATTTTGAAATTTAACAAAATAATATTTTTTCTCTGATTTTAATAAACATGGCAAATTTAATCGTTTCGAGAAACTTAACAGAATTAAATACTAAGAGAAAGTGCAGCGAGGGATTTTCTTCCAATTCGGGGGAAGGAGGGGGGGCTTTTTCCCTTTAAGTATACCATGGAAATTATTTGTTAATTTTTTTAAAGTTTATGTGTTAAAAAATTCTCAAACGTGTTCAAGGGGCAGTATTTATTTCAGGTGGCGGTGACACAGCCCTCCCCCTCCCAGCTTTTGAAATTTAATAAACAGAATTTTATTTTTCTCCCATTTTTAAAGATATAGAAAATTTATAATTTGCAGGTAACCTAAAATAATTTAACAGTAATAGGAAGATCAGTTTAAAATTTTCTGTTGGGGGGCATGGAGTTTCTCTTCTATATCCGGTTTGGTAATTAATTTTTAGTTATGTTTCTTTTGATATTTAGATGTTAAAAACTAATCTCAAAAGGGTGATTTAAGACAGTATTGAATTCAGGAAAGGGCCAGCCCGGATTTTAGATTTTAATGAACAAAATTTTCTTTTTCTACATTTTTTAAAGATATACTGCATTTTTTTTCGAGTAAGTTAGAATATTTAAATTCTAAGAAACAGAAGAAAAAAATTCTTTTATAGGCGGAGGGGGGGGGGTGGAGGGCTCCTCTAGAAGACTCTCATAGAAGTTAAATCCCTCATAGAATTTAACCCACCCCCGTAGACATTAATTTAAAAATCAGAAGTTATATTTTACATCTTGAAAAATTGCAATGTACAGTGAAACCTCCATAACACAAACTCCTGAGTATTCCGTTAAGGGAATAGGGCTTAGGTGATCCATTAAGCCTCCCTCGATTTTGAAAAACAAATTGAAATTTAATCTTTTCTCTTAGCTTATAATAAAAGAGAAACTAAGAATTTTCTGTTTGGGGGGAGGGGACGGAGGAGAAAGAGAGCTATTGTTTTTCCCTGGATTTGAAAAATTAATTTAATTTATAATTAAAATTTCCCTTTCTTCTATTTTAAAAAAAACATAGTCAAATTTATACTTTCGAGTAACTAAAACAAAACAAAAATAAATAAATTAATTAAAAAATAATAATAAACATTTGATGCTGCCAAGCAATAACAAGCCCACAATTCTTCATTTAAGTACCTATCTCAACATTACTGAGAAGAGACTTGTGTAGCAAATTAGCATATCTTACTGGCACATAGTACGTCATGCTGTTTTCTATCAAAGTAGGTTGCATAGCATATTATGCGTACAAGCATAAAAAAGTATATAATAGCATGTAAAGGTACCTACCTCTCCATGCTTTGACAGAAGCTTAAAAAGCAAATAAGCACATAAAATGCTTTTACATAGCTTTTCATGCTATTTCTTAATAAGCTGGCTGCATAGCATATTATGCTGCCAAGCATAAGAAAGCATATAATAGCACATTAAGGTACCTACCTCTACATGCTTTGGAAGATGCTTGAACAGCAAATAAGCATAACGTGCTTGTACATAGCTTGTCATGCTATTTCTCAATAAGCTGGCTGCATAGCATATTATGCTGGCAAGCATAAAAAAACATATAATATCACGTTAAGGTACCTACCTCTCCATGCTTTGAAAAAAGATTAAACAGCAAACAAGCATAAAATGCTTGTACGTAGCTTATCACGCTATTTCCACCTAAGCTGGCTGCATAGCATATTATGCTGGCAAGCATAAAAAAGCATATAATAGCACGGTAAGGTACCTACCACACCATGCTTTGGAAGAAGCTTAAACAACAAACAAGCATAAAATGCTTGTACATAGCTTGTCATGCTATTTTTCCCCTAAGTTGGCGGCATAGCATATTATGCTGGCAAGCATAAAAAAGCATATAATAGCACGGTAAGGTACCTACCACACCATGCTTTGGAAGAAGCTTAAACAACAAACGAGCATAAAATGCTTGTACATAGCTTGTCATGCTATTTTTCCCCTAAGTTGGCGGCATAGCATATTATGCTGGCAAGCATAAAAAAGCATATAATAGCACGGTAAGGTACCTATCACACCATGCTTTGGAAGAAGCTTAAACAACAAACAAGCATAAAATGCTTGTACATAGCTTGTCATGCTATTTTTCCCAAAACTGGCTGCATAGCATATTATGCTGGCAAGCATAAAAAAGCATATAATAGCACGGTAAGGTACCTACCACACCATGCTTTGGAAGAAGCTTAAACAGCAAACAAGCATAAAATGCTTGTATATAGCTTGTCATGCTATTACTGTGTAAGCTAGATATATAGCATGTGATGCTGGCTAGCATTGTAAAGCATATACTAGCATGAAAATCTAGCAGACAAAGCAATACATAGGAAAAACTAGCATATTTCTGATGCTAGTACTAGCAAGAATTTTGACCTGGGTAGGATTCTGGACTAGATTGGAATTTAGGTTTGGAAATTAGGATTACAAAAAGACTTAATTATTTAAAAAGAGTTTAAAATAAAGTGCTTTGTTAAACTAGTTCTAACTATTGAATCTCGATTTTAATTATTTTATTTTTAATGTAACCAGCATTATAGGATTTGCTTTAATCAGAAAAACTCTATGTAACCGAACGTGTTTCATTAATTTTAGTTAATTCTAATTTAACTGATTCTATTTTACACAAGTAAAGACATACAGGTTAAAATTAGCTAACTAGTTTGCACTAACTCTTACTAAAGACCTCATTTAAAACTAATTTAGACGAGGAGGCTTTTCGCAGCAGGTTTTTACTGATTACGGGTTTTGATGTTAACATAACTGCTAAATCCATGTGAAAGAAAATAAAAATTTTATAAAACTCGCACCGTAATTTATAAAGTCAATGATTATGTATGTAAAACTTGTTCCATGTAAATGCTGTGGTATGTTCCTGTGGACTGTGTTCAAGTCAATCGGTTCCTTAAATGCGATCGATAGTCAGTAATATGTATGCATTACCCTGAGCCCTGAAATAATAGTGGCGGGGGCGGATGGCGGATTTTTCCTTCAGCCTGTGCACTTGCCCTTGGATTTTGGTAGTAGTAATATTTTAAGTTAAAGAATTTAATAGTTAAAAAAATCCTTTATAAAATACTGGTGCCAAACTTTAACCCTTTAGTGTGCAGCTTTGCATATATGCAAACAACAGTGTTTTGAAATTAATAGATTTTTTTTATTCAGATATACCTAATTCACATCAGAAAATTAAAATATCAATATTTGTTCTAATTAATAACAGATATTTCGTATTTAAGAAAACCAAAATTAACCGCTGAAACTTTCTGGTATAAAGTCAGATTCTCTGAACTACGTAATTTCTAGAACGTATTCTATCATTGGAATTAAAGGGTTAAAAGTTAAGTTTTATAAAATAAATAATTATACAATATAAGGTATTTGGAGACACACTTTTTAAAATATTTACTTGACGTATTATATGAAAAATGTATTTCTGATTTTTTTTCATTATTTTTCCTATGTAATAAACCTTTCAGAGAATCATATATATATATATTTTAAACAAAATAAAAAAATCACGCATTAAAGGGTTAAGGGACAGTGCATACGTTAAAAAAAATCCGCCATTTTTCAGTGCTCATTCAGTGCTCAGGCCTATTATTCAGGGGTCGGTGGTGTTACGGCCAAAGCCGAAAGAAAAAAGTTGTGATCAGACTTTGAGTGTCTGCATAGTTTCTACTTACCAATCCTAATATGTTTTTTCTTTTGCAATTAAATCTGTTCACATAACTCCCAACCATCCATTAATCATCCCTAATATCTGGATTAATTTGACCCGGGTTATCCACTTTAGAATTATAAAATTTATTTCATGAATCATTATTTATTTAATTCAATGTTCCTACGTGAAACATATTTAATTTGGTTTTTAATAAAGAATTCTTGTTCGAAACATTAAACCAGGGGCAAATTAACGCATCTATTACGTAAGATTAGATTAAGATTGGCACCTATGTGATGTAGATGAGGTCTGACACCATATTATTTTTATTTTTATTTTTTTTTTTAAATGTTCTTAACGGCATCTCTTCAAAATGGTGGCAATTCCGTAACTTTTATTTTTTTTACAGGAATTGGTTGGAATTATTTTATTTTATTGATGCAATATTTTTTATTAGAATTAAGAAAATATTTTTCCATTTGAAAGAAGTGGAAAGTAGCCAAGGCAAAGCGTATGTTCTAAATTTAACATCAATGTGTTTTTCCTTATATTGGCATTCCATATTCATCATAAAACTACTTATAGATACAAAAAACACTGGATATATTTGTTTGTCAATATGGGCGCCCACAGAACAAAATTCAAGAAGTGGAAAGATATCCGAACATATTTTTTAGCAATCAATTTTTTTCTTCTTTTAAATGGAGACTATAAACATGAAATAAATTAATCTGATATATATATATATATATATATATATATATATATATTTTTTTTTTTTTTTTTTTTTTTTTTTTTTTTTTTACGAGAACTTTACATAAAAACAATTTTTAAGTATATCAACATAAAAATCAATACACAAATGCTAAAACACATATTAAACATCTAATAGCACATACTAAAAATAACGAATTAAAACAGATTATTATTTTTTTCATTTCGGGGAGGAGAGGGGTCTCTGCCCTTTGAAACACCGTTTAAATTAATTGTTAAACACATGAACACGAAAGAAAGAATTAATTAAAAATGTTTTCAACGGGTACAGAGGACGAGGGGGGGGGGGAGGCGGCTGTTGAGGGGCTCTGACCCTGTGACAAAAATTCGTAATCCTTGCTACTTTTAGTGTTTATTTAACTTAAATCCCTTAACCCTCTGTCAGCGGATCCCAAAATTTCCTCGAAGATGCATTTTTTCGTCTAATGAATCCTCCTTGATTATTCCCACCAGTTATTTTTTATTGTAAATTTTATCTTTTTTAATCGGAGCATTTTCTTGATTAAATGACACAAAAATTTTTGTTTAGAAAAACAGGTGACAAAAGAATAAAAATTCTTAAATACACAATTTTTGAAGCTATTTTGGTAAAATAATTACGCAGCGAGAGGGTTAAGAAGAATACATTTTATTATAAATTTTAAAATCACAAGCGAAAAAAAATTGAAAACTCATTTTGGATAAGAGGTATTTTCGTGTATGAAACATTAGTAGAACATATATATTTTTTAAACTACACAGTTCTTCTCCCTACGATCTACACCCCCGAATCTCTATACACACTCGCAGATTCTTAAAACATACTCATTTGCGCTGTTTTTTTTATCACCCGGTTACTTAATATTGAATGATATTACGACGACCAGTGGCGATCTTCTGTAATCAGATTGTTATTTCATATATCTTTTACTGGGTGATTTTTCGATTACATAGACCGCAACTACTACCGCCGCGACAGGTGTCAACTGATTTCCGAATTAGGTAAGATGTATTACAAATTTGGAAATAGGCTTATGTAAAATGGTTAAAGGAAAAATGTCGCTGGCTCCAGGATTTTTTTTTAACGTCTACGAAATAAGTTTTCTTTTAGATGCTATAAGCGAATAGTTTTAAATAAACTGATAGGAAAATTGCGTAATTCCCACAATTAAATGCTTTTCGCACTTTTACTTTATAAATTAATCATCTTAATTTTTTTTTCTTTTTAAAATCCATTTCTAAATATATTTTTCAATTGAAATATATTTGGATATATTATTTGAGGTTTTTACAATCTGACAACATGAGCGAAAAACGGCTATTCAAGCCTAAAAATTAAATATATGTTCATGTTATTAAATAAAAAAATAAAAAACCCTAAAAAGTTAAATTTAATAAATAATTTGACTCTCCACACCCCAATATAATGAAATATATGCACGCAAAGGGTGTTTAATCTGCTAGGAATATTTTTTATTCTATAAAACATATTTAACTGAACTACCTTGACAATATAAAATAAAACTTCTAAAATTTTTTCGATTTAAAAACTATTGGTGTTTATCATATATTTATCTAAAAAAAAATCTCAGTCATAATATTTTATATGCAATAGTTTTTGCCTGATATTCCGACTAAGTAAATATGTCACAATAAAATAAAGTACGGTAGCATCAGCATTAGTTCTTTTCTTTAGAATAGAGGGAATATAGGAAATAGTTGTATACAACTTTCATACAAAATACCATAAAAATACGAAGAATACAATATCTCAATGGATCCGCTATATCAGAGTAAAACACAGATGCAAGAAATTCTCCAGGACGAACATAATATTATTGTCAAAGCATGGTATGTTCCCTACCACCACGTACACATCACTGGTACCTGCTATAGAGATAAGACGGGCTCAACCTGAGCCAATGCCCGGGCCCAACACGGGCTCTGGCTTGATTTTTATACTAGCCTTCGGGCTCGGACGGTCTTGGGCTCATTTTTTCTGAAATAGACAATTTTAACAATTCTTGTATAGAAACAAAAATAACTTTTACCCCCTGAAAAATTACCAGTTCTACTTCAAGTCATTTTCATGCTATTTTCATCAGAGTGAAAGTGGATTTGTTTCCTTTCGTAGTTAGTAGTAGAACGCTTCTTAACCCTTTCAAGGGCGGTGTCCTTACAGAAGGACACCTAATTTTAATTCCAATTAATCTGATTAACAGCACCAAGAATATTTTATTAAAATTTTCCTTTTATAATATACGTGAAAATAAGCAATTTCATATTTTCTAGTAATTTCGTTTATAAATTCTGGTGTCAGTTCATTATTTCATCAGTTTATAAACAGAATTACTCCGCGCCGGAAAGGGTTAAGATGAATCTTGTGGTATTTGCAGATTTATGTCTGGGATTCACAGCGAGCGACGACACATTGATATGGCGCCAATCAGAATATGGCGCCATTAGGATATTTTTTAATTGAAATGTTTATTTAGTATTACTTTTTTTAGAGATCTAATGCGAAGTTAATATTTTCTTTTATGTCAATCAGCATTAGCTTAAGGTTTGCAAATTTTTAGTCTTCTATTGTTTGCGAGTGCTAATTGCTATTTATATGAAAAGAACTTATTAATTCTATAGGATTTCCTTCTTGAACTCCGCTCTTGCTGTGGCTCTGCTCTTCACATTCACGAAGTCACTTTCCTTCGTAGGTAGGTAAAATATTATTATGTAATATTATTGCCTATAGAAAGCAATCGAGTAGTGTTTCTTATTTTCCTAAAAGAGCAGGTAACAGTAATCTTTCAGGTAGCAGTGTCAAAATTTTAATTTAAGCTGCTTTTCAAGAATAGGAGAATTACGAAAGATGTAGGGGAGGTATGATACACTTTTTTTTTTACTAATTTTTTACAACCCTTAGAAACCTACTTTTTAACAAATTTTTCGTGTTTTCTTATAAAGTGACCTTTTATTCATTTATTAAAAATATTGCGAATTTAAAAAATAATCATTCAAAAAATATATTCCAATTATTGTGAATGGTTACTACTGTATCAAATCTCCCCATTGCTGGGGAGGATTGATACACTAGCAAGGGAGGTTTGATAGATTGTTATGTAAATTGAAAAAAATAATGCAGACAATTCAATTTATGTGTCATACAATTTTTTTTTGAATAAATCTTGAAATATTTAAGTAAAATTTAAAAAGAAATGACATTGACATATTTTTGTTTCAGAAATGTTTTTTACAAAAATATTTAAAGAATTGCTATTATTTAAACAATTCTACTAACACACTTTTTAGAAAATAAATAATGAAAAAAAACCCCTAGAGATCTTGCTGCAAGAAAAAATGAAGTGAACATTTGCAAACAATTTAACATAACTTTAGCACATTTAAGATTTCTTTAACCCTTTCAGGTCAAAGCATTTTCAATGCTAAAGTGTTGAATAAATGAATGGCACCGGAATTTACACAACAAATTTAATTGGAAATAAGAAAAGGGCTATATTTCACTTTCATATTAAATGGAAAATATTTTACAAAATGCTGGTGCCAATGCGGCGTTTGGGAATTACACTTAAGTGGTTTCATAAACATACCACCTTCCATGAAATGGTTAAAAGAAAAACTAATAACTCTATCATTTTGGTAAGTAAAATCGGGTGGATTTAATGTTTTTTTAATTTGCCCTTCGTCAATTATAGAAACATCTTCCTTTTCAGGCAATTTAAACTTTTTTCCTTCTACATGACGAGCAAAACGAACTAACCTTCTATCATCGCACTGCTTCTCTATGTAACCTATATAATGTCTATGAATAGTCTCTTTGTTCTTCCTTACCAATTTCAGTAGCTCTTGCTGTAAAACAATAATGAATATCACAGTCCTATATTAGTTTACAACTTAAAAAAAACTATTAAATTTCAAATATACAAGTGTATCATTTCTCCCCAGCAATAATGTATCGTTTCTCCCTATCATACCTTATTGGATTTTCAATCACTTTGTATAAATGCAGTTGCAAAATGCCAATGTGCCTTCTGGTAAAACTCACCCTAACAATGTGCGTTACAAATAAAAAAAATACAAGATATTATCTTCACAATAATGAGAGTTATGAAAGAAAATCAATATTTAAAAAAAAAATTACATTGACATTCCAAAAGTCTTCAAAATTAAAAGAAAAAAAAAACGTTGTCAGTTCTTCACTGCTAAGCCCAGCTAATGATGTCCTCTGATAATAAAAGAAGACTTTACATTTGTTACAATGGCTGTTAATGTCATATGTTGAGAAAAATTGTCAATGTATCAACCCTCCCTATGTATCAAACCTACCCTACCTCCCCTACACCTTTTATAGGAAATAGAAAAATTTAATTCGATTCTTTGTCATATAAATAGTAATTTCTGCAAATTTCTTTCTTTTAGATAGTTCGTACGGATACCGTTATTTCTCCAGGAGAACTACCAGTATATTTGAGGGGTTTCCTAGCTGATATCATTTTAACACCCAGTCAAAGAATTGAAATTTCTTATGTTCTGTGAAACATTGGGATAAGTTTAACCTTCCGTCTACCAGACGGGTCCATTGGACCCGACATGTACATTCAAACTATTTATTCAAACCAGAAATTTCTTCAAAACAAACTAAATGTATAAATCAGACAATAATAAGTTAAATAAACAAATTAAATAGTTTTAAGTAAAAATTCTGGTGTAGAATGTTTTTATAAAACTTGAGTAAAATTTCCGGTAGTTCTAGGGTTAACTGTAGTTTAGAACTACTTAAGAGAAAAAATTAAGAAATTTAAGGATAAAATAAAAAAGATAAATATAAAAAAGGAATAAAGTTAATTTTTAAGTTAGGACTTAAGAAGAGTAAAAAATTAATAAAAAACTTAAATGATTTTAAAAATGGTCTAACTGTAGTTGTAAAATTACTATAAAGAAGGATTAAAAGGAGAAAAATATTAGCACTGTTCAGAGTTTCTCTCGCCAAGCTTGGCCAGGAAAAGCTAAAGGAGGTAGCAAAAGCCACATTAACCCAAAAAAGGCTCTAATAAGGGTAATATATCCCGCCCCCTATATATATCAATATAAAGAAGATTTATTTATTTTATTTTATTTTTTTATTTTTTTTTATAAAAGAAGATATGAAAAAGGTTTTAATTAAAGAAAAAAATAGAGAAAAATACGCAAAATTTCGCCTTCATTTAAGAAGAGATTTTCTATAAGAAAATACTGGGCCAAAAATATTCTGGTCTGCGAAATTCAAGCAGGCGTACGAACCACGGTTTAATTACAAAAGCACTTCCTTAACTCATTAACTCCGGTTAGCAGGAAAACTTAACCATTTAAGCAGCGCAAAACCTTTAAATTTCAAAACCAGTATTTTAGTACAGATATTTTCATATTATCTAATCTCAAATTTTGAGAGATTAAATGAATTAAAATTACAACGTGGGAAACTGATGTGAACTGATATCTAGATATCAAAAGAAGAGTAAATAATAGTCGTCGTTAATGGGTTGATGAGTCATCAGATTTGGATATTATGGGTGATAAAATATGAGTATCTTTTTAGAAAAGAATATTTGTATTTCATAATAAACTTTCTTTTGATAGCACTGAGTGTAAATTTCAAAAGAATTGTGTGCTAGTTTACCAGTTATTTTCATTTAAAAAGTTGTTTAAAAAAGGAGATATTACATTTATTATGCAATTTTTTTGTACTTTGTTTTGGCATACTTTTGGTGTCGGCGTGATCGGAATCTGATGGCACAAAATGTTTTGGTCTCGGACTGTGTCGAATTTAAAATGATCGGGCTCAGTCGGGGCCGGCCTCCTAAAATTAATTCTAAAATCATCCCATGTACCTACCGGATAGTCTTGGATCAGCAATTCGGATTTTGGCCAGGGTTATCCGGTGACTTCGGGAATTGGCCGGACAAATCCCTACATACATTGTTCATGCGGCTTTGGCCAAGATTCTTGACCAGTTCGCGATATAACCGACCAATTCGCAAACTCGCCAAACTTCGAGTTTTAGCCTCAACATATGCACTGTAAAAAAAAAAAAAAGGGGGGGGGAAGAAAACAGTAAAAAATACTGCAAATATTTCTCCAATCACTCAAAAATAGTACTTGCGTTAATTTACAGTTTTTTCAGAGAAAGAACGAAAGCGACATCTATCGGCGTTACCACATCTGAAAAAAGGGGAGAAAGTACAGACAGGGAGGAAGCCCGAAGGTGCATCGTGCAATGGCCGCCATTACATGCCGGCTTGTGCTTTCACAATTAAATGCAGAAATAACAACTGTTTCTTGGATTATTTTAAAGACTAAAAGTAAGTTTTATCTTTTTGTTTTCTTATAACATTTTTTTAATAATATCAGATAATTTCTATTATATATTTGTAAGATATGAATTTAGTTTTAAGACACGTATATATCACGACAATAGATGCAGATTTTTATAAAAAGAAGATTATTGTTTTTTATTTATGCCTTATTTCGTTATTATTATTATTATTTTCAAACTCAGTTTATGCTTGGGCATTCAAATAGAATTTCTAAATAATGTATAAATATTTTACTCGCTAACATTTTTCTGTTCACGTTCGGCGTTAATTTAAATATTTTTATTTATTTAATGTATTAATATAATTCATTAAATGTTCAAATCTTATCACCTGAGTTGAATTTCGGCGAATAATTTATTTTCGTATGTGCAATTTTTAAATCGGTTATTATAAGTAGGCTGGTCTGGATGCACTATTTTATCAATCCCAAAAATATTTAAATCTTTATTTAATTACCAGCATTAATTAGCAGCATCTCGCATATTTCTTTTGTCGATTATCTTTTACTTTTTATGAGAACAATCTTTTCATTATTATTATTTCTACGTTTTAATTACAATTAGAGATTGTTAAAAGTTGCTTGACCTCGAAAGTTTTTTTCCTCGTGTTTATTTTACAGCGACACTTCGAGACGTTTATAGAATTAAATTTTGACTTATAAAATTATCTTAGCGTAAAAAAAAAGGATTTCGTATAAGCAAATTGCGCACAGTAAAATCTTTTTATTAATTATTTGTGTTTGATACTTTAAATACCGGAATTTTTTTACATCTGGGGGGGGGGGGGGTGAGGCATAATGCTTAAACTGAATAAACCAAAATCTTTTAATGTACATAGAAAATAAATGTAAAACTGCTGCAGATAAATATTATATAATTTAGAATAATAGGAATTTTCAAATACAAACAAACGGATAAACAAAGTCTTGGAAGAAAATGCTTGATAATAAAGTGAACATAGGTGCCAACCTCAAACTAATCTTCCGTAATACTTGCGTTAATTTGACCCTGGTTTAATACGTTTTGAACCAGACATTTATTTTAGGAAATGAAATTAAATATTTCCCACGTAGAAACCTGGAATTTAATAAATAAGCATTCATGAAATGAATTTTCTGTTTCGAAATGTGGTTAATATGGGCCAAATTAATCCAGACATTACGGAAGATTAGTGGAAGGTTGGCAGCTATGAGTGAATTAATTAAAAGCTGGATAAAACAGTAAAATTTTCCTTTGTTATGATTTATCGAAGAACGTATTATCTCTAAGCAAATGACTGAAAATTTTGTTGGCGATGTACGTGACCAAAAAACGATATTTGTATCTTACATATATATGACAGAATTGATTGTATAACAATGATATTAAAACAGCGATATAACTTATAATAAGTTACTTATAATAACAATAATATTAACTTATAATAAGTTAACAAAAATATAATACTTGGTGCCAAATGTCTTTAAAATATATTTCACAATAAAATGAGAAAAAATAAATGAATATACAATACACGATGAGGGGGGGGGGGGATAAATCAAAAATATATCAACAGCAAAAAATGCTGAAAATCTACAAAACTGCTGTAAAATCTGAAAAACAAAACTGCTGTAAAATTACCAGCAGAAAATGCTGAAAATCTACAAGAGTACTGTAAAATAAAAAATAAAAAAACTTGCTGTAAATTTACAGCAAAAATTTTTGGCACCGATATTGCCAGTATTTTTTGCTATAAAATTACTGTGATTTTTTTTTTTTTTTAATTATTTTTTTTTTTACAGTGTGTAGAGGAAAGTAGGATAAAACCGGGACCCTAAAGGTTTTTTTTTTACTGTTTCTCACTATGGAACAAAACAGTCAAAATTTGCATTAAAACGATAAACGGATTCCTTGTGAAGAAAAAAGTATTCATTCATTCGTAAACAATAGCAATAAATTCATAAGAGCACATTTTTAGAAGTGTGTGACGTCCCGGTTTTGACCGAGATGGTCGAACAAAACCGGGAACTGGAAATAATAATTAAAAACACATTGTAACTTTGCAATAATACTATTTATTAAGGGGAAACTTGCAGGATATGACATATTATACTTATAGAATTTGAATCTATATCAAATCTACGTCAAATAACAAACATGTAAGTTATGCCTTAAGATTAAACATGTTTGGCACAAAAATAACAATTAAAAGTTTGATCGTGTTCATCATCTGCATTGCTGCATGCTTCATGTACCCACCCTTTGCAGTGAAGGCACTGTATCCAACTCTCCATGGGTTTAGATTGTTCATATAAGCCTTTTCAAAAGATGCATGCTTCACCACTTTCATCCTTCTCCTCGTTTGATGTCAAGGGTCTTTTCTTCTTTGAGTTTATCTTTTTCACCTCATTTTTTTTTCTGTCATCTTGAAAAAGTTTCGCTTCATGGCTTGTCTTTCTTGTCTTGTTTTTTCGTCCTTTCTTTTTCTTCTATTTCGACTTCTAATTTGTAGGGGTTGAAGTAAGTATAGCCGTTTTCCCTCGACGCTTGTCGGATTTCCTGATGGCCCAAGGGTTGGTTTTGTACTGAAATTGGCTTTATATCCGGTGGTGATACTGCAAAATGACGCTTGATATCTCTGTCAAAACCTTGAGAAGACTTAGACGGTTGCATAAACTTATGTCAACTCTAATTGAATCTGAAATTAAATGAAAATTCGTGCATTAGTTCTTGTGTTCTATTGCGGAAATCGTGAAAAATTCAGCCTAGCAGCGCTGTCGTTGAGCGATTTACACCAAAACGTAATCAGCATTAATTCATATCAAGAACTAACTGAATCTGAAGTTTTATGAAAATCAGTGCATTAATTTATGAGATAGAGTTATTGCGGAAATCGTGAAAAATGCAACATAGCAGCACCATCTGTAGAGCGATAAACACCAAAAACAAATCAGCACTACTTTATATAAAGGTCTAATTGAATCTAAAATGTTGTGAAATTTCGTGCTTTAGTTCTTGAGATTGAGCGCCCACAATTTGTTTGTCACATACAGACAGATATTTTCTAAAAACCATCAAATTGTGATCAGGACCTTCTAAAACGCATAAATCCATCGAAAACCGGAAGTCGAACTTTTTCACGAATCTAATATTTTCTTTTTCTAAAGATAGAAGAAAGTAAAAATTATTTGTAGTTTATTAGGTGCAAATAATTTGACACACAGAAAATTAAACACTTAAAAACTACAATGAAATTAAACAAAAGGTTAATCTCGTGAATAAATTAATTTAGGCCCAACTCGATGATTTACTATTCTTTTATCAACTTAATTTGGAATATAAATGACTAAAAAACAGTTTTTTATATAACAACTTAATTTAAATAATACTTTTTGTATAGTTTTTAAATATTTATAGATCGTAAAACAATAACTAAGCAAATGAACCCATTTCAATCACGCAAATAAATGAGTTGTCCAAAACCGGGAACTTCCCGGTTATGTCCGACGACCCGCATCCCGGATCCCTTGAGGGGCGCCGTTTGCAGTCTGCAAACGGCTAATTTTAATGCCCAAATTGCCAAATGGCACCAGTAATATTTTAGTACAATTTTGATCTCATAATTTACGTGAAAAAGAGCTTTTGATTATTTTCAAATTTATTTGTTCGTTAATTGCGGTGTGAATTAATTATTTGAACAGTTTTGGAGAATAAATGCCTTGCCCCTGAAAGGGTTAAACGGCTCCGACAGCATAGTTCTAACTGTTCCATCTACTTCATTTTTCCTGTAAGATGCATTTTAGAATTAGTTATTATCAGCAAAACAATTAATAAACTTCTAGCATACTTTCTAACATCGAACTATTCTTCCAAGAAATGTAATTTAATTTGACCAGACGGACACAGGGTGCATCATGATTTCATAGTTCACCCCTACTAGGGGCACTAGTTATACGTTATGTATAATATATGTGGTGTATGTGTGGTGTTGTGTGGTGTTGTTTTAATTGTGGTAAATAGTGCCAAAAAAATGAGCAAATAATAACTAACATTTAAGGTTCTACGTATTAAGCACCATAAGGCATTGCACTTTCCAAGACAGTTAGAACTCCATCAACTGAGGCATGTGCCATATCCGGATTGATGAAGGTGATTTCGTGGCATGTGACGTCTTTAATTCTGCTAAGTAAGATCGGCTACGCCGGTACACTGGATAATATATGTAAACCCACAGTGAAAGATCAACCATTACCAAGTTTGTTGATCTGGTGTCAAGCATTTTAACGTCCTAGAGTTATAAGCTTTTCTTATCGATATGTTCTTGTCAAGAGTTAAGTCACTGGAGATCTGCTATTCTTGAAGTAATAGCGCCGGGGAAAACTATAAAGTTTCAAAACGAAATGATCAGCTTTCGAATCCAACAAATCTATTTTATTACTATTTGGATACGTGCGTTGGTATTCGGAATGTTGAGTGTAGTAGTTCTAGATTTTTTTCTTGTTTTAAATCTCTGCCCTACATTATTTTATGAAATGATATTGCACATTATAGTAAAAAATCAATCAGGTATAAATCTCCCAAAAAAACTTTTCAAAAATATTTTTACAGTTTGACATAGCATGGAATCAGCTTATCTCATTTGATAGCAAAAGGTTTTGATGTCAATATATAATATATGTGTTACTTATTAAAGCTTTTGATTACGTTCTTCTGCGTGGAACATAGCATATTCAGACATGAATAAAGCTTACTTAGAGTATCATAAACAACCCTTGAAATTATTTTCAATACATAGGGATATGATTATTATTTAGGATCGATAAATCATAAACGTATTGATAAAATATTGCTGAATGTTAAAAATTTTGACATATAGAAATTATTTTATTACACTATGCACTGCATTCTTGTGAGTTACCTATTACTGAATTTATGGTGGTTTCTAAATTTTCTTTCTAACATTACAGAACAACAAATAAAACTATTGAGCATAAAGGGTCACTTTTTTGATTTTGCTAATTAAAAAAATTATTAATCAATGAAAATTAAAAATAAATGAATAAGCTCCATCAAAAGCAATTAACTCTCTTTTAAATAAAAAAAATATGGAGATCGGATGAATAGTTATCATGGAAAACGCATGCCTAGTTGGAAAAATAAGTTTAACTTATTCACGCCCTTAGCCGAGTCACGCCGAGTGGATGTTTAGTTTTTTATAATTATAAAAACTGTCAAAATCAAAATGAACAAAAATTTAATGATAAATTTTTCACTACAGCAAGACTCCTTCACTCCTTCAACAAGAGAAGTAAATATTTTATGTTTTGGCTGCACCGATGAACAATTAGAGATATAAAAATAACTTGAAATAATTTATCGGCACTCAGTGTTGTTGGATTATTTGAACAAATCGGTAATATTTGATAAAAATAATATAAGATATATTAAATATATTAAGTTTTAATAATTTGCAGAAACGTAAGAAAGAAATTTACTGTTAGTTTTGGTATTCTATAAAAAATCGTTTCATTCATAAATTACTATTACAGGGCTTCCACAGGGGACTATTTTCATACATTGTTCACACCACTATTTTTGAAAATACATTTTGTAATATATTTCCCTTGCAAATGTTGTCAAAGCGTATGAAAAATATTTTTATTTTGAAAAAGTGGTGCGAAAATGAATTAAAAATAGTCGTCTGTACAAACCTGCCATTTGCACTCAGTGCCACAAATGTTCACATTATTTCCTTTTTGAATTTATTGTTTTTGCTTTTTTTTTTTCAATTTGTATTAATATAAAATAGATAAATCGAAAAATAAAAATTAATAATAAAATTATCACCTTTCTTCTTCATATTAAAAAATAGTCCTTGAACAGGTTAAAATTTTAATATAACATTACGTTCAACAAGTCTTTACATTCTCGAAACAAAAAATTCTGTAAAGAACTGAAATGTGACGAAATCACTATAGAAAAACAGTCTATGCCTATTGAGGGATCCGAAAAATATAAAATAAAGAAAATCGACAGTTTACACCCAAAGTGATAGAACGTCTTAATATTAAAGGGCATAGCCGGATAAGCATTGGAAACATGCCTTTTAATCAAATTTCCTGATTTTTTTCCCAGACGTAGCTACATATCTGACAATATATTTCCCCTATTATCACCCTATAAATATTGATAATGACATAAAAATGTTTTTTCGATTAAAAAAAAAAACGGATTTTCTCAAAAACTGCTGAATGGAATTTCATGCCATTAATTGAGGATATATAGATACCAAAGATGCATAACTGGTAGTTTTTGTATAATTTTCTGTTTATAAAAACTGTGTGAAATAGCAAAATAAAAATTTAAAAGAATAAAAATCATATCTTATGGTTATCCGAAAATTACCATTTTCTTGTAAAAAAATCTCTATATAAATGCCGATATTTTGCGTTGGGTACTACGTATAAATATTTACAAAAATATATATTAAAATTATGGAAATTCATTTTAAGGCATTATTTTGGGCGGAGTTACTCAATTTCCACACCCGAAGAATTTTTGGAATAAACAGCTACAGAATTGCTGTATTTTAAATTTTAATGCACACATTAGTAACATTCTCAACACTGTCAATTTCAAAATGAACATGATGTTGCAAAACATAGCTTATATGCTAAATGGAATCTAAAATACATCCATTGGCATATTGTCTGCTGACTTTGTTCCAAAAATTCTTCGGATGGTGAAGTTGTGTAGCTCCGCCCCAAATAACGCCTTAAAATGAATTTCAATAATTTTAATATACAATTTTGTAAATATTTATATGTAGTACCCAACGCAAACTTTCAGCATTTATATAGAATATACGGGCACATATGATGAATTTTTTACAAGAAAATAGTAATTTTCGGATAACCATAAGATATGATTTTTATTCTTTTAAATTTTTATTTCCCGATTTCACACAGTTTTTATAAACAGAAAATTATACAAAAATTACCAGTTATGCATCTTTGGCTTTATCCTTAGTAAATGGCATGAAATTCCGCGCAGCAGTTTTTGAGAAAAAACGTTTTTTATAAAATCGAAAAAACATTTTTATGTGATTAAATATCAATATTTATAGGGTGATATTAGGGGAAATACATTGTCAGATATGTAGTCACATCTGGGTAAAAAATCAGTAAATTTGATTGAAAGGCATGTTTCCAATGCTTATCCGGCTATGCCCTTTAGAATACTTGCCAAACTCCAACTATTCTTCCATAAATAAAATGAAATTTCACCCAGGATACACAAATTTCGAATCAGAAAATTTACTTGTGATATCTTTCTTAAATTACTTTTATGTTGTTAGACGGAATTTGTTTGAATTTCTTTTTAAATACGTATTTAACCTGTGTCAAATTAAGTTACATTTTATGGAAAAATAGTGGAAGGTTGGCAGGTCATTTATGGATCAAGGTAAAACTAATTTTAACAACTTATGTAGTTTTACCTGAGGAATTCGGAAAAGGTTTACTGAAAACGTGAATTTAATTAGGGCTATAAGGATATTAGATTTTTGGATTTGATTGGAACTTAGGATTGCAAATAGATTTAATTATTTGAAATAATTTAAAATGAAAAGTTTTGTTAAACTTGTTCTACCAGTTGAATCTAGATTTTAATAAATTTAATCTTTTTACTGTAACACACATCATACAATTTGTTTTAATTAGAAAAACTGTATGTAGCCGAACAAGTTTTATCAGTTTAGTTAATTTAAATTTAAGTTATTCTTATTCATACCAGTAAAGATTGGACCAAGTTAAAACTAGTTTATATTAGATATTAATAAAGACCCCATTAAAAATTTATTTAGAAAAATGAGCTTAATTGCAACTGCTTTTAACTGATTGTGAGTTATATTAACATAATCGCGAAACCCATGTAAAAAGTGAAATTTTAATAAAACTCACACCATAACTTTTTAAACACAAAATTAGATATGTAAAACTTGTTGTTAAAGATAGTTGAACGTCTTCATCTAATGCTAAGGCATTGTTCAAGTCAATCGGTTGCTTAAATAGCAATCGATAGAGGATAAAGGAGAGTTTTAATACATTTTTTATAAAATTTTTTTTTTTTTTTTTTTTTTTTTTTTTTTTTTTTTTTTCAAAATGAAATTGCGACATAACTGTACTATACAATAAACTTGAAAAATGATTGATTTTAAACATGATAAAATAATAGGTCAAGGCTCCCCATATATGGGGGGCTCGACCCACTTTATTTTATATTGAAATATTTGTTAAGGGAAATAAAATCACTTTTAAAAAAGGCAGAATAAATTTATGCTACAATGTTTAATTATTATGAAAAAATATTAGGAAAAATGTGATGTGTAAAGAAACCTGCTTATACGGAATTCAAGGCACAGTAAATAAATTTCGTTTTAAAGACCCATATTTTTACACTCGACCTGGCAACACTAGCTGCAACATAATTTGTTTTCATCTCACTAAGTTCAGCTTAATGAAATTTTTACTGTAAGACAAGGCTGCCACAGGCGACTATTTTTATATTCTCCTAGCACCACTAATTTTAAAAGATACATTTTGTAGTATATTTCTCTTGCAAATGCTGTCGATGCGTATGTCAAAGATTTTTGTTTTGGAAAAGTGGTGCAAAATAGAATTAAAAAATAGTCGCTTGTGGCAGCCCTGTGTAAGATGCATTTTATAATTAGTTATTATCAGCAAAAACAATTAATAAACTTCTAGTATACTTTCTAACTTCGAACTATTCTTCCAAAAAAATGTAGTTTAAAATTGACCCAAGATAAACACGTTTCGATATAGAAAATTTATTTGATGAATCTGTATTAAACGAATTACATGTTTCTACATGGAATTTGTATGAATTTAATTTAAAAAAGAATTATGTCTCAATGTATTTAACGCATAGCGAATTAAACCACATTTTATAGAAAAATAGCGAGAAATTGTCAGGTAGTTAATGGACATATGTAAAAGTAGTCTTTACTAATTATACTAGTTTATTTACCGATGAATTCAGAAAATGTTTCCTGAAAACTGGAATTAATTATGACCAGAGACATGTCTAGATCTAATTTTTGAAAACGAATTAAGATGGATGGCTTTGTTGAAATAGTTCTAACTGTTGTATCTAGATTTTAATTAGTTCGAATTTTTATAGTAACACGCATTTGAAAATTTGTTTCAGTTAGAAAACATTGTCAATAACCGAAAATGTTTTATCGTTTTTAAGCTGATGCCACTTCAACTGCTTCTAGTTTCACCAGAAAAAAACATTGACAAGATAAAACTAGTTAACTAGTTTTTACTAGCTTTTACTAGAGAGCAGAATTAAAACTAATTTAGACGAAGAAGCTTAGTTGTAACTGATTTTGTGTTTTTATAGTAACATTACAACGCAATTCCTGCGACAGAAAGGTTAACTTTTATTTAAAAAACTGACACCGTAAACATTTAATAGAAATAATGATATGAAAAACTTGTTGACCTGAGTGTTTGTTAAATTGTTTTGCCGCTTCCTTAATTGCTTTTCCTTCCCAACCTTGGCGATTGTAATTCAGATCAAGTGCTAAATTTTATTTTTCCTATTTTTCTTTTGATAGGCGTTTTTAGCTACAGGTTTACCTACATGCATTATAAATTCAATTTTCTTCTCTAAGTTTTAAGACTTATTTTAAATTTTAATTAGTATCTCTTTTTTAAGTCCTTTATGTTTTTTTTTTATTTTTGATTCTACCCTTAATTTTTATTAAAATCTATGTAGTCTAACTACACCTCTTCTTTTTTTCCCCCTACGACTCAGCCTGGGTGTTAAGTTGATAGCAACTAGGAAACCCCTCAACGCTGCTCTACTGTTCAGCACCTCTCAAACCTTACAAAAAATTTCCCTTATACCACCACTTACTGATAACAACTCCACTGCATACACACATCAAAATAAGGATAATATGCTTGCTAACTCCTAACCCTCTGTCTACCAGAAGGGTCCAATGGACCCGACATGTACATTCAAAATATTTATTCAAACCAGAAATTTCTTCAAAACAAACTAAATGTATAAATCAGACAATAATAAGTTAAATAAACAAATTAAATAGTTTTAAGTAAAAATTCTGGTGTAGAATGTTTTTATAAAACTTGAGTAAAATTCCCGGTAGTTCTAGGGTTAAGCAACTCAATTTTCTCCAAACCTGACCCTCGTAAGTCAAACCTATCTCACTGATGTCAACGAAACTGTTCGCAAATTCCTGGCAATCCCCCCTGAAGATCCCTCCTACTATCCAACCCATCGTTATTCACAATATTATAAAAAACGCAAGACTCCTGGCTATGACAAAATTACTAAAACAGCTCTTAAAAACCTTCCTCCTAATTGTATTATTTATATTACTGACCTCACAACGTTATCATTAAATTTAACTATTTTCCTAAACCATGGAAAACTTCCATAATCTCACCTATCCGTAAACCTGATACTAACTTCTCTGATCCAACCAACTACATACCCATATCACTTTTACCCTCTATCAGTAAAGTTGTGGAACGCGTCATTCGTACCCAGTTACAGGATTTTATTCTGAAAAAAAAAACACTCTTATACCTGAGCAGTTCGGCTTTTTCCCAAAACACTCAACACAACACCAGCTACTTAGAGTTGTGAGAAATTCAACGCGAAGATACCTGCAGCTGCTATATTTCTTGATGTCGCAAAGGCATTTGATAAAGTCTGGTATGAAGGCCTCATATAAAAATTAATTTAACTAGGATTTCATTCCAGACTTTTACACTTAATATTCATGTACCTTTCCGACCGCATTTTTCGCGTCCGCATAAACAACATTCTATTATTCTTTTCATCCTAGCGGGCATCGTTCAGGGGAGCGTGTTGGACCCAATATTATTTAACATCTTATTTAATGATATCCCACGCTCATTTCGCTCTTATTTCGATCTTTAAGCGGACGACGCCTGCATTTACTCCTCATCTCTCTACCAGTACAGTCTTTTCAGGTACCTGCACTGTCACATTAATGATTTCCTGAACTGGTGTATGTTATGGCGCGTCCTAATAAATGAAAATAAAACTTAGCAGTATACTTTTATCTCAAACTAACAGAATAATAATTAATAACACTCCATCACTTGGTCAGACGATGCTAAATATCCAGTGGTCATCCTTGACCGCCGATTAACATGCAACATTCGTTCTATCAGAGAGAAAGTGGCTGGATCTTTCAACTCACTTAAACCTCTTCTTAATAGCAAAACCCTCTCAGTTTATAATAAACCTATCCTTTATAAATCCTGTATCCTCCCAATTATAACATATGCTAGCCCGGTCTTGGGCTTCACCTGCACCACTTCAATGGATAATCTAAGTGTCGTCTGCACAACTGGCACCTGCGTACCTTACGTAACGTTTCTCGTTACTAACGCATCACCACAGTTCACATGAATATCAAAACCATCATCTTACGTAAGGACATCAACGATCTTGCTAAAAACTACTTCAGCAAAATCTATGATCTTCCCAACGAAATTATAGCGGAGCTACCGGAGTATCTTCGAGTCCCATCACCGCAAAAGCCCCAGATTCTCCATTACTATGGACACCCCAGATTCTCCATTATTATGGACACCCAGTGAAATCTGTGTTCATCACACTAATATTGCTAAACGTCTATTTTTTTTGCATATACATAAAACCTTTTTATATCTTGTTATAAAAAAAAATAATATCATCTCTATATTGAAATATATAGGAGAAAAAAATATCGCTCTGATTAGTAGCTTTTTTTGTTAATGTGGCTTTTGCTGACTAACATTTCCTAACAGAATAATTAGCAATCCCATGGTCTGATCATGCTAAATATCTTGGGGTCATCCTTGATCGCCGTTAAACTTTCGGCAAGTACATTCTTTCTATTAGAGGGAAAGTCGCTGGAGCTTTCAACTCAATTAAACCTCTTCTCAATAGCAAAACACTTTCAATTCATAATAAACTTATTTTTTATAACTCATGTATCCTTCCATTAATTACTTATGCTCAGTGGCGGCTCGTGACTGAAATTGTTTGAGGGCACTAAATGCAGAACTGCAAAATTTATCCTTCTCTTACCACTATTTCTTTACCAGAAATACTTGCTTGTTTTTCTGGCAGAATGTTCTACCATTAAAGAAGGAAAAGATTTCTTTTTAAAAATTATGGTAAGAAAATAATAAAATTGTCCGTCATGCATTTAGTGCCCCAAAATATGACAGTCACGAGCCGCCACTGCTTATGCTAGTCCGGTCTGGGGCTTCACCTTCAATGGACAACTTAAGTCGTCTGCATAACAGAGACATGCGCACAGTTCGTAACGATTCTCGTTACTTATGAAAATGAACTGTCCGTAGGGATCTCAAAACCAAGCGCATCAGTGATTTTGCTAAGAATTTCTATAGCAAATTTTTTGATCTTCCAAATGAAAAAGTTGCGGATCTACCTTCGGTCCCCGCCACCGTAAACGCTCCAGTTCATCCATAATTATGGACACCCAGTTATCTCTGGGTACACTACTCTAAGATTGCTATTGTCTATCTCTTTCTATATTTAAAATCCTCTTTATATCTTGTATATATATGAAAAGTTATATCCTCACAATACTGATATATATATAGGAGACAAAAAGAAAAAAAAATGTATGGCCCTGAAAAGTCCCTTTTTTGGTTGATGTGGCTTTTGCTACTTGTTTTCAGGTTCTCCTGACCAAGCTTGGTGAGAGTAACTCTGAACAGTGCTAACTTTTATCTCTTTTTCATCTTTTTCTTTTGTATAGTAGTTTTATAACTACAGCTATACCGTTTATTAAGGTTTTTATCATTAAACCTACTTGATTTAAGTTTTAATTTAATTTTTAACTTTAATATTTCTATATTTTTCACCTTTATTTTTTCTTTAACTTTCTAATGTTTCTTTTAAGTAGTTTTAAACTACAGTTATATTTATCCCAATGGCTCAGAAAAACATAATACAAAGTTCATAGCAAGACTGCAGCAAGATAACGCAAACGCCGAATTCACTACACTTTGAACTTGCAGCTAACTTGTCGTGCAAATTAACGGCAAACAAGTAATCAAAATTTCTGCAAACTTACTGCAAAGTAGTAGCCTTCCCACGCCCCACAATCTGTTTACAACTAGTACACTATAAATTTATACTTTTATGCCTTCTGAGGGGTCCATAGACCTGACCAGGTCTATTGATGCGAACACACCGTTAGAAGGTGCATGCATCGTTGTCCGCACCATAAACAAGTTCAGGTAATATTAGTACCTTTCAATTCTAGCCTTGTTTGGTATTTGACAAGTACAGCATTTAGAAAAAGCTGTGCCAACCGAATAAAATTTCTGCGTATGTGCTGATTGTCTATTCTCTCAACAGAGGGGTTTTTTGCTTTCATCACTTTCGTGAATTAAAGACAGTCTTGCCATTGGTTTCACAACAAACTACTCATGCAAGTATGGGATGGTATACCTTGTGGGAAATTTGTTGCGAATTTCTAAATTCAAATTTGTCACGGCACGATAATGTCAGAAAAATTCAAACTTGCTGCTAATGTTCATGCTATTTGGGAAATTAAATATAATAATACCGATCTGCCTTGGTCTTCAAGATGTAAATATCTGGGTATTATTTTAGACCAGAGACTCACTTTCAAACAGCACATTCACAATACGCGCAATAAGTTTCTTGTTGCTAAAAATAAATTATATCCCCTTCTTGCTCGAAACAGTGATCTCTCTATTAAAATACGTTGCTCCTGTACAGTTCCTATTTACGTATCATTCTACCGTACGAGTCGGAAATTTGGTCGTATGCAGCTAAAATGCACATTAAACTTATCATTCAAACCCAAAATCCAACTGTCCGTTTAATTTATGATGTGCCTTATTATGTCAGAAATTATCATTTATATAAATTAATTAATTTTCCCAGGCTTAGTACTTTTATCCAGCACTTAAATATTACTTTTCACCTTGCATTAGAAACTTATGATAACAGTGCCTTAAATTCTTTATCAACATACGACATCTTCGACCCAAATAATCGCAACCGCCCTAGAATGGGAATTATTTTAGATACTCTTATTTAATTCAGCTTTTTAATCTTTTTAATTGTACTTTATACTAATTCTCTGCATTTCCTACTATCTTTAACCCTTACCGGCGCGGAGAAATTCTGTTTATAAACTGATGAAATAATGGACTGACACCTCAATTTATAAACGAATTTATTACAAAATAAGAACTTGCTTACTTTCATGTACATTATAATAGGAAAAATTTAGTTAAATATTCTTGGTGCCGTTTGTCAGTTTTAGAAGTAAAATTAGGTGTCCTTTCTTAAGGACACCGCGCCTGTAAGGTTTAATGTCTGACTGCAATTGCAGTCTAGACACCATCTTTGGATCCTACCTTTTCCTCCGTAGCCTATGTAAGAGGACGAATTGGTCGAGTCAGCCACGCAGTGTACAGCGAATGGGCCGGTCCTTTTAAGGACCTCGGCGTTAGTCGAACGGTTACATCCGGCACTGCGGCGGCGTTCACCGACATGTTTCCAGAAGCTACTTCCCTTATGCCGGGTGATGTATATCCGGGAAGCCTGGTCCTTGTTAGGACAACGCGAATGCGCGTTCCGGGCATTGCCTCGACTCTAGGACGGCACAGGCGCCAGTAAAGTTGCGGTACCCCGTGCGGATCCAAAAGGCACTTTCAGCGGCCATTAGGCCTAGGCTATCCTTTTCCCCTTTCAATAATAACACGCTCACTTTTCTTCTTTTATCTAGTCTAGTCTTAAGAAATTATAAAAAAAATCTATAAAAAAATTTAAAAATATATGAAAAATCTTTAAAAATTTAAAAATTTTACGACATACAAAAATAGATCTTATTGTTGTAATGCCATACTTAAACTTCCTTCTAGACTTTTATTTTTTGTTTTTATTTTTTGAGCTCTTTTCCCAAGAAATTCCTGTTAGATTTTTACTTTTAATGCCCACCCTGCTAACAGCTATGAATTTTGCTATTCCATTTAACCTGCACCATCTTATGTGACGGTGATATGGGACAAGGGTCCCAGGCTTCTCGACCAAACAGTCTTCGTACCCATGTTACTAAATTTTAATTGCTATCATATTTTTTCAAGTCAATCGTTTGCTCAAAAGCGGTCGGGATTTTATAGGTACAGAAATATTTATTGCATTACTGCCGCCTTGCACGCTATAACATATAGGTACAGGAATAATACTTACTGCATTAGTGCCGCTTGGCACGCTTTAACCTGTACTGTACATAGTTCCCAATTGTACGATTATTTAAGTGCGTGTTCAAGATATTTTTGCTTCGGTTTAGTTGATATTGCTGGAGCATTTTATACAATAATTTCGTATTGTCGTACGGGAATTTTTAGTTTTCTTTCATGAAATTAGTTTTTTTAATTTTTAGATAGGAAAATTTGTTTTAAAATTGCCGCTTAAGAGGGCTGGTCACTCAGATTCGGAATTCTCCTCCGTAATGTTAAGTCTATGGGTATTTAATGCATTCGTATATTTAAAATATCTTCTCGGGAAATTAATATTTTTAACTTCTATTTTTTGTGTACACTTCCTAAAAGATGTCTCTTATTTTCTTAGTTCTCAAAATATATCTAAAGTATAGACTTAATTTTATAGGAAGTGTTAAAATCTTACTCACAGTTCGCCCGCTTTTAACACATAAAATATTAAATTCAGCCTAAATTTTAGAAATATTTTGAAAACTAAGAAAAAAAGAGACATCCTTTAAGAAGAGTACACAGAAAAAAGATGTTAAAAATATGAATTTCCCGAGGAGATATTTTAAATATACGAATGCATCAAAAGTCCATAGACTTAACATTACGGAGGAGAATTCAGAAGCTGAGTGACCAGCCCTCTTAACTAATAGTTCTTTTACCTGATCGCAAAATCGTATGTAAAGAGGAAATTTTAGTTTGTTATTAACCATTACCTAATATAATTAAGAATTTTGTAAGGTTTTGTATAATATGAAAAAAAGCAATAAAGCACATTCTAGAAGTGTGAAAAATATTTTCGTTTTTTGAAAGGTTTTACACTTTTTACCGAAAAATCACATTTGTTAGTATTTAAGTGCCGTTATTTGCGGTGTATAACCCGCTCATCAAACATTCATGTTTCGACACAGAAATTTTGTTTAACACCTTAATTCTCGCTCCCGTGATATTCACGGGCTGTGTCTTTCATTCAGATTGCTTTATTTTCACCAGTTTTATAAAATAGTGTACTTGGCTTTATTATGGTACCATTTTACCTGTCATTAAATAAGGTAAATATTTCTTTTTTAAAAAAGTGGTGCCAATGAGCAATTTGTATTTTCAAACTGTAATTTAACGCGACCCTTAAGGGGTTAATAATCGAATTCAAATATTACCGTGATTTAATAAGTTAGATTTTATCAAATAAAATTTTTGGTTCCAAACACGATTCTTTGATTCGCGGATTATACGCCGGAAATTACGGTATTTGCAGAAAACCTAAGCCAAAATGTTAAGAGCAACTTCATGCAGCTTTTCATGTTTAATACCTAAAAGTACCGTTATTTTATTATATTCCTAAATACAATTAAAAAAATACATTTTAGCTAAGTAGTGTCAACCTGGGAAATTCTTTTTGAATGTATTACAAAATGTAATTTTTTTTCCAAAACATTCCTTTAACGTGTAGAACTTGCTTTATTCTAATATCTCGAAAAGTTATTTGAAAAATTATATTTTTAATAAAAAAATGTAGCTGTGGTATACCTTTTTTGAGTTTATTTATAAATACTGTCTGAAATCACGATCACAGCTATAAAAATATGATAGTTTTACTTAAATTGTATTCTAACCTCTTCGTTCCCAAAGCTAAAATAATACTAGATACTCATTCATTGGTTTTAAACAAACAAAATGACATCATAATTGACAGAAAAAAGAACTTTTCGGAAATTGATACTTTAGGGGACTAGTAATTTAAGTTTACAAATAGAGATCTAAAATTACAAATTCCTTTAAAATATCAATTTAATTATCACTAACCTAAATTCACACAATCACAAATTTAAGGACTTTAATCAAGTGAATGATATATAAATCCTCAAAACATTTTATTGCAAAGGATTTAAGATACGCCGTAAGTAATGAAGTAGTAATAAGTATGAAAATTTCTCAATTTCTTGGCCACACCCTCTTGAAGGCGTTTTGCAAACTCAGATGAAAATAACATCTATTTTATGAAGAAATCAGCATAGATTTTGCATTTTATTGGATTGCTTTTAACGCAAAAAACATTCTGATACTATTAAGAAATGAAGTCAAAATGTAAAAAAGTCAAATAGGTTTAGTTTTTATGCGGAAAAGAATAAAGGTCCACATATGTGGACCAGGTCGCGGAGTGGTTAAAATAAACTCGTAAAAATTTCTTCTCTTTATTATATATTAAGTTTAATCATGCTTCCAGTCTCGATATTTTAAGACTATATGCTTTCCAAGATTAAATACTGAGATGGATTTGGAAGACAATGCAAAAATGTGATTTAAACTTTGGAAAATAGCCGGTACATAATATATAATACATATATAAGTATAAAATATATAAGTACACAAATTTATGTGAATTGATTATTCTAAGATAGAATTTCAGAAAAGCATACCTAATTACAAGCCACATTCACATTAAAGATCGTTAAAACAAGATTTTTAACAACACTAAAATTTAAGGTTGCAACCTTGATAAAACATAGGATGCAAAATAATGCATATCCTGAATCGCAATGAGTATACATCTCAGGGCTGCCAGTTGCGACTATTTTTTAATTCTATTTCCCACCACTTTTTCAAAACAAGTTTTTTACTTACTCTGACAACATTTGCAAGAGGGATATAATGCGATATATATATATATATTTTTAAATACTGGTGCGAACAGAATATAAAAATAGTCACCTGTCGCAGCCCTGACATCTTTATTATTTCGACAACTCTGACTGCTTCAAAAGCATAGCATCCAGACCACCGACTCCTGAACACTAAGTCTGAGACAAAAAGGGTTTCTGTCGTAGTCGAATTTTTTTTAGCGTTTATATGGTCCCTTGAATTAGAATACCATCAATTCTTAAAATTTTCTTTCGCTTTATTTTTATAAGATACTAGAACCGCCATTAAGGGTCATTTTGACCCCTGCTAAATTTATAATAGTCGATTCGAACCAGAAATTTTTTCATAACATATGTTAAAGGAAAGCAACACAAAAATAGTCTAATTAAATAAGTTAAACCTTTCCGGCGCTCAATAATTCTGTTTATAAATTGATGAAATGATGGACTGACACCAGAATTTATAAACGAATTTATTTGAAATTATGAATTTGCTTATTTTAGAGCATGTTATAAAAAGAAAATTTTAATTATATGTTCTGGGTGCCAATAAAATAAAAATTAGGTGTCCTTTTTTAAGGACACCGCCAGCGAAAGGGTTAAATAGTTTTAAACAGAAAGGGCATAGCCGGATAAGCATTGGAAACATGCCTTTCAATCAAATTTCCTGATTTTTTTCCCAGATGTGGCTACATACCTGACAATATATTTCCCCTATTTCCACCCCATAAATATTGATACTTAATGAGATAAAAATGTTTTATCGATTTTTAAAAAAACGGATTTTCTCAAAAACTGCTGCGCGGAATTTCATGCCATTGACTGAGGATATATATATACCAAAGATGCATAACTGGTAATTTTTGTATAATTTTCTGTTTATAAAAACTGTGTGAAATAGCGAAATAAAAACTAAAAAAAAATAAAAATCATATCTTATGGTTATCCGAAAATTACCATTTTCTTGTAAAAAATTCTCCATTTGTGCCCGTTTATTCTATATAAATACCTAAAGTTTCCGTTGGGTACTACATATAAATATTTACAAAAATGTATATTAAAATTATTAAAATTCATTTTAAGGCGTTATTTGGGGCGGAGCTACTTAACTTCAACATCCGAAGAATTTTTAAAACAAAGTCAGCAGACAATATGTCAACTGATGTATTTTAGATTCCATTAAGAATGTAAGCCATGTTTTTCAACATCATGTTCATTTTGATATCGACAGTGTTGAGCATGTTGCTCATGTGTTCATTAAAATTTAAAATACAGCAATTCTGTAACTGTTTATTCCAAAAATTCTTCGGGTGTGGAAGTTGAGTAGCTCCGCCTAAAATAACGCCTTAAAATGAATTTCAATAATTGTAATATACATTTTTGTAAATATTTATATGTAGTACCCAACGCAAACTTTCGGCATTTATATAGAATATACGGGCACATAAGGGGAATTTTTTACAAGAAAATGGTAATTTTCGGATAACCATAAGATATGATTTTTACTTTTTTAAATTTTTATTTCGCTATTTCACACAGTTTTTATAAACAGAAAATTATACAAAAATTACCAGTTATGCATCTTTATTATCTATATATCCTCAATTAATGGCATGAAATTCCGTGCAGCAGTTTTTGAGAAAATCCGTTTTTTATAAAATCGCAAAAACATTTTTATCTCATTAAATATCAATATTTATACGGTGATAATGGGGGAAATACATTGTCAGCCATGTAGCTATATCTAGGGAAAAAATCAGGAAATTTGATTAAAAGGCATGTTTCCAATGCTTATCCGGCTATGCCCTTTCGGTGGGAAACGTTTTTATAAAATCGGAGTAAAAAAGCCGGCGGTTCTAGTGTTAAATGAGTCAAAGAAAATGCATGGAAAATAGCGGTGTTTAAATTCAGCCGGCCTTACAGGCAAAAAATAACTTACAAAAAATCAGCAAACGAGTGCCGCCAGTTTTGTGTTAGAGCTACGGCCAGGCTAAAAATATGGCTACAATAAGTTCTATAAATAAAATTTTCAAATTTCGTCTTTATTATTTTCTGGCGTTCGTTTTTCTGGTATCATCTTTTAAAATCTTATTTTGTTAAAGAGACAGAAGTAAAACACATGCATTTTTTTGTTTTATACTATAATGTTTCTTTGTATTCCAAAAAAAATTATCAACAGTATTAGTCTATTTTTTGTAGAAAATAATTATCTGTAGAAACGAGTTTAATGGCGCAACTCAGCATACCTATTTTATTTTCTGTTATTAGTACAATTTATGTCTATTTGTCACATTCACTTTTTAGATAATTTTCGGAATGTTAAGGAAGAAGTTAAAAGGTTAACGGCTACACCAGTCTATTTGCATGACATGTGCTTGGATTTTCCTTAACCAAGAACGTAGTTATATAACGGTATTTTATTTTATAATACCAGTAATTTATTATAGAATTTTTTTGTCTTCTTTTGTGTCAGAGTTCATTAGCACGAGACAAAAATCACGGTTAAAATATTATGGAACGAAAAAGAAAAAGCATAGGAACCCTAATTGGAAAGTATACATAGCTTCCGTCGAAAATGAGTTAACACATCGCTAATGATTATTGACCTTTTAACCCCATAATTCTCGCTTCCGTTATATTCGCGGGCTGTGTCTTTTATTAAGATTGTTTGATTCTCACCAGTTTTATAAAATAGTGTAACTGGCTTTATTCGATAACATTTTACCTGTCATTAAATAAGGTGAATATTTCTTTTTCAAAAAAGTGGTGCCAATGAGCAATTTGAATTTTTAAACCATAATTTAATGCGACCGTTAAGGGGTTAATAAACCTCACATTGTGTCGTTTCTGTTGCTAGTCGCATTTGTTAACAAAAAGATTGTATGTGTTCATAATTACATCAGAAATGAATACATAATAATGGTGCTGTACTTAATGAAAAAAAAATATTTATTCATTGAACACTAATTGTATAAATACGAATACAGCATTGATTATTCAGAAATATTGTAAGATATACATGGATCGTACGGATACCGTTGTTTCCTGGAGAAAAAGTATTTTTTATCATTTTTATTATTATATTACCAGTATTTTTATAAGAAAATAATTAAAATTTCGCCTTCTTTTAAGAAGAGGTTTTCTATAAGATAACACTGGTTCGGAAAAATTTCCTGGTCTGTAAAATTCAAGGAGGCGTACGAACCATGATATAAAATACAAAAGCAACGCTCGTGGAATAAGAAAATATAAAAAGAAAATATAAATTTGGTTCAGTGATCCTCTGCGTGTTAACCCCTTCATCACCAGGTGTACACTGCATACGTCTTAAATACATCGTGCACGCCAACCAGACGTACAACCTGTTCTGCATGTATAATATTGAAATGTGTGGTGTTTTTTATCTTGTGTTAAGTAGCTGTCGAAATAAACAAAATAAACAGAAATAAAAATTTTCGCAAATAGTAATTGGCATATAAATTTCTACGTGTCAGCCTCCATATATAATTGCACATTGCAAGCGTGTAAGAACACCATCAACTGAGATATCCGGATTGATGAAGTAGATTTCATGGCATGTGTCGTCTTTTAATTCCGCTAAGAAAAGCGTACTCTACTGCGGCACACTCGAGACTATGTGTATATCCTGACTATCCGCACAGCGGAAAATCAATCATTGTAAAATCCGGTGATCCAGGGTTCCAATCATTTAACTGTAAATACTTAAAAGCTTTTTCTTATCCAAATGTGCATGTCAAGAACTAATCTACAGGAGATTTGTTATGAGCGCTCTTGCAGTAGTAGCGCCGAGGAAAATTATCATGTTTCAAAACGAAATGTCCAGTTTTCGAATTCAACAGATTACATTCTGCCTGCCACACACACACACATATTTATATTACTATTTGGATACGTGCGTTGATATTCGGAATTTCAAATGTAATAGTTCTAGTTTTTTTATAGTTCTTACTTAGAAAATTTTCTGAAAAATTGTTGCACACTATGAAAAAAAAAACAATCCGACTAAACATCTTTTCAAAATTTGTAATTTTCATTAACGTTTACATATGCAACTCGAATATTTTAGGTTTCCAATAACGTAAACAAAAATCTCAAAATTCGTGTTATTTGACACAGTTTGGAATTCGCTTGTCTGATTTGATATCAAAACGTAATCAATGTGAATGTAATGTATATCTTACTTATATTAAAGCTTTTCCTTATATTCATCTGCGTGGAACATGGAATGCTTAAAACGGGGATGAGAGCGCTTCCACCCAAATGAATGCTTGCTACCACTAAATTTTAAGGGTATTTATCACCTTATTTAATGATCGAACTTCTGAGTTTTATTAAAGCAAAGAAATACTATTAAAATTTAATGGTACAAATCAACCATTTGGGTTCGGGTGCTCTCATCACTGGTGTATGCCTCAAAAGTGTGCCTCAAAATTTATTATAAATCATAATATGATCAAATGTATTCGACCTGAATTAAGGTTATTTAGCGTATCATAAACGACCTTTGAAATTCTTTTCAATATATAGAGAGATGATTATTATTTAGGATTGATGAAACATAAACATATTGATAAAATATTGCTGAATGTTTAAAAATTTGACACACAGAAATTATTTTACCAACGCAATGCTCTGAATTTTTGGAAAGGTAATATTATTTTATTAACCCTCCGTCTACCAGACGGGTCCATTGGACCCGACAGGTACATACAAAATATTCATTCAAACCAGAAATTTCTTTAAAATAAACTAAGTATATAAACCAGACAAAAATAAAGTAAATAAATAAGTTAAATAGTTTTAAATAAAAATTCTGGTGTAGAACGTTTTATTAAAACTTGAATAAAATTCCCGGTAGATCTAGGGTTAATGATGCTTTTTAATAAATTTATTTTAACATTATAGACCAACAAATAGAAATAGTATGTCAGAATATTTAAAAAATATGTATCACAGTTTGTAGATAAAATTCTGAATGCCTATTCAATAGCTAAATGAACAGAATGAGAGATACATTTTACAATGATAAGTTCTTTTACGATTGTTTTCAAAAGTATTACTAATAAATAATGTTGGCCTATCATTACATTAACTCCATCTACACCTATGAGTTTTTCAAATTTTAATCAGTTAATCTCTAATCAGTTGGGATTTGAATGAATCCGAGATGGTATGCTGTTTTTTTTTTTTTTTTTTTTACTTTTTTCTATCTTTACAAGAAGAATGTATTGGATTCATGAAAATTTTTGAATTCCGGTTTTCAAGGGATTTACACGTTTTAGGGCTCAGAGAACACGAAAAACATGTTTTTACAAAATGTCTGTCTGTGAGTCTGTCTGTCTCTCTGAGTGTGTGACAGAAATTTTGTGGTCGCTCTATCTCAAAAACTAATGAACGGAATTCAATAAAACTTTAGATTGAGTTAGTCCTTGGTATAAACTGGTGCTGATTACTTTGGCGCTGCTATGCACCATTTTCCACGATTTCTTTGAAAGTTATATCTCAAGAACTTATACCAGCATTTTTATAAAACTTCAGATTCCGGTAGTCCTAGGTATTATTCGGTGCTAAATACATTTTAGTGTAAATCGTCCAACAGGTGGCGTTGCTATTCGGCATTATTCATGATTATCGCAATAGCTCTATCTCAAGAACTAGTGCAGGAATTTTCACCAAACTTCAGATCCAGTTGATCTTTGAACCCAGATATGAATTTGTGCTGTTTAGTTTTTAGTGTAAATCCCCCAACAGGTGGCGCTCCTAGGCTGCATTTAAGACGATTTCCGCAATATTTGTATCTCAAGCACTAATGCATGAATTTTCATCAAACTTCAGATTCAGTTATTTCCTGATATAAATTGCTCCTGATTAGTGTTTGGAGTAAATTAACCAACATGTAGCGCTGCTATGTAGATTTTTTACGATTTCCGCAATAGTTCTACCTCAAAAACTAATGCACGGATTTTTATCGAGCTTCAGGTTCTATAACTTGACATACGTTGTAGCTGAATAGATTTTGGGTAAATCACATAACCGGTGGTAGTGATATGCTTCATTTTTCAGAAAATATTAACATGTATGAAATAGAAGGAAGTTTTGGTATAGCCGTATCCGACTAGGTTTTATTTGCCATCCTATTGAAGTAACTAATCCTAATGCAAAGCATTCTCACTGAATCAATCGCTCTGCTAATTCTATCATAAAAGAAAAATAGCTGCTTTCCACGAAGACACCCTTATGCTTTCCACATTAATTTTAAAAAAAGGGGGGAAAAAGCATGGTAAAAGGACGTTTCGGATAAGACTTGCAGATTTAGTCACATGAATATTTAAAAGCCGCTGACACCGTAGAGTTTTCTTTGAAGTTTTTTATAAGGAGAACAATGTGAATCGCTGTTTGCGATTAGAACCTTTTATTACTACTGATCTTTTTAATGTGCCGTTATGTTTGAATGCTTTCGGATATCTTTCTTATGTGATTGTAGCATGCCACTGCATGTCTTGCAAAAAGCTCTATTGTCATTCCCTGAGGCGTTAAATTAACAAGCCTTAAACTAAAAAGTTATAAAATTGTTTCTATTACTGTAGGAACCTATCAAGAAACGTGTGTCTGTCTGCGATCAATATAAAAATCTATCGCACGTTGAGGTCTGGAAATTTAGATGGGATAGTTCAAGGTTTTGAGGGGTGTAACCCTTGACAGAAAACCTAATAACTTTTTGTGATCTTATTTTCAAGATTTTAAACTTCCACTTTCAAAGCTTCGAGAAGTGCCTCTACAAAGAACACAATATATTGCATATTTGCGGTTTTGACTCTCCTACTTTCTACCTCTACTCCGTATATGTAATCATTGTGCGGACTTCATCTACGTCTGCACTTTAACCTTTTCTTTTATATATTCTGTCAGAAATGCCTTTGCTGCGTTTGTATGATGTCGTGTTTACCAGGCTCCGAGAAGAATTTCTTCTCTCGGTGCTTAAACTTTTTAATATAAGCTACAAGATTTTATTAAACACATTAAGTGGATACACGTCTTTACTTCAATTTAAATTCTATCCACGGCACGAAAATTATAACACTACAAAATGTAACAATATTCTTCTATCATACACTATAGCTAAAAGTTTGTGAAATACCAGGAACCGAGTTATGGCTGATTTATTTTGCATCTTCAAAAGACGGGCTTGGGGCGAAAACAGCGCTACTGTGCACAGGTAAGAAATGCCTTTTCCTGTTTTATTTCATATTGTTAACAACTTGAAAATTAAAGAAAAAGTATGCACATTTTTTAATAGAAATATTATTTTTTCAATTTCATTATTATTTTTTCATTTTCTCAAATTTTGAATAGAAATATTAGTTATAAAATATTATGATCAACTGAATGTCGCTAAATTATTACTTGAAGTGTGCAAGTTATTATTTGAAGTATGTATATATAAATGTTTTTGCTACAATTATATATTTTTTCTTACATAAACAAAATGAAAGTATAAGCATCATTAAAGGTGAATAGACTATTTAACTATTTTACTTAATTATTTGAATTACTCATTGAATTATTGAAATATCTATATTATATAAGAATTTGTTATCTATATAAATAAAATAAGTATCCTTAAAGACACGGTTATTGAAAAATTAAATTCCAACAACTATGATGCATGGAAATTCCGTGTACAAAATTACCTACAAAAAGAAGATCTTTGCGATGTAATAATAAATGAACCCCCAAATCCCGTCAATGCCGATTTTACTGCTAAAAATCGTAAAGCCAAAGCAATCATAAATTTGCAAATATATGACAATCAAATAATACATACTAAAAACCTAGAAACTGCACATGAATTGTGGAATGCACTTAAGAATTTGCCTGAGAGAACAAATTTAAGTAATAAGTTACATTTGTTATGAAAACTATACCCTAGCAAGCTAGTCGAAAACGGTAACATGATAGAGCATTTAACTCATATTTATCAACTTCGCGATAAATTAGCCACCACTGGTGAAAATATAAATGATGACCACCTGGCGGCTCTACTACTTTGTTCCTTACCTGCTAGCTATGACACATTAATATGTGCTCTTGAGACATGAAATAATGACGAACACCAAATTTTATTCGTGGAAAATTGATCGACGAATGTAATACAACAAAATAATGTTGAAAATTCGAACAATTATTCTGTCTTAAAAGTGAAATACTCGCAACAGAAAATGAATATGTTCTGTAAATATTGCAAGAAGAATTGTCATACAATACATGAATTCTGGAAATAAAATAATAAAAACAATGAAAAATCTAAACCAAAAAATTTTGGAAAAAGAAATTATAACATGCCTAACAGGTCAGCTGTATGCTTTCAAGACAACGTAGGCGCGGATGTTTCTAAAACCAAAAATTGTGATAGGGAAAAACATGCGGATAAAAACTTAACATTTTTTGTTGGTAATGGTTCGAAAAATCTCTGGGTTGTCGATTCAGGGTCTTCAACCCACATTTGCAATGCAAATGTAAATTTCATGACTTCAGTTATGATACATCTAATGTGACTATCGTGAACGGTCAAGAACGACATTCTGACGGTTACGGATCTGTAAAATTAAATACTGTTATGTCAGATAATACGAGTAAAACCATAACATTAAAAAATGTTATATATGTTCCAGAGATAGAAACAAATTTAATTCCCATAAAAAAGGTTTCCGAAAATGGTTGAGTAGCTATATTCGAAAATAAAATGCGTAAAATAACTCACGAAGGCGTAACATACATTGAGGGTTTTGTGAATAACAATTCGTATGAAAGTAAGACGAAACCTGATTCAATTCAAAATGTAAATATGATAAATCACTGTGAAAATAAAAAAAATGCTTACATAAGTGGCACGTAAGGTTAGGTCATAGAAATATTAAGCACATAAAAGAATTAGCTGATAAAAACATGGCATCAGGGATTCAAATTTATAACTGTAAACACAAACGTGAAGTTTGCCTTGCGTCAAAATTTACCGATAATACTTACCCCAAAATCGCTAGTTTTTGAACTACGAGAGCAATTGTGCTAGTCCACAGTGACCTTTTCGGCCCTATGCAAACAGCAATGGTTGGAGGGAAATATTATTTTCTAACTTTCGTTGACGATTTCAGTCGCTTTACAGTTGTATGTTTGATAAGAAACAAATATGAAGTTTTTTCAAAATTTAAGGAATATGCAGCAATGACTTCTAACAAATTTAGCAGAAAGGTGCAGGCAATTCGGTCCGATAACGGGGCGGATTATTCGAGTCAGGAATTCGAAGATTATCTGAAAAGTTAAGGCATTGATCATCAATTGACCGTACCGTACTCCTCGCCTCAAAATGGGGTTGCAGTGCGTAAAACCACACCTTAGTGGAGATGGGACGCTGTCTTTTTAAGGAAAGCGGGCTACCTAATTCGTTCTGGGGGGTAGCCATATGTACAGCGGCATACATTCAAAATAGGCTCCCAACTTCAACCTGCGATCGAACTCCGTATGAAAAATGGACCGGTCGTAAACCAGACATTTCTAATATTAAAACTTTTGGTTGCCGCGCATATGCATATATTCAAAAAACAAACAGGAGAAAGTTGGGCGACACCGCACAAGAAGGCATATTTGTCGAATACGACAACAGAAGTAAAGATTTTTGAATCTGCACAGATGGAAGAAAAATAGTTATAAGTCTTACAGTAAAATATTTAGAGGATAAGAATCATGAATTAGTTAGAAATAATGCGTCAAATGAAAATAAAGAAATACTAAGCGATAAAAATTCGCAACCAAAATTACAATTGATTGACGAGGTAAAGAATAGCACCGAAAATGATATGCAAAATCAGGATGCGAACACAAATGTATCAGGCACCCCACAGATTTTACCACGTAGATCTAATAGATCTAATAGACCAGAGGTTCCCCCTGACAGATTCGTATTCTTAATAAATGATGTAAGTATAGAAGAGCCTAAGTGCTGGAATGATATACTGAAAATAGAAAATCCCCTGGAAATGCAAAAATGGATAAACGCCACGTTAAACGAGATAAATTCACTCAAAGAAAATTGTACTTTGGAATTAGTTGAGGTCCCACCAGGGACAAAAGTCATCGGTAGCAAATGGGCATTTACATCGAAGTACAACAGTCAGGTTCAAATAGAAAAATACAAGGCAAGGCTGGTGGCTAATGGTTTCCCCAGAAATTTGGGATTGATTACGATGAGACTTTCGCACCCGTTGCGTCTCATTCTAACATAAAAAGCTTTTTGGCAATGGCCTTACATAAAAACTTAAGTCTTTGACACATCGATATCAAGACGGCCTTCTCACTTGGGGGGTTAAAGGAGGAAGTATACATGAGTCAACCTGAAGGGTATGTAGTCCCCGGATCTGAACACAAGGTTTGTAAACTCAAAAAGGCGATATACGGGTTAAAGTACGCAGCGAGAGCTTGGAATATAAAGATACATGATTCGCTATCAAAATTAAGGTTTAACCAAAGCTACCGAATGATGAATGAAGCTATCGAACGACTCCTAGCTACTTCTAGCTTATTATTAGTCTAGGCGGTGGTTGGGGGGTCAACCGCCGCGGCGAGCGACCTCTCTTCGTCCGCAGCCCTTCATTCTTCTACTCTAGTCCGACTCTTTTGCGGAAGCAAGATTCTTAGGTCCCCAGCCACGTCCCGAATGAAAGACTCTCTAGCGAAAGCCAGATTGAAAAAAAAATCAAAAATTGAAACCGGACAAATTTAAAAGAGAAATTACACAAATTAAAAACACCGAAAAGCGGGAAGGGAGGGCTCGGGGCGATGAAGCTACCCGACGACCCCTTACTTTTTCTATCTTATTATTAGTCTCGGCGGCGGTTGGGGGTGGGCGGGGGGGTCAACCGCCGCGGCGAGCGGCCCATCTTCGTCCGCAGCCCTTCATTCTTCTACTCTAGTCCGACTCTTTTGCGGAAGCAAGATTCTTAGGTCCCCAGCCACGTCCCGAATGAAAGACTCTCTAGCGAAAGCCAGATTGAAAAAAAAATCAAAAATTGAAACCGGACAAATTTAAAAGAGAAATTACACAAATTAAAAACACCGAACGGCTGGAAAGGCAGGGCTCGGGGCGATGAAGCTACCGAACGATTCCTAGCCACCTCTAGCTTATTATTAGTCTCGGCGGTTGACAAGAATCTATACAAACGAACCACAAATAACGAAACAATTTATGTAATTGTTTACGTCGACGATCTCCTCATTGTGGAGGAAGATAAAAACATTGATAAACTAATACGTCAGATAATGAAAGAATACCCTGTGACGAATTTAGGAGATGCTAAGTATTATTTAGGTATAAACATTAATCGGCCTGATCAAAATACAATGACCCTAGATCAGATTACAAAAATCCATGAAATAGTAATTCAATTTAGCTTCGAAAATTCAAAACCAACCGATACACCTATGTAACCGGGCTAAGTTAAATTAAACGATGATGAAAATCTCTTACCGCATAACATAGACAGGCGTTCGGCGCACTTCTTTACATCTCAACCGTTTCCAGACCAGATATTAACGCAGCCGTTAACATCCTATGTCGTAGAAATGAACGTCCCAGAGCAAAGGACTGAGAAGCCGTCAAAAGAACTTTTAGATATTTAAAAACTAATATCGATCTAAAGTTAACATATACCAATTTCGAAGAACCTGTCTTGAGGGCATACGCCGACACTGATTGGGCAAACGACCCACTCGATCGGAAATCTGTTTCCGGTAATATATTTCTTTTGTGTCCAACCCGATCTTATGGACATCAAGACGTCAAAAGTCTTTAGCAATGTCTTCAGCTGAATCAGAATTTATATCTGCTTCTAGTGTCGCGCAAAAAATTTCATGGCTAATAAGTTTATTAACGGAACTGAACATGCCACAGCAGTGCCCGATAAATTTAATGGATAACAATCAGTCCGCAATAAAACTTGCGGGGTCGGATAAATTTAATCACAAGACCAAACACATTGATCTGCGGTACCATCTCTTAAGACACTTAGTGGACAAAGAAATTATAAATCTCCGCTACGTCAACACAGATTTAACGACCGCAGAACTTCTTACGAAACCCTTGCCCAAGCTAAGTTTGTTTTTCATTGAAAAACTATTTTGAACATATGACTCATTGATTCAGGGCTTAAAGGGGGGAGGGATGTTGAGGTGTGTAACCCCTGTCAGAAAACCTAAAAACGTTTTGTGATCTAATTTCAAGGCTTTAAACTTTCATTTTCAAAGCTGTGCGAGAAGTGACTCTACAAAGAACACAATATATTGCATATTTGCGGTTTTGCCTCTCATACTTTTTACTTCTACACTGTATATGTAATCATTGTGCGGACTAAATTACTGTGCGAGAAGAATTTCTTCTCTCGGTGCTTAAACTATTTAATATAAGCTACAAGATTTTATTAAACACATTAAGTGGACACACGTCTTTACTTCAATTTAAATTCTATCCACGACACGAAAATTATCACACTAGAAAATGTAACAATATTTTTCTATCATACACTATAGCTAAAAGTTTGTGAAATACCAGGAACCGAGTTATGGCTGATTTATTTTGCATCTTCAAAAGACGGGCTTGGGGCGAAAACAGCGCTACTGTGCACAGGTAAGAAATATCTTTTGCTGTTTTATTTCATATTGTTGATAATTTGAAAAGTAAGGGAAAAGTATGCACATTCAAATTTTGAATAGAAATATTATTTATAAAACAAGGAAGGTCATTACGCACCTGTAATCCATGTAAAAAGTAATTTAGTAAACGATGAGCACCACCCAGAATATTGTTTAAGAGAGATGATTAATATTTCTGTATTTTATTTTCTCTTTTCAAATCTAAATCGAGTTCGAGACGGACCCAGTTTTGGCAGATGACTAAAAGAAAATGTATCGTGAAAGAGTGAAAAAAAAAATTCCCCAAGTTTTTCCTCAAAAATACTGATAGTCCCTAACAATGTCCCCACGGACCACTCGTCCCCCAAAAATTCCCCCATAGGTTTAAACTTCATCGTACCTTCCTATAGCATATTTTAAATGAAATAATCAGGAAGTTTACCGATTACGGGTTCTGGTAGAAAAAATAAAATTTCTCTATATAATGCGATCGTTGAGTTTTTAGCAGGATAAATAACTGATTCTCAAATATTCATTGATTTTGCGAACGCCTTTTTTATTTACCATTTCCTTCAAAGTCATATTTTTATATATAATCCATTTTATCTTACATACGTAGTATATTAATTTTTATTTTATTACTATTTTTCATATTAGCAGCAAATTGGCAGAAAACCGAAACCTAGTAAGAGACGACTTCACCCCACGAAATTCACTTTGTGAATTTACAATAACCGCCGTGGCGAGCGGCCTCTTTCCGTCCGCAGCCCTTTATTCTACTCTTATTCCGACTCTTTTGCGGGAGCCAGGTTGAAAAAAAAATCAAAAATTGAAACCGGACAAATTTAAAAGGGAACTTACACAAATTAAAGACATCGAAAAGTCGTAAGGGTGCGCTCAGGGCTTTAAAGCTACCAAACGACCCCTGCTGATTCGAGCTTATTATTATTATTTTCTTTGTGACTCACCGGCCGTAAATTAAATTGGAGCAGTTACACAACAAAAGAGAGTAGCAAAGAAATAAAATTTAAAGCGAAAGGATGGTTCCTTTTATTTTTAAACGCGTTTAAGGCGTTAAAGACTGCCTAGGCGTACAGCACTAGGCAGTCTTTATTTGCTGCAATTTGCGTGAGGATATGGCAAGAATCAACAACATGAATCACTCAAAGAAGGAAGAATACGAACAAAAAGCGTCAAATTTTCGTCTTTCTTTCAATACTGCATTAAAACATACATGAAGCGAGAGACCGAAGACTAGCAAGACGGAGTGTGACAGAAGAGTTGCAGTGTTGCTAATGTAGAGCGATTTTTCAGGTATCTACCACTATTTCTAATCAGTAATAATATTCTCCTTAATGAAACTCATTAAATAAGTCAACTGTTACTGTTTGGTAATAGTGGTAGCTAACTCAATAAAATAAATCACCCTTAATTGACTACACTGGAGAAGAGAGAATGAAGTAGCTTTTAGATGAATGAAATTAAGTATTAATTGAGAATTTTTTCTTCAAGGTATCTAAAATGTATCGCGTATTAACCCTCTCGCTGCGGATCCCGAGATTTTCTCGGGGATGCATTTTTCCGTCTAATTAACCGTCCTTGATTATTCCCAACAGTTAATTTTTTATTATAAATTTTGCCTTATTTAATCGGAGCGTTTTCCCGATTAAATTAGACAAAACTTTTTGTTTTGAAAATCGGTGACAAAAGAATAAAAATTCTTAAATACGCAATTTTTGAAGCTATTTTGATAAAACAATTACGCAGCGAGAGGGTTAAACGGAATCGCCTAACAACCGTTCGCATATTAAACGTGTTTTATTTTCCATTAACCTTACGGGCGATGTTCAAATGACTGAAATAAATCCGCGTATTAAAGCGGGAGATCAGCTTAAAACTTTTTTAAAAGTCATTTTTTTTTGTTTATTATGAAAAAATAACATGTTACCGAACTTAAAAAAAAATTATGAGGATACTTTAATTAAAACCGGTTTTATGATAAAATATCTGTAGCCGATATCTATTCAAATCAAGGTAAACTTTAACTTTAAAACCATTTTACTCAAATCCGATATTTTTGACATTGCGCGCATGCTATTTCCAAAACTAAGTAACATAGAAACTTAAAATTGCGAATTATATTGTATCTTATATATCTTTATAACTTCTACCTATCTTTAACCCTAGATCTACCGGGAATTTTATTCAACTTTTAATAAAACGTTCTAGACCAGAATTTTTATTTAAAACTATTTAACTTATTTATTTACCTTATTTTTCTCTGGTTTATATACTTAGTTTATTTTAAAGAAATTTCTGGTTTGAATGAATATTTTGTATGTACCTGTCGGGTCCAATGGACCCGTCTGGTAGACGGAGGGTTAAGCAAGTACTTGTAATATATTTATTTCTTTTAAAAAGTTTATTGGAATTTAATCATAGATTTTGCGTTTTATGATTTAATTGCCTAAAAATATATTTTCATCTGTAAACTTTATTATTATATTAGATTGAAGTTAATGTACGATATTGTAAGAATATATATATGTGATATTAAGTGGATATATCGAATAATTTTTTTTATAATATTGCGCGCAACACATGCCTGTCATTGAAAATACTTAATTAGTCTGTCTTAACTAAACTAAATTCCGATTATGTATCATTAAAATTATTTAATGAAATACGTAAACAAAGATTTGTACAATTTATTCTAAATTGTTTTTTTTTTTTAATTTGAAGAAATATTTCCAGCTCCGAAATTCCATTTAATATTGTGTAAAAATCAAGCAATATTGAGCTGCTGTAGGTGATCTTCCCCCCTTAACCCTCTGGCTGCGTAAGTAATTCTTCGCGATGAGCGTCTTTTACAGAATTTTTAATCGTTTATAAATGGTTTTTTTTAACCTTCCTACCCTGTTGAAATTTTACTCAACGTTCATAAAAATGTTTCACACCAGAATTTTTATTTAAATCTATTTAAGGCATCTATTTAACTTAATTGCTGTAATTGTTATTTATTTTACTTTTATAAAGAAAATTCTGTTTCGAATTGAATGAAACGAATTACAGAAATGGGTCGATTAGACCCATTCAGAGGAGGAAGGTTAAAGCAGAATTTTTTCACTATCGTAATCGAGAGAAATGTCCTGATTAAATCAAAGTTTTCGCTAAAAGATAACTGGTGGGAATAACCAAATAGTATTAATTTGACGGGAAAATGCATCCCCGAGCATATCTCGGGCTGCGCAGCGAGAGGGTTAACCCCTTCGGAACGAGCGAACGGTATTCGTGCCGCGTAAGTTGCTAAGAATCAGTGATTTTTCTCACCAGTAAATTTGTATTGTAAATTTTGCCTTTTTAATCCGAGCATTTTTCCCGATTCAATTAGGCAAAATTTCTCTTTTAAAAATTCGGTGACTAAAGATTAAAAATTCTGTAAAAGACGCTCGTCCCGAAGTGGTTAAGCGGGATCGCGTATTAACCGACTTAAACCTGTCCGACTGTAGTTCTAATTGTTGCATCTAGTTACATTTTTATTGTAAGTCGCATTTTAGAATTAGTTATTATTAGCAAAAACAATTAATAAACTTCTAGTATACTTTCTAACTTCGAACTATTCTTCAAAAAAAGTAGTTTAATTTGACCGAAGATAAACACGTTTCTATATAGAAAATTTACTTGATGAATCTTTAAACAAATTACATGTTTGTATGGAATTTGTGTGAATTTAATTTTAAAAAGAATTGTATCTTAATGTGTTTAACTCGTGACGAATTAAAACACATTTTATAGAAAAATGGCGTGAGATTGGCAGATATTTAATGAACATAAATAAAGGTAGTTTTTACTAATTATACTAGATTATTTATTGAGGAACTCGAGAAATCTTTACTGAAAACTGTAATTAATTATGACCAGAGCGATGTCTAGATTTAATTATTGAAAACTTATTAAAATGAATGGCTTTGTTGAAATAGATTTATCTGCTGAATCTAGATTTTAATTGGTTTATATTTTAATACTCATTTGAAAAATTGTTTTAATTAGAAAATAACCGAATAACCGAAATTATTTTATCATTTTTAAGCGAATGCCACTTTAACAGCTTGTAGTTTCAGCAGAAAAAAACTGAAATATGATAAAACAAGTTCAACAGTTTATACTAGCTTTTACTAAAGAGCTTATTTAGAGCTAATTTAGATGAAGAAGCTTAGTTGTAACTGATTTTGAGTTTTGATAGTAACATAACAACGGAATTCGTGTAATAGAAAAGTGAAATTTTAATTTAAAAGTTCAGCGATGTATGCAAAAGTTAGTCAAGTTAGTCGGTTGCTCATAAGCGATCCATAATTAAATGATAGATATAGAAATGATTACTGCATGAACGCTACAACATGTGCAGAGCTCCCGATCTCACGATGATTTGCGAAGAAATTGATTGAATTCCATTGAAGTGTGCAAGATATTTTGGCATTTGTTTTTTAATTTTCGGATAGAAAAAAGTGTTTTAAAGTACCGATTCACTAATCCTCCATTAAGCTGACCGCGAAATCCTATGTAAAGGGGAAATTTTAGTTTGTGACAAACTATTACCTAATATAATTATGAGTTAATGTTTTGTATAACATGAAAAAAGAGCAATAAAACAATTTCTAGAACTCAGAAAAATAACTTCGTTTTTTGAGAGTTTTTAAAATTTTCCAAAAAGAAGTTACCGAAAAAAGGATATTTTCTAGTACAATTTAAGTATCTACAGTAAAGCTATGCCAAAATGTTAATAGCAACTTCATGCAGATTTTCAAGTTACATACACAAAATTTATTTTATTATATTAATAAATACAGTTGAAGAAAATACATTTTAGCTAAGTAGAGTGGATCTAAGAAACTCTTTTTGAATGTGTTACAAAATGTATATTTTTTTTTTACCAAAGAAGTCCTATAACCCTCCAGCCGCAGGCGACTTTTTCAGTGGGTTACTTTTATTAAATAAAGATTGCTTGACTCCCACCACTTTTCTGAAGTAGAAAAATCCTCTTTATTTAATTACAGATGAAATAATGCGAGAATAAGCCGAATTATACGCTTTTTAAAATGTGGGGGGGGAATCAAGCAATCTAAATTTTAAAAAAATAGCCCACTGGAACTCGAAAATTGCGTTTTCAGCTGCTGGAGGGTTAAATAACATGCTATTTTAGGGTACACAACTTTATTTCATTTTAATATTTCCAAAAATATTTGAAAAATGATATTTTAAATACAAATCTTCACAAAAGCCTTATTCAACATTTTTATGTTTCGGTATACTTGAGTATAAGATAATATTTCAGTGGTGGACGTCAATTGCTCTGACGAAAAAAAATATATATATAGCTGTAGTATTCATTTTTTAGTTTATTATTAAATACTGTCAAAAATTATCACCACAGCCGATAAAAACATTGTATTTTATTACAGATTGTATTTTAAAATAAACCCATAAAAACTTCTTTTTAGTATTTGTTACATTTAACCATGTTTCCGATCTCAACATTTTCAGACTGTATGCTTTGGAAGAATAGATATATAAAGGGTTTATGAAGACATTGCTTAAAATCGATTGAAATATCTTTTTGTCAAAGTAATGCATATGTTACTCCTATTAATGCCTTGAGTGGCCAGCAAAAATGGCTCTAGATATTGAATTATATCGGAAAAATCGAAAAATCTTATTTTTGAATAAGGAAAATCAAATTTCAAACGACTTTCCCCCAAAGTTAAAAATATAAAATTTAGTTAAAATTTTCTAGTGAGAATCTTGTTTAAATTTATTGGGTTATATTTTATCCCATTACCCCTCAAGGATTTAACCCTCTTACTAGAAGATTTTGTTTCTATTTGTCTACCTGGAACCCGGGATGCTTAAAAGTATACCTCAAAATGTGTTATAAATTCTAGTATTATCAAATATATTAACATGAATAAAGCTTATTTAGAAATGATAATCAACCTTGAAATTTTTTTAATGCATAGGTATATGATTATTAATTAGGATTGATGAAACATAAACGATAAAATATTCCTGAATGTTACAAATTTTGACATGCAGAAATTATTTTGTCAACACTGTGCTCTGCTTTCTTGTAAATGAGCTATTATTGAATTAATAAGGTTTTTAAAGAAATACTTTTGAACATTACAGAACATCAAGCAGAAATAATAGGTCAGAATATTAAAAAATATATACTATAATGTATCACAGTTTGTAGTTCATGTAATTTTGTTTCTGTAAATTTCTCCAAGAAAACTAATATCGAGTTAAGAAAAAGTTTATGTGTCATTTATATCGAATGTTTTTTCTTACTACTACGGATGTACTCCATATTTGTCCGGATGTTCATTATTATAACGAAAACCAGGCACCTACCTTCCGGGAAATATCCCCTTGAGGGGCAAGCAAAAATGTCTCGAAATATAGAATTCTCAACGGATCGAAAAATTTTATTTTTAAATAAGGAAAAGCAATTTTTCAACGATTTCCTTTCAAAGTTAAAAATATAAAATCTAGTTAAAATTTTCTGGTCAGAATCTTCTTTAAATTAGGTGTGATATGTTTTATCCCACCGCCTCTCAAGGGGTTATGGGTAGTTTAACCCATTAACCGCCAATACTACATTGTTGGAATTTTAAAATTTATTTTTGAAGGTCGTTTGCCACCACAAATTTAGAAATGTTATATTCGCTTTATTAAAATAGCAGAATTTCTGCCAATAAATGAGCCAACTATTTTAACACTTAACTGGAAACGTACGTCTGTGAGATATTTTCGTCTACATATCTGCCCTTAATATTGTCTCTCTCCGACATTCCAAAATTATTTTTATGCTGTCTCATTAAAAAAATTGTCCTGTTAATGCATTGCTATTAAAGATTAAATGTTTAAATTAACTATTTGGTAAATTATTAAGTGTTCTGTTTGTGCACGTGATTTCCACGTTTCCGGTTAAGGGTTAAGTTCTAAAATAGTAGTGGCAAAGTAATTTATTTAAGAATGAGTAGCTACTTTAACCGTTGCGTGAACGCAACAAAAGCGGTTAATGGGTTAAAGAGATTTGTACCTAACCGCGAGGCGAAATTCGCCTGATCGCCTCATGATGGAGATTTACCTGCTAGTACCTTGACTTTCGTGGCTGTATCGTTATTTATTTTATCCTTTTTTTACTCTGTTGGCCGGTAATATATTGCTATTAACCCCTTGAGGAGCACCGGTATATATTATATACCATCTACGATTAATGAATTTTTACACCAGAAAAAAATTATTAAATTTTACTTTTCTAACTTTGGTGGAAAAAAGCCGTAAAATTGCTTTTACTTATTTTGCAATATAATTTTTCAAAGATTCCGGTGGGAATTCAGCATTTCACAAACGTAATTTCTTTCCCCTCAAGGGGTTAAGCTATCTATTGCTTATACAGTCGTGGGAAAAAAAAGTAAACACCCCCTACTAACTCCTCAACAAATTATCGTAGAAGAAAGTTAGTGATACCGAACGATTGGAAATAAAGTCTACTTTTAAATGATGTATATAAAATTTGCTTAGGAGGCTACATATTAAAACGAACCATAACTTTGTTTTTTTTTGTATAGCAGTACACAATTCTGACAGCATAAATAAACTCTACACCCTTCAATTAGTCTAAAAACAAATATTTATGCAATTCGAACCATAAGTTTTTGAGAAATTAATTATTTTAAAACGAGCGTATTTTAAGGGCTGTATCCAAATTAAAGTTCGGTACTCGATTGTTAACCGAGAGAACACTCATCTTGATCAAGGCACCTTAAGCAGACAGTTAAGCCTGTTAGATTACAGGATAGCATAAGAAATTTCAAAATATTTAGTCACTTCTACCATAGATGGCCCCTTAAATCATCATGTTTTTTAAGCATAATTTGAAAACTATTTGGGAGAAAAATGTGAAATTTTGGATTTCCATAAAGCAGGACTTAATAAATCTGAATCCATCAAAAACATTGTAGGTTGCAATTCATAATTCTTTTGAATATTAATTTCATAATTCATAATTCATATTAGAAAATTATAAAAATTGCAAATTCAATGTATTTATGTTTAGGTATATTAGTATTTTTGCTACACAAAAAATTAGGACATTAGGATAATAATTTCAGAAGTTATAAATAAAAATATGAAAATGTAATTTAACATTAGAAGCACTAAATTTTGAATGTTTATAATTCAAAAACTTATCCTTCAAATCACTTGAAATTCGGTTTATAGGCATAGTTTTAACCAAAGTTTTGAAATATCTCGTTAAAATTGGGTATTTCCACTGAAAAAAAAATGAAGTTTGGATTCGTTTTAATATGTAGATGGCCCCCTAAGCAATTTATATACGTCATTTAAAAGTAGACCGAGGCTAACGAGAAAGACAGGCTACCGCGGTGGGTCCGATTCTTCTTTTTTGTACAGAGCGCTGGAGTCACGTGATGCTCGAATGCACCAATGAATGTGTGCAAAAAGAGCATCACGTGACTACAGCGGTCTGTAAAAAAAGAAGAATCGGACCTACCGCGGTAGCCTGTCTTTCTCGTTAGCCTCGAAAGTAGACTATTTCCAATCGTTCGGCACCAGTAATTTTCCTCTACGATAATTTGTTGAGGAGTTAGTAGGGGGTGTTTACTTTTTTATTTCCACGACTGTACATTGTCGAAAATGGAAGTGAAAACAAGTAAAGTCGGAGGAGGGGGAGGGTTTAAAAATCTAGGCGCCAGCAGGCAGTCTCTCACCACTAAATTTTATTCGTCATTTTTCTTCTAAATTTTTTGTAAGAATTCTGATAAAGCTTAAGCGAAGAAATCTAATAAAATTTAGTGGTGAGAGACTGCCCGCTGGCGCCTAGATTTTTAAATCCCTGACGGGGTCGAGGGTGCTCACTCTCCTACAGAACTGATACGAACCGCCTATAAAGGTTGGCCATCGTACCTCGAGTTTGATCTCGTAATTTAGAACCTCGAATCAGGTGTCGAGATCTTGATCTGACTATAAAAGAAAAATCCCGCCAAAGGGAACTTGGAGGACTTTGCCGCATGACGGATTTTATATGCACCATATGCCATTAGCATAGATGGTGGATTTTTAGCTGACGGTGACCCTAGAACCCGCGAATTACCGGCTATGGGTGCGACGCTCTACTAACTGTGCCACCACTGCCCGTATATGCGGATTCTCTAGTTGCCAGCCGTTGATGTTGCCGTAAAGTACGTCACTGTCGTTTGATTTTTGGTCATGTTTCTGGGTTTGTTCCCATTAAAAATATTTCTTTCACTTTACTTGATAGCGGGTTCTCTTGTCATGGTTATTTATAAATTATGGTGCTACTCGGTCACAACAATCTTAATCAAAACGGTTCACCATACTGTGAACGGGCATTAAATTTTAACAATAATTTAAAAATTAATAACAATGAATAATATTCATGAAAATCGTTTAGCTTTATTTTAAATAAAAGATTAAGAAAATCAGGCAAATAGTTCTCGAGAACAAGAGTTACCAACTTGGAAAAAAGTTTTCAAGAAAAATAATTTAAAAATTTTAATATAGCATTATATTGAACTAGCGGCTTTACATTCATTGAACAAAAAATATTAAAGGAATTGAAATATCACTGATCCACTATAGAAAAACAGTCTACACAATGGCGGATGCAAAAAAATAGAAAATAAAGTAATCCACAATTTAGATCCAAAGGAGTAGAACATCTTCTTAACATTAATCTTACCAATCTCCAACGATTCTTCCATAAACGAAGTTAAATTAGACTCAATATATAAAAGCTTCGATCCAGAAAATTTACTTCAGATATCTTTATTATATTCATTTAAATGTTCTACACTGCACTTATTTAAATTTATTTTTAAATAAATTAATTGTCGTAACGTGTTTAACCCGTGTTAAATTAAATCACATTTTATGGCAAAAATAGTGGAAGATTGACAGGTATTTTATGGTTTAACGTAAAATTAATTTTAAAAACTTATACTAGTTTCATATGAGTAACTCGTAAAAGTTTACTGAAAACTTTAATTTAATTAGAACTATAAAGATATTAGGATTTTGTTCTTGATTGGAATTTAGGATTGCAACTAGAATTAAATATTTAAAAAGAATTAAAATAAGGTTTTTTGTTTAACTAGTGTTAACTATTGTATCTAGATTTTGATTTTTTTTTTTGCTGTAACATGCGTTATAGAATTTGTTTTAATTAGAAAAACTATGTAACCGAACATATTTCATCACATCCATTTGATTCAATTTAACTGATTGTTATTTACACAAGTAAAGATAGCGTCAAGTTAAAACTAGATAACTAGTTTATACCAGCTCTTACTAAAAACATCATTTAAAACTAATGTAGAAGAAAGAGCTTATTGCAATTGGATTTAAATGATTTGGAGTTTTGATGTTAACATTACCGCGAAATCCATGTGATAGAAAATAGGAATTTTAATACAACTCACACCGTAACTTGTAAAACGAAATTTATCAATGTGAAAGTTATTATAACGTGCTATTGTTTGTCTCAATAGCGTTGAGCTTTGTTCAAGTCAATTGGTTGTTCAATAGCGATCAATAGTTAAGTAATTTATATGTATTACGGCCAATGCCGCAAACGCAAAGCGATATAAGTAAGCGTACAAACTTAATACTGAAATCTGGGGTAAATTAACACAGTTGCGCCATCTCGTGGACGGAGTGATAATCCACAAACGCGGGCTTTTAGTGTGATGTCATATATGACAGGATATCTACTATCTGCACTTATTTTCTAAATTTTTAGTCACTCGTGGAACTGAAATTTGTTTACCACATTTATTGCAAAATAATGGGTAGCGAGAGGGTCGTCCAGTTTCATTTGACACCATGAAGTTTTCTTCGCCCTGTCAGAGACATTTCAGCATTAATCAAGGTGAAAAAAAAATTTTAATTTTAGTCGTGAGAAATAAAAAAACAGTTATGCATCTTCCTGTAGTTTAACCCCGTCCGCTAGGTGGCGTGCGAAATTGATTGATGTGACCTCGCCTTTAATCTTGCGGTCACCTCTCCCATTTAAGATAGGACGCTTACTTATATCGCTTTGGTATAGGTTATGAATCACTTTCCAACACATTTAGAGTACTGTAACTAAACTTCTCCGTTTACTTCACCGTTACTTGTTTTATACAATCTCAGGTTTGCCAGTTTGTCCTCTATTTTTATTTCGAAATTTTAAATTCATTCAAATAAAAAAAAAATAAATAAAGAATCTTTACTTTATGTAATCACAAAATCTCTGTCATAAAATAAAGCAAAAAATACTATCTTTAATTTCTGGCACGAGTTTGGATTTGCTGAATAAAAATGTAGGCCAAACTGGCAACCCTGTACAATCTCTCATTTTCTGCAATTAAATAAAGAGAAAATATTTTAAAGAATTTACTGGTATTTTAAAAATCGGGAGGTTGGCAACTATGGCAGGACTTTTAGTCCTGAAGGCATTGTTACATTTCAGAAAGCAACTTACCACATTCCATGCATAAAGACGAAGACTTTTAGCCCCTTGAGGGGCAAGCAATTACGTTTGTGAAATGCTGAATTCCCACCGGAAAATTAGAAAAATTTTATTTCAAAATATGAAAAAGCAATTTTACGGCTTTTTTCCACCAAAGTTAGAAAGGTAAAATTTAATAAAATTTTTCTGGTGTAAAATTTCATTAATCGTAGGTGGTATATAATTTATACCGCCGACCTTCAAGGGGTTAAAAGGACAAAGGCCCTTCAAACTCATTTTTATTACTATTTTTTTTAATTGCGCCTTAAGTACTATTCAAGAGAATGAATAATGAATATATATGAATTATTGCATATATTTATCACACATGAAATTACAAAAAAATTGTTTTTGGAGAAAAAAAGGAATTTTTCTGAATATTTTAAGCGCTATCAAGAACTTTCAAAATGTCCCAACCTCACTTCATATCAACTAAAATCCCCAATATTTTTTATATTTGGTTTACATATACAAATAAAACCGTACATCTAATTTTATATATTTGAATGTAATGGTAATAAAAAATATATATTTTCTCAATTTTATGAAATTTTCAGCATTTTTTAATCCTATTTCTGCACTTAACTGCTTTTAACTTTTCCAATTCTAATTATTTCCAAAAGTCTATGCACAGTTTTATTTGAATATATAAACAGTCTGGAAAAAAAAATTGGGGGATTTTCATTGATATGCAGTCAGGTTGGGACATTTTTAGAAGTTCTTGATAACGCTTAAAATATTCAGGAAATTTCCTTATTTTTTCAATTTTTTTAATTTCTTGTGTGTTGAATATATGCTATAATTAATATGGTGTGAATAGAATTTAAGGTGCAATTTAAAAAAATTAAAAATGAGTTTAAAGGTCCCTTGTCCCTTTAAATCCGATTGGAGGCTCATCATAATCGTCTTCGGTTTCACAAAAGAGAATCTCTCTTTTAACTTGTTGAAATATTTCACCTTCGTAGGATGTTCAGAGGACATAATTCTGGTAGTGCAGAGCAGTCTTCACAATGCAACAGGAATCAACGATTCTGGTAGATCAGAGCAGTAGGTAAGCGCGAAATTTGAGTACAAGTTTCAATCGCTTTGTATAATAGATTTCAATCTTTCGTAGGTAGCAAGATTCATTGTCCAACTTCACAGACTTTTGGCGTCGACCGAAGCACTCTCTTACATAGGTGAGGTATTAATTGCGAGCATGTCAAAGGTACCCTGGATGGATAAATTCTGTTTTCGAGAACGTTCTATGGATTCTGACTTCTTGGAATTATGTATCTCGGCAACTATTGGAAATTTCTAGAAAAATCCTTCATATTCTGAAAAACAACAGCAGCAATCTTCAGCCGTATTCTTGAAAGACGATTTTTCCCACCCAATATCGTCAAATTTGGCGAAATGTTGTCAACTTCGCTATTTCTATTGCTGCAACTGTTCAACATCTTAATAACTGTATGAACGTCATTCCGATAGAAATGGGAAGGAAGGTTGTTTGGGGACACGTGGTGACCTCAGATTGACCCACTGATGAAATTTTCGTGCATGTGCCCTAGTCCAATATTCTTCTAGTACCCTAAAACGGTAAGATACAAAATTTATTACAAATAGTTACAGGCATTTTCTAGAAAAAAATTGCATATACACACAAATATGCATATCACAAGATTCTCTCGTATTATAATATGATTATTTTTTATTTAAAAGAAAAACACTTTTACGATAAATAATGTGTCTCGTAAGTTTTTAATGGAAGCTTTAGATACTGCTAAAATTGAAGTAAATTACTATTAAAAAAAAATCACGGATGTGCTATTCCTTTACATTAGCTATAACTCTCAAAATATATTATTGGAATTTTAATCCTGTGCCTTTATTTTATCATGGAAACTTTAGGCAAAAGCTAAAAATTTAAGAATGTAACTAGCTTATTATATCTTTATTGCATAGAAAGATGTACACTGCCAACAAATTAATACAATTTTCCTAAACATCTATTTTGATTTTTCTAAAATCTTTTACAAACTTTAACTTCAAGTTTTATAAGTTCTAGTGGTAATGCTATTTATTTTTTTTATACTTATAATTAGAACAAGTGTATTTCATAAGCATTTTTACTCCTGTGCGGGCACAATATATTGAATTATGGCTTTATAATCTATAAAATGTTAAAATATTTCTAATAATTAATAATAATTTTTACTAGTTGACACCAGTAGTTTTAAGAAAAAATATTAAATTGATATTTCTACGTTTGTGAACAAATCGGATCTGCGTATTGTATAAATACATGTCTAGGAATACTGATGTAATCAGCAGTTGAAATCAAGAATAATGAGGGCTTAACACTAGAATCGCCGACAAAAGTGTATACTATAACCGCCAAAGCGGTCATTTTGACCGATGTCGATTATCTTGCTAAACTATTACTTGCTATTTTTTACTCTTAGTATCATTTATTACTATTATTACCATCATTGCCCATATAATAATATATAATTCATAATTTTTGTTATATTTTGTTATATTTTATTATGTTATAATTATATTATATTGAGATTACAAAACAAATTACAAAATTAACAGCTACTTATTACAAGTCAGTTTTCTTTGCAGAATTATTCTGAATACTTTTAAGAATGTAGGAAGAGCAATTGCTCTTCAGAATTGTCAGTAAATCGTTATTTTTTAAAGAAAAAAAAAACAAGCTAATCCCGCAAAGACATTGATGAAATTTATTGGCAGATCTTTTGACTGTAATACTTAACACTAGAGAGGCCGAGAATTTTACTCAAATTTTAGAAAAATATTTTACACCAGAATTTTTATTTTAAATTATTAACTTATCCATTTAACTAGTTCTACTTCTTTGTGCCTTTTAAACTAGTTTCATATAAAAAAAATCTGGTTCGAACCGAGATATATTCATTTGTTAGCAGTCATAGTAGCAGTCAAAATGACTGCTCGCGGGCTTACTAGAGTTAATCGTTTAGTCATTTTTTGTAGTTCGTTGTTATAGCCAGTTGTATTGTAAAAGAAAATGTCAGCTCAGAAGTGTTAATGCAAAGTTTACTTTTTTTAATGTTAGTTTAGTTCATTGCCACCCCCCCCCCCTAACGTTTCAAATTTCGTTATTCGTTTAAAGGTCTCACATAAAACATATTACTGTTAGTGGTATTCTCTCAGTTTATTGGGATGTTCAAAATAAAGTGTGACATATTTTATTTCCGTTTAAATAATACATTAGATAATATTGCAAATATTGCAACAGATACTAAATTCGTTTTATCGAAATCTATTTTCATTCCTTGCGAAACTAGTGAAAAAATTAAATTCTTTTTTGTTACTTTTTTTTAAAAATATGGAATATGCATATTTTTTTTTGAATATAGAAAAATATTATAATTTATTTTGATTCATTAAATTTAGGTAATAAAGTAATGGATAAGGGATAAATTATATTTTTAAATGAAAACGCCTATTAGCATTTAGGTATTTTCTTTAAAACAATGTGCATAAATTATTTTGAAATATAGTGCATAATTTTTTCAACCTGAAACTTTTTCTCACGATAATGAACTTATACAATAAAAGAAAATCAGTAGATCAAAATGAAATTATGACGTACGTAGTTTTTTATGTTTTAGAAATACATTTACTAAAAATTGCTAATCCATTTCGCACAGTGGGACTAAACAGAACTTTTCAAAGTCATTGCTTGGGCAAGCAGAAAAAATCCTTGCCGGCGCTGGCTACTGGTGCAGATAGATTTCGAAGTTAGATTCTAATTTCACCAACAAAAACTAAATCAAGATTAGAGAAAACCCAGTTTAAGAATTTTATCTAGCCGCTTTTGACAAGTTTTTAATTTCATTCCTATGTAAGAGGTGGTTTTATCAGCATCATGTTAATACGATATTTTTTTTCCTTCAACCGCTGTGTATTTTTAATTTGTTTTTGCTTTAAGACTTGGTCCTAGGAAAAACTTGTCAATATAAAAGTTGTAGATAATATTAAGAAGATTTATATTAAATTTCATTGGATTTGATATCTTGAGAATTGACGAAGTTATGATTTTTTTCTCCCTGAAACCCCATTTTGCTCGCCTCTTGAGCCTATTTTTAATTTTGTCAAAAATATGTCATACATAAATTTTTGGCCTTTTTTTTAGAACTAATAATAACTTTTAACTGATTTGATATGTATTATAATTAAGAAGTTATGTGTTTTTTTCCGGTATTCACAAAACCCCTCCCTATTTCCACACCCTTGGACCGATTTTGCCTATTAACGAGCTTGACAGCGATTGTCTGTCCCTTGATTTTAACCACTTGGGGACGAGCCACGACTACAACCATACGTGCCGCATGAAGTGCTCAGAATCCTTGTTTTCCCTCACCAGTAAAATTTTACTGTAATATTTGCCTTATTTAATCATCGCATTTTCTCGATTCAAGAAGACAAATTTCTGTTATTAAAAATCGGTGATAAAGGATTAAAAATTACGTAAAAGGCTCCCGTCTCGAAGGGGTTAAGTATCAGTTCAGAAGAGATTTGTGCAGAATTATGGAACTAACCATGTCCATAAAAAGTGATATAGATAGATAGATAAAGTTTATAACTGTGGGTGGTTTTGGATTCTTGGGGTCATGAGCGGCGAAAATCTCCAAAACATTTTCAGAAATTCGAACATAGGAGAGAATGGGACAGGTAGTATTTCTTACGAAATTTACGTAAAATGGTATCAGATAAAGTTACAGTTTTGAAATTTTTATCATTGGTAGTGAAAAATGTAAAAAATATATTCAATTACAAGGAAACTTAAGGCTCTTTTTAAAGATTATTTGCACAGCATATTATTTTTAGCCCCTTGGGGACGAGCGGCACGTATACGTGCCGCATGAAGCGCTCAGAGTCCTTGTTTTTTCTCACCAGTAAAATTTTACTGTAAAATTTGCCTTATTTAATCAGCGCATTTTCTCGATTCAGGAAGACACAAATTTCTGTTTTTAAAAAACGGTAACAAAAGATAAAAAATTTCGTAAAAGGCTCCCGTCCCGAAGGTGTTAAATATATCTTTGTTCGTTTCTATAAAGATTATTTCAAACAGATTTAGAAAAAAAATTAGCGAGTCAAATAATTCAAATTTTTAGTGATCTACAGGAATAAAATTTATTCACATCTGAAATTCAATTAGTATCAGTAAATTCATTTGCGATATTTGTTTAAAATATCATTAAATCAACTGAAATTCTGAGCAATGTATTTCATTCGTAATATTAAAATTTCTATCATACTCTAAAAAAACTTTTGATTATTTTACAGGGAAATGCTACCAGTTATGTTCTATAATTTCTACAGAGAAATCCTGTTAAATTGGTAAAGATTTTCGCTATGTGAAACAATATTTATTCATCTTAGACACAGAATGATCCTTTTAAATTGTAACAGCGCATGAAAATGGCCAATCCTGCTCAACAGACTTATCCAGTGTTTATATACATGGTTCGTACGCCTCCTTGAATTTTGCAGACCAGAAAAGTTTTCGGCACCTGTATTATTGTATAGGAAATCTCTTTTTAAAGAAGGCAAAATTTCGCGCGTTTAAGGTAGATTTCTTTTTCTATAAAAATATACTGGCAGTTCTCCTAGAGAAATAATGGTATCCGTACGAACCATGATGTAGCAAAAACTTTTTTCAACCACCGAACGACAAAAATTTATTCTGACATGTATATATTTTTAATCAAGTACCACCAAAAATGTTTTGTAGAAAGTAGAAATAAAATTATACTTGATATACTTAGTAATTTTTTTAATAAGTTGTCTTTAGAAAATTTTGAAGACAAAGGGAATTTTTATATTTTTATAATTTTCTTAAAATAATTCCAATTAAAAAAGGTAATTTTTTTCTATAAAAAATTTCAAGCAGAATACAAATAATAATAATAATAAAAGGTTGGCAGCTATACCTTTGCGCTTGCACGAATGATTCATTCGAATAATAAAATCCTTCATTCTGCCTATCCTTACATTTAGAACATAATAGTGAATTAGAGTACACACTATATAAATATTTACGTATCTACTTGAAATGAATTAATTCATAAGATAACCACTAAGACACTTTAATCAAACACATAACAAAATATAATCATGCCCGACTATTGGAACCAGAGTTACTTGTTTTGCCTCCTTTTTACTTACCCATCTTACGCAGTATAGGGTAAGTCTTGTAATCGTTTTGAAAATCGAGAAAAATTTTTTGTCTGATTTACACGTTTCAGACTTTGGAGAATACGAAAAAAATATTTTTAGAAGAAAAACAAAATGCCGTCCGTCACTCTGTTTGTCTGTAAACGCACTAGCCCCCGAACAAATTGAGATAAAAACTTGAAATTTGATATGTACTTAGTATGTAATAATGGAAAGAAGCCTATTGAATGTCAGTAACCCCGATTATCCGGAACTATTTTTTTTCGGACTCATGAAATATTCGTTTGAATAAAAGTTACATAAAAATTTTCGAAATTGCTTATTTTAAGGAGTGGATATAAAATACAATAAAATACATAAATTTTGCATAAAGAATGAAGTCGATCGCATTATCAGTTGCAAAGATATTTGTAATCATATTTTTCACACTCTTCGATTTTTCTTAAACCTGTATTTCATTCAGATTTCAATTCAAAGATACATTTTAATTGAAAAAGAGACGTTTAACCCAACGCAGTAAACTGTTAATTGATACGATTATCATTTTTGAAGTTATAAGGATGTTCCTTTTAAGCAATTCGGTACCACTTGATTTGCCCGTCGACCAAAAAACTATCGCCAAATATAAGATTAAATGCAAACAAAGGCTTATCGTAATTGTCACATTCATTTGACATTAAGCACGTTACACGTGTTTGTTGCGTCATCAAGTGATTTTTAATTCGACGTTTAATTTGTATTTTTATTAATATTTTAATAATTTATTTGGTCTTTCGTTATTTAAAATAAAAATTATGCCAATTTGTATAATTTTGGGAGCAGTTTGACGATTTATACCGTATTCCCCCGCTTTAACCGGCATGCCGCAAAATTCGAGGGAGACCAGATTTTTTAATATTAGTCTCTGGTCTTTCCCGGCATGCCGGAAAAAGCGATGGTTTTCGTAAACGGAAAGGAATGGGGTTCATTAACTGTATTCAGTAGCAGCGATTGTTGTTGGGGAGGAGGGGTGCAATATACAGTTTTCCCCCACTTTTCTAATTATTAGTTTACCTATTTTACATATTAAAAAATAGTAAAAACGTGTTTCATGTGTCTCATACCATTTCACACAAAGCTCTCTCCTCAGAACCCATCCGATATTTACAATATAGAACTTATAAATTATTATGTGAATAGAAATATTCTCACTATTTATAAAATAAGAAAAATATAACAATTATCTAAATATATAAAGATAGAAATAATTGCTTACCTTATATCAAAAAAGTAATTTTATATGATAATTAAAAAACTGAAATTCAGGGTTTTATTTAATAAGAAAGAATTAGAAATACAAAATTTACTCTATATTTTATCATTCATTATCACTATATTCGCTCTCTTCGTCTGTTAGACCAGAAGTCTCGTCTTTGGTATCAGAATAATATTTGTTCCTTAAAATGAAAAACGTTGTTAGAAAAATCTTCATAAATCAGTCATCCGTCCTCCAGTCGCGAAACCTCATATTTTCGGGCATGCCGGTAAATACGAGTTTTTCCACCATGCTGGTATACCTCGATTTTTTCCGGCATGCCAGCTAATGTGGGGGAATACGGTATAATTTGTCGTAATTGGTCGACGGGATAATTAAGTAGTACCCGCAATTCAGTAACAGAGCATTACGATGTATTAAGAATATTTAAATATACGTTTAAATTTATTTTGAAATTACAATGCATTTTATAAATAGTTTACACATGTTTTATTTTCATATTTTATATTACGCATACCATGATGCATAAGTATTATGGTGGCCCCCAACGACTGGTTTACTCAGAAATTTCGAATTCATACCTAAAATACCGATCATCTTTTTAATGACAGACATTTACAGATTACATAAGGTAAAAATTCATTTTTCAGAATCCCCAGTATGAAATCGAAAATTTCGAATAAAAAGTAGACCAAACTGATAATCCTAACCGGATCTGAAGTTTGCTCTTATTTGGGTACATGTAATTTTGCTTATTAATTTTTATTGTTTTTAGAAAATACCATTGGAAGATTGATTCCGCGTCTCGCGCTCTGTATGTAATTTTAAATGACATTATAAAAATATTTTGTAAGTCAAAAATGAGCTTATTTCTATGTTCTCTTGAGATTATTATTTCATAATGCAAACACGAAATATTAAATTGATTGAAATGACGAATTCGATAGTTAAAAAACATAAGTTGAAAACAATCAGTTTTAAATGAAAATTTACTTACATGTTAAAATTCATTTAGTGAAAAAAATATTTTTTACTATAGCTACCACTAAAGTCTGATATATGATGTCTTATGTTTTCTAAATAAATTAAAATTAAATTCTATTTTAATTAGCAGTTATTAAATTTACTGAAGCATTTGTAATGTACTAAACAAAAACACGCAAAATTTTGGCTATAAAAGCTAAAAAAGGAATCACATTAGGATGTATATTAAAATAAGTTTATAAAGGTAAAATTTGTAAAAGGATTTCAATGATTAAAAGTTAATCACGGAAATACAGTAAATCTACAATATCGTGAAAAAAATATATCGATTTTCATATAAATGTAAAAGAATTTGTTATTTTTTGTGTAATATTGACTGATTTATGTTAGTTTTTGAGTTTTTATTTAAACTTAACATTTCCCAAAAGATATTGCTTCATATTTCAAAAAATAGCTAATACAAGGCATGCCCTCTCTTACTCGTTTTTTTTTTATTCCAGACATTTTGATAAAATATTAGAGAACATTTAAAGAAAAAAAGAATATACCGCAGAATATTTTTAAAACCCGTTGACTGAAACGTTTTCTGTGGAATGTTTGTGATTGTTCATTTTACTTATGTCTTCTAAGTTTTAATCTTAAAAATTTATATTTATATATTGTAATCCTTCTCTATATAAAAAAGAAGTAAGGTTTTGGTAATGGACCAATGAAAATCTGCGTAGGTACCACGAAACGCATTTGACTGGCCAGAGCTTTTTGACGTTATAAGGGGGTTACCAAGGTGGGCGGCTATGTCGCCAAACGTCGCCAAGTTTGTCGCTCACTTGGCATTATATCGCCAAATTTGGCGACTAAAATTAATCGCCGAAAGTGACGCTAACTTTGCGCTATGTCCAGTAGTTCACCAAAATTCCACCACACTAAAAAATCTGTAGAAAATCTTTAGGCAATTGACCCAAAAATCTGTTGGTAATTGACCCATATCTGGATATATTTATAAGATTATCTTAAAAAATTCTGCAGATATTTTTAAGGTACAGCTAAATCTTCAAAATTTCTACAGATTTCTGTGGAATTTCTGGAGAAAGCGAAGATTTCTTCAGATATGGGATCCCATTGAAGTACAATAGGGTTTACTTGCTTGCAGAAAATAAACAAACTGAGATATTTCAATGCAACAAAAACTAATATTAGCTTATGAATAGAGCTTTATTGAACTATTTATATTCTTTTTAAGCACAAACACTAAATATTTACAATATTCGTAATACTATGTATATAATTTTACACATATATGTTGTCGAAAAAAAGGCGACGAAGTGAAAATTTCAGAGGAGAGGAGATTTATATAACTAGATTATTTACTGTAACTACAAATTAGCGACTACATCACAAAGACAAGAAAAATAAATTCCAAATAACTTTAATAAATTTGTAATTATTCAAATAAATTATAAATTTTATCTTTTTTTAATGATTTTATATTTAATAATTCTTATAATCATGAAATTCTGTAAGCTCTATTGATTATGCGCTTGGAGATAAGGGAATAAAATTATCAGGAGTTGGTTGCGTTTTTACCAAGTGGAATCTAAAAAATGAATACATAGAAAATAGGGAATGGCGAAGCGATCCAGAATGGAAACGTGAAACAATTACGTCTGGGGTTGGCTAGAAAATAGGGATTGCTTCGAGATATACCGAATGGAATCGCGAAGCGAAGACGTGGGGGATTGGTGTACGTAGCAAGCAGGGGTGGGGGCGGAGCCGCCTAGTGTTATATATAAGTGATACTCAAACAGCCATAAATGCAGGGTGGTTATAATTAAACTTCCACTGTAAACGACATCTTACAGCGCGAACGGGTGAACGGAATTCAACGAAATTTGGTATATAGACTATACACGAGATGTGCTCACGGAATTAAAATATATATATAGTTCCAAAATGTCCACCAGAGGGCGCCTTCTCCGGAAAAATATTAAATTTAACACAATAAACGACCAAAACGAATACAGAAACAATATTAACAATCCTGAACAAGAATTAGGAGTAATAAACTGTGAAACAGGATGTTTTTGCCGTTTATTGTGTTAAATTTAATGTTTTTCCTTAAAAGGCGCAATCTGGTGGACATTTTGGAACTAATTTTTTTTTTTTTTCAAAATTTCGTGAGCGCATCTCATGTATAGTCTACATACCTAATTTCGTTGCATTCTGTTCACCCGTTTGCGGTGTAGGATGCTGTTTATAGGAGAAGTTTAATTATAACCACCCTGTATGTGGTGGCCAAAATTGTGCACATTTTTGAAATTTTCATGTTGTATATATTTGTCTGCTTATAGAATATATTTTCACTAAAATACAAATGTTCATATATCAAATTCAAGGTAATGTAATGTAGAATTTAATAAAAAAACATAATTAAAATATCTGCATTACAAAAAATGTTACGCTTACTTTAGTCTAAAATACAAACAGAATGGCATGAATGCTGAAGTGTATTGTACTAAAAGCTTCCTTGTCAATCAAAATGACTGTTATGAGAACAAATCAAGTGTCAGTAACTAAACTTTAGTATAAATATGTTTTTGGGGATCTCTGACACCCAGAACGTGCAAATCTGTCAAAAATCGGAAGTCGAAATAAATTTCGATTACAATACTTTCTTCTATTGAATATAGAAGAAAGTAAAAAAATACTGTTAGTTAATGAAATATCACGAAACCGCTCTAGGACAATAATCTAAATACTTGAGGGATGCAACAAATGCAATATAAAGTAAATCGAAAATTGAAATACAAAGATTTCTTCTATTCTAAGACACTTTCTTCTATTGAAGATAGAAGAAAGTACAAAAATACTGTTAGGAAATGAAATATCAGGAAACCGCTCTAGGACAATAATCTAAATACTTGAGGGATGCAACACATGCAATATAAAGTAAATCGAAAATTGAAACACAAAGAATTACAACCTTTTCTTTAACACTAGCCGGCACAGACCCTTTCACGTCAGAAAAATTCTGTTCGTAAAATGATGAAATGATTGACTGACACCAGAATTTACAAGCGAACTTCTTAGAAATACAAATGTTGTTCTTCAAAACTTTCATTGTTAAAGCAAAAATTTTATTAAAATATTACTAATGCCATTTGTAAGTTTGGAATTAAAATTAGGTGTTCCCGCCGTTGGACCACTGTGCTTGAAAGGGTTAAATTAATCACAGCATACTTGCCAATCTCCAACTCTTCTTCTATAAAATAAAGTTAAATTTGGCCGAACATACACACATTTTGATCGGGAATATTTACTTGTGTTATCGTTATTAAATTAATTACATGTTTCTACATGGGATTTGTTTGAATTTATTTTTTAAATTAATTATGTGTCGTAAAGGGTTTAACCTACATCAAATGAAATCACATTTTATGGAAAAATAGTGGGAGGTTGGTAGGTATTTTATGCACAACGGTAAAATTAGTTTTTACGACTTACACTAGTTCGTTCTGATGAACTCGGAAATTGTTTAGTGAAAACTGGAATTTAATTAGAACATTAACCCTTTAAGCGCCCTAACCGTGTTTTTCCGTCACGTAATCTTTGAATTCAAGAGTTGATTTAACACAAAATTGATATTAATGCTCTTTTTTCGCATTGCATAAGATTAATAAATATGTAAGGTAATCATAAACAAATCCTCATACAAATTCTTTTTATAGCTATCGTTTTCTGAATCATTAACCATACATGAACAATTTTGCAGGACACTTAAAGGGTACATATTAGGATTTTAGACTAGTTTGGAAGTTAGGATTGCAAATAGATTTAATTATTTAAAAAGAATTTAAAACGAAGTGTTTAGTTAAACTTGTTCTAACTATTGAATATAGAATTTAATTAATTATTTTTTTACTGTAACACGCATTACAGAATTTGTTTTAATTAGAAAAACTGTATGTAATCGAATGTGTTTCATTACTTTAAATTGATTCCAATTTAACTGATTCTAATTTACACCAGTAAAGACTGAGAATGGTTAAAATTAGCTAAGTAATTTATACAGGTGGTTCAGAACTATATGTTAAAAATGTAAAGACAGAGGGGACGTAAATAATCAGATTTCGTACAGGAGTGTGGGTGCGGAAATGCAGCTTTGTGTCAGTAGAGGGCACTGTTGAGTTCGGCAGATGAAAGCGCATCGCTGACTTGAATAGTCATTCCCCGCAGAGATTTCGAGCAACATTCATCATTACATCAATACGGAGCTTGCCGACATACCTTCTAGGCATGGGGCTGCACAAGGAAATGGCCCACACACACTGAACGTCCACACACAAGAATTCTGCGATATCTTTCAGTTCCCGTATCATGCCTCGAAGCATAAAATGATCTACTCGCGCACAACTCCCCATGGAAACGCTCAAATGTTCGATGATCCAAGAGATTCTTACCCGGGAAACGTTCCATTTACAGTCGTGGAATAAAAAGTAAAAACACCCCCTACTAATTCATCAACAAACTATCGTGGAAGAAAGTCACTGGTACCGAACGATCGGAATAAAGTTTACTTTTAAATGATGTATATAAAATTTAGTTTGGAGGCAATCTACATAATAAAACGAACCATAACTTTGTTTTTTTCAATAGCAGTACACAATTCTGAGAGCATAAATGAACCCTACACCGTTCAATTAGCCTAAAAACAAATTTGTATGCAATTCGTACAATAAGTTTTCGATAAATTAAGTATTTTAAAAAGAGCGTATTTTAGGGGCTGTATCCAATTTGAAGTTAGACACTCGATTGTTGGCCGAGAGAGCCCACTTCTTGATCAAGGCATCTTAAGCGCCAATCAAGCAGATATTGAAGACCGCTAGATTACAAGATGGCATAAGAAATTTCAAAATATCTAGTCACTTCTATCATAGACGAACCCTTAAACCATCATTTTGCCGTTTTTCAAGCATAACTTGAAAACTACTTGGAAGAATAATGTGAAATTTTGGATTTCCATAAAGCAGGATTTAATAAATCTAAATCAATCAAAAAAAATTGTAGGTTGCAATTCATAATTTTTTCAAAAATTAATTTAACAATTAATAATTCATATAATAAAATTATAAAAAATGCTAATTCGACAGTAGTGGGGAAAAGGGAGTTCGATTGAGGCGGTGGAGGAAGTGGGAGAATCATACTATAGTAGGACGAGGTTTAAGAGAATTTTTTTTCGATTGGAAAGGGTATTTTTTATTTAATCATCTTACAGTAGGAGGGGGGTAAGAGGGGCTAAATTTTTATAGGGCTTATTTTTTTATTTTTGAGTCGACTTAGAGTAGGATTGGAAATATCATACTATAACACAAGGGGTTAGCTATTTTCGAGAGAAAGTATGAAGTACTAAACTTTTAGTGGGGCTAAATGTTTGAGGGGGCTTATTTTTACGGGGGGCTTAATTTTTTTTGAAGTAGAGAATCGGTTTTGGAACCACTTTAAATTGTAGAAACGGTTAGTGGTTCGGCTACAGCTCCCACTACCCCCCTGCCCCTTCCCACCTGAAAAATTAGGATTTTCTTTTCCTTTTGAAAGAGAAAGTTTTCACGTGTTGTAACATATTTTATTTTTCGTTTGTTTTGAACTTTATCAAAAATAGTAGGTTACTTTTATCGAGATTAAACTGCACTCATATTATTAGATGAGGGTCCTTTTTGTAATTTAACTTGTATTCTTATTGAAAGGTTTTAATAAACAGCTCTGTTTTTGGAAAAAAACTTTAGTGAATCTTCGAAAAAAGGAGAAATGTTATGCTTTGCATTATTTAAAAAAAACACTAAACCAATTAGTAGTCTCATATAGTTTTAAGTCATTTGATGAAGACTTCATTGCAGTGGAGAGGATTAAACACAGTGTAATTTTGCATCATCCTGTATACGTTGGGTTTGTCATATTAGAACTGTTTTCCTTATAGTTTTCGAACCCTGAAACTCCCCATTATTCGAATTTCTGCAATGAGAATCTAGATGGAAACTTGAAAAAAAATTCATTTAGAACTGAAAATTGGTAATTATTATTATCCTCTTGATGTATGCTCATACATCTCTTTACGTAATCACCTGGTTTCGAACCTAAAATCTTCCCATTATTAGTTTATTTCTATGACCTTTGGGCTGTGCGGACCCCATTGTTTTTTCACTTCAGTTTGCTTTCTTTCAGTTTTGTATCGACTTCTTTTTAAAAACCAGTGGGCTAATGATTTTACGCTAGAAGAAATTTTAACAAAGTGTTGCCATTGAATTTAGAAAAATGAGAAATAAACATTTTTTATATATTTTAAATAACATGTACTTCGAGAAATTATTTAAATTTCGGATGAATAGGTTTTGCTAACATTTATTCATTTTAGTATTTATTTCAACATTGTGGGAAACTATTAACAGCGTGTTGCTACTGTATTATGTACTAAACGAAATTAAAGACTGCTGCCATTGAATTTAGAGAAATAAACATTAAATTTTTGTATATTATGTACTTCGAGAAATTAATTCAATTTCTTAGACTTAATAACGCCTACTTCAACTTCGGGAAAGTATTGTAATTTTAACGAAAAGATAATTTATAAACTGTATTTTAGGAAAGTAATAAAATTTTAGCGATATATTTTTTAAACCAGGATTTTCTCGAGCAGTTAATAATTTTTTTATTATCACTCACCCAGAATGTTTCTTTTTTACTTATACTGTAACAAAATTTGTGGATTTTAGTTAAAATATATTCGCCTTTGGATGGATTCGAACCATCAACCTATTCATTAACGGTGAATTGCGCTTACCAATTGCACCACAAAGGCATTAAAATGATACACAATTAAACCAAAACAGATTATTCCCCAGCTTTTAAAAACTAACCAGTTCTTCGTTTTTCAATGATTTGTAGTCATATCTATTTGTGTGTTTGTTGTTTTGATCATACATAAACAGGATGTAGTGTTTCTAATCTAGATGTAAAATTAAACCGTATTTCCGCTTTATGTGAAAAGCAAGTTAATGGTTCTTTATTCAATTGTATTAGAAAAACAAATTTTCTTAATGGGTCACTATTTTAATTAACTAACAATTAAGAAATGAATCAGATTTATTTATTTATTTATTTTGTAACACTCGCATTTCAGTAGGGTTCACAATAAAGTTAATCATTTGATGATAAAAGCAGGTTAATTAAAAAAGAAATGAATTTATAAAATGATTCCTTTTGTACACCTACCTATTTTTATTAAATGAACACAACAGTTTATGTATTAAATAGTTATCACGTGATCTTCTTTTTTTTCTGATGCGCCACCTACATTGATTTAAATGTAGTTGAATTTCATTTCATATCATTATTCTGTTTCATACTGTTTTGATTACACGTGCTATATTTTTTGTCGTCGCAAAGTTAAAAGAGTTTTCTTCCCCTTCTTTTTTTAAACGAATATGGGTGTTATTAATGAAACACAATCGACTATTGTCGTCAATTCGGATAAGATGAGTGAACAGGAGATAAAAGATGTTGCCGTTTCGATTAGTAAAAGTATTCCTGCTTCATCAGAACAGTTTAAATTTCCTTATATTTGTGGAAAATGTAAAGCAGAATTTTACGAGAAACACGAGTTTTTAAAACATATGAACATTCATTTAGAAGAAAAAACTTTTTATGTGCTACGTTTGTGGAATGTCGTTTTTTCGAAAGAGTTCTTTAATGGAACATATGATAATTCATCGCATGACATCTTCCATGTACCAATGTGAAACATGTGGGAAATCTTTTTCAAGAAAGAGTGTGTTAATCAGACACACAAAGTTTCATTTAGAAAAAAGCCCTTTGAGTTGTGACAAGTGAAAGAAAACATTTGTTCAACAATGTGATTTACGAAAGCATTTGCTAATTCACATTAAAGCCGGAAAATTTCTAAAATGTGAACAATGTGGAGAAACGTTTTCGAGAAAGATGGACTTAACGAATCATCTTAAAACTCACATCATTCCGAAGAAAAGTGAGCTTTCCAAACAGTTCAAATATGATGATTGTGATCAAGTTTTTTATGGTAAATTCGACTTAGCTGAACACAGAAAAAGTCATCTTTCACCCAACGAACTTAAATTGGAACAGCGTAATGGATTGATTAAGCAATTAGAAGAATTAACACTTCAATTAAGAACTTTGCAAAATGAAATATCTTCTTCAAATATCGAATTTTCATTGATTTGAAATAGACATATGTTTTCATTATACATATGCAATCATTTTTGTAACTAACGAAAAATAAAATTTTTCTCAATTGAAAAAATTTGTATGTTTTCATTTGAACAAAATGTTTTAATATTTTATTGCTTCCACTACAAATGAACTTGAATTTTTTTTTTCTAAGTGAATGAAGCTCTAATAATATTTTGGGAAAACATTTTATTTTAAGTTTTCTTCATTTAACTTACTCTATTAATTTGAAACCAATGCAAAATTGAAGTATATTTTAATAAAGTTATAATAATAATAAAGTTTTAGTAATATTAATGAGTAACATTACTAATAATTGTAAATGAATTTAATCATCTACTAATTAATTTAATCACTTTTTTGAGATGATATATTAAATGAAGTATATATCCACTCATTATTTTATTCCATTTCATACGAGTATGACTACACGATGATAATATCTATTTTAAACAATCGACTTCTATTACTTTTGTTTAGAGGGATTAGAAAATGAAGTTATTTAAATTATTGTTATCTATATTACATATTTTTTTAAGTTTAATTAAAAATAATTAATTTGTGTATAATTATCATTTTAGTATAATTATCATTTGATTCTATTTATCCACTCATTGTTTTAATCCATTTCATATAAGTTTAATTATCCACACACTATTTATTTTAAACAATTTCATGAGAAAAAAATATAATGAACTTGCGTTTCATTTTTCGTGTGTTGCCATTCACAAGTTAGAAAAATAACTATCATGATGGAATATTCATTCTAGCATTAATCATGCTTTTCGGTTTAACCATGAATTTGAAAAATTTACTTGATACCGATTTTTTGAAACCGTCACTGATTTGAATTCTTATAAATATAATTATTCACTATTTATTTTAGTCAATTTCATTTGAATCTAATTAATTTCATTAATTTGAGTATAATTATCATTGGACTATATTTATCCACTCATTATTTTAATTCATTTAATATAAGTGTAATTATAACTTCCACTATATATTTTAATTAATTTCATGTGAATAAAATTATTATTTGTACTGAACTTGTGATTCACTCATCGTATGTTGACATTCTCAAGTTTGAAAAATATCTAACATGCTGAAATATTCATACTAGTAATAGTCATGCTTTTCGACTCACTCGACAATTTGAAAATTTAACCGGTCTCGATTGTTTCAATTAATGTGATCGTTTCTAACTGGAACCGTCATTGATTTGAACTTATGTTAATAATCGTTTGAAATCATCTCAATCAGTTTACTGTTGACTTTTGATCAGACTACACCACATACTGTTTGCTATTTAAAATGGCTTGAGAATCAAAATTGCTGAAAAGATCTCTCATAGAAATGAATTGTGTAGCAAAGTATCAACGTTTAGAATCATCTTCGAATACTGATATGAAGGAATTAAATCTCACAAGTTTAGAATTTTGTAATTCAAACGAGAACTGTTCAACATTACTCCCAATCAATGATTTTCATGCTCCAAAACCCAAGTTCGATATGGATTCGACGACCCCAATATTCACCCAAAATGATGACGACACAACTTCTACTATGAGTTTTTTGGACACTATTTTTAATGATCTACACTGTTAAAAAAATTGCAGCATTCTGGCAGGTCATTCGACCGTTTTTTGAAAAAACGGTTTCATAACCATAATTTAACTATATTCTGACCATAAAATGGGCAATAATATGGTCTGAATAGTGTTAAAATTACGGTTGTGTAACCGTTTTCGGAAAAAACGGTCATATGACCTGCCAGAATGCTGCAAATTTTTAACAGTGTAGATTTTAAAAATTTGGAATCCTTCATTTCCCCAAGTACCTCAATTTCATCATCACAAGAACCAATAAATGTTGTTTTGAATACAGTACAAGGTCCTATTAGCGATAATTGATGGAAATACACTTTATATTATGGTATGCGTTTTAAAACTATGTGCATACTACGTGGTATGTATAAATTCTACAGATTGTATACAGGACTATCTAAAATAATTCGTTAGCAAAGTATGATTCTGAACTGCTTAAATGTAGTTTTTATTTGTTTTATGCATTTCAAAGCTGGAATATAGTCAGTATATGAGATGTTTGTGGAATATAAGTAAAATCATATACAGAGTCAAGCAAAAAACTAGGAACATGGACAGTTATGGATGATAATTTTTGGAAGTATCATTTTAGTAACTTTTAAGCGTCTTTTAGCTTGCGTTAAATTTCTACTTATTATGTGGCCTATATAAAAATCTGTAGGTAATATACAGGGTTGTACAAAGAATTCAGTTATACTCGTCTATTGGTAGAAATTACTGATTGTGAATTTTCACTCTATTATGCTTTTTAACACTTTTCAATAAGCTTGAAAAGTGTTTATGAATTCGGTTTGTCTGTCCATGCTCTAACTCACGTAAATATACTCAGATTTCCATGCAACTGAAAAATGTTAATGGTGCTTACAATAGCATGTTCGGTATTGCATATGAAAAGTTTAACATTAATAGTTCATTTACAGGGGCACTCAAAAGATTTCCATTACATTATGGTATATGGGGGAAAATCGTTTGGAGAGTTCTTTAATAACATTACACTATTTCAAATGTATTAAAATTTACATAAATCACTAAATTTCATTACAAGCAGATTACGACCGAATAAGGCATGCATTCATAGCATTTGTCGTTGATTTACAAAGACACAAAAAAGAAATTAAAAGAAATAATTGCTGGGAGTGCATTTTTGAATTTCGGTATATACTTTTAAATTTAACTTTTTTTTTTTTTTTTTTTTTTTTTTTTTTTTTTGCAATTTGTATAAAAATTATATACCTCGTATATAGGGCTGCACAAAAGAATTCACTAAAAAACAATTACCGTCCATAGACAGAAAAAAGTACTCGAATCAGTTTGTGGAGCCCTGTAAATGATCTATAGATTTGCATATAATCTTGATAGTATGCGACAATTTAGTTTAATTAGAAAACACGTAACGCAATTTACACTTTCAACGTTTAGTAATTTCTGCCAATAGACGGAAATATACTTGAACTTCTTGTATAGCCTTGTATATTATCTACAGATTTTTATACATGTTACGTAATGTGATAAAATTTAATTCAGGCAAAAAAATTGTTATAAACACACTTCCAGAAATTAACAGTCATAGCCGGCAATGTTCTCTGTTCTTTGCGTAGCCCTGCATACTAGGAATTTATACCAACATATTTTAGTACAATAAAAAGAAATAAAAGACTGAATTTGCATAACTCAATTAAAAACCTCCCTTAAAAATTTCACGTTCATACAAAGTAATGCTTACAAATTGTTTTGTATAGCCCTGTATATGATATATAGAATTTATACGCACATCGTAATATTCAAATAGTTAAAAACTCATACTATAATTGAAAACGCACTTCAAACAACTATCGCTAATAGAGAGCAGTGTAACGGAATTTTTTTGTGTGTCCCTGTAAATTAACGATAACTATCATACATTTCATATTCTACAGTAAGCAATTTGTAATTTAAATCGTTTACGAATGTCAATTTCACTTTATTCGGAATATTTTAACATTATTAAAATGTGCTTCAAACCTATTTTTATATTATAAACGATTATACAACAAAATGCTTTTGTATGAACCTGTAAATGATGATAAATGGCTTGCACACCATATTCTGCATAAAACATGTTTTAGTACAATTGATAAATCCATATTAATTTCATTATGTTTTAAACATCGTAACAGACACCGCTGTTTTTCCCTATTGTGTGTAATGTAACGGGATTCTTCTGAAAGTCGCTGCAAATGAATTAAAAATTCTCACATTCCATTAACAATAGAAAACGTATGCTATAGTAAACGTCAAAAACATATGTCAATTGCGTTAAATTTCAATCCATAAATAAAACAGTTTTTGTCTTCCTTTATAAAAAGACTATTTTTATATTGGGTAGTTTGACATGGTACGGATGCTTAGAAAAAGAAAAATAGTCAAACATTTTCGGTTGGTTGGTTGTTTAGTTGATTTTTGACGGCCAATTATCTGCTCGAGGGATATAGGCCCAGGGGGAGTGCTTTCGTGGGGGGTCTTTCTAAGAGAACCTAACCCGTATTAACGCTTGGAAATCCAAGGATCGAAGAAAACCACGAAATCTCCGAACGATTAGGCCGACGGGCGCGATTAGATCGAACCCAGCACCTCCCGTCTACCAGCTTCGAGAGCAGAACCTCTCGACAACTGGTGGGGCTCAAACATTTTCGGAAAAAGATCGAATATACCATATTGGACAGTTTGACATTGTAAATTTTCGCAAAAAGTGCATATTGGATACTTTGAAACAGTCATTATCTAAGTTTCTAAGCAAGCTAGAGACGAGACGATTTTGATTAGTACGTATCATGCACAAAACATGGCACAAAATATGAAAAATGCATTTTTTCACATTGGGTAGTTTGACATGATAGCGACGATATGGCAAACCCAACGTATACAGGACGATGCAAAATTAAACTGTGTTTAATCCTTTCCACTACAATCAAGTCTTCATCAAATGACTTAAAACTATATGAGACTACTAATTGTTTTACTGTTTTTTAAATAATGCAAAGCATAACGTTTTTCCTTTCTTCGAAGATTCACTAAACTTTCTCCAAAAACAGAGTTGTTCATTAAAACCTTTCAATAAGAATACAAGTTAAATTAAAAAAAGATCCCTCATCTAATAATATGAGCGCAGTTAAATCTCGATAAAAGTAACCTACTATTTTTGATTAAGTCAAAACAAACGAAAAATAAAATATGTTACAAAACGTGAAAACTTTCTCTTTCAAAAAAAAAAAAAAAAAAAAAAAAAAATCCTAATTTTTCAGGGGGGAGGGGGCAGGGGGGGAGGGGGGGAGGGGGGAAAGGGAGCTGTAGCCGAACCACTAACCGTTTCCACAATTTAAAGTGGTTCCAAAACCGATTCTCTACTTCAAAAAAAAATTAAGCCCCCCTCCTAAAAATAAGACCCCCTCAAACATTTAGCCCCACTAAAAGTTTAGTCCTTCATACTTTCTCTCGAAAATAGATAACCCCTTGTGTTATAGTATGATATTTCCAATCCTACTCTAAGTGGACTCGAAAATAAAAAATAAGCCCCCCTAAAAATTTAGCCCCTCTCAAAAAATTTAACCCCTCCTACCCCCTCCTACTGTAAGATGATTAAATAAAAAATATCCTTTCCAATCGAAAAAATTTCTCTTAAACCTCGTCCTACTATAGTATGATTCTCCCACCTCCTCCACCTCCTCCACCGCCGCAATCGAACTCCCTTTTCCCCACTACTTTCGACGTATTTATGTTTGGGTATTTTAGTATTATTACTACGCAAAAAAATAGCACATTAGGAGTATAATTTCAGGAGATATTAATAAAAATATGAAAGGTAATTTAACATTAGAAGCACTCAATTTTGAATGTTTATAATTAAAAAAAAATATCATTAAAATGACTTGAAATTTGGTGTCTAGGCATAGTTTGAACCGAAGATTTGAAATATCTTGTTAAAACTGGGTATTGCCATTGACAAAAATGAAGTTTGGGTTCGTTTTAATTTGTATTTGGCCCCCTAAGAGAATTTTATATACATCAATTAAAAGTAGACTTTATTTCGATTCGTTCGGTACCAGTAAGTTTCTTCTACAATAATTTGTTGAGGGGTTTGTAAGGGGTGTTTACTTTTTTTCCACGACTGGTGTACATACTCTGAGCAGCCGCTGAATTTCCTCCGTGCGGAGAATGACTATTGAAGTCAGCGAAGTGCTTTTATCATCTGAAATCAACAGCACCCTGTACTGCGTCAAAGCTGCATTTCGGCACCCATATTCCGATACAAAATCTGCTTATTTAGGTCCCCTCTACTTGCCTTCATATTTTTGACATATATTTCTGAACCACCCTATACTAGCTCTTAATAAAGATCTCGTTTAAAATTAATTTAGACGAGAAAGTTTGAGTTTTGATGTTAACCCCTTCAAGGGCGGTGGTTCATTTTTGAACCACCTAATTTTAATCCCTAAATGCCACATTGGCACCAGAATATTGCAAGGAAAATTTTCCTTTTATTAAGCACGTGAAGCACGTTTTTTCTTAACTTTTGTTGGCATAGCAGGTATCTATGCTGCACAGGATTGTGCCTTTGTTTTTCTATTTTATTTGATTAAATAATTGCCGTTGGTAAGCCTGTTTCGGCGGATGAGGTGGAGCTGGATTGGTGGAGAGTGTTTTCCCGCCAGGACATGCGGTCCATTAGCCTAACGGTTGGCGTCCTGGCTGGGTGTCCAAGCACGTGAACAAAAGCCTTTATTTGTTTTGAAATATTTTTTTTTTTTTTATTCTGGTGTCAGTTACTCATTTCAGCATTTTTCGAATAGAAGGAACAAGCCCCTGAAAGGGTTAATATTACCTCTAAATCCATGTGAACAAAAATGGAAATTTTAATAAAACTCAAACCGTAATTTGTAAAATTAATGTTTATGTAGTATGTGAAACTTGTTCTAACTGAGACCAAATCAACAAAGCTGTCAATTGTTCAGGTCATTCGGTTGCTCTAATAGCGATCGATAGTGGTATGAATGTGTTGCGGCTACCCAGCTAAAAATGAACTGCAGTTTTTCTACAGAAGTGGAGTATTTTTTAGGTTTTTCTATAGTCAACTATAGATTTTCTGTAGTGCAATCTCGACTGTAAAAATACTTTAGAAATTCTGTGGCTAATGTGGCGTAATTTTGTAGTACTTTATTTCAAAAATACTCAGTGCTATTAACTTCAAAAATTCTATAGTTTATGTGAAGTCATCATAAACTTTTAAAATAATGAGATTTTGCGTCTGTAGTAACACTGCAGAAGTAATTTTATCTCTTTAATTTTACCAGTTCGTCTTTTTCTCTTAGTGTTTAATTATTTTAGTTGTCCGAAAGGAATAAATTTTATTATGTGTTAATCAGAGAAAATGAAAAATTTGTTAAAATTAAATTTCAAAATCCAGGAGGGAATGCCGTCCTCGGGTTACAGCTCCCCCCCCCCAAAAAAAAAAAATGAACGCTGTTTTTAACCTGACTTTACGATAAAGTTTAAATACATAAACATAAAATAAAACCGATCGAAAATCAACTACCACGAGTGAGATATAGGGGGGTGAATCTCTCCCCCAACAGAAAATTCTTAGTTTATGTTTAATTTTAAGTTATTCCGAATAAATAAATTTTACTATATTTGTCAAAATCGGAGAAAATAAGATAATTCCGTTAATTGAATTTCAGACTTCAGGAATGGCAATGGGCCTTCCATCCCCCTCCTTAAAGGAATTTTTTTATTTCTTTTATTTTAAAATATTGAAAAAGAATGAATTTTACTATGCATTTCATAAAAAAAGAAAGATAAAAAGGAAATTTAATTACTTAAATTTCAAAATCCAGGGAGGGGAAATGGCTTTTCTCCTATCCCCAGGGCTTAATTTGCGCCGGAGCCCACCAGAGCCCGGCTCCGGTACTTCTCTGTTTTTAGTAAATATTTAAATATTGTTCGGAATTCACGGAGCTCATAAATACAGGGCTCCGGAGCCCAGTACATTAGCTCTTCCGAAAAACCTAAGCTTAAATTACCTTTTCCTTTCCTTTTCATCTCCAAGCTTTTGCATTCTTTTTACAAAAACACTTATATGTGACGTAATGTGTCACATACGTAGGAGATGGAGATAAAACGGACTCAATTTTTATATCAGTTTTTAGGCTTAGACTGACTCGAGCTCAATCTGTATTACATTTAAAATTTTATTTATTCATGTATTGAAAAGAAAATCCTCTTTTAAAATTACGTATTATATTCCACTTCAAATCATTTTAATGCTATTTTGATCAGAATGAAGAGGAAACAGAAATCGTGTTTTTCTATTTCAAATTTATATCGGCGACGTGTTGATACGGCGCCACTCAAGAGACTGAACAATAAATTTGCTTTCAGTTGGATTTTCTTTTGTGACAGTAGGATAATTTTTTATTGGCTGGGTTTTCTTTTTCGATATCTAACGATACGACAGGGTTCGATATCTAACCTGAAAAGAATATTTTCTGTTTTATCCAGCAAGCATCAGCTTGACGTTTTGTTTGTTCGAGTTTTTTTGTCTTCTATTGCGTACGAGTATAAAAATCACGTCAGTGATTTTTCTATTTATTTTGTATCATGAACGGTACCCACGCTAAGGCTCTCTGCACCTATACGAAGTCACCTTCCTTTGTAAGTAGATATAATTACCATGTATTGTTATTCTGATAGAAAGCAATCGAGCAGTGTTTCCCCTTTTTCTATAAAAGCATAGATTCTTTCCGATAACGTTGTCAAATTTTTAATTTTATCTGATTTTCAGGGACTCACCGCAAAAGATTGTTATGCGGAAGGAAATGATTATAGTTTAAGATATGCACCTTTTACAGGAAATTGTAAAACATTGTTCCATTCTTCAGCATATAAATATTCACTTCTATAAATTTCATCCATTTTTCCTTGTAAATGCATAGCTGCGAACTATCCTTTTTTTGTGTTAACACCATTTCCTAATCATAATCGTTACCCTATTTAATCGCAGAATTCTGCAATTAATTAACATAAAAAATAGGCACGGATTTTTACTATTCAGAAGAAGTGATAACTAAAAAGTGGAATAGTTGACAGCTAAGTATATGCTATTTTTATTTTGCTAAAGAAGAAAAAAATGCTTTAAATTTTGCAATTAATGTACGAAATATAAATATGCAGATTACAGGGGCAGGGGGGGGGGGGGGACGGTACAGTTGTTGTACCGGTAGCGCAGAATATTAGGGCTCCGGAACTTTTTTTTTTTTAATTTAAGCCCTGCCTATCCCCCTCCCCCCCCCCCCCCCCCTTCGCGCAAGTGATATTTCTGATATGCTGTCCCTCTTTTATTTTAAGTTTCTGCATATAAATAAATTTTACTATGTACAAAATCGGAGAAAAAGAAAATTCAGTTACATATATGTTTCAAAATCCACGGAGCGGACTCCCCTATGCTAACGGAAAATTTTTGGTTACCTTAATTTTTAAGTTACTCGCAAAGAATAAATTTTACTGTTTTTCAATACAGGACAGAAAGAATTGTATTACTTAAATTGAAATATCTAGGGAGGGGCAGTTGGTGTCCTATGCCACCTTCCCCTAAACAGAAAATTCTTGGTTCCTTTTTTTAAAGTTACTCGAAAAACAAAATCTACTATGTTTTCAAAATAGGAAAAAAAGAAAATTTAGTTTGTACAGTTTCAAAATCCAGGGAAGGGCAATGGGCCTCCTATACCGCTCCCTCAGCTGAAACTTTTTAGTTCCTCTTTTAATTTAAGTTACTCGAATTAAATAAATTTCACTATTTCAAAATCGGTGGGGAAAAAAAATTAGTTACTTATATTTTAAAATCCAGGGAGGAACAAATGACTGTCCTATGCCCCCCCCCCCCCCCCACTTCGTCATAACAGAAAATCTTTGGTCTCTCTTTTTTTTTTTTTTTTTTTTTTTTTGTCACAGCAAAGAATAAATTTTATTATGTTTTTCAAAATAAGAAAATAAAATTAGGTACTTACTTCAAAATCTAGGGAGGGGTAGTTGCTCTCCTATGTCCCCCTCTTCTCCTAAACGGAAAATTCTACCTTTCCTTTTTTTTTTTTTTTTTACTTACTGGAAAAGAATAAATTCTACTATGTTTTCCAAAAGCAGAATTTTTTAATACTTTAATTTCAAAATCCTGGGAGGAGGCATCCCAGC